>JAIOJX010000032.1:284999843-285599843 GCA_022376925.1 Tragulus kanchil | reverse complement strand
ATATTTTGAATAAACATTCAAAATAAACATTTTGAATAGGTAACTGGCCTACATAGAGACATATTTTGTCTCAGGCCTCTCTAGGGACCTTGCTCTGATCAGGCAACAAGTTTCTGCCTGTGGACAGTGGCCATCACAGCTCGCACTTAGCTGGAACTCAAGAAAGACCATGTTTGACTCCTGAGTACTCCTCATTGCTATAGATGTATTATCGCCTTTAATCCTCACAACAGCCCCTTTTCTGGGCATTATTACAGGGGAAGAAACTTAGGCACACGAAGTCCAAATGACTAATTGTTGTTGTAGTTCAGTTGCTCAGTCCTGTCCTATTCTGCAACCTCATGAGTTGCAGCATGCCAGGCTTCCCTGTCCCTTTACTATCTCCCAGAATTTGCTCAATTTCTTGTCCATTGAGTCAATGATGCCATCCAACCATCTCATCTTCTGTCACCTCCTTCTCCTCTTGCCCTCAATCTTCCCCAGTGTCTGAGTGTTTTCTAGTGAGTTGGTTGGCTCTTCACATCAGGTGGCCTAAGTATTGGAGCTTCCGCTTTAGCACCATTCCTTTCAATGAGTATTCGGGGTTGATTTCCTCCAGGATTGACTGATTTGATCTTCTTGCAGTCCAAGGAACTCTTAGGAGTCTTTTCCAGCACCAAAATTTGAAAGCATCAGTTCTTTGGCGCTCAGCCTTCTTTATGGTCCAACTCATATCTCATATCTGTACATGACTACTGGAAAAACCACAACTTTGACTATATGGACCTTAGTTTGCAAAGTGATGTCTCTGCTTTTTAATACACTGCGTAGGTCTAATAAATGACAATCAGGATCAGTCACTTTAAACCACTGTGCTGTTGCTCTATCCCTAAATGCAGTGTTCCGCCTCAAATCCTAATACATCTCAGCCTCAGTTGTGGACTTACCAGGCTCCCCTGTCTATCTGCTTAGAAAGATGCCCCGCCTTGAGGAGGGGTCAGAACAGAGGCCAGCAGTGGGCACTGAGTGGCCTGTGGGTTTGTCTGAGTCATGCCCTGGAGGCACAGATCAATTTAGTTAAGTCTTTGATGGCCCACCTTTGAAATTGGATAGTGGTTCATGTCATTTTTCTACCTTCTAGGGAAATTTTGGTGGGGAGAGGACCCTTCGGGAGAGTCAGGGGGATTAATTAGATTTGTGTTTGACATCTGATACACCTCTAAAGGGATTTGTATGTTCGTTGCCTTTTAGCCAGGTTTGTTATTATAGTCTTATGAGGATTCTTGTATTATTTGGAATTTCTGAACCTTTAAAGATAGGGCAATGAGAAGAGTAAATTTGTCTGCTGGAGATAAATTGAACATAATGAGCCCATTATGGGAATACATTTCTGTATTTCATAGTCTATATGGAAGGAAAAAATGCTTTTCATATGTAAATATAACCCAATAAAAATAAGTCTGAAAAATGTCCAAAACATGATAATGGAGACTATTTTAACCATAGAAATGGCCGATCTGAACACGTGTTGCCTTTGTTTTTTTTTTTTTTTTTTCAAATAGTCTTTTCATGGGTTCTCATGTTATTCAGGAATGAACTCCCCTATTTCTTGAAGTATTGAATAGTATTTTTGCCTTTGTTATACTAGCTTTGAGCTGCCTGCTTCAGTTCCTTTGGCTGTAGGTCATAAACAACACATGGCATTGTATACAATAAATCCTCATTCATGAGATTACAGGATTCACTGTTCTGTTCTCAAATGGAATGGCATGATTCAGAAGACGGAAAATCAAAAGCAGCACTGTATTACATGGCCTGCCTTTGGTCACAAGTCACAAACTGGAGCGAGGTTAAGTTAAAAAAGAGATTTATAAGGATACAGGTGTGTCTTAGAAACTGAAGGCAAAGACATAGTGGCCCTCAGGAATGAATGAGAACCAGAAAGAGGGAAAGGACCTCTCTAATTTACAGCAAGCACATAGTGTTCCGCCTCAAATCTCACCGCCTCAGTTGTGGACTTACCAGGCCCCTGTCTATCTGCTTAGAAAGATGCCCCGCCTTGAGGAGGGGTCAGAACAGAGGCCAGCAGTGGGCACTGAGTGGCCTGTGGGTTTGTCTGAGTCATGCCCTGGAGGCACAGATCAATTTAGTTAAGTCTTTGATGGCCCACCTTTGAAATTGGATAGTGGTTCATGTCATTTTTCTACCTTCTAGGGAAATTTTGGTGGGGAGAGGACCCTTCGGGAGAGTCAGGGGGATTAATTAGATTTGTGTTTGACATCTGATACACCTCTAAAGGGATTTGTATGTTCGTTGCCTTTTAGCCAGGTTTGTTATTATAGTCTTATGAGGATTCTTGTATTATTTGGAATTTCTGAACCTTTAAAGATAGGGCAATGAGAAGAGTAAATTTGTCTGCTGGAGATAAATTGAACATAATGAGCCCATTATGGGAATACATTTCTGTATTTCATAGTCTATATGGAAGGAAAAAATGCTTTTCATATGTAAATATAACCCAATAAAAATAAGTCTGAAAAATGTCCAAAACATGATAATGGAGACTATTTTAACCATAGAAATGGCCGATCTGAACACGTGTTGCCTTTGTTTTTTTTTTTTTTTTTCAAATAGTCTTTTCATGGGTTCTCATGTTATTCAGGAATGAACTCCCCTATTTCTTGAAGTATTGAATAGTATTTTTGCCTTTGTTATACTAGCTTTGAGCTGCCTGCTTCAGTTCCTTTGGCTGTAGGTCATAAACAACACATGGCATTGTATACAATAAATCCTCATTCATGAGATTACAGGATTCACTGTTCTGTTCTCAAATGGAATGGCATGATTCAGAAGACGGAAAATCAAAAGCAGCACTGTATTACATGGCCTGCCTTTGGTCACAAGTCACAAACTGGAGCGAGGTTAAGTTAAAAAAGAGATTTATAAGGATACAGGTGTGTCTTAGAAACTGAAGGCAAAGACATAGTGGCCCTCAGGAATGAATGAGAACCAGAAAGAGGGAAAGGACCTCTCTAATCAGTGTTCACAGCAAGCACATATGTGACGCAAATGTCCCAAGGAGCAGAGAGTAGGTGACAAAAGGAAAGTAGCAATCTATGCGGGGTATCACTTTACATTCAAGCATGAGATTAAAAAGCAGAAATGTGTTCTTGGGAAAGAAAATTCATGTTCATTATATGAAATTCAAGCACTATAAGAAAAGATAAATTGCTTTAAAATTCAGATAGTCAGGGGCAATCATTGCTGTCCTTCTAGACATGTATAAAGACATCCAGAAACACACATGTGCACACGTAGAAATGGAGTCATATGTTGCATGGTCATGTACCTGTTTTATTTAGTTTTTTAATTTTTATTTATTTATTGAAGTGTTTGTTTTTGGCTGCACTGAGTCTTTGTTGCTGCGCATGGGCTTTCTGTAGTTGCAGTGAACAGGGAACTGCTCTTCATTGCAGTGTGCGGGCTTCTCATGGTGGCTTTTCTTATTGCAGAGCACGAGCTCTAGGCAGGCGGGCTTCAGTCATTGTGGCGCATGGGTTTGGCTGTTCCGCAGCATGTGGGATCTTCCTGGGCCAGGGATCGAACACATGCTCCCAGCACTGGCAGGTGGATTCTTATCCACCAATCCACCATGGAAGTCTTGCCTGTTTTATTCACTCAGAGGTTTATCATGGATCTTTTCATTCCAGTGTTTTGAGAATTTAAAAACATGTTGCCAGCCAAATGTTTCTGTCCTTGAGTTTTACATTTTGATGGCATGTTTAAAAAGGCCTTTTCTCCCTTTATATTATAAGACCATTCATCTGTATTTTTTTATAGTTCTCATTTGACTGTATTTTGAATTTATTCTCTTTAAGTTGAGAGAATGCTAAACTTTTTCTCTCCTCCTAAACAGCTAGCCAACATCATTTATTAACTAGTCTCACATACCTATCCAGATTAGATTACATGCACTCGGTTTGTCTCATATGAATACTTGGTTCTGTGGCTGCATGTTTATTGTTTCATTGATTCATATATGTGTTCTCATTGAGACCATTGTTTCATTGTGGCCGGTCCACTTTGTTGGTCATAATCTACAATCAGTTATGGTGCTTCTCTGCTTCAGATTAGGTTTTCATGGATATGCTGCTAAATGCTCAGATACCACTGTGTCAGATAACTAGGAATCTGCGTCAGACACGGGAACAGTGGAAGCAGAAGGAATCGCGTCACAGACAGGGCTCAGAAACTAAGCAGGAAAAAAGTGAAGAAGACCAGAGCTCGTGGATGTTCATTTTCAAAGTAATCAGTGCAGTGCCTATGATTTTAAGTATAGGTGGGGCCGGAAGGAGAATGTATATATTTGATCTTTGTTTAAATCCAAAGCCATTAAACATTCGCATCACAGGGAAGAAAATAATGTGTTTTGCTTCTTTGGCAACTCGAATATAATTTTGGTCTTCGAAATAAGTGCCTTGAGACCTCAATTCCCTATTGGCAAAGAAAATTCCCAGCCCATGTGTTGCAGAGGAAATTCATTGTTTCCTGAGTTATTTCCTTTCACGCTTAGTGGCGGGGGAAATGACCAAATGTATAGATGAAGATTTTTTTTGGAATCTGATGTCTGTAACATTACTTGATTCTGATGACTTTTATGACTGTTGTAGGTATTGCTGCTGAAGGATTCTCAGATGCTTCAGGGTATCCTCAGGGAAATCAGCTCCACAAAACCAAGAACTTAGGTGAGTCCTTTAAAAAGTATTTTATTGTCAATTGGCAACCCTCCTGCACTGGTAAAATTTTACGAAGCGTTCAGACATTGTCACTTCATACCGTCTTGTTTAATTTTTTTTTTTTAACCACGGTTCTATGAGATAAGAGTGTAGCTGACTGGTCTCATTACTTCCATTGCTGTGTGATTTTTTTTTTTTTTTTTTTCCACCTGGTAGTTTGATATGAGAATGGAAGGACCAGGAAAAGGGGATGAGTAGCTGGGTTTTTACCTTATTGTGTGAATTCTCATTCACTCACTCAAAATTGGCCTTATACTTTTGGAGGTGGGGAGGGAAGTGCTAGATGAGGAATTAATGTAGAAACTTTCACCAGTCTTTATTTAAATTGGAGGATAATTGCTTTACAATGTTGTGTTGGTTTCTGTGATGTTTAAGGTATGCATATGTCTGTCCCTTCCTTCTGGTACCTGCTTCCGTCTCCCTCCCCACCCCACCCCTCTAGGATGTCCTCACAGAGCACAGGTTGAGTTCCCTGTGTCACACCAAAAATTCCCACTGCTGTCTATTTTACGTACGGTAATGTGTATGTTTCCAGGCTTTTCTCTCAATTAGTCCCACCCTCTCCTTCCCCTACGGTGTCCAGAGGTCTGTTTTCTACGCTTGTGTCTCCATGGATACAGAAATTGTGGTACCTATATGTAATAGTGTATTATTCAGCTATGGAAAGAATACATTTGAGTCAGTCCTAATGACGTGGACAAACCTAGAGCCTATTATACAGAGTGAAATAGGTCAGAAAGAGAATGACAAATATTGTATATTCACACATGCATATGATATCTAGAAAGATACCCTTCTTTTCAGTAATGATGAGTGTATTTTCAGTAATCTTTGTGCTGAAACCGTGTAGTGGAGCCCTCAGTCATAGGACACAATTGCTAAAATGTGAGATGAAGTTAACATTGGTTCCAGATGACTGAGTTGTGCTCGTTGTACCCACGTGCTCACCAGGAGGGCGTATGAAGTGCCCGGGGCAGGGACAAAAGACGGTCTTGTCCAAATCTCACCTGTGCCTCAAGTAAAGCCGGACAGGTTAAAAAGGATTGGTTTGTGTTCCTACCCTCTAAAATCGTATCACGGCATACCAGATGCATCAGTTCCGTTCTTGACCAGCTGTGCAACGTGGGTCAGGATAATCTCTGCTAGCCTCCAAGTCCTTATCTGTAAAATGTAGAGACTGGGCCAGCCTTACCATTCCCATACTGCTAGGTTTTGTAGAATAGAAAAAAAATAATTTAAAACCTGTTTTTACTGAATTTTTCAGGCTGTACTTAAATGAAGTTGATAATTGTTTAAACTGGATAGTGCATGAGTGTTCTCTATTTCTATGCTAATCTCTGTATCTTGTGTTTAGAATTTTTCATAAAGATTTTTCAAAAATAGCTAGCATCTGCTAATATCGTTTCATAAAAGAAGAAATTAAAAAAAAAAATTTTTTTCCCTCTGTGTCATCATTTATTTTTCATCCATCTTTATTCTTTGGCCTGTGTGGGCCTCCCATCACAGTGGCCTCTCTTGCTGCAAGGCACCGTCTCTGGGCGCATGCACTCCAGAGCACTGCCTCGTAACCGGACACACTGGTCCAGCACTCAGACCGGGACAGCATCCACTGCTGTCTATTTTACGACGGTAATGTGTATGTTTCAGGCTTTTCTCTCAATTAGTCCCACCTCTCCTTCCCCACGGTGTCCAGAGGTCTGTTTTCTACGCTTGTGTCTCCATGGATACAGAAATTGTGGTACCTATATGTAATAGTGTATTATTCAGCTATGGAAAGAATACATTTGAGTCAGTCCTAATGACGTGGACAAACCTAGAGCCTATTATACAGAGTGAAATAGGTCAGAAAGAGAATGACAAATATTGTATATTCACACATGCATATGATATCTAGAAAGATACCCTTCTTTTCAGTAATGATGAGTGTATTTTCAGTAATCTTTGTGCTGAAACCGTGTAGTGGAGCCCTCAGTCATAGGACACAATTGCTAAAATGTGAGATGAAGTTAACATTGGTTCCAGATGACTGAGTTGTGCTCGTTGTACCCACGTGCTCACCAGGAGGGCGTATGAAGTGCCCGGGGCAGGGACAAAAGACGGTCTTGTCCAAATCTCACCTGTGCCTCAAGTAAAGCCGGACAGGTTAAAAAGGATTGGTTTGTGTTCCTACCCTCTAAAATCGTATCACGGCATACCAGATGCATCAGTTCCGTTCTTGACCAGCTGTGCAACGTGGGTCAGGATAATCTCTGCTAGCCTCCAAGTCCTTATCTGTAAAATGTAGAGACTGGGCCAGCCTTACCATTCCCATACTGCTAGGTTTTGTAGAATAGAAAAAAAATAATTTAAAACCTGTTTTTACTGAATTTTTCAGGCTGTACTTAAATGAAGTTGATAATTGTTTAAACTGGATAGTGCATGAGTGTTCTCTATTTCTATGCTAATCTCTGTATCTTGTGTTTAGAATTTTTCATAAAGATTTTTCAAAAATAGCTAGCATCTGCTAATATCGTTTCATAAAAGAAGAAATTAAAAAAAAAATTTTTTTTCCCTCTGTGTCATCATTTATTTTTCATCCATCTTTATTCTTTGGCCTGTGTGGGCCTCCCATCACAGTGGCCTCTCTTGCTGCAAAGCACCGACTCTGGGCGCATGCACTCCAGAGCACTGACTCGTAACCGGACACACTGGTCCAGCCACTCTGCAGCACACGGGATACTCCTGAGCCAGGGATCGAACTGGTGCCCCTTTCACTGCAAGGCAGACTCTTCACCCACTGGACCACCAGGGAAGCCCCCAAGAAGAAATATTTGAATACTGAGAAAGTAGGAATGCCATGAGTTTGTCTCTCAGTCGTGTTTAACACTGTGAGAAAGCCCTTCATTTCCTTCCTCTTTCTTGTTTCTCTGGTGACTTAAACTAGCACTACCCTGGGGACCAATGTTTGGGAAATTCTGGGGTGTGTGACTGATAAGAGCTCTTCTACCTATAAAACTGTATCATTCTTCTGAAGTGGGAAAGAAATGTACTCTAGTTATATATATCAACTATTTTCAGAAAGTCGTGTGACTGTTGGCATGGTTGACTTCTCTGATAAGAAGTCAGAGGTCATACAGAAGACAAGGGATTGTTCTGCTGGGAACCCAGGTAAACATGGCTCATCCATGTGAACATTAAATTTAGCTGTGAGCCACCTTGCAGTCAGTGGAAAAATGAAGACTCGACAGTGTGTTGAGTTGTCAGCAAAGTGTGCGGGGTCATCCCTCACACCACTGTGGGCAGCCTCTGGACAGAGGGTGATTGACAGATGTGTGTAGGGATACTGAGAGCCAGGGGTGAGGGGGCTGAATGTCGAACTCTGAACAGAGTTGCAGGTGCCAGGTGCAGGGAATGCAAGGCTCGGTAGGGGTCAAGGACATGGTTCAGGAGTTAGGAGCTGAGGGCAGTGGGATCAGACGTATACAAGATAGGAAAGAAGAATAGAGCTGTCCTGCCCTGGGATCTTCAGGGTGTCTTGACAGGGTTGTTGTCTTTTGAGGATCTGCAGACAGCACTAAGTGGGCCAGTCTAGGTGAAGGGCCTGGGCACAGTGGACCAGAAACACGTCAGACATTGTCGCTAGCATCTGCTAATATCGTTTCATAAAGAAGAAATTAAAAAAAAAAATTTTTTTCCCTCTGTGTCATCATTTATTTTTCATCCATCTTTATTCTTTGGCCTGTGTGGGCCTCCCATCACAGTGGCCTCTCTTGCTGCAAAGCACCGACTCTGGGCGCATGCACTCCAGAGCACTGACTCGTAACCGGACACACTGGTCCAGCCACTCTGCAGCACACGGGATACTCCTGAGCCAGGGATCGAACTGGTGCCCCTTTCACTGCAAGGCAGACTCTTCACCCACTGGACCACCAGGGAAGCCCCCAAGAAGAAATATTTGAATACTGAGAAAGTAGGAATGCCATGAGTTTGTCTCTCAGTCGTGTTTAACACTGTGAGAAAGCCCTTCATTTCCTTCCTCTTTCTTGTTTCTCTGGTGACTTAAACTAGCACTACCCTGGGGACCAATGTTTGGGAAATTCTGGGGTGTGTGACTGATAAGAGCTCTTCTACCTATAAAACTGTATCATTCTTCTGAAGTGGGAAAGAAATGTACTCTAGTTATATATATCAACTATTTTCAGAAAGTCGTGTGACTGTTGGCATGGTTGACTTCTCTGATAAGAAGTCAGAGGTCATACAGAAGACAAGGGATTGTTCTGCTGGGAACCCAGGTAAACATGGCTCATCCATGTGAACATTAAATTTAGCTGTGAGCCACCTTGCAGTCAGTGGAAAAATGAAGACTCGACAGTGTGTTGAGTTGTCAGCAAAGTGTGCGGGGTCATCCCTCACACCACTGTGGGCAGCCTCTGGACAGAGGGTGATTGACAGATGTGTGTAGGGATACTGAGAGCCAGGGGTGAGGGGGCTGAATGTCGAACTCTGAACAGAGTTGCAGGTGCCAGGTGCAGGGAATGCAAGGCTCGGTAGGGGTCAAGGACATGGTTCAGGAGTTAGGAGCTGAGGGCAGTGGGATCAGACGTATACAAGATAGGAAAGAAGAATAGAGCTGTCCTGCCCTGGGATCTTCAGGGTGTCTTGACAGGGTTGTTGTCTTTTGAGGATCTGCAGACAGCACTAAGTGGGCCAGTCTAGGTGAAGGGCCTGGGCACAGTGGACCAGAAACACGTCAGACATTGTCGTTCAGTCGTTCAGTTCTGTCTGACTCTTTGCGACCCTGTGGACTGCAGCACACCAGGCTTCCCTGCCCTTCACTGTCTCCCTGAGTTGGCTCAAACTCTTGTCCACTGAGTCTGAAGCCATGCAGCCATTGCGTCTTCTGTTGCCTCCTTCTCTTCCTGCTGTCAGTCTTTTCTAGCATCAAATATATACCTTGCCTGTAAATTTCAGATCCAAAAACAGTGTGCCTGGTGTATTCTTAGGGTGTGGCTCTGTAAAGGATGGTAGAGTAAGCTTCTTGTTTGCTTCTCCTTGGAAAAGTAGGGGTATGTTAGAGGGGTGGGATGGGTGGGGGACACAGGCAATAATGGACCAAATTATGAGAACAGTGAAATAATGTGAGGGAGGAGCAACAGTTCCACAGAGTTCAAGATGCCTGCTAACCCTGACTGCTTCAGAAATACTGTGCCGTTAACCATGGTCTTTGTTGATTGCAGCATGGTGATTCAGTCCTTTTAAACTCTTCCCCCAGTGATGTCTGACTTTCTTGTGTTTTAACATTTCTATTTTCTGGGAAACCTAAATGAAAAGTGACAGACTTATCTCGTTGTTTTCCCTTCTGTCAACCTGACACTTGGTTTACTGCCTAATTTGTATGCTTCAATTTGGGTTGCTTCCACCCCAGGGATATTTATTTTACTGCATCTACCCCCTTTTATAAAAAGGGAAACGCTGTTATCAAACAGCAGTGAGGATATTTAAGAGAAACGGGACCATTTCTCTTAAATATATAGGAATACAGAGAGGATGTGAAATGTTGATATTTCTGAAAGTATCCAAAGTCATGAATAAATGCTGGAGGAACTTTTACTTTGACATAAATGAGAGGAAATAGAATTGCTTGAAGGGATCCGGGCCAGTCCTGTTCTGAATAAAATGTAAAGAATGAGCAGTGTCATCAATCAGTCATCGTCTGAGCCTCTCCGAAGGCCGGGCCATGCTGGGTGAGCTGGTGTGGCGATGAGCTATTAAGAATGTGGGACAGTCTTTGAAATCTGCTTATGGTGAAGGGCCTGGGCACAGTGGACCAGAAACACGTCAGACATTGTCGTTCAGTCGTTCAGTTCTGTCTGACTCTTTGCGACCCTGTGGACTGCAGCACACCAGGCTTCCCTGCCCTTCACTGTCTCCCTGAGTTGGCTCAAACTCTTGTCCACTGAGTCTGAAGCCATGCAGCCATTGCGTCTTCTGTTGCCTCCTTCTCTTCCTGCTGTCAGTCTTTTCTAGCATCAAATATATACCTTGCCTGTAAATTTCAGATCCAAAAACAGTGTGCCTGGTGTATTCTTAGGGTGTGGCTCTGTAAAGGATGGTAGAGTAAGCTTCTTGTTTGCTTCTCCTTGGAAAAGTAGGGGTATGTTAGAGGGGTGGGATGGGTGGGGGACACAGGCAATAATGGACCAAATTATGAGAACAGTGAAATAATGTGAGGGAGGAGCAACAGTTCCACAGAGTTCAAGATGCCTGCTAACCCTGACTGCTTCAGAAATACTGTGCCGTTAACCATGGTCTTTGTTGATTGCAGCATGGTGATTCAGTCCTTTTAAACTCTTCCCCCAGTGATGTCTGACTTTCTTGTGTTTTAACATTTCTATTTTCTGGGAAACCTAAATGAAAAGTGACAGACTTATCTCGTTGTTTTCCCTTCTGTCAACCTGACACTTGGTTTACTGCCTAATTTGTATGCTTCAATTTGGGTTGCTTCCACCCCAGGGATATTTATTTTACTGCATCTACCCCCTTTTATAAAAAGGGAAACGCTGTTATCAAACAGCAGTGAGGATATTTAAGAGAAACGGGACCATTTCTCTTAAATATATAGGAATACAGAGAGGATGTGAAATGTTGATATTTCTGAAAGTATCCAAAGTCATGAATAAATGCTGGAGGAACTTTTACTTTGACATAAATGAGAGGAAATAGAATTGCTTGAAGGGATCCGGGCCAGTCCTGTTCTGAATAAAATGTAAAGAATGAGCAGTGTCATCAATCAGTCATCGTCTGAGCCTCTCCGAAGGCCGGGCCATGCTGGGTGAGCTGGTGTGGCGATGAGCTATTAAGAATGTGGGACAGCCGTGCTTCACGAGGATAAACGTGATGCTTTAAAGGGTTGCACGCGTGTAAGAGAGAGGAGGGAGATTGATGGCAAGTAGATGGAGGGGCGCATATGATAAATGATTTGTTTGGTGTTTGACTTAATGACTCATGGTATATTCCAGATTTAAGAATAGATGCAATCATCTGAACTTATCTCCGTGTTCCCTGCAGGCTAGTAAGAAAAATATTTTAAAACCGATTTTAAATGAAAAACATTGTTTTTTGGCTCTCGGGGAGTTTTTAGTTCCCAATACTGTTTAGGGGATAGCATTGAATCTGTGAGATTTGAGGCAGGAGCTACATAGCTGTTTTGTTACTCTGCATCAGTCACTTAAATGCTGAGATGTCAGAAAAGATACATTGTTCCTGTGCTTGGTCTTCTTCATTAAAAATGTAATCTGTTACGCACTTCTGTCTTCCTGCCGTCTCCATTAGCTGGTTTCCTGAGGTGTCTGTGCTTGTGGACTCCAGGCATTTCCACTTGCCATTCTCTGCAGGCTCTCGGAGGGGCCGGGAGTCCTAATTAGCCTCAGCTCCTTGATCAGGATTTCCAGACATGTGCTGGGGTTCTTCCTCTGCTCTCTTTATTTGCTAAATGTTACTGAACAACAACAATAACCATTTCCCGATTGTTTTTCGTAATTAAACTTAATCCACGGGTGTTATAGAATGTGCTGTTTCTTAAGCTTTCTGGCTAATTATGCTCATCAGTTCACTTTCTGCTCTCTTATGAGACTTTACTGCATCTACCCCTTTTATAAAGGGAAACGCTGTTATCAAACAGCAGTGAGGATATTTAAGAGAAACGGGACCATTTCTCTTAAATATATAGGAATACAGAGAGGATGTGAAATGTTGATATTTCTGAAAGTATCCAAAGTCATGAATAAATGCTGGAGGAACTTTTACTTTGACATAAATGAGAGGAAATAGAATTGCTTGAAGGGATCCGGGCCAGTCCTGTTCTGAATAAAATGTAAAGAATGAGCAGTGTCATCAATCAGTCATCGTCTGAGCCTCTCCGAAGGCCGGGCCATGCTGGGTGAGCTGGTGTGGCGATGAGCTATTAAGAATGTGGGACAGCCGTGCTTCACGAGGATAAACGTGATGCTTTAAAGGGTTGCACGCGTGTAAGAGAGAGGAGGGAGATTGATGGCAAGTAGATGGAGGGGCGCATATGATAAATGATTTGTTTGGTGTTTGACTTAATGACTCATGGTATATTCCAGATTTAAGAATAGATGCAATCATCTGAACTTATCTCCGTGTTCCCTGCAGGCTAGTAAGAAAAATATTTTAAAACCGATTTTAAATGAAAAACATTGTTTTTTGGCTCTCGGGGAGTTTTTAGTTCCCAATACTGTTTAGGGGATAGCATTGAATCTGTGAGATTTGAGGCAGGAGCTACATAGCTGTTTTGTTACTCTGCATCAGTCACTTAAATGCTGAGATGTCAGAAAAGATACATTGTTCCTGTGCTTGGTCTTCTTCATTAAAAATGTAATCTGTTACGCACTTCTGTCTTCCTGCCGTCTCCATTAGCTGGTTTCCTGAGGTGTCTGTGCTTGTGGACTCCAGGCATTTCCACTTGCCATTCTCTGCAGGCTCTCGGAGGGGCCGGGAGTCCTAATTAGCCTCAGCTCCTTGATCAGGATTTCCAGACATGTGCTGGGGTTCTTCCTCTGCTCTCTTTATTTGCTAAATGTTACTGAACAACAACAATAACCATTTCCCGATTGTTTTTCGTAATTAAACTTAATCCACGGGTGTTATAGAATGTGCTGTTTCTTAAGCTTTCTGGCTAATTATGCTCATCAGTTCATTTCTTTCAAAGTTCAAAAGCTCTTCCTGGAGAACTGGAGATTTGAGCCTTTTGAACATGTATCTTGAAAAATGACTTTTTTTTTTTAAGCTGTGAAGCCCCATGTTCCGACAATCTACGATGACCATCAAAGCCTTTCTATTCTGTTTACAACAAACCAGAATCAGACAGCTTTCCAGAACTGTAAAATGCCTATTGCACTTACAGAGTTTAGACATGACTTTGTTAAGATTAAAATAAAGTAAACATACCATAAAGCCAGCTGCTGTCTTCTCAACACACCACTGTCAGGCCTGGTGGAAGCTGAGAAGAATCCTGCTGTGGTCTAAACAATGGTCTTACAGAGGATCTTCCATTAAAAAAAAAAAAAAAAAAGTCAAAGTAATGCATGCAACAGCTAAAAATAGAAAATGAGACAGAAAAGCTTCCAATGGAAAGGAACAAGTATCTCACCCTCTCTCTTCCCTCACTTACTAGCCTTACTTCTTAGAGGTAACCACTCGCCCCGCCCCCCCCAACTGCGGGTCATTTTTCCTTCTTGTTCAGTGATTTCCACATGTATAAATATTATGCTTGCAGCACCATTTCTCCATTTATCAGTTTTAAAAAGCAGTTTCTTGGTATCTTGTGATGGTTAATTAGCTCTCTCTGACCATCCCTCCCTTCCTCCCTATGGCTGGTTCATGCTTTTAATCCTCCCTCTGTGCCCCAGATGACACATGTAGCCTCTTCCCTTCATCAGTCACTTAAATGCTGAGATGTCAGAAAAGATACATTGTTCCTGTGCTTGGTCTTCTTCATTAAAAATGTAATCTGTTACGCACTTCTGTCTTCCTGCCGTCTCCATTAGCTGGTTTCCTGAGGTGTCTGTGCTTGTGGACTCCAGGCATTTCCACTTGCCATTCTCTGCAGGCTCTCGGAGGGGCCGGGAGTCCTAATTAGCCTCAGCTCCTTGATCAGGATTTCCAGACATGTGCTGGGGTTCTTCCTCTGCTCTCTTTATTTGCTAAATGTTACTGAACAACAACAATAACCATTTCCCGATTGTTTTTCGTAATTAAACTTAATCCACGGGTGTTATAGAATGTGCTGTTTCTTAAGCTTTCTGGCTAATTATGCTCATCAGTTCATTTCTTTCAAAGTTCAAAAGCTCTTCCTGGAGAACTGGAGATTTGAGCCTTTTGAACATGTATCTTGAAAAATGACTTTTTTTTTTTAAGCTGTGAAGCCCCATGTTCCGACAATCTACGATGACCATCAAAGCCTTTCTATTCTGTTTACAACAAACCAGAATCAGACAGCTTTCCAGAACTGTAAAATGCCTATTGCACTTACAGAGTTTAGACATGACTTTGTTAAGATTAAAATAAAGTAAACATACCATAAAGCCAGCTGCTGTCTTCTCAACACACCACTGTCAGGCCTGGTGGAAGCTGAGAAGAATCCTGCTGTGGTCTAAACAATGGTCTTACAGAGGATCTTCCATTAAAAAAAAAAAAAAAAAAGTCAAAGTAATGCATGCAACAGCTAAAAATAGAAAATGAGACAGAAAAGCTTCCAATGGAAAGGAACAAGTATCTCACCCTCTCTCTTCCCTCACTTACTAGCCTTACTTCTTAGAGGTAACCACTCGCCCCGCCCCCCCCAACTGCGGGTCATTTTTCCTTCTTGTTCAGTGATTTCCACATGTATAAATATTATGCTTGCAGCACCATTTCTCCATTTATCAGTTTTAAAAAGCAGTTTCTTGGTATCTTGTGATGGTTAATTAGCTCTCTCTGACCATCCCCTCTCCCTTCCTCCCTATGGCTGGTTCATGCTTTTAATCCTCCCTCTGTGCCCCCAGATGACACATGTAGCCTCTTCCCTTCTTGCACTGTTTCCTAGAGGCACTATTTCTTGTCTACCATCCTCCCCTACTCAACCTTCCCATTCTGGGCAGCTGTACCTTTGAATTTTATTTTCTTGGAGTTGGTAATAATTATATTCCATTCTTTAATCCCTGCAAAGGCTTCCGTGAGTTACCTGTAACTCGATTCTGAACGTTGAAACCAAGAAGCAGCCTTTACTCTGTCATAATTAGGTAGCTGCTGTTCCCATGGCAGCCCGATTATGAGGTGGGGTTATATATTATGAAGCCTGACATCCTCACACCTAGGCCCCGCCGTGGAGCACGTGTGAGTGGATTCTTCCTTGCACAAGGCAACAGCCATCTTAAACATAGCCTTGTTTTTTCCCTAGACTCTGCCTTCCTGTCGCTAGTGGGAACCCACTTTGTTTTTTGGAGGTCTCGCTCACAGAGGTCCCCTCTCTCCATCATTAGCAAGAACTGATATCTGGGTGTGCTACCTGCCTCTGAGATAGTGCTGATGGCCAGGAGAAGCTTTTGTTGTTGTTGTTGTTGTTGTTGTTTCACTGCTGTTGGAAAAGTAGCTTCGGGTGCTGGTGTCTATAAAAGGGCAGCAGCCTGGTCTTTGGCATTGTGGTTATTGTTGTTGTTTAGTCACCGAGTCATGTCTGACTCTTTGTGATCCCCCAAGACTGTAGCCCCCCAGGCTCCTCTGTCGTTGGGATTTTTCTAGGCAAGAATACTGGAGTGAGTTGCCATTTCCTTCTCCAGGGGATCTCAGCAACCCAAAGATGGAACCCATGTCTTCTGCCATGGCAGGTGGATTCTTTACTGCTGAGCCACCTGGGAAGGCTGTTCTTCGACATTAGCCACCATCTAATGAGCACCTGAGGTGTCAGGCACCTCGGCATCAGAGGCCTGGTGTCTGTGGAAATCTTCACCCCAGCCCCATGGAACAGATGTTACCCTTGTTATTGAATGAGAGACGTCGAAGGTCTCCACTGGGAAGTGCTTCTAAGATTCTGGCACAGGCTGGGGGCCTGGTGCCAACTGTAGTTTTATAAGTTAGGAAAGTGTTTACCTACTTCAGGTTCCCTTTGTGAACTCAAAGTGAGAGAAAAGGCCTTATCCTCAGTCCTGCTGGTGAGCTGGAAAGGTGCTTTCTCAATGGTGGTTATTGATCTAATGTTTTTTTAGACTTTCACGTATCTGTGTATGAGTCAGGTGCATTTGATTATCTTTTAAAAAAATATTTGTTCATGTTTTATTTGACTGTGCTGTGTCTTAGTTGCAGGATGTGAAATCTAGTTCCCTGATCAGGGATCAAACCTGGGCCACCTGCATTTGGGAGTGTGGGAGTCTTAGCCATTGGTCCACCAGGGAAGTTCTCTGATTGTCTTAATATAAGGTTTGTTTTGGTTATTATTTTAGAAAGATTGGAGAGACAGTCGAGTTGCACTTTGAACATTTTCTCTCATGAATGTGGTGGTCTGGGTTCTGGTTTCCCTGTAGTTAGTGAGTCAATATTATGACAGTGACCATAGGGATGGCTGTTGGGTCCAAACAGTGTTGACCTTCTCATTTCTCTGGGCTGCTTGCTTTACTTAGTAAACAGACCCAGGGTGGAACATTAACCATGGAACCAGCAGTTTCTCCACTGTCCACCATGGAGCTGGTCATCTACTTTCTATGTCCTAGCCTGTTGAGGAGTCAGGGGCTGTGGATGAAGTTTCTCCCCATTCCCTCTGCTCAGTCAAGGTGGTGGCATTAACATGGGCTGCTCAGTGCAGATAGTGCTTATTCTCCAAATATCTTCACCTCTTATGTGTGTGCCCCCAAATAAGTACTGCATGAAAGGGACATCTTTGGCGTGATGCCTTGTTTGTTTATAGAGGAGCTGCTTTCAAAAGTGCATGATAACCAGAGCTTATGTAATTCGACGCAGGTTCTTTACTGCTGAGCCACCTGGGAAGGCTGTTCTTCGACATTAGCCACCATCTAATGAGCACCTGAGGTGTCAGGCACCTCGGCATCAGAGGCCTGGTGTCTGTGGAAATCTTCACCCCAGCCCCATGGAACAGATGTTACCCTTGTTATTGAATGAGAGACGTCGAAGGTCTCCACTGGGAAGTGCTTCTAAGATTCTGGCACAGGCTGGGGGCCTGGTGCCAACTGTAGTTTTATAAGTTAGGAAAGTGTTTACCTACTTCAGGTTCCCTTTGTGAACTCAAAGTGAGAGAAAAGGCCTTATCCTCAGTCCTGCTGGTGAGCTGGAAAGGTGCTTTCTCAATGGTGGTTATTGATCTAATGTTTTTTTAGACTTTCACGTATCTGTGTATGAGTCAGGTGCATTTGATTATCTTTTAAAAAAATATTTGTTCATGTTTTATTTGACTGTGCTGTGTCTTAGTTGCAGGATGTGAAATCTAGTTCCCTGATCAGGGATCAAACCTGGGCCACCTGCATTTGGGAGTGTGGGAGTCTTAGCCATTGGTCCACCAGGGAAGTTCTCTGATTGTCTTAATATAAGGTTTGTTTTGGTTATTATTTTAGAAAGATTGGAGAGACAGTCGAGTTGCACTTTGAACATTTTCTCTCATGAATGTGGTGGTCTGGGTTCTGGTTTCCCTGTAGTTAGTGAGTCAATATTATGACAGTGACCATAGGGATGGCTGTTGGGTCCAAACAGTGTTGACCTTCTCATTTCTCTGGGCTGCTTGCTTTACTTAGTAAACAGACCCAGGGTGGAACATTAACCATGGAACCAGCAGTTTCTCCACTGTCCACCATGGAGCTGGTCATCTACTTTCTATGTCCTAGCCTGTTGAGGAGTCAGGGGCTGTGGATGAAGTTTCTCCCCATTCCCTCTGCTCAGTCAAGGTGGTGGCATTAACATGGGCTGCTCAGTGCAGATAGTGCTTGTTCTCCAAATATCTTCACCTCTTATGTGTGTGCCCCCAAATAAGTACTGCATGAAAGGGACATCTTTGGCGTGATGCCTTGTTTGTTTATAGAGGAGCTGTCTAAGCTTAGTGAAATTGAGACTGAATAGAGAGAGAGGGGTCAGTATTTACCTTGTTGAAGTGATAACCAGAGGTGAATTCCCACATTTCAATTAGATAATGACGAACAGTCCAAGTTGACCTTACCATCATCTTGCAAAGATAAATTCAGACTTGGCCATTTGTTCTTTTTCTATCAGTTGATGGGCTGTCAGGGTAGGGAAGGGTGCTACACAGAGTTATAATCCATATGAGACTATAGTGGTTCCATTTTATCAAGATCACTGATCTTCTGTTTTATATTCAAGTAATAACTTGGGCAGAAGTGATTTGGAGGGAAAGTCTCTTGGGGTCATTTAAATCTTGGTCAAAGTTTTATCCCATGCCTAGAAACATAGACTGAGATAGAACTCAACCCTTCATCAAGAGAAGGAAATAAGTGACATTTAAGAAGTCATTTTTTTTTTTTATTCCCTGATCCTAAACATTCCCCAAGTACGTTTTATAGTCTTCCGTTTATTTACCTCTAAGGAGTGAAGGATGACTCCATCTCCACTGCAGGAGAGCCTTTGGCTCAGGCATCTGGGTCACACAGGATTCTTGGTTCCTTTTTCTGTCCCATTGGAGAGTTTAATGCAGGCCTGGGCAACAGGCTGTGGAATGAGACCCTCCTCCTCTCTGGTGGCTGCTGTTTACAGAAACTTGGATTCAGAGGAAGTGCGTTCATTACTGTGAACTAGGAAGAACGGAAATAAATTGGTCCTGGAGCACTCTCTTTTGTGGAACTGCTGGTGTTTGGGTCCAAACAGTGTTGACCTTCTCATTTCTCTGGGCTGCTTGCTTTACTTAGTAAACAGACCCAGGGTGGAACATTAACCATGGAACCAGCAGTTTCTCCACTGTCCACCATGGAGCTGGTCATCTACTTTCTATGTCCTAGCCTGTTGAGGAGTCAGGGGCTGTGGATGAAGTTTCTCCCCATTCCCTCTGCTCAGTCAAGGTGGTGGCATTAACATGGGCTGCTCAGTGCAGATAGTGCTTGTTCTCCAAATATCTTCACCTCTTATGTGTGTGCCCCCAAATAAGTACTGCATGAAAGGGACATCTTTGGCGTGATGCCTTGTTTGTTTATAGAGGAGCTGTCTAAGCTTAGTGAAATTGAGACTGAATAGAGAGAGAGGGGTCAGTATTTACCTTGTTGAAGTGATAACCAGAGGTGAATTCCCACATTTCAATTAGATAATGACGAACAGTCCAAGTTGACCTTACCATCATCTTGCAAAGATAAATTCAGACTTGGCCATTTGTTCTTTTTCTATCAGTTGATGGGCTGTCAGGGTAGGGAAGGGTGCTACACAGAGTTATAATCCATATGAGACTATAGTGGTTCCATTTTATCAAGATCACTGATCTTCTGTTTTATATTCAAGTAATAACTTGGGCAGAAGTGATTTGGAGGGAAAGTCTCTTGGGGTCATTTAAATCTTGGTCAAAGTTTTATCCCATGCCTAGAAACATAGACTGAGATAGAACTCAACCCTTCATCAAGAGAAGGAAATAAGTGACATTTAAGAAGTCATTTTTTTTTTTTATTCCCTGATCCTAAACATTCCCCAAGTACGTTTTATAGTCTTCCGTTTATTTACCTCTAAGGAGTGAAGGATGACTCCATCTCCACTGCAGGAGAGCCTTTGGCTCAGGCATCTGGGTCACACAGGATTCTTGGTTCCTTTTTCTGTCCCATTGGAGAGTTTAATGCAGGCCTGGGCAACAGGCTGTGGAATGAGACCCTCCTCCTCTCTGGTGGCTGCTGTTTACAGAAACTTGGATTCAGAGGAAGTGCGTTCATTACTGTGAACTAGGAAGAACGGAAATAAAAATTGGTCCTGGAGCACGTAATGACATCATTGTATTTGGTCTGCAAGTTTCCAAGAACAAAATACAGAGGCATCAGCCACAAATACGCAGGAAAAGACAATTCAGAGAAAAAAGTGGCTCTTTCTCATAGGATAGAACAGGCTTGCAGAGAAAGGAGAATTTATTTCTGGGATAATTGGTGTAAGTTTTGCTGTGCATAGTGGAAAAGACTATAAATCATGATAAACAAGATAGAAGTTTATTTTCTCTTACCTAGGATGATGATCTGAGGTGGGCAGGGCAGCTCATAGAGCTTGGGCTCCTTCCGGGACGAGTAACATTTGATACCTTACTTGGAGGTGAACATCTGTATCCTGCACTTAAGGGTAAAAGTACTGTATAGACAAATTTGCCCTAGAATATCCCTTAGGCGGACACCCAGGTAAATGCTGGAATTCTAGTGCCCACTTAGTCTGACACAAGTCTTCTTCCAGCACTGGAAGAGCTGGCAGCTAAATCATTGGCTCCCGTGTTTAAGGGCTGTGTCGTAAACAATAGAATGACTCTCAGCATCCAGATAGGACCCCAAGAGGCATTTGGAAACTGAACGAGCCTGGGGATCTATAAATTCTTAACATCCCTCCTTGGTCATTCTGGGTCTTACATGCTCACCGTGAGAAATGGGAATGGAATTGCCTGCCAGATTGATTTATCCATACCTCTTTTTTACAGAGACTTTCAAACATATCCGGAAGCAAAGAGAATTGTATGATGGGCTGTGTGCCCATCACTCAGCTTCAGTGATGATTAATTCTTAGTTGGTCTTATATCAAATATACCTTCCTGTCTCTCACCTTTTCCTTGGAAGCAAGCCTTTGCTATTTTATTTTTTCCTCTGTCAGTATTTCAGTATATGTTCTTAAAAGATAGAACTTAAAAATATAGCTACAAAACTTTATCACACCCAAAACATAGAAATTACCAAGTACTTCATTAATATCATTAAATATCAAATTAAGGTTCAGATTGCCTCAGCTATCTTTTTTAAAAAAAATTCTTTGAATCAGGATCCAAATAAGGTTTATACATTGCAATTGAGGGCTTCCCTGGTGGTTTAGTGGCTAAGACACTGCACTGCCAATGCAGGGGGTTCAGGTTCAATCTCTGATCGAGGAACTACATCCCACATGCTGCAGCTAAGACCTGGTGCAGCCAAATAAGTAAATAAATAAATAGTAAAAAAAAGTACATTGTGATTGATTGACATGTTTCTGATCCCCCTCAAATCTATAGTTTTCCTGCCATCTTTTCCTGCCCTTGTGACTTTTAAAAATATATATATATATGTATTTTTAATTTTGGCCTCTTTTATTGATTTTTTGTTTATTTCTTTTCAACTGTCTTTATTCTTTGGCCTATGTGGGCCTCCCATTGCAGTGGCCTCTCTTGTGGCAGAGCACCAGCTCTGGGCGCATGTGCTCCAGAGCGCTGGCTCGGAACTGGACACACTGCTCCAGTTGCTCCACGGCATGTGGAATCTTCCTGTGCCAGGGATTGAATCAGTGCCCCTTGCACTGCAAGGTGGACTCTCAACTCACTGGGCCACCAGGGAAGCGCCCCTTGTGATTTATTTAAGAAACTGGATTTATTCTTGACAGCAGAGATTCTCCAACAGCGATGATGTCTCCCTTTGTTTGACACCCTTTAGAGACAATTCTTATTGTCACAGCTTGGAGACAATTCTGACTGTCACCCACTTGGTGACATCTAGTGGGTTAAAGCCAAAGATGTTGCAAAATAACCCATAGTAGACAGGACAGCCCCTCACAACAAGGATTATCTGTCCCAAAATGTCAGTAGTGCCGAGATTGAAAAACTGTGCTATAGGAATTTCTGCAATCCGTAGTTTGATGATTGCTTCCCTATGGTGCCATTTAACGTGCTCCTCTGTTCCTTGTGTTTGCTGTAATTTGTTTGTTGAATCTCGAGTTTTGCTCAGCTTCATATACGGGCTTTTGTTTTGTTTGGCAAGACTATAGGCAGACTGTGTATTTTCATTAAGAAATACATAGTAAATGGCAGTCTTATTTTGTGATACTGTTGATCACTGATGACTAATTGCCTATATCTTTTAATTCACTAATGTTTGCGCAGTAGTGATATGCCAATTCTCTAGTTCCTTCCTTATGTGAAAATATGTATATAAAAAGAAATTCAGGGAATGCCCTGGCAGTCCAGTGGTTGGGAGCCAGTGATTTCACTCCTGGGGCCAGGTTCAATCCCTGGTCAGGGAACTAATATGCTGCAAGCAGTGTGGTTTTGCCAAAAAAATAAAAGGGAAGGGAAAAAAGACATTTAATCACAGATCTTTGTTTCGCCTGAGGTTTGTATAGGAATGTCAGGATAAATGCTTGAGACCGCCTTTATTTTAAAAACAATGAGTTCCTTAGCAGAATTGTCTAAAAGTTAATGTTGAGAGATTTTTTTCTTGGCTTGTTTTTTTCTTTAATCAGTATAAATGTAACTGATGTGTTTCAATTTAGTATTCTTATTGATATGCAAATTGTCCTGTATTTAACTAGTAGAAACTAATGACTAAGTCATTTTGGCGTGATTTGTGTTTTTGTGTCCCTTCTGGTATGATAAAAAGTTATTGGTTTGTCTTACCATTTTGTACTCCAAACCTGGATCCACTGCTTTTTGAAGGAACCCTGTTTTTTTGTGTTTGGAAGGTATAGTATAGCAACTAGGAACATTTATTACTGCTGTATTTACTGTTATTCGTGGATCCTCTCAGTGAACTGGACTAGGGAATAGGTATTGATGAACGTGTGTGTGTGTGTGTGTACAGAAATAAAATTCATTATTATTAATTATAGTAATACTTCCAAGTGAAATTTAATATTCATTATCTAAATCTTTATATTCCTTATCAAATCAGGATATTAATCCATCCAGATTTCCATTTCACTAATGTTGTTATTTTTTTTTTTTAACTGTTTTATCTCGTACTCCATTCACATCAAAGTATATTTTAAAGACATTTGGAATAGTTCTTCTCTGTCATTATGCCACCAACTGGATATATAGTTAGGTTCATAGCTTTCTCTTTTTCCATTTAGGAAATTGTTTTTTCAATTTCAGTTTAATAATTTTGCACAACACCATCGAGTTTGTCTCAACCATAACAGGTTTACATGACCTACGCTGTCAATCCTTTTGTGATACTGTTGATCACTGATGACTAATTGCCTATATCTTTTAATTCACTAATGTTTAGCAGTAGTGATATGCCAATTCTCTAGTTCCTTCCTTATGTGAAAATATGTATATAAAAAGAAATTCAGGGAATGCCCTGGCAGTCCAGTGGTTGGGAGCCAGTGATTTCACTCCTGGGGCCAGGTTCAATCCCTGGTCAGGGAACTAATATGCTGCAAGCAGTGTGGTTTTGCCAAAAAAATAAAAGGGAAGGGAAAAAAGACATTTAATCACAGATCTTTGTTTCGCCTGAGGTTTGTATAGGAATGTCAGGATAAATGCTTGAGACCGCCTTTATTTTAAAAACAATGAGTTCCTTAGCAGAATTGTCTAAAAGTTAATGTTGAGAGATTTTTTTCTTGGCTTGTTTTTTTCTTTAATCAGTATAAATGTAACTGATGTGTTTCAATTTAGTATTCTTATTGATATGCAAATTGTCCTGTATTTAACTAGTAGAAACTAATGACTAAGTCATTTTGGCGTGATTTGTGTTTTTGTGTCCCTTCTGGTATGATAAAAAGTTATTGGTTTGTCTTACCATTTTGTACTCCAAACCTGGATCCACTGCTTTTTGAAGGAACCCTGTTTTTTTGTGTTTGGAAGGTATAGTATAGCAACTAGGAACATTTATTACTGCTGTATTTACTGTTATTCGTGGATCCTCTCAGTGAACTGGACTAGGGAATAGGTATTGATGAACGTGTGTGTGTGTGTGTGTACAGAAATAAAATTCATTATTATTAATTATAGTAATACTTCCAAGTGAAATTTAATATTCATTATCTAAATCTTTATATTCCTTATCAAATCAGGATATTAATCCATCCAGATTTCCATTTCACTAATGTTGTTATTTTTTTTTTTTAACTGTTTTATCTCGTACTCCATTCACATCAAAGTATATTTTAAAGACATTTGGAATAGTTCTTCTCTGTCATTATGCCACCAACTGGATATATAGTTAGGTTCATAGCTTTCTCTTTTTTTCCATTTAGGAAATTGTTTTTTCAATTTCAGTTTAATAATTTTGCACAACACCATCGAGTTTGTCTCAACCATAACAGGTTTACATGACCTACGCTGTCAATCCAAGAGCTATGGATGCTACACCCCAGGCTAGCAGTTGGCACTCATTCACCATAAAGGACTAGTTACAAATATTTTAGGCTATTATCTCTGTCAGAATGATTCAACTCTGCTACTGTAGTGCAGAAAGTAGCCATTGACAATTTATAAATAAATGAGTGTTCCAGTAAAGCTAGATTTATGAACACTGAATTCACGATTTTCACATCATGAAGTATAATTCTTAATTTTAAATTAATTAATTTTTAATTTTTTTCAACCATTCAAAAATGTAGAAAACATTCTTAGTTTGCAAACCTTTGCTCTGGGTTTTGGGAGCCAGAGGAAGTTCTTGAACACAGTAGAACCTGCTGGAAAGGGTGATTGACAGTGGGCTTAAAGAAGACTTCATCAGAGGCAAGGAACCCAGGTCTGGGAGCTTGTTGATGGTCAAGTGTGGATGTAGTTAAAAGGTAGCTACAAGAGTGGAAGTGAATTTCTTCTTTGAAACTTGAAGTTGGAGAATTACTGGGGTGTGTAGGCACATTATGTTATTTAGGAAGGATTATATTATTTGATATGAAATTATATTTACTTTTTAAAGCTGTGTTCTGTAATTTGCCACAGGTGATATACAAAGAGAGAGCCAAACCCACCATCCCATATAATGTGGACTTGGGCAAAATTGCCTCATTCTTTGCCTCTTCCTCCTCCAGCCACCCTCATCCCCCATCAGAAAACCCAGCACCTGGCCCAGTTCAGTGTTGAACCTTTCGTATGAGCTGTCTTGTACATCTTGTTTCCTTTGACATTTATAGGTTATCCGTTCAAAAAACAGTATGTTGTTTGTGGGAGGAAAATCAAAGACGATATAAATGAAAAATACATTTTCATATAATGGAAATTATTAGAGCAACTTTTAAAATGTCACTGCAGATTAATGCAGACAAGAAGGAGCTGAATACATTAGAAAGTAGGTCAGGTTATCTCATGTTTATGAATGAGGTGAATTACAGTGTAGGTCTAGGTTTATAAAATGGTGTGATTCAATGGTGTGTAAGCATTACCCAGGTCCAAATGATATTATACCGAAATATAATGAAAATAGATTGAGTTTATTTCTTTATCCTTTGTGGTTAAGTATTTTATACCTGATATTTCACAAATTTAATAAGGTGGTAAAAGTGATGAGCTTCTTGTTATTGTTCACATTTCCTGTATTAGACACAGAATCTCCTCTAGGGAGTTAGAGCTGAAGTAGGTTTAATCCAGGAGATGAGTGCATCCAGGATCCTGGGAAGGTTTGGAGGAATAGAAAAAAAAGAGTGTTCCAGTAAAGCTAGATTTATGAACACTGAATTCACGATTTTCACATCATGAAGTATAATTCTTAATTTTAAATTAATTAATTTTAATTTTTTCAACCATTTGTCTCTGGGTTTTGGGAGCCAGAGGAAGTTCTTGAACACAGTAGAACCTGCTGGAAAGGGTGATTGACAGTGGGCTTAAAGAAGACTTCATCAGAGGCAAGGAACCCAGGTCTGGGAGCTTGTTGATGGTCAAGTGTGGATGTAGTTAAAAGGTAGCTACAAGAGTGGAAGTGAATTTCTTCTTTGAAACTTGAAGTTGGAGAATTACTGGGGTGTGTAGGCACATTATGTTATTTAGGAAGGATTATATTATTTGATATGAAATTATATTTACTTTTTAAAGCTGTGTTCTGTAATTTGCCACAGGTGATATACAAAGAGAGAGCCAAACCCACCATCCCATATAATGTGGACTTGGGCAAAATTGCCTCATTCTTTGCCTCTTCCTCCTCCAGCCACCCTCATCCCCCATCAGAAAACCCAGCACCTGGCCCAGTTCAGTGTTGAACCTTTCGTATGAGCTGTCTTGTACATCTTGTTTCCTTTGACATTTATAGGTTATCCGTTCAAAAACAGTATGTTGTTTGTGGGAGGAAAATCAAAGACGATATAAATGAAAAATACATTTTCATATAATGGAAATTATTAGAGCAACTTTTAAAATGTCACTGCAGATTAATGCAGACAAGAAGGAGCTGAATACATTAGAAAGTAGGTCAGGTTATCTCATGTTTATGAATGAGGTGAATTACAGTGTAGGTCTAGGTTTATAAAATGGTGTGATTCAATGGTGTGTAAGCATTACCCAGGTCCAAATGATATTATACCGAAATATAATGAAAATAGATTGAGTTTATTTCTTTATCCTTTGTGGTTAAGTATTTTATACCTGATATTTCACAAATTTAATAAGGTGGTAAAAGTGATGAGCTTCTTGTTATTGTTCACATTTCCTGTATTAGACACAGAATCTCCTCTAGGGAGTTAGAGCTGAAGTAGGTTTAATCCAGGAGATGAGTGCATCCAGGATCCTGGGAAGGTTTGGAGGAATCAGCTCTAAGCTAACCCTCCAGCATTCACCGCACCCCACCTTCAGAATCATCGTCTGCCAGAATCTGGAAATCTGCCCTGGCTGCTGCTGTGGGAAGGTCTTTAATGAGGAACCTAGTAAGTACGGGGTGAATGGTATGTGCTCAGGTGAGCAGCTGGCTCCTGCTTTGTGCCTCTTGTGAAAAGGAATGTCTTCTAAAGAGACCCACAGTCTTAGAGAATGAACTTATAGTTGCTGGTGAGGGTCGGGGGAGAGGGGAAGGATAGGAGTGGAGAAGGAATAGTTAGGGAGTTTGAGATAGACATGTACAGACTTCTATACTGAAAATAGATAACCAGCAAGTCCTACAGTATAACATGGGGAACTCTGCTCAATGTAATATGGCAGCCTGGAAGAGACGGGAGCCTGGGGGAAACTAGATGCATGTGTATGTATGGCTGAGTCTCTCTGCTGTCCATTCAAAACGATCACAACATTGTTAATCGGCTGTATCCCCATACAAAATAAAAAGTCTACAAAGAAAATAAATGGCTTCTCAGGATGCACGACACTCTGTCTCTTTTCACCATGACTCAGTTCCAAAGGGAAGTCACCCATGAGCCTGTCTCATTGGCAGAGTCTATGGGATGTTGGGCACCACAGCAAAAGAACCTGGACATCATGTGCAGCTTTGCAGCCCAAAAGCCACAGTTCCCAACTGCAGGAAATGCCTCTTCAGCTATATATGCCACCACCACTAGGGGTTCAGAGGACAGAATACATTAGAAAGTAGGTCAGGTTATCTCATGTTTATGAATGAGGTGAATTACAGTGTAGGTTTATAAAATGGTGTGATTCAATGGTGTGTAAGCATTACCCAGGTCCAAATGATATTATACCGAAATATAATGAAAATAGATTGAGTTTATTTCTTTATCCTTTGTGGTTAAGTATTTTATACCTGATATTTCACAAATTTAATAAGGTGGTAAAAGTGATGAGCTTCTTGTTATTGTTCACATTTCCTGTATTAGACACAGAATCTCCTCTAGGGAGTTAGAGCTGAAGTAGGTTTAATCCAGGAGATGAGTGCATCCAGGATCCTGGGAAGGTTTGGAGGAATCAGCTCTAAGCTAACCCTCCAGCATTCACCGCACCCCACCTTCAGAATCATCGTCTGCCAGAATCTGGAAATCTGCCCTGGCTGCTGCTGTGGGAAGGTCTTTAATGAGGAACCTAGTAAGTACGGGGTGAATGGTATGTGCTCAGGTGAGCAGCTGGCTCCTGCTTTGTGCCTCTTGTGAAAAGGAATGTCTTCTAAAGAGACCCACAGTCTTAGAGAATGAACTTATAGTTGCTGGTGAGGGTCGGGGGAGAGGGGAAGGATAGGAGTGGAGAAGGAATAGTTAGGGAGTTTGAGATAGACATGTACAGACTTCTATACTGAAAATAGATAACCAGCAAGTCCTACAGTATAACATGGGGAACTCTGCTCAATGTAATATGGCAGCCTGGAAGAGACGGGAGCCTGGGGGAAACTAGATGCATGTGTATGTATGGCTGAGTCTCTCTGCTGTCCATTCAAAACGATCACAACATTGTTAATCGGCTGTATCCCCATACAAAATAAAAAGTCTACAAAGAAAATAAATGGCTTCTCAGGATGCACGCACACTCTGTCTCTTTTCACCATGACTCAGTTCCAAAGGGAAGTCACCCATGAGCCTGTCTCATTGGCAGAGTCTATGGGATGTTGGGCACCACAGCAGCAAAAGAACCTGGACATCATGTGCAGCTTTGCAGCCTCTCTGTATAAGTGAGCCGATTGCTGTATTTGCCACAGTTCCCAACTGCAGGAAATGCCTCTTCAGCTATATATGCCACCACCACTAGGGGTTCAGAGGACAGAATATCAGATTTTCCCTTCCTTGCATACATGTGGTCTGTTTGGATAAATTTGTGTAGTGGTCATAGTAACTGTTAAAACTAGTATTGTACCAGGGTTTCTAGTTGTTAGTATAAGTAGTGTTGCTGAGGACAGAGAAAACCTGGGCAACATCTGCCATGTTAAGATTTTTTTAGCTTGGAGTTATTAATATTTTGAGTAATACTAGGAAAAGAACACCTGCCATTCAACAAGTAGAAGTTCAGTGATGGTGGAGTCCAGGCCTAAAAGACAGTATTTCATTTTCTCCATGAAAAAGTATTGTCTTGGCCATCCATTACTTAAGCATTGGCTGTTCTAATCTGAACATAATGTCATTGAAATGGGTGATTGTTCACTATACTTTGGCCGGCTAGCTTCCTCACTACCAGATTCTTTGGTGAGTGCTTTTTTACACTCCTTTCTCCTTCTGGATAAGAATAGTCATTTGTAAGGGAGTAACTAGAAATAGTAAGTCAAAAAGAAGGTCATTATTTGAAAGTTGGGGCAGATTTGGGCTCAAATCCTAATTTCACCATTTGCCTGATTTACAAATTGGGTGGAAATGACCTTTCTGCTGCTGTGAAAAAGGTGGTTAGTAGTATCTTCCCTATACTGTCTGTTTCAAGGTGCAGTTGAGCACAGGCCTGGCACACAGCCACTACTCCGTGGTGGGCTGTGGCTGTTGGGGGGTGGCATCGCTGTTCCTAGCAGTGCCTGGAGTGTCCTGGTCTTCTTCTCATCTCCTGATGAGCTTCCCCCTGGTTGGGCTGCTTGTGTCTCTTCACTGCAGTAATTTTCTCACCTCTGGTCCTGGGTCCCATGAATGTTCCTTCCATGCTTGGGGCCTACTCCTGCCCTTCAGGTGCTCTTCTCAGGATGCACACTCTGTCTCTTTTCACCATGACTCAGTTCCAAAGGGAAGTCACCCATGAGCCTGTCTCATTGGCAGAGTCTATGGGATGTTGGGCACCACAGCAGCAAAAGAACCTGGACATCATGTGCAGCTTTGCAGCCTCTCTGTATAAGTGAGCCGATTGCTGTATTTGCCACAGTTCCCAACTGCAGGAAATGCCTCTTCAGCTATATATGCCACCACCACTAGGGGTTCAGAGGACAGAATATCAGATTTTCCCTTCCTTGCATACATGTGGTCTGTTTGGATAAATTTGTGTAGTGGTCATAGTAACTGTTAAAACTAGTATTGTACCAGGGTTTCTAGTTGTTAGTATAAGTAGTGTTGCTGAGGACAGAGAAAACCTGGGCAACATCTGCCATGTTAAGATTTTTTTAGCTTGGAGTTATTAATATTTTGAGTAATACTAGGAAAAGAACACCTGCCATTCAACAAGTAGAAGTTCAGTGATGGTGGAGTCCAGGCCTAAAAGACAGTATTTCATTTTCTCCATGAAAAAGTATTGTCTTGGCCATCCATTACTTAAGCATTGGCTGTTCTAATCTGAACATAATGTCATTGAAATGGGTGATTGTTCACTATACTTTGGCCGGCTAGCTTCCTCACTACCAGATTCTTTGGTGAGTGCTTTTTTGACACTCCCTTTCTCCTTCTGGATAAGAATAGTCATTTGTAAGGGAGTAACTAGAAATAGTAAGTCAAAAAGAAGGTCATTATTTGAAAGTTGGGGCAGATTTGGGCTCAAATCCTAATTTCACCATTTGCCTGATTTACAAATTGGGTGGAAATGACCTTTCTGCTGCTGTGAAAAAGGTGGTTAGTAGTATCTTCCCTATACTGTCTGTTTCAAGGTGCAGTTGAGCACAGGCCTGGCACACAGCCACTACTCCGTGGTGGGCTGTGGCTGTTGGGGGGTGGCATCGCTGTTCCTAGCAGTGCCTGGAGTGTCCTGGTCTTCTTCTCATCTCCTGATGAGCTTCCCCCTGGTTGGGCTGCTTGTGTCTCTTCACTGCAGTAATTTTCTCACCTCTGGTCCTGGGTCCCATGAATGTTCCTTCCTTTCCATGCTTGGGGGCCTACTCCTGCCCTTCAGGTGCTCTTGGATTCCTCTTAGACTGTCAGTCTTCTTAGAGAAAGAGCTCTGTGAATGGCTAATTGGCATCAGAGCTGTCCTGGGGTCACCGGAAGTTATGAAAGCTTTTTATTTGCCATCTAGACATGAAGTGCTCTTTCTGACGCTGGAAAGGCTGTGCACACACCCTCCCCTACTTAACGGCATTACTGATTCCATTTCAATGGTGGCTTTAAGCTAAACTTGCCTTAATTCCACTGCTTTTGTTTTCTTTTTCTTGACTCCAGGTTTCCTTTGATTCCCAGCACTTCCTAAATCAAAGTGGGTGACCCTAGGTGGAACTGTATTATCAAAGCCTCCAGAATGGCCAGATTTTAGTGGAGTTTTAGGGTAAATATAAGGAATAATTCTACACTTAATTTTAGCCAAAAGGCAGAGAGGTGGTGTATAAGGAATAATAAATGAAAGACCATTCCATACTACTGTGTGTCACTTGAGTTTCTTTAAATGTTCCACATTTGGTTTTTGGTTGTCATTTGGCCTTAATTTCTTAGGGTTTATTTGATCCTGATGTGGAGTAGACCTGACTACTCCCAGCCCTTAGCTGTGCATGTGTGTGTATCTGGGTCTGTCTGTCTGTCCCTGGGCAGCCCACTGCCCCATTAGTTTTGAGTTTACTCTCAGCACACCGTGGACAGTGTGCCCCACACACTAAATAAAGCGACATCAAGTCCTAGTGTGGCCTGTAATAGAACCACTTTGTACTTGACTATAAGCAGCTGTGTTTCCCTTCTTCCACTTTAGTGTCTAACCTCAAGGACCATGACCTTGAGTTGCTAATTACTTGGTGCAGACCCTCTCTGACATTTTTAAGTCTTTGCCAAAGTAATTTTCCTAGCAGTGCCTGGAGTGTCCTGGTCTTCTTCTCATCTCCTGATGAGCTTCCCCCTGGTTGGGCTGCTTGTGTCTCTTCACTGCAGTAATTTTCTCACCTCTGGTCCTGGGTCCCATGAATGTTCCTTCCTTTCCATGCTTGGGGGCCTACTCCTGCCCTTCAGGTGCTCTTGGATTCCTCTTAGACTGTCAGTCTTCTTAGAGAAAGAGCTCTGTGAATGGCTAATTGGCATCAGAGCTGTCCTGGGGTCACCGGAAGTTATGAAAGCTTTTTATTTGCCATCTAGACATGAAGTGCTCTTTCTGACGCTGGAAAGGCTGTGCACACACCCTCCCCTACTTAACGGCATTACTGATTCCATTTCAATGGTGGCTTTAAGCTAAACTTGCCTTAATTCCACTGCTTTTGTTTTCTTTTTCTTGACTCCAGGTTTCCTTTGATTCCCAGCACTTCCTAAATCAAAGTGGGTGACCCTAGGTGGAACTGTATTATCAAAGCCTCCAGAATGGCCAGATTTTAGTGGAGTTTTAGGGTAAATATAAGGAATAATTCTACACTTAATTTTAGCCAAAAGGCAGAGAGGTGGTGTATAAGGAATAATAAATGAAAGACCATTCCATACTACTGTGTGTCACTTGAGTTTCTTTAAATGTTCCACATTTGGTTTTTGGTTGTCATTTGGCCTTAATTTCTTAGGGTTTATTTGATCCTGATGTGGAGTAGACCTGACTACTCCCAGCCCTTAGCTGTGCATGTGTGTGTATCTGGGTCTGTCTGTCTGTCCCTGGGCAGCCCACTGCCCCATTAGTTTTGAGTTTACTCTCAGCACACCGTGGACAGTGTGCCCCACACACTAAATAAAGCGACATCAAGTCCTAGTGTGGCCTGTAATAGAACCACTTTGTACTTGACTATAAGCAGCTGTGTTTCCCTTCTTCCACTTTAGTGTCTAACCTCAAGGACCATGACCTTGAGTTGCTAATTACTTGGTGCAGACCCTCTCTGACATTTTTAAGTCTTTGCCAAGGTTTTTTTTCAGTCACGTGCTTAATACTTCTGTACATCTGAAGATTTGAGTTAGTAAGTTGGTCTACCATGCCCTTATCTAAGTGACCCATTCATTCATTCAGTAAACATTCACTGACCATCTCCAGAGTGCTCGACATTCTGCTGGATGCTGGGAAGAATACTGTCAAGATGGAAAATGTAATATAATTGGTGCAGAGGATTTAAGATAGAGATGAAAAGGAGATCTTTCATGTCTAGTAAGAGGTTTAGATGTTTTTTAAAAGCAGGGGGAATCCACGAAAGAATTTAAGCTGAGTGGGGCCTTTAGGATGTGGAATATATATATATAAGGGCAATAAGAGTGGTCATGAGGCGCCCAGTTAGAATGGTTTTGCACTAATTTGGGAAGGAGACAAATGTATTCTAGAGCTGGAGAAGAAGACAGAGTTGAGAGATACTTAGGAGCTGAAGCTGTCAGTTGTCAGGTGATTGGACACGAGAACATAGGAAAGGGCCTGTCAAGGATGACTCGTTTCCAACTTTGACAGTCACGTGGTTGCTCAGAATTGCAGATCAGAAGTGCAGGAAGGAGCACAGGAGAGGGTTGATTTTTGGGGTGATAACATGAATTGGATATGGTGAAAGATCGTGGGGAAATATGATGACATCAGGGATGAGGAGAGCACAGGAAGCCTGGCCTTTCTTTCTCTGCAGATCTGGTAATTGCAAGTCCTAAGAGCACATGAGGCCCACCAGGCAAGGGTGCTGGGGTGAAGGAGGGAAAGAGGGACCAGGAGAGAACTCAAGGACCATGTCATTTAAGCAAGAAAGAAATCCCCAAGAGGAGATGGAGAGGGAGGGGATCAGAGATGGGGAGGTTGACTAGAGTGCCCACTGCGGTCCAGTGCTGTGCAGGAGCAGACTGGGAAAGGAAGGCCTGTGTTAGCAGCAAGGATGAGATGTGAACAGCGGCCACATCTCATGAGTTCAGTGGAGGACGGGGCAGACACCAGAAGATGTGCAGCTAGAAGTCTGTCAGTGTACCCTGAGAACCTTTGCAGGAATTGTGGCCCGTGAGGTAGGTCAGAGGCAGTGCAGGAGGCCCGAGGGTTTGTAGGCTTGCAGTGGGGTTGGGGGAGTCCTTCCTTTAGAGATAGAGGAGAAGTTAGTAGAGAGGAATGCTTCTTTGTTCTTCCTTCCTTTTCATGCTTACTGCTCTGGTATGAACCATTTAAAAAAAAAAAAAAAAACAACTTCCTAACTTTTTAGAAATAATCACAAACTTACAGAAACAGCACAAAGCATGTTCCCTGAACCATCTGATTGTAAGTTGCTGACCTAATGCACAGTCACCCCAAAATACTTTCATTTGAGCAGGTATTTCCTGGAAAAGGAGATCCTTAAACCTAACCACAGTGCAGTCATCCCAATTACTGCCATCTAATCCTGAGATGCCATTCACGTTGCACCACAAATGTCCCATTCATGTTCTTTCTAGCAAGAAGACCACATTCAGACTGACTCATTGTGGTTACTTGTCAGGTGTCTTTTGTCTTCTTCAGTTTCGAGGGTCTGTGGGTCTCTCCTCAACTTTTGTGGCTGTGACTCTGTTGGAGATGAGAGGCCAATTATTCTGTACCTTATCTCTCAATTTTATTTGTGTCTTACCTTATGATTAAATTGAAGTTTTGAGTCTTTGGGAGGACTTTCACAGGAATGATCTATTCTTTTTGCATCCTGTCATGTGGTGCACAATCCAGTTTTGTCTCGTTACTGATGATGTTCCTGTCATCACATGATTGAGGTTGTACTGGCCCGGTTTTAATTCTGTAAAGGGTTTTTATTGTTCTGTTCTTCTCTGTTCTCATGAATAACAACCTTATAGGGAGATACTGAGAAACTATGTAACTATTCCACTTAGCAAATTTTCATTTTATTTATTTATTTATATTGGCATGGACTCATGTTTTCATATTTTATTCAGCAAGACATACTCTGTAACTGTTATTTTCATGTTTGCATTGATCTTAAATGTGGACCTAGGGACCCTGGTTGAATTTGTTTCTGTGTCCTTGCGACATATCATCCTCTGAGCAGTTATTTACTTTGTGACACAACGAGATGTGCCAGGTTCATCTTACACTTCCCAGTGAGAGGATTTAGTAGAGACGCGAATTTGCATGGGGGGTGCAGCTAGAAGTCTGTCAGTGTACCCTGAGAACCTTTGCAGGAATTGTGGCCCGTGAGGTAGGTCAGAGGCAGTGCAGGAGGCCCGAGGGTTTGTAGGCTTGCAGTGGGGTTGGGGGAGTCCTTCCTTTAGAGATAGAGGAGAAGTTAGTAGAGAGGAATGCTTCTTTGTTCTTCCTTCCTTTTCATGCTTACTGCTCTGGTATGAACCATTTAAAAAAAAAAAAAAAAAAACTTCCTAACTTTTTAGAAATAATCACAAACTTACAGAAACAGCACAAAGCATGTTCCCTGAACCATCTGATTGTAAGTTGCTGACCTAATGCACAGTCACCCCAAAATACTTTCATTTGAGCAGGTATTTCCTGGAAAAGGAGATCCTTAAACCTAACCACAGTGCAGTCATCCCAATTACTGCCATCTAATCCTGAGATGCCATTCACGTTGCACCACAAATGTCCCATTCATGTTCTTTCTAGCAAGAAGACCACATTCAGACTGACTCATTGTGGTTACTTGTCAGGTGTCTTTTGTCTTCTTCAGTTTCGAGGGTCTGTGGGTCTCTCCTCAACTTTTGTGGCTGTGACTCTGTTGGAGATGAGAGGCCAATTATTCTGTACCTTATCTCTCAATTTTATTTGTGTCTTACCTTATGATTAAATTGAAGTTTTGAGTCTTTGGGAGGACTTTCACAGGAATGATCTATTCTTTTTGCATCCTGTCATGTGGTGCACAATCCAGTTTTGTCTCGTTACTGATGATGTTCCTGTCATCACATGATTGAGGTTGTACTGGCCCGGTTTTAATTCTGTAAAGGGTTTTTATTGTTCTGTTCTTCTCTGTTCTCATGAATAACAACCTTATAGGGAGATACTGAGAAACTATGTAACTATTCCACTTAGCAAATTTTCATTTTATTTATTTATTTATATTGGCATGGACTCATGTTTTCATATTTTATTCAGCAAGACATACTCTGTAACTGTTATTTTCATGTTTGCATTGATCTTAAATGTGGACCTAGGGACCCTGGTTGAATTTGTTTCTGTGTCCTTGCGACATATCATCCTCTGAGCAGTTATTTACTTTGTGACACAACGAGATGTGCCAGGTTCATCTTACACTTCCCCTTCCCCAGTTGCGGAGTCAGCCATTTTTCTGAGAAACTTTGATAGCTTTTATTAGAAAATATTTATAAAGCCTCCTTGTTTTCTCATAATTTGAAATAAGTATTGTCCAGTTTAAGAACAAATTAAAGTTTCAAAGCTGTTGAGTTCCCGGAATTGAAGACTGACTTTCTGCCATCGATTTATGGCAGCACCATGCCAGCTGGCACACAGAGCACTCACTGTTGGTCGTAGATCAGGTGTAAATGGTTGGGGTCACCAGTTGTGCAGAGCCTCAGAGCATGTCCCTACCAGGGAGGTTTCCCGCTCGTAGAGGTGTGTCTCTCTCTTAATGAGCATCGAGTCCCCGGAAGGCACAGACTGGGTCTGAATTACTCACTACTGTGTCGCCAGAGCCTGGTGTAAATGAAGTGAGTGGTGAATGTTTGTATGTCTTTGACATCTCACCAAGTGACTGCCCACTGCTGTGTTCTTGTCTTCTTTTCTTCAATCTCTTTGCCATATGACTCTCCTTCCTACAGGAAGCCTTCCAGTCCGTCACTAACCCAAGGGATTATTCTTGAAGAAATTTCTGAAGGCTCTGGAGAGTTTCTATAACTGAGTGGCTATGCATCAGCTTTGGAGTTGAACAGGGCTACACTGGATTCCCAGATCTACCACTTACTAGCTCCACACGGAGATGCAAGTTGCAAAACCTTCTCCAGTCTGTGTAACAGTCTGTAAAACGGAGATGAGCAGTTTCTGCCTCATGTGATTCTGGGAAGAATTCATTGAGGCAGCATTTTGAGAGGACTTGACCTAGTAGTGGCTGAACTTAGTGTTAGCAAAGGTGAGGGTGGTGAATAGCTGGTGTTAGGCACTGAACGTGTCATGAATATTTCTGGAGCATAGGCCCTTTCCCTAACTTGACAATAAACTCCAAATTAGAGTAGAGGTCCTCCTTCTGTTTCCACCTTCTTTTTAAAAAATATTTATTTATTTCTGGTAGCACTGGGTCTTTGTTGTTGCACATAGACTTTCTCTAGTTGAGGCGAGCTGGCGGGAGGCTACTCTGTTGCAGTGCACAGACCTCTCATTGTGGTGGCTTATCTTGTTTCACAGCACTGGCTCTAGGCACACAGGCTTCAGTACTGGTGGCTTCTGGGCTCAGTAGTTGCAGTACAGGGTCTAGCTACTCCGAGGCATGTGGAATCTTTCCAGACCAGGGATTGAACCTGTGTTCTCTGCACTGGCAGGCAGATTCTTATCTACTGCATCACCAGAGAAGACGCTGTTTCCTACTTCTTGTTTGTGTCTAACTACTGCCGAAATTCCTACCCCCTCAATGACCCCAGCAGCATGCTGTGCACTCAATAGGTATTAAAAATCTCATCTGCCATCAGACAATCCTCCTTCACTCAAAGGCCCCTCTATCTGGAGTTAATCTTGCTAGTAGAACTATTTCCTTTTGTTGCGTCAGTACTGGGGAGATGCTGGTTATTTTTTCCAACATTTCTTTTTCTTTTTCTTTTGATGGTGAATCAAAATTGTATATCACACAGTCAATACCTCCGTCTGCCGCTGCTAGGAAGGGCTGTTTGCCTTCCTTTCTGTTTAATGCAACCGCTGTCCTCAATCCCTGTTGGACTCCTAGGCTCTTCTTAGACAAAGAACTGGCTTCACAATTACCCTCTGTTTTTACCCATTAGAGTAATGGCTACAAATGCCAGGAAGTTCTTAAAATACAACCCATTGCTGACCTGGTTATCTTCCAGCCCTGGGTCTTTACGGTCAAGCCTTTCTGTAATGGGACTGGGCTCTGAGACACGACAGCGGTCTGACACACAGCAGATAATGAGTCTGCCTGCCCAGGAGGTTTTTCTTCTTCTTTGCACCAGAAAAGCACTCTGTTATAAAGTAAGCCGTGTTCTTTGAAGTAATACCCTCTCACTGCTTTGGACCGACTTTAGCATGTACACAGTGACATGTGCTGGACTGAATTAATCAGTACCCGCTCTTTCATTGCTGTGCTGGTTGTATGTTATGTAGAAATGTTGGTGAGGTAAGAAGTGAGCATTGTGTTCTGACTCTTCAGCTCAAAATAATGCTCCAGGGTGTCTGACTCCATCTCTATTTTAAAGATTTGAGATCAGTTGTTTTTGAGGTAAAACTGAAAAGAAGTATTACAGATCATTCACTGCTTTGTAAAGTTAATAACTGAGGGGCTTTCCTGGTGGTCTAGTGACTAAGGTGCCACATTTCTCATTGAGGGGACCTGGGTTGCAGTACAGGGTCTAGCTACTCCGAGGCATGTGGAATCTTTCCAGACCAGGGATTGAACCTGTGTTCTCTGCACTGGCAGGCAGATTCTTATCTACTGCATCACCAGAGAAGACGCTGTTTCCTACTTCTTGTTTGTGTCTAACTACTGCCGAAATTCCTACCCCCTCAATGACCCCAGCAGCATGCTGTGCACTCAATAGGTATTAAAAATCTCATCTGCCATCAGACAATCCTCCTTCACTCAAAGGCCCCTCTATCTGGAGTTAATCTTGCTAGTAGAACTATTTCCTTTTGTTGCGTCAGTACTGGGGAGATGCTGGTTATTTTTTCCAACATTTCTTTTTCTTTTTCTTTTGATGGTGAATCAAAATTGTATATCACACAGTCAATACCTCCGTCTGCCGCTGCTAGGAAGGGCTGTTTGCCTTCCTTTCTGTTTAATGCAACCGCTGTCCTCAATCCCTGTTGGACTCCTAGGCTCTTCTTAGACAAAGAACTGGCTTCACAATTACCCTCTGTTTTTACCCATTAGAGTAATGGCTACAAATGCCAGGAAGTTCTTAAAATACAACCCATTGCTGACCTGGTTATCTTCCAGCCCTGGGTCTTTACGGTCAAGCCTTTCTGTAATGGGACTGGGCTCTGAGACACGACAGCGGTCTGACACACAGCAGATAATGAGTCTGCCTGCCCAGGAGGTTTTTCTTCTTCTTTGCACCAGAAAAGCACTCTGTTATAAAGTAAGCCGTGTTCTTTGAAGTAATACCCTCTCACTGCTTTGGACCGACTTTAGCATGTACACAGTGACATGTGCTGGACTGAATTAATCAGTACCCGCTCTTTCATTGCTGTGCTGGTTGTATGTTATGTAGAAATGTTGGTGAGGTAAGAAGTGAGCATTGTGTTCTGACTCTTCAGCTCAAAATAATGCTCCAGGGTGTCTGACTCCATCTCTATTTTAAAGATTTGAGATCAGTTGTTTTTGAGGTAAAACTGAAAAGAAGTATTACAGATCATTCACTGCTTTGTAAAGTTAATAACTGAGGGGCTTTCCTGGTGGTCTAGTGACTAAGGTGCCACATTTCTCATTGAGGGGACCTGGGTTCGAATCCCTCGTCAGCAAGCTAGATCCCACATGCCCCAGCTAAAGATCTTGTGTGCCACAACTAAGATCTGGCACAGCCAAATAAACAAATACTTAAACAGGTAAATAACCACCATTCAGGAATGTGTAGATGATAGCTGGGGGCACAGGGAGACAGGTGATAGTTAAAGAGCTGAAGTTCAGTGCCCAGATTTCTGAGTTCAGTTTCTCACTTTACCATTCATTGGCTCTGTGACCATGGACAATTTATGTGGCCTCTTTTTCCCATACTTACATCACCTATAAGATGGGTTTAGTTGTTTAACTTTAGTACTTAGTTGTATAGGGCTTCCTAGTGGTAAAGAACCGGCCTGCCAATGCAGGAGAACGTAAGAGACTAGGGTTCAATTCCTGTGTCAGGAAGATCCCTTGGAGGAGAGCATGGCAATCAAGTCCAGTTTTCTTGCCTGGAGAATCCATGAACAGAGGAGCTTGGCGGGCTATAGTCCATATGGTCAACAAAGGGTGGGACACGACTGAAACAACTTAGCATGTGTATGTACTTCGCTTTGTAGGGTTGCTGTATTTGCAAAATGGAATACATAGAATCAAACATGTGGTAAACACTCAATAGAGGTATATGGTTATCAACGAACTTTGTTTCTTTTCATTATCATCTGTGTTATAGGGAAAGGGTAGAAATTAAAAATTCCCATTCATAATTAATTAGGGTGGTCACCTTAAACTCGAATGCCTTAAAGGTAGACACAGGTGTGTATAGTGTGTATTTCATAAACAAGGGATCTTGTGTCCTACAAAATATACGTACAGTTGGCATGAAGCATGTGGGACTCATGCACATTATGGGTAGGAATGTGAAATGGTACAGCTCTTAGGAAAACATTTGGCAGTTTCTTCAAGTTCCTGTGTCTTAACTCTCTCATGTTTTAAAGGCTCTTTCCATTCCTATAAGTTTTATTGTTGTGTATAGTATCAATATGAGCAATTTTTAAAAATCAATTTGCCCAGCATCACTTTTTGAACAAACATAGCACCTAACATATGTTCCAAACATTCCACTCTTTGGGACTCACCCAAGAGAAATATGTAGGCTATGTTCTTACAAAGATTTGCACATAAATGTCACAGGCGTGACAGCAGACACGTGCACCCAGTACTGTGAGCTTTATTTATAACAAGCCCAAATTGGAAACAAACCCAATATCCATCCATATTTGAAGAGATCAGTTGTTGTTGTTTAGTCACTAAGTTGTATCAGCTCCTTTGTGACCCCATGGACTGTAGCCCACCAGGCTCCTCTGTCCATGAATTTCCCAGTCAGACATTCTGGAGTGGGTTGCCATTTCCTTTCCAGGGGATCTTCCTGACCCAGGGATCGAACTCGAGTCTCCTGTGTCTCCTGCATTGCAGGCGGATGCTTTACACGCTGAGCCATCCAGGGAGCCCTCCTACCACTATAAGCATGTAGTTATTCCAATTTTATTGTGTCTGATGAGTCCATTTTCATTTTTTGCAATATATATATTTTTACTGCTTTCATTATACTTTCTCTCAAAATAACTATTTCTAGATAGATACAGCCAAAGCTCTTAGAGGTGTTGCAGGTTTCTCCCCGGTTTTCCTCTTGTGTAGGGAATTTCACAGGGAATCTTGTGTGAGTTTGAGGACTTTGCTGTCTCTGCAGAACGTTTGTCTCCTGGATTCTTAACATCATTACACTCCAGTACACTTCAGTAAATAAGACGCTTTGGCTGTTGCCTTTTCATGTAGTTTCTGAGTTGTCTCATTAATCCTATTTTCTTAGAAAGCACTTGAGGCATAATGACTTTTTCAGAAGAGCGGTGCAGGGATGACATGTTCCCCTCTGTGCCCGTGTGATCTGTGCCATCCGGCCTGGTGCTGGTGGATCAGAAGGTGCCAACCCAGTGTGCATCTTCAAGAGGTTATTTTTTGTAATTGATTTAACTTTTTTTTTTTTGATGTCGACAATTTTTAAAGTCTTTATTGAATTTGTTACAAGATTGCTTCTGTTTTACGCTTTGTTGCTTTAGCCACAAGGCATATGAGATTTTAGCTCCACAACAAAGGATTGAAGCCACAACCCCCTGCATTGGAAGGCAAAGTCTTAGCCATGGAACCTCCAGGAAAGTCCCCTTGGAACCCTTGGTATGCCACATACCCATAAAATGTCCCGACTAGAGTTTTAAATGCAGGATTTCACAGGGCTCAGATTGTTTGGACTGTGAGTTTATAAATCACAAAACACAGGCATTCTCAGGAGTGAGGTCAGCTGCTTCGCTTCCAACCTGTCAGCTTTATGCATTTCAAGGAAACAGTGCAGCAACTGAAATGTGTCTCAGCAGAAGGCAGAAGTTAGCCAGGCCAGTCCACTTGCCGTGTCTGAGTTACGGTTGAGTCCAAGGGGTCTACCTGACCCTGCAGTGATGGGATGTTTGCCCTTGGCATGCGCCCCCTCAAGAGCCATCCTTTGGCAGCCTCTTGGTGATCACTTCCTGCTTCTGGCTTTGCAGTCTGCTCCATCTCCCCCAGCTAAGTGACGCCAGCGTTTCTCCTCCCTGCTCTAATATGCTGAGGTACCCACTTAACATCGATTGCACATCTATGAAGAAATATTAGCAGAGTTGCAGAGAGAAGAAACTCGACTGAAACAGAAGCAGGGGATGCACTCACCATGCTGCCTCGGTCACGCCTCTGTGAGCAGCCCAGCGTGGGCTGTCACACCTGGTCCGGGAGGCCCTCTGACATGCATGGCTACAGCCCCCGCTGCCATCTCGCACCTCTGACTGCTGAACTGTTTGAAGTGCCTGTCACTCCAAGTGTTGTTCCTTTGAGGTTTCTACTCATTTTGGTTTTAGGAGTCTGACCCGTGTGATTCTGATGCCTTTCCGGCACTGAGTGACTTTTCAGAAGAGCGGTGCAGGGATGACATGTTCCCCTCTGTGCCCGTGTGATCTGTGCCATCCGGCCTGGTGCTGGTGGATCAGAAGGTGCCAACCCAGTGTGCATCTTCAAGAGGTTATTTTTTGTAATTGATTTAACTTTTTTTTTTTTGATTTCGACATTTTTTAAAGTCTTTATTGAATTTGTTACAAGATTGCTTCTGTTTTACGCTTTGTTGCTTTAGCCACAAGGCATATGAGATTTTAGCTCCACAACAAAGGATTGAAGCCACAACCCCCTGCATTGGAAGGCAAAGTCTTAGCCATGGAACCTCCAGGAAAGTCCCCTTGGAACCCTTGGTATGCCACATACCCATAAAATGTCCCGACTAGAGTTTTAAATGCAGGATTTCACAGGGCTCAGATTGTTTGGACTGTGAGTTTATAAATCACAAAACACAGGCATTCTCAGGAGTGAGGTCAGCTGCTTCGCTTCCAACCTGTCAGCTTTATGCATTTCAAGGAAACAGTGCAGCAACTGAAATGTGTCTCAGCAGAAGGCAGAAGTTAGCCAGGCCAGTCCACTTGCCGTGTCTGAGTTACGGTTGAGTCCAAGGGGTCTACCTGACCCTGCAGTGATGGGATGTTTGCCCTTGGCATGCGCCCCCTCAAGAGCCATCCTTTGGCAGCCTCTTGGTGATCACTTCCTGCTTCTGGCTTTGCAGTCTGCTCCATCTCCCCCAGCTAAGTGACGCCAGCGTTTCTCCTCCCTGCTCTAATATGCTGAGGTACCCACTTAACATCGATTGCACATCTATGAAGAAATATTAGCAGAGTTGCAGAGAGAAGAAACTCGACTGAAACAGAAGCAGGGGATGCACTCACCATGCTGCCTCGGTCACGCCTCTGTGAGCAGCCCAGCGTGGGCTGTCACACCTGGTCCGGGAGGCCCTCTGACATGCATGGCTACAGCCCCCGCTGCCATCTCGCACCTCTGACTGCTGAACTGTTTGAAGTGCCTGTCACTCCAAGTGTTGTTCCTTTGAGGTTTCTACTCATTTTGGTTTTAGGAGCATCTAAATCAAATACATAGAGGGGGAGAAAGATTTTTGTGCTGAGGATGTAAAGGAAGCAATTTATACCTTTTACTATTAAGTGAAAACATATGCTGTCACATTTAAAGTATGGAGTAGCAGCAGGGTTTGTCCTCTACCAGATGAAAAGTCTTTTTTGAAAACAGGAGAATTGGGAAGGAGGTTGGATTATCCACACTGGTTCTTCTCTCTGATGGTTGTTTAGATACGCATTTCCTCCTTCAATAATAGTGGAGGGGGCCATAGTCGCCTGAGATCTGGGGAAACATTTTCTACAGAGCTTCATTGAATTTGAAATTGAATTTTCTCCTATTCCTTCATGGCACCTTTTGTTTAGATACTCTGATGGGTCTGTGTCCCACTTCACTAATGATTTCCTGGTACAAGATTCGATTTTTTTTTTTTTTTTTTTTTTAGTTTTTTAATTTCATGCTTACTAGCATTTTTTCTTCAGATTTATTCAGACATACATTGATTGATTGGGCTATCTGTAAAGAACCTGCCAGCCAGTGAAGGAGAGGTAATAGACACAGATTCTATTCCCTAGGTCAGGATAATACCCTGGAAGAGGGCGTGGCAACCCATTCCAGTATTCTTACCTGAAGAATCCCACGGACAGAGGAGCTAGAAGAGCCAGGGGCAGGCTACAGTTCATGGGTTCGGAAAGTCAGACATGACAGGAGCAACTTAGCATGCATGCATACTTTGATCATGACACTCCTGCATACCTTTTTTTTATTTGGCCATGCAGCTTGTGGACCTTAGCCCCCGGCACCCCCTGTGTCTAAGTACCCACTTTTAACACCCCGATTGCACATCTATGAAGAAATATTAGCAGAGTTGCAGAGAGAAGAAACTCGACTGAAACAGAAGCAGGGGATGCACTCACCATGCTGCCTCGGTCACGCCTCTGTGAGCAGCCCAGCGTGGGCTGTCACACCTGGTCCGGGAGGCCCTCTGACATGCATGGCTACAGCCCCCGCTGCCATCTCGCACCTCTGACTGCTGAACTGTTTGAAGTGCCTGTCACTCCAAGTGTTGTTCCTTTGAGGTTTCTACTCATTTTGGTTTTAGGAGCATCTAAATCAAATACATAGAGGGGGAGAAAGATTTTTGTGCTGAGGATGTAAAGGAAGCAATTTATACCTTTTACTATTAAGTGAAAACATATGCTGTCACATTTAAAGTATGGAGTAGCAGCAGGGTTTGTCCTCTACCAGATGAAAAGTCTTTTTTGAAAACAGGAGAATTGGGAAGGAGGTTGGATTATCCACACTGGTTCTTCTCTCTGATGGTTGTTTAGATACGCATTTCCTCCTTCAATAATAGTGGAGGGGGCCATAGTCGCCTGAGATCTGGGGAAACATTTTCTACAGAGCTTCATTGAATTTGAAATTGAATTTTCTCCTATTCCTTCATGGCACCTTTTGTTTAGATACTCTGATGGGTCTGTGTCCCACTTCACTAATGATTTCCTGGTACAAGATTCGATTTTTTTTTTTTTTTTTTAGTTTTTTAATTTCATGCTTACTAGCATTTTTTCTTCAGATTTATTCAGACATACATTGATTGATTGGGCTATCTGTAAAGAACCTGCCAGCCAGTGAAGGAGAGGTAATAGACACAGATTCTATTCCCTAGGTCAGGATAATACCCTGGAAGAGGGCGTGGCAACCCATTCCAGTATTCTTACCTGAAGAATCCCACGGACAGAGGAGCTAGAAGAGCCAGGGGCAGGCTACAGTTCATGGGTTCGGAAAGTCAGACATGACAGGAGCAACTTAGCATGCATGCATACTTTGATCATGACACTCCTGCATACCTTTTTTTTCTTTTTTTTGGCCATGCAGCTTGTGAGACCTTAGCTCCTCAACCAGGGATCGAACCCCCGTCCCTTGGAGTGGAAGCACAGAGTCTTAGCCACTGGACCACCAGGGAAGTCCCTGAAAAGTTTTTTTATTCCATTCTTCCTTTGTCCCTCTTTCCAATCTTCTCTGCTAGTCCCATGACACACAGGCAGGCCTTTGGATATTGGAGCCTGTCTCTGTTAGGTGGTCACTGAGACCATGCATGGATCTCTAGTGTTGGTGGAAAACCCTTAGGAGAATGGGCTTGGGCTTGGGAGTGACTGTGGTGAACCGGTTGTGTATTAAAATATTCCTGTGCGTTCTAGAGAGAGGCTCAGAGGCATGGACTCTCCCACTGCAGGCAGAGTACTGGCCATGTGTTGCTCACCAGGACTGCGTGCTGAAGGCAGCCCGAGTCTTTGTCCACCCTCTGGAGGAACCAGGGAGCACAGAAAGCTTGGCTAACTAGTCATACACCAGTCTTCCCCTTGGAAACAGTTTCTGTTACAATGAAGGTAGTTGTTCCTGAAAGCTGGAGAATTTGCAACTAAGGGTTTCCTGAAACTTTTTAGATCGTTTCTCCTGATGTGTTAGTTTTCAGAGTGAAATATTACACTGAAGATGTTGAAAATCTTTCCCAGCTTTCTGTGTGCAGAAGATTCAGTTAGAAAATATATGTTGTTAAAATGACGTTTCTTCTGGAGTTGCTATTAACCCTACAAGTTAAACTCACAGCATAGAAGCTAGTTTAGAGAACTGAACAGTTGTGCTTTTAAATTTTTGCAGAGCAGCTTGGAGAAACAAAGGAGCATCTCTAGCTGGCTTCTGCTGTGTCCTGCTTTCTGTTTTCCCATTTGGGTTAAGTTATGTTGCTTGAATGCTGAGATGTTTGATTTTTAAATGAGAGTAGCAATAAGTCTAGGTAAAAGTGTGGTGTTGGTTGTCTACAATCTTCCTTGGGTTGAGGCGGGAAGGAAGCAGAGAAATGTCACATAATTTCACATTTGGCTCTGACAACACAGCTTTCTATTCCTTTAAAAAGGGCATGCATGCATACTTTGATCATGACACTCCTGCATACCTTTTTTCTTTTTTGGCCATGCAGCTTGTGAGACCTTAGCTCCTCAACCAGGGATCGAACCCCCGTCCCTTGGAGTGGAAGCACAGAGTCTTAGCCACTGGACCACCAGGGAAGTCCCTGAAAAGTTTTTTTATTCCATTCTTCCTTTGTCCCTCTTTCCAATCTTCTCTGCTAGTCCCATGACACACAGGCAGGCCTTTGGATATTGGAGCCTGTCTCTGTTAGGTGGTCACTGAGACCATGCATGGATCTCTAGTGTTGGTGGAAAACCCTTAGGAGAATGGGCTTGGGCTTGGGAGTGACTGTGGTGAACCGGTTGTGTATTAAAATATTCCTGTGCGTTCTAGAGAGAGGCTCAGAGGCATGGACTCTCCCACTGCAGGCAGAGTACTGGCCATGTGTTGCTCACCAGGACTGCGTGCTGAAGGCAGCCCGAGTCTTTGTCCACCCTCTGGAGGAACCAGGGAGCACAGAAAGCTTGGCTAACTAGTCATACACCAGTCTTCCCCTTGGAAACAGTTTCTGTTACAATGAAGGTAGTTGTTCCTGAAAGCTGGAGAATTTGCAACTAAGGGTTTCCTGAAACTTTTTAGATCGTTTCTCCTGATGTGTTAGTTTTCAGAGTGAAATATTACACTGAAGATGTTGAAAATCTTTCCCAGCTTTCTGTGTGCAGAAGATTCAGTTAGAAAATATATGTTGTTAAAATGACGTTTCTTCTGGAGTTGCTATTAACCCTACAAGTTAAACTCACAGCATAGAAGCTAGTTTAGAGAACTGAACAGTTGTGCTTTTAAATTTTTGCAGAGCAGCTTGGAGAAACAAAGGAGCATCTCTAGCTGGCTTCTGCTGTGTCCTGCTTTCTGTTTTCCCATTTGGGTTAAGTTATGTTGCTTGAATGCTGAGATGTTTGATTTTTAAATGAGAGTAGCAATAAGTCTAGGTAAAAGTGTGGTGTGTGTTGTCTACAATCTTCCTTGGGTTGGAGGCGGGGAAGGAAGCAGAGAAATGTCACATAATTTCCACATTTGGCTCTGACAACACAGCTTTCTATTCCTTTAAAAAAGGGTAAGAGAAAAGCAGGGAAGATGTCGGTGTGGGCTTACTCATAATTGTAGTTTTTCTTAGCTTAACTTCAGTTTATCTCCTTAAATGAGTCACTCATATGTCTATTATCTAGCTCTAATGACTTTGAGTATATTGTGGATTTTCCTTTCTGCAGAATATACCTTTGTTACTATATTTATTTATTTGGCTGCCTCGGTCTCATTGCACCATGCAGGATATCGTCTGTTGTGTTGATCACACTCTCTAGATGTGGTGCAGGCTTAGTAGCTCCCCAGCAGGTGGGATCTTAGTTCACCGAATAGGGATCATACCCACGTCCCCTGCATTGCAAGACAGATTCATTGGATCACTAGGGAAGTTTGAGAAAGTATTCTTTCTATAGCAAGGTGCTCCTTGCCTTAAAAGTTCAGCTTGACTTTTCATTAAGAATGGTAGTGGGTTGAATAGTGTCTCCTTTAAATTCACACCTACCTGAAACCTGAGAATGTGACCCAATTTGGCAATAGTCATTGTAGATGCAGTTACTTAAAGATGGAGGTGCAGTTGGACTGGGTTAATCTGATGACCGGTGTCCTTACCTGAAGAGGAAGGACACAGAGAAGAGTGCCTTATGTGGAGATGGAACCTCCTGAAAGCTACACGAGACAAAGAATAATCCTCCCTAGAGTCATCATCGAAGTGTGAACCACCAGCAACTTTGGATTCCAGACTTCTGACTTCTATAGCTATACAAAAATAAAGTCCAGTTGTTTGAAGACATCATTGTATGGTAATTGTTACAGCCGCTCTAGGGAATTGATATAACAACCAATACAAAATGGCAGAGATTGAAGGTCATCCTCTTACTGAAGGTAAGGTCATCCATCTTTGGCTTGAGGTGTTGTGGGGTTAGCAAGGTTTTAAACTGCAGTGTTTATACTCAAATGTGGTAAAATTTTCCATATGAGGAAGCTCCTGTGTCTTGTACACCTTCCATTTTAATTTGGTCAATATGCTGGAATCCTGTACCCCTTCAAGGAATTTGCATGGTCTTTTTAACCTTAACCTGTAGAAAGTGGTCTGTGGGGCTAGATACCCGTTGCCTTTGTTCTTCCACCAAAGTGATTTTTCAATTTCCTTAAACCTACTGATGTAGCAGGTTGGGACTTAAAGAATAAGAAATCGATCATATCTCTTAAGGATATATTTGTTCACGCCTTCAGTGCTCACGTACTTGGAGTGTCAACAGACAAGATGAAAACCCTACACAGAATGCAGGATAGCCCTCCACGACAGTGAGCTCTTGAATGTCCCCTGGGAAACACAACATTGGGAGCACAATCTGCTACCCTGCACTGTTAGCATCAGGAGAAAGGGAGTCGATATGCAGTTACTGAAAACAGTGCTTTGAAGGGGGATGCGACCGACTCTTTGGTCAATAGAGATAAAAATGCAGCGTCTTGGGGACATTTATTCAGCCTTCCTTGTGTGTGGTACCCCTACACCCATCTTCCCAAGTGTGTTCTGGAAGCTTAAATCAAGGTGAGTCAAGCCCTCATGCCTTGGAACTCGATTGTGCAGCAGCAGTATGTTCGCCTGGAGTGGTGATGGAGGTGGCGAAGTGGCTGAGAAATGTTCCCCAGAGCCTGCGGTCTTGCACTTCCACGTGATGCTCTTTGGCTGGATTTCTTGGAACAAGAGCCCTCTCATTTACTCTGAAGAGTTCCCTGATCACAGAGGAATTGGCCCAGGATAAAAGTCACTCATATTTTCATTATCAGGTGCTCAAAAGGGATAGCAAAATCCAGAAAAATTTCCCCACCCCCAGAATACAAAAATAAAGTCCAGTTGTTTGAAGACATCATTGTATGGTAATTGTTACAGCCGCTCTAGGGAATTGATATAACAACCAATACAAAATGGCAGAGATTGAAGGTCATCCTCTTACTGAAGGTAAGGTCATCCATCTTTGGCTTGAGGTGTTGTGGGGTTAGCAAGGTTTTAAACTGCAGTGTTTATACTCAAATGTGGTAAAATTTTCCATATGAGGAAGCTCCTGTGTCTTGTACACCTTCCATTTTAATTTGGTCAATATGCTGGAATCCTGTACCCCTTCAAGGAATTTGCATGGTCTTTTTAACCTTAACCTGTAGAAAGTGGTCTGTGGGGCTAGATACCCGTTGCCTTTGTTCTTCCACCAAAGTGATTTTTCAATTTCCTTAAACCTACTGATGTAGCAGGTTGGGACTTAAAGAATAAGAAATCGATCATATCTCTTAAGGATATATTTGTTCACGCCTTCAGTGCTCACGTACTTGGAGTGTCAACAGACAAGATGAAAACCCTACACAGAATGCAGGATAGCCCTCCACGACAGTGAGCTCTTGAATGTCCCCTGGGAAACACAACATTGGGAGCACAATCTGCTACCCTGCACTGTTAGCATCAGGAAAAAGGGGAGTCGATATGCAGTTACTGAAAACAGTGCTTTGAAGGGGGATGCGACCGACTCTTTGGTCAATAGAGATAAAAATGCAGCGTCTTGGGGACATTTATTCAGCCTTCCTTGTGTGTGGTACCCCTACACCCATCTTCCCAAGTGTGTTCTGGAAGCTTAAATCAAGGTGAGTCAAGCCCTCATGCCTTGGAACTCGATTGTGCAGCAGCAGTATGTTCGCCTGGAGTGGTGATGGAGGTGGCGAAGTGGCTGAGAAATGTTCCCCAGAGCCTGCGGTCTTGCACTTCCACGTGATGCTCTTTGGCTGGATTTCTTGGAACAAGAGCCCTCTCATTTACTCTGAAGAGTTCCCTGATCACAGAGGAATTGGCCCAGGATAAAAGTCACTCATATTTTCATTATCAGGTGCTCAAAAGGGATAGCAAAATCCAGAAATTTCCCCACACAGAATTCCTAGCTGATCCTACTACTAGAGCCTCCCAACTCAGATGATCTCAGGACAGAAAGCCAATTTGGACTGCAGAGTCGCCGTGCTCGCTTTAGATGTCATGTGTGCACATTCACGGAAACCTGGTTGCTGTCCAGAAGAAAGCATGTTCTGTCATCTGTCCCAGGAAGCGCTCCACGTGAGCTGGGCTTTTCTCAGACTGACAGGGCTAAGTGCTGGAAGAGGTGGGGAGGATAATAATGTCTTTCTAGTATGAATCCTCCCAGGCATTACTTACTCAATTTAGTCTTTCGGGTGTTCCTGTGGTTTGTAGATGTTGGTATTCTTAATATGAAAATGATTTTTACTCTTAATTTGGAAATTGAGGATCAGAAAGTTAAAATGATTCACTGCAGGTTTTACAATGAAGTAATTATTAATAGTAGAGATTTCTCTTGTGGGCACTGAAGGAAAGAAATGGGAAAGGGTGTGAGTGTCTGCACGTGTGGGCAAATACAGGGGAATTTTTTCCTGATGAGTTCTGATTTCAATGATTTAATTGAAACTTGGGAAGGACTCTTTCTGGTCTAGAAGGATGGAGCAGGCTCCGTTCAGTCTAGGCTCTAGGGTGAGGGCTACAGTGTGATATAGCATACTTGTACTTATTAAGCACGTACCCCTTCCATGCACAAAAGGCTGCGGAGAGAGCCCTGCCTCCTTGTTCTTCCCTTAAACAATGCAATTAACTGTGTAGATTCAGTAACACAGAATTGAATTATCTCTATTTGCGTTTATTATGGAATTTTGTGTATTCTGTTCTTCATGTAAAACAGACAGGTAGCAGTTTGTAATTTGTTTAACACACATGCTCCTGAGTTTTTACTTATTTAATATATGAATTGATTTTGTGTGTGTCAGTGATAAAAGAGACAAAAGCTTCCTTAGTCCTGCACTGTGTCATGGACAATCCAGCTTTATCTTAATAAAAGGAGATGGGCTTTGGGTTTCTCTTGGGCCAATTCTAGACCCTTAATAACCCCATAAGCTGTTCACATGACATCCATCACTGCCTAGACCGATTGCTCGAAGGCCGTCAGTGTTGCCCGTTGTCTCCATCTGTGTGCCCCGCACACCTGGCCCTCAGTGCCAGTCAGTCTTCCTTACCCTAGCTGACAGGGCTAATCAGGATGATCAATATGGCCTCCCCGCCTCATGGCACATCACTAAGTGGATTTGCTTTACTTAATATCCGTATGGAGTAACTATTTGAATGGGCAGTGGAGATTTTAACAAGCCCTCTGCTAATAAACCTGTGTTGGAATAGAAAGGAATTAAACATGACCATACCAGCAGGATCAGAGCTCTGTGGGGAAAGGATGTCCCAGACCAGGTGAGTGTAGATAAATAATCTAGCCCTCATGATTTTCCATGACGAGGCATGATGGGGGCTAATGGTTTGAACCTATGTGGAAAATCATTTGTTCAATTTTCCTTGAAAATGTCAGAGTTTTAAGTCAAAGGAAAAGTGAACATGTCGAGTTCATCTAGGGATGTGGTGATGGTTCTGTTTACCAAAACCAAGTATGAAAGTGTGAATGAGCTTATGCTGGCTGTGTTGCTAAGATAACCATTGTAAGCTTGTTCTGTGGTTCGTATGAAATATTAGACCTTTTTAATTACTCAAAATATGGTAAAGAATCTGATTTGAAAAACTTGGGAAGGACTCTTTCTGGTCTAGAAGGATGGAGCAGGCTCCGTTCAGTCTAGGCTCTAGGGTGAGGGCTACAGTGTGATATAGCATACTTGTACTTATTAAGCACGTACCCCTTCCATGCACAAAAGGCTGCGGAGAGAGCCCTGCCTCCTTGTTCTTCCCTTAAACAATGCAATTAACTGTGTAGATTCAGTAACACAGAATTGAATTATCTCTATTTGCGTTTATTATGGAATTTTGTGTATTCTGTTCTTCATGTAAAACAGACAGGTAGCAGTTTGTAATTTGTTTAACACACATGCTCCTGAGTTTTTACTTATTTAATATATGAATTGATTTTGTGTGTGTCAGTGATAAAAGAGACAAAAGCTTCCTTAGTCCTGCACTGTGTCATGGACAATCCAGCTTTATCTTAAAAAAAGGAGATGGGCTTTGGGTTTCTCTTGGGCCAATTCTAGACCCTTAATAACCCCATAAGCTGTTCACATGACATCCATCACTGCCTAGACCGATTGCTCGAAGGCCGTCAGTGTTGCCCGTTGTCTCCATCTGTGTGCCCCGCACACCTGGCCCTCAGTGCCAGTCAGTCTTCCTTACCCTAGCTGACAGGGCTAATCAGGATGATCAATATGGCCTCCCCGCCTCATGGCACATCACTAAGTGGATTTGCTTTACTTAATATCCGTATGGAGTAACTATTTGAATGGGCAGTGGAGATTTTAACAAGCCCTCTGCTAATAAACCTGTGTTGGAATAGAAAGGAATTAAACATGACCATACCAGCAGGATCAGAGCTCTGTGGGGAAAGGATGTCCCAGACCAGGTGAGTGTAGATAAATAATCTAGCCCTCATGATTTTCCATGACGAGGCATGATGGGGGCTAATGGTTTGAACCTATGTGGAAAATCATTTGTTCAATTTTCCTTGAAAATGTCAGAGTTTTAAGTCAAAGGAAAAGTGAACATGTCGAGTTCATCTAGGGATGTGGTGATGGTTCTGTTTACCAAAACCAAGTATGAAAGTGTGAATGAGCTTATGCTGGCTGTGTTGCTAAGATAACCATTGTAAGCTTGTTCTGTGGTTCGTGTATGAAATATTAGACCTTTTATGGATTATAAATGTATCTGATCTTAAATTTAAATCATAGTGGCTCAGGTGGTAAAGAATCTGCTTGCAGTGCAGGAGACCTGGGTTTGGTCCCTGGGTTGGGAAGATACCCTGGAGAAGGAAATGGCAATCCACTCCAGTATTCTTGCCTGCTGAATTCCATGGTCAGAGGAGCCTGGCAGGCCACAGTCCATGGGGTTGTAAAGAGTTGGACATGACCGAGCGACTTACACTTTTCACTTTCAATCCATGCCAGCATCAACTGAGATCACTATGTGGTAGAGACAGGTCTCTGGGGTTCCTGCTAATATGAATGTGGACAAGAATTCAAAATATAAATTGTTTTCTAATGCTTTTCTTCTTAGCAAGTTGACTATTATCATTAGGCAATTTTTTGTTAGTCGTAGGACTTTTGGGTTTTTTTTATTGTTCTGTTTTGTTTTTGAGTTCATGTAGTTCATCTAAAGCTGGGAGTAAGGCTGCAAAGAGTAAGCCATGTGGGGAGGTATGCGTGCATAAGAACTATTGATTGGCCATTTCATTGGACAGGGACCCATCAAGTTCACAACTCTTGTTAGATCTACCCTTAGTTGGTTTTTGCTTGCAACATTATTGTAATTTCACCTTTGCTGTCAACTGCATGATGGCTGGGGTCTAGGATTTCCGCTGTTCCACCAACTACAGAGGAGAGTGAGGAATCTGTTCCACCCCCAAAAGGAATTAAACATGACCATACCAGCAGGATCAGAGCTCTGTGGGGAAAGGATGTCCCAGACCAGGTGAGTGTAGATAAATAATCTAGCCCTCATGATTTTCCATGACGAGGCATGATGGGGGCTAATGGTTTGAACCTATGTGGAAAATCATTTGTTCAATTTTCCTTGAAAATGTCAGAGTTTTAAGTCAAAGGAAAAGTGAACATGTCGAGTTCATCTAGGGATGTGGTGATGGTTCTGTTTACCAAAACCAAGTATGAAAGTGTGAATGAGCTTATGCTGGCTGTGTTGCTAAGATAACCATTGTAAGCTTGTTCTGTGGTTCGTGTATGAAATATTAGACCTTTTATGGATTATAAATGTATCTGATCTTAAATTTAAATCATAGTGGCTCAGGTGGTAAAGAATCTGCTTGCAGTGCAGGAGACCTGGGTTTGGTCCCTGGGTTGGGAAGATACCCTGGAGAAGGAAATGGCAATCCACTCCAGTATTCTTGCCTGCTGAATTCCATGGTCAGAGGAGCCTGGCAGGCCACAGTCCATGGGGTTGTAAAGAGTTGGACATGACCGAGCGACTTACACTTTTCACTTTCAATCCATGCCAGCATCAACTGAGATCACTATGTGGTAGAGACAGGTCTCTGGGGTTCCTGCTAATATGAATGTGGACAAGAATTCAAAATATAAATTGTTTTCTAATGCTTTTCTTCTTAGCAAGTTGACTATTATCATTAGGCAATTTTTTGTTAGTCGTAGGACTTTTGGGTTTTTTTTATTGTTCTGTTTTGTTTTTGAGTTCATGTAGTTCATCTAAAGCTGGGAGTAAGGCTGCAAAGAGTAAGCCATGTGGGGAGGTATGCGTGCATAAGAACTATTGATTGGCCATTTCATTGGACAGGGACCCATCAAGTTCACAACTCTTGTTAGATCTACCCTTAGTTGGTTTTTGCTTGCAACATTATTGTAATTTCACCTTTGCTGTCAACTGCATGATGGCTGGGGTCTAGGATTTCCGCTGTTCCACCAACTACAGAGGAGAGTGAGGAATCTGATATATCAACAGTGGCCTGAGGATATACTTAAGGGCCCTACTCAGAAGGTTTCACAGTAGAACTATGGGGGAATTTTTGTATTCCACCCAGAAATAAGATGTCAGTGTTGGTTTAACCTTCCTTAGATCCTGGAAGTTTTACACTGTTGAACCTCAAATGCTTGCTCTTTGCAAATAGTCACATTTCTATATTTGTTCCCAAGTTTGAAAATCTTGGTGTTAAATGATTTCTGATTAATTTAAAAATAACTCAGGAAATTCTTTGCTTCTCCCCTGATGGAGCAAGCCAGTTTTGCCCTTCTGAGCAAATCTTGCTGTCTGTAAGCCCCCCAAAACGGTGTGGAGTGTTTTGACCCTGGAGAACCTTGAAGCGGGAAGGTCTCAAATGACATAGGACATGAGAGAGTGCTATTTTGTAGCTTGGACTCAGCAATTGGCCTGTGGAAAGGTATCAGATTTTCTCTTTGGGTGGCAGAGAAAAGAAAAAACTGTCACAGTAACCAGGCAAAACCAAAGAAATGGATAAGCTTTGATAGTTTTCTTCTGCCACTTTGTCAGGTTGTCTTAAAATGCTTAGAGGGCTGACTTAATTTCTTACCAGTCCTGTGTGTTATGTCCAAAGCGTGTGGGGCGTGTATGTGTGTGTGTGCATGTCTGTGTATGTATCATTATGTATGTAAACATAAGCACATGAAGGAGTGAAGGCAAGAAGATGCAAGAAGGCAGCTTAGCTTTTTTAAAAAAAAAAACAAGGCAAAGACTAAAAACACCATATTAATTGACATCTGTTGACCAAATAGGGAAAAAAGTATTGCCACTAAGAAAGATCAGGCCCGTCTTAATTACAGGCTGTTGCCTTGGACAGCCAGAGCATGGTGACCTGAAAATTGTGTGCACTAATAACATCTGAGATGACTTGTTTTCCCGCCACTTAAACGAAGTATTGTTGGGCTTAAGGGATAACTGGAGGGTGCTAGAGTGTGTTTTTTCACTGTGCTGGTCACCATGGCTGATGTGGGAGTGTCAATGGGCCGTAGCAGAAGGACCCAACTGCAGATGGCTTTGCTTGCCTCCTGCAAACCATCCAGAACCCTGGGGCTTAGCTTTGTTAGCAAATGTGCATAGACGCCTTCAGTCTGTGACTGAGTCACTGACCTACCTTTCTGGTAACTCCTGCCTCAGTGAACCCATTAGGAAAGCTCTTCCAAGTTGTAACTGTGCTGATCACAGCTAGAACCTTTCAAAGCATGGGCTTGTAGTGGAGCCCCCTACGCTGGGTATGGTCAGGCTTTAGTAGCTACAGTGCAAGTTGGGGATCTTTCCCTGTCAGAGACCATAATTGGGTGAAAGGGAAGTGGACGGAGGCAGTGGTTAAGGCTAAGAATCAGAGAAAAGTGCCTTTTGCCATGAACTGGTCTTTAGCATACATTCTGTTAGAGCATGGTGGTGAGCCAAGAGGAAGCCAGCAGCTGCTGGGAACAGCTAGGCTCCTGTGCCCTGGCAAGGGCAGAGAGAGGACAGGAACTCCCAGAGCATATGTTTGGAGGATTAAGGGGGAGCATGGACTGAAGCTGATGGGCAGGGGGGGAATCTCAAATGGAGCCAGCTGTCTTTTTAGACCATAAGACTCTTCTTTCAGATCCAGGCAATCTGGGCTTCCATGTCACCAGCCTGGCTTGTGGACTGCACTCTGGTGATGTTATTTTGCTGGAGAGAGCAGAGATCTGAGGGAGGAGATGGGAATGGATGCTGGGTGATTATGGGCTGCTCTGGTGTGACTGTGCAGCAGAGGGAGTCAGGGCACGTGGAGGCGACAGGGAGGATAGGCCTGAATTCCCTAAAATCCATTTACATTTTGTTCTGAACAGTGGGCGGAGCCCACATTCTCCCACATGTCAGAGGGCGAGTTGGAGAGCCCGTGTCTTCCTACCACTCTCACCCTCAAACCATTCATCCTAATGATTTTTGAGCATTTGGGTGACAGCACAGAAGAGGACATGCGATGCATAAGCACATGTAAATACATAGAAGACATTTTACGGAGCTGGTCATGCGTTTGAAGCTTTCAAAAGTATTGATATTCAAATTTTCAGAGTGATGGTTCTACCTTCTTGTGTCTGCTCTTGTGTTCTGTGGCTTACGAAAATATGAGTGATTATTTTTGTTGATTTTGAACCAGCAAAATTTTAAAAATTAGGTGCTTATTATTTTATTAGAACCAGCAAAATTTTAAAAATTAGATGTTTATTATTTCACTTTGCTGAAGTTATAACATAAAAAGGTTACTGACATCAGGCAAAATAGTTCTCTTGCCCCGGAAAGTTTGCAGTCAAAAGCCCAGCCAAAGCACTGTTGACTGGAATGTGGGAAATAAACAAATGTATGCACTACCGCCTTTTCTTATTTTCTTTCCTAATTTCAAATCCTGAGTCTCTTGAGACAAATGATTTCAAGAATCCAAGATTGAAGTTAGCCTTCTACCTGATTATGCAAGAATGCTGGAGCTCAGGCCATTCTGTTAGAGCATGGTGGTGAGCCAAGAGGAAGCCAGCAGCTGCTGGGAACAGCTAGGCTCCTGTGCCCTGGCAAGGGCAGAGAGAGGACAGGAACTCCCAGAGCATATGTTTGGAGGATTAAGGGGGAGCATGGACTGAAGCTGATGGGCAGGGGGGGAATCTCAAATGGAGCCAGCTGTCTTTTTAGACCATAAGACTCTTCTTTCAGATCCAGGCAATCTGGGCTTCCATGTCACCAGCCTGGCTTGTGGACTGCACTCTGGTGATGTTATTTTGCTGGAGAGAGCAGAGATCTGAGGGAGGAGATGGGAATGGATGCTGGGTGATTATGGGCTGCTCTGGTGTGACTGTGCAGCAGAGGGAGTCAGGGCACGTGGAGGCGACAGGGAGGATAGGCCTGAATTCCCTAAAATCCATTTACATTTTGTTCTGAACAGTGGGCGGAGCCCACATTCTCCCACATGTCAGAGGGCGAGTTGGAGAGCCCGTGTCTTCCTACCACTCTCACCCTCAAACCATTCATCCTAATGATTTTTGAGCATTTGGGTGACAGCACAGAAGAGGACATGCGATGCATAAGCACATGTAAATACATAGAAGACATTTTACCGGAGCTGGTCATGCGTTTGAAGCTTTCAAAAGTATTGATATTCAAATTTTCAGAGTGATGGTTCTACCTTCTTGTGTCTGCTCTTGTGTTCTGTGGCTTACGAAAATATGAGTGATTATTTTTGTTGATTTTGAACCAGCAAAATTTTAAAAATTAGGTGCTTATTATTTTATTAGAACCAGCAAAATTTTAAAAATTAGATGTTTATTATTTCACTTTGCTGAAGTTATAACATAAAAAGGTTACTGACATCAGGCAAAATAGTTCTCTTGCCCCGGAAAGTTTGCAGTCAAAAGCCCAGCCAAAGCACTGTTGACTGGAATGTGGGAAATAAACAAATGTATGCACTACCGCCTTTTCTTATTTTCTTTCCTAATTTCAAATCCTGAGTCTCTTGAGACAAATGATTTCAAGAATCCAAGATTGAAGTTAGCCTTCTACCTGATATGGGCGAGCCAACAGAAAGGATATGCACCCAGACAAATAGCACTGGATGCTGGCAGGCCACTCTGAGATCACCTGGTCCTCACCACTTACTGCAGAGCGGCAAAGTGGGAATCGGATTGATAAATACCTTGTCCAAGGACACACAGCTCTTAGAGGGCCATGTATTGCTATGTAGGAAGTTACAAATGAGAGCTTTTAGTTGGACCAGGTGTCTATGGCCATAGTGTGAAGTTGACATATAGATGCAGCTAAAGATGTCGTGAATCATGTTTGGTACAGAATGGTGGACTCAGAGTGGGAGAAAAGCTTGAGTGTGGGATGAGTTTTAGCACAAGGACAGATACTAATGTTTTTCTTCTTGGCAGACATTCAGTGATATTAACATAAGTCCTTTAAACTCTGCGTTACTAAAATAGGACTGTGGGCTTATTATTTTGAGGTTGAAAGGAAGAACTAAACTATGTCCTAGTGGTAAAAGTAGCAAGGAGCAACTTGCTTTACTCTTGGCTGATTCCAGCCACGCCTATATTACACATGCCTTTTAAAATTTCATCATCACTGAAGGCTAATGCAGTGCTAGTAGGTAGATCATTTTGTTTCTTGGCAAAAGAGAATTCTTAAGGGACTGATCCATCCTCTTGAAAGTACAGGGAGATTTGATATTAAAATTCTCTACCCTGCCAGAAGCAGCATGATATAAAATTGTATCCCAGATATCTCAGTTGCTTTCACCACGAGAAGCCATTAGGGGTATTTCCCGTTCTGTCTTGCTCTCTCTTTGTCTCTCCTGATGGCGGGAGGTGGTGACTGTTGAGAACCAGCCAAAGAATTAGGTAAGCTAAATCTTCATTTCTGTTATTAACTTGTATTCCTAGGATAATATTTAATAGCTGCAATTATCCTTGAGATAAGTAAAGAGGTTCATCATTCACAGAATTATATTGTGAAACACTGTGCTTTTTTAGAGGCTAATACAGAAATTGAACTGCTGTATGTCAGAGGCATATTTGAAAATTAGAGCCACGCTGGATGCATACTATGGATTTTGTCTCTTAGCTGTACCAGAATTGCCTCTACTTATTAGAGTTTAAAAATTGGTTATAGGGCTTCCCCTGGTGGTCCAGTGGGTAAAGACGCCACCTTGCAGTGCAAGGGGCACCGGTTTGATCCCTGGCCTGGGAAGATCCCACGTGCCGCGGAGCCGCTGGACCGATGTGTCCAATTACCGAGCTGGAGCTCTGAAGCGCATGCGCCCAGAGCTGGCGCTCTGCAACGACAGACACCTCCGCGATGGGAGGCCCACAGGAGCCAAAGAACAAAGATGGATGAACATAGAGAAATGAAAGACCAATAGAAGTGGCCCGCCCGTTCCCCTCCCTCCCCAACCCGACCCCCGCCCAAAATAAATAAATAAATAAATCTTTTTTTTTTAAAAATTGGTTATAATGTCCTTACAATATCATTGTGAAGTATGTGAGTTTTCTTTGCCTTTTCTTTGCTTTTTCCCCCATGTGGAGTTCTTTAAGAAAGCATCTCATGGGCTTCCCTGGTGGTCCAGTGGGTAAGGACACCGCCTTGCAGTGCAAGCGGCGCCAGTTCGATCCCTGGCCTGGGAAGATCCCACGTGCCGCAGAGCGGCTGGACTGATGTGTCCAATTACCGAGCCAGAGCTCTGGAGTGCATGCAGCCAGAGCCGGCGCTCTGCGACAGAGGCCACTGCAATGGGAGGCCCACAGGAGCCAAAGAACAAAGACGGATGAAAATAGAGAAATGAAAGACCAATAGAAGTGGCCCACCGCCCCGTCAAAAAAAAGAAAGAGAGCATCTCGTGAAAACTTACAGAATAAATGATTTTTATTTTCAGCTTGCTAGTTTTGTCCTCTCAGGTCTTTGCAGGTATGGGTCTTGTTGTTTGCTCTGCCTCGTCATGTGGAGTTTTGAAGTGTTTAGCACTGGAATGTTTTCACTCATTAAGATTCTGGTTGAGCTATGACTTTAGTTTTCAGAATGAACCTGTATAATTCTGGCCTAAGATTTAATGATGGTAGTTTTGAAGCTATTCGTATACCCACCAAGGCCTTTGGCCTTTTAAAGCAGTGACTTCAGGCTCTATGACACGGTTTTCCTGGAGGGCCTTGTACAGGCAAAATCCCAGTTAGACAGTGCCTTTGAAACAGAAGCAGCAATTGAAATAATATCAACACTTAGAACACTGTATACAGTAGAACCTTCAAGTAGTATTTATTGAATTAAATGGAGTTATTTTAGTTATGTATGAGTTATAATGGAGACCATATGCTTTCTCTAAGCCTGTTGTAAAGGAGAGACATGTTTCTTTTTTTTTTTTTTTTTTAAGATTTACTTATTTATTTATTTATTTTGGGCGGGGGTCGGGTTGGGGAGGGAGGGGAGCAGGCGGGCCACTTCTGTTGGTCTTTCATTCCTCTATTTTCATCCGTCTTTGTTCTTTGGCTCCTGTGGGCCTCCCATCGCGGAGGTGTCTGTCGTTGCAGAGCGCTGGCTCTGGGCGCATGCGCTCCAGAGCTCCGACTCGGTGATTGGATACATCGGTCCAGCGGCTCCGCGGCACGTGGGATCTTCCCAGGCCAGGGATAGAACCGGCACCCCTTGCACTGCAAGGCTGTGTCATTACCCACTGGACCACCAGGGGAAGCCCGAGAGACATGTTTCAAGGGAAAGTCTGGATGTTAAGTCTTGATCATTGGTCTTCATAATTAAGATCTAGGCTTAGAAGAAGGGTTGGATGTTTCTGTATACCAAGTATGGGGAAAGACAACCTGACAGTAAATGAAAAATTGAGTCTCCTTTTCATAAAGCCTTGTTCATGGAGCTGAGTAGATGTTAAGTGACAGAGAAGGTCTCTCATTTCAGGGAGACCTCCTGGGAGGACTTTTTATTTAGAAGCCCCTAGGAGGATCTATCTACTCACTAGAACCAACTAGAACTTGTTGCTTATATGATCAGAGCAGGGAGTTGTGGTGGCCTCATGGTCATATGATAATCATCTTCTGCTAAATCATGCTCCATCCAGGAATTTCCTGCCCTGCTGACCTGCTAACCCCTGACAATCCTGGTGACTTTCCTGTCTGATGGGGAAACTCTCAGTTTTCCACATCAGTCATTTTGCTGGTGGACTGAAATTTAGGTAGGTATCTTCATTCCTTCCTTGGGGTCACCAATTTTATGTGGTCCCTGGAGGGGGTAGGTTGGACAGACATTATATGCCTGACACGTAATGAGTGGTCGTAAGTGGTGAGTCCATCCCCCTGTGAGATGAAACTTCCATGTCACTTTTCCATGACACTTTCCAAGACTTGTACCACTTCTAAGGCGATTCTTCTTTCCTAAGGTGATTCAGAGAGGAACCCTGAGCTGAGCATCAAAAGATATCTGAGTGTTACCAGCTGTTATTTTTGTTTTTAAAACTTTTTATTTTGGGCCCGCTTTCTGCATGGATATCTATTAGCTTTATGGGTTGTTTTCTCCCTAATGAGGCACGTTATGAAGTTTTCTTCACATTCTCAGGTAGGTCCCTGTGAGGCTAAGTCATGAGCTGTCTGAAAGAGGCAGTTTTCTTTTGATTGCAGGAGTCTGGCTCAGAGCAGCTCTTAGGAAATGTTTGTTCCTTTGGGCATGATGGGTGTATTGATTCTGCATGTCTTCTACTCATCTTCCCACATGTTTCTAAACATGTTTTTGAGTACATTTTCCTTTTCTCCACTTCCATTGGGTCTATGAGATCCAATAAAAGGCAAATATTAAGCTATTTTTACATTTTAAGGACACAGTCAAACTGAGAGCTCTAATCCATTGAAGCTTTGAAAAAAATCTCTTATGAATACATGAACATTCATTTTAAAGGTAATTGAGGATGCAGAGATCATTTTAACACCTTCTTATCATTCCCTACTCAAAGAATCTTTTCTATCTGTGTCTTCAAAGTCAGGAAATTTTCTTTTTTGTTTATTTGATGAGGTAGTGATCCACTGTCTAATGTTCAATAAAAGAGTTGTTGAAATGATTATTAATAAGACCATAAGATCTTGTTTTTACAGAAACCTTGTGCCCTGTTTGAATATTTCACCAGCCCTGTTGAGCAAATAGGATATATCTCCTATAAGAAATTAGACCTCTTTTTTTTTTCCAAAGGCTTATATACATGAACAGCTTCACTCTTTGAAATTGAACTGATTCCTGGAAAACCAGTCTCATTTCACAAGTTAGCCATTAGGGTAAGTGACTGTGTCTAATGTATATTCATATGTATACTATACCTTAGGGACTAGCAGTATACAGGCTGTATCACTGATAGCCAGTAACTTGATTTATTTTTTTGATTTCACATGGTATCCCTTAAAATGTGAAGTCTTCCTTTTACTTTGTTGGCCTTTTGAAACCCACAGAGCACTGAGCTCTGCCTGAGTGCTTGAAATACTAGATTTCTACAGTTACAGTGATTTCAGACTCATCAAGAAAAATTTAGTTGCTGTCTTCTCTTCTTATTCACAACCTTGGGTTTGGAATTCTCTAGTCTTTCTCCCTGTGTCCACCTTTCAGTGAAAGTTAGAAGAAAGCTATTTTTTAGTTTTTAAAACTGATAGAGCAAAAATAATGTTGGACTCTTACCTCAGACCATATATAAAAAATTAACACAAAGTAGTTCAAAGGTTTAAATATAAGATCTAAAACTATCAAACTCTTAGAAGAAAGCATAGGTGTAGTGCTTCATGACCTTGGGTCAGGCAAGTTTCTTAAATATTATACCATTAGCAGAAGAAGCAAAAGAAAAACAAGTAATAAACTGGACTTAGAGATGCCCAGGAGGCACATGAAAAGATACTCAACTTCACTAATCACTAGAGAAATGTAAATCAAAGCTACAATGAGGTAGTACCTCACACTGGTCAGAATGGTCTTCATTAAAAAGTCTATAAAGAGAGAGCATAGAGAAAAGGGAGCCCTGCCACACTGTTGGGAATGTAAGTTTGTATACCCAGGCTATATACCTAGTAGTGGGATTGCTGCATCATATGGTAGATTTATTCCTAGATTTTTAAGGAATCTCCATACTGTTCTCCATAATGGCTATGTCAGTTTGCGTTCATTATAGTTTTGATTTGCACTTCTCTAATAACTAGTGATGTTGAGCATCTTTTCTGTTTCTATAAGTTTGACTTATTTTTTTAGGATTCCACGTATAGGTGATAACCATGCAGTAGTCATCTTTCTCTGTCCAGCTTATTAGCATAATGTCTGGCAGGTTCATTTGTATTGTCACAAATGACAAGATTTCCTTCCTTTTAAGGCTGAAATATTCCAAGTGTATGTATGTATATGTACATGTATGTATGTAGATTATCCTGTCTTTATCCATTTACCTGTCAGCAGGCACTCAGGTTGTTTCCATACCTTGGCTTTTGTGGATAATGGTAGTGGAATGAGAGTATGGTGGTGCGTAAGTCTTGAAATGTGTACCCTCAGACACCCACCTTTGTTGTTTCTTTCACTGTCGTGAGTGCTTGAAATACTAGATTTCTACAGTTACAGTGATTTCAGACTCATCAAGAAAAATTTAGTTGCTGTCTTCTCTTCTTATTCACAACCTTGGGTTTGGAATTCTCTAGTCTTTCTCCCTGTGTCCACCTTTCAGTGAAAGTTAGAAGAAAGCTATTTTTTAGTTTTTAAAACTGATAGAGCAAAAATAATGTTGGACTCTTACCTCAGACCATATATAAAAAATTAACACAAAGTAGTTCAAAGGTTTAAATATAAGATCTAAAACTATCAAACTCTTAGAAGAAAGCATAGGTGTAGTGCTTCATGACCTTGGGTCAGGCAAGTTTCTTAAATATTATACCATTAGCAGAAGAAGCAAAAGAAAAACAAGTAATAAACTGGACTTAGAGATGCCCAGGAGGCACATGAAAAGATACTCAACTTCACTAATCACTAGAGAAATGTAAATCAAAGCTACAATGAGGTAGTACCTCACACTGGTCAGAATGGTCTTCATTAAAAAGTCTATAAAGAGAGAGCATAGAGAAAAGGGAGCCCTGCCACACTGTTGGGAATGTAAGTTTGTATACCCAGGCTATATACCTAGTAGTGGGATTGCTGCATCATATGGTAGATTTATTCCTAGATTTTTAAGGAATCTCCATACTGTTCTCCATAATGGCTATGTCAGTTTGCGTTCATTATAGTTTTGATTTGCACTTCTCTAATAACTAGTGATGTTGAGCATCTTTTCTGTTTCTATAAGTTTGACTTATTTTTTTAGGATTCCACGTATAGGTGATAACCATGCAGTAGTCATCTTTCTCTGTCCAGCTTATTAGCATAATGTCTGGCAGGTTCATTTGTATTGTCACAAATGACAAGATTTCCTTCCTTTTTTAAGGCTGAAATATTCCAAGTGTATGTATGTATATGTACATGTATGTATGTAGATTATCCTGTCTTTATCCATTTACCTGTCAGCAGGCACTCAGGTTGTTTCCATACCTTGGCTTTTGTGGATAATGGTAGTGGAATGAGAGTATGGTGGTGCGTAAGTCTTGAAATGTGTACCCTCAGACACCCACCTTTGTTGTTTCTTTCACTGTCGTATTGGCTATTCTAGGAGTTTTACCACTCCATATAAGCTTTAATATTAAAAAAAAATCTACTCAGGGCTTTCCTGGTGGTCCAGTGGGTAAAGAGTCCACCTTGCAGTGCAAGGGGCACCAGTTTGATCCCTGGCCTGGGAAGATCCCACATGCTGAGGACCGGCTGGACCGGTGTGTCCAATTATGAGCCAGCACTCTGGAGCTCATGTACCCAGAGCCATGAGAGAGGCCACTGCGATGGGGAGCTCACACATGCCAAATAATAATAATAAAGATGGATGAAAAATAAATGATGACTTAGAGGCACACACACAAAAAAAGAGTTGTAAATTGAAAGAATCTACTCAAATCATTTGCTTATTTTATTGATTCTTTAAAATATATTTATTTACTTATTTGACTGCATCAGGTCTTTGTTGCAGCATGAGGATCTTTTAGTTGTGGCCTGTGAACTGCAACATGTGGGATCTAGCTCCCTGACCAGGGATGGAACCTGGGCCTGCTGTGTTGGGAGTGCAGAGTCTTAGCAATGGGATCACCAGTGCAAGTCCCTCTATATAAACTTTAAAACCACTTTGTCGATATCCATAAGATACCTTGCTGGAATGTTGATAAGCGTTGCATTGGATCTATAGATCAAGTTGGAAAGAACTGACATCTTCACAGTATCATGTGTTCTTGTCTGTGAATATGGGATATCCCTCCACTTTAAAGAAAATCTTTGATTTTCTTTATCTGGGTTTGGTAGTTTTTCACATAGAGAGATATTATACATGTTTTTTTAGATTTATAGTAATACTTAAAACATTTTGACTTAGGGAAACTGATGTAACTGGAATTTTTAATTTTAAATTCCTTTTGTTCATTGTTTCTGTAAAGGAAAGCAATTCAGTTTTGCATATTAACTTGAATGTTGCAACAATGCAGCATATTCAATTATTATTCCAATTATACTTCCAGGGTTTTTTTTTTTTTTGTCAACTTTTTTGGATTCTCTTCATAAAGTATCATGTCATCCTCTTTAATTTCTTCCTTCCCAGTCTGTATACTTTTTATTTCCTTCTCTTGCAAGTTTCAAAAATTCTTTTCTATCCCTTGTTTGCTGACAGTTTCTATCATGAATGGATATTGAATTTTGTCAAATGCTTTTTCTGCCTCTATTAACGCGCGCGCGCGCGTGTATGTGTGTGTGTGTGTGTTTAAGTCTGTTGATGTGACAGTAATCACTTTTTGAAGAAAAATTTTCAGTCAAGCTGATAGAGCTAGTTGATAGAGTTAGTTGATAATACAATGGGACATCTTTCTTGAGTTGGAAAAGCTGTGCAAATATCACACTGACTAATCATAATCCTTGCTTATAGCAAGTTGGCTATCTCCTGGTCATGGTGGCAGAATTCAATTTGGGGTATAAGAGGGATTCAGAAAACAGATCTGAGGCTTTAGAAGACACCTGGACTAACAGAGGTTAGGAAAGTTGAGGAGGGCCATTCAAATATTTTTAGAGCTGAATGAAGACTTGACATCCCCCGTTATATTTCCAGTCTTTCCGTCTGGCCCTTCAATGAGCTAGTGGAAATTAGCCCTGAGAGCATGCATCTCAGTGCAGGAATTTCATAGACATAGATGCACTCATCACAGAAGAAGGGCCTTGAGCAGTCAGTCTCCAATGGCCCAAGGCTGGGTTTGTTTTGACATTGATTTCTTGTTTCTGTTACCCCTCTCTGGGGATATATCACAGAGAGATTTAATGAATATGATTTTTGTTCTCCATTTATTTTATGCATGACCTAGTGACTTGCGTTGTTACCTTTATTTTTTTTCTCTCTGATTATTATGTACTGTGTAACTAAATCAATAAAGAAGGAAATGAAGAAATGACTCTGTTTAACATTTCAGGAGTGATGGACTAATGCTATCTATAAATATTTATATTTTCCTGAAAAGATGCCTTTTTCTTTTGACATTTCCACTGGCTCATGGAGCGTTGCCACTGGGTTTAAGAGAGAGGAGGAAGAGACTTTTTCACAGTAAATTTTATACATGCCTTTAAAAGGTACACTTGGCAAAACTCAAAAGGATTTTTCATTATCATGTCATCCTCTTTAATTTCTTCCTTCCCAGTCTGTATACTTTTTATTTCCTTCTCTTGCAAGTTTCAAAAATTCTTTTCTATCCCTTGTTTGCTGACAGTTTCTATCATGAATGGATATTGAATTTTGTCAAATGCTTTTTCTGCCTCTATTACCGCGCGCGCGCGCGTGTATGTGTGTGTGTGTGTGTTTAAGTCTGTTGATGTGACAGTAATCACTTTTTGAAGAAAAATTTTCAGTCAAGCTGATAGAGCTAGTTGATAGAGTTAGTTGATAATACAATGGGACATCTTTCTTGAGTTGGAAAAGCTGTGCAAATATCACACTGACTAATCATAATCCTTGCTTATAGCAAGTTGGCTATCTCCTGGTCATGGTGGCAGAATTCAATTTGGGGTATAAGAGGGATTCAGAAAACAGATCTGAGGCTTTAGAAGACACCTGGACTAACAGAGGTTAGGAAAGTTGAGGAGGGCCATTCAAATATTTTTAGAGCTGAATGAAGACTTGACATCCCCCGTTATATTTCCAGTCTTTCCGTCTGGCCCTTCAATGAGCTAGTGGAAATTAGCCCTGAGAGCATGCATCTCAGTGCAGGAATTTCATAGACATAGATGCACTCATCACAGAAGAAGGGCCTTGAGCAGTCAGTCTCCAATGGCCCAAGGCTGGGTTTGTTTTGACATTGATTTCTTGTTTCTGTTACCCCTCTCTGGGGATATATCACAGAGAGATTTAATGAATATGATTTTTGTTCTCCATTTATTTTATGCATGACCTAGTGACTTGCGTTGTTACCTTTATTTTTTTTCTCTCTGATTATTATGTACTGTGTAACTAAATCAATAAAGAAGGAAATGAAGAAATGACTCTGTTTAACATTTCAGGAGTGATGGACTAATGCTATCTATAAATATTTATATTTTCCTGAAAAGATGCCTTTTTCTTTTGACATTTCCACTGGCTCATGGAGCGTTGCCACTGGGTTTAAGAGAGAGGAGGAAGAGACTTTTTCACAGTAAATTTTATACATGCCTTTAAAAGGTACACTTGGCAAAACTCAAAAGGATTTTTCATTATAATTTTTTTTCTGGGGCATTGAAACATTTAACCAGCCCCTTCTCATCCAGGATAGTAACAGTCAGGAGAAGCCTGGATTATAATTGAATGCTCCCCCAAATGAGCTGGCTGACAGCTTCTCGTGTGTCCCCCAGCTTCCCATCCCATCAGCTTCCCATTTCTCTCTCAGTCTGGTCTCTCTGGCCTCCCTAATGTGTCCTTTCTTCCAGCCCTAGCTTCAGTCCTTCCTGGATCACCCTTGAGCAAAACCATGCCTCCTTGCTTGGAAGACCCTCGAACATGCTTTATGCATTTTGGAAATTCTGAAGGCAGGCAGGTGAGCTTGAGTTCCTGTAGCCCATTGTGCAGAAGGTGGTTACACTTTTTTTTTTTTTTTTTGAACCTTTATTTTACTTTTAACTTTTACAGAGTTTTGTTGTTCACAGACATGCATGTTCTCAGATTAGTCACATGTATATCCCCCCCTTGGTGGTTACACTTTTTGAGCAGGGATAAGTCTTTGGTGACCAAAGACTAGAAAGTTGATTATTACAGATGTATGTAGTTTGGAGAATACATAAAATCTTTTTGAAACATGGAGCTATGGAATTTTAAAATCAAAATCAAAATTCTGAGGAAGTTAAAATCCACTGAAATAATGAAGCAGACTGGCTCAGGACTCTTATGTCTGGGGCCATTAAGACTCTTTGTGATGGGGGACCCAGAGTTGAAGCTTGATGTCCCCTGAAGACTTGATGACCATGCATGAGACTTAACATGTGAATTTTCAAGAGGGCTTGCTCAGTGAATTCACTTGTATGTCAGGATGCCTTCTTTAGCACAAGTAATTATTCTTTTCATGTATGAGAGTTTGATATTTTAATAGTCATATTTTTATATATGATATGTTGGTAATGATGATAAGACCTGTCAACTCCAGCCTCACTGGGAGCTGTGGTGATGTAAGAGCCCACAAGGATAACGCTGCATGCTGCCATCAAGCCACCAGTAAAACACTGTAGCCACATAAGCAGTCTTGAAAAGTTGTTTTCTCCCCTCCTCATAGCGTTCAAGACAACCCCAACAGGTATTTTTTTAGGTCTTCTGTCCTTACGTGTGTGTTAGCTGCTCAGTTGTATCCAGCGCTTTGTGACACCATGGACTGTAGCTCACCAGGCTCCTCTGTTCATGGGATTCTCCTGGCAAGAGTACTAGAATGGGTTGCCATTTCCTTCTACAGGGGATCTTCCTGACCCAGGGATCGAACCCAGGCCTCCTGCATGGTCAAGTGGGTTCTTTACCTCTGAGCCATCAGAGAAACCCAGATCACTCACAGAAGACATGCTGAGGCCTTGTACCAGTCTGTGTGTAGGGTGGTCAGTTCTTGCTTGCCTGGGCTTAATACTATTCCCATTCTGACCAAATCACACCCAGTTAAATCTTGCCTGCCAAGAACCCAGACTTATCTTAGAGCCCTTCAGGAACCTCAAGGACTCCCAGCCACTTAGAGCCCTAACTTCATTCTACAATCACTTTAACACTGGAAGGACTTTCCTGATCCGAATGACATCAGTTCTTATTCCAGACTCATCATGCTGTTGCTTGTTGGGGTTCTCTCAGTCTAAGGAGCAGCATCTAGTCTAGTAAATGGCACTCAGTAGGCATATGGAGTTGAGTAAATGGATGAATGCTTCTTTAAGAAGTAAGCATTTTGTACATCATTCCAGTTTCAGTAGTTGGCTTTCTGCCATAGTGAGAAGCAGAGTCAGGACTGAAGCTTAATTGTCTCTCTTATAAAATTAGTTCTATATAAAATTTAAAGACTAAAGTATCCATGACACCACCCTGCATTTTCTAAAAAATTTTCTGCATCTAAAACCTGAGCTATAAAATTATCCCATTGATCACCTTTTAGGTAAGGGGGATAAAGAGAATCGCTCAATCACTCAAGCAGGGGATAGTAAGCGGATTCTTATTGAGGAGCCTTTACCCTTCCTTCTCTGTCCACTAGCCAAATAGCCATCAGTTATCTGTCTTTGTATCTCATTTGGAGGGGAGGAATAACTTTTAGAATTCCATATTTTTGTTTTTATCCAAACAACATATTAGGTATTAATAATAATAGTAGCAACTAAAACTATGGTTAGACTTTCCTAGTGACAAGATCTTTGCTGTGTGTTATTTTAAGTGAGTTTTGCATGAGCAGAGACTCAGTGTGCCTTGTAACACTGGAAACACAAGGTGAGACAGACCCTCAGTGGTGGTATTGCCCTTGGAACCCATGTATTCTAACTCCAAGACCAAATTTGTTTTCTCTATAACATGGTTTGTCTCAATAGCAGTAAAGACAGTGGAAAGGTGCTTGAGTGGACAGTGCTTGAGTTTAGCTGAAAGGTGTTCATTTTAAATCTGAAGAAACTGGCCTAATTGTTTAACAACTGTAATTTCTTTCTGGTGTTTGCTTCTCTGCGGTAGAAAAGGAAGTCATATGGAGGAATTACATCTGAGTGTTTATCAAATAGTTCTGAAAGTCTGCCCAGTGCTGTGGATAATGAGTGATTGTGGGCCCTCTAGGAGCTCATCATTATGAGTGAAAAGGCTCAGAAACAGTGACTGCGCGTTCATTCTTTATGGACTATCTCCTCACTTGCCAGGCTATGTGTTAGACCCTGGAGTCATGATGGTCACTAAATCCTGGGTGGTGAGTTCAGTCTGAGAGAGGAGTACAAGTCGTGACAGACTGAGTCTTGAACAAAAGAGTAGAATTTTCCCTCGGGTTGAAGGGTAGCTTCTCCCTTACCTTCTCAGATCCTGTCCTTTGTTTTAAGCTAAGTTTATATCCCACCCTCGGCCTAATATGACTCCCAGCTAACTCTACCCAGAGTCCTATCTTCACCCTTTGGCTACTTCTGGTCCTCTTGTCATTGCATCTCACTTTTTCTAGAACTCCCTGGTTTGCTCATACAAGAGTCCTCTCTGTGGGTGTGGGTCATATGTGTGCAGTGAGCATTTAAGCCTGCTAAATACAGGTCCAGCCGTATGTTATCTCATTTTCCCCCAAAGTACTCAGCACAGTGTCTTGTATGTTGAAAGTGATTGATAAGAACTTACTGATCAACTAGTTATCCCTCTGTTGCTTTCACCCTAACCTAGGGGTCTGACTTTTCCTGTGCATATGAGTTATTTGTGCCTTTGACAGTTATTTCTACAGCTTAAGGGAGTTGTGTTGAACTTTGGGGAGAGATTCCACAGAAGGCTGTGAAAATAACTCAGTCGAAGGATGGACTATTTAGTGGAATTGCCTGGCATAAAAAGGCCTGTGGAGCTTCCTGAATGACCTTAGAAGGAAGAGAGCCATTCCATTTCATCTTGGGGGAACCCATGTATTCTAACTCCAAGACCAAATTTGTTTTCTATAACATGGTTTGTCTCAATAGCAGTAAAGACAGTGGAAAGGTGCTTGAGTGGACAGTGCTTGAGTTTAGCTGAAAGGTGTTCATTTTAAATCTGAAGAAACTGGCCTAATTGTTTAACAACTGTAATTTCTTTCTGGTGTTTGCTTCTCTGCGGTAGAAAAGGAAGTCATATGGAGGAATTACATCTGAGTGTTTATCAAATAGTTCTGAAAGTCTGCCCAGTGCTGTGGATAATGAGTGATTGTGGGCCCTCTAGGAGCTCATCATTATGAGTGAAAAGGCTCAGAAACAGTGACTGCGTTCATTCTTTATGGACTATCTCCTCACTTGCCAGGCTATGTGTTAGACCCTGGAGTCATGATGGTCACTAAATCCTGGGTGGTGAGTTCAGTCTGAGAGAGGAGTACAAGTCGTGACAGACTGAGTCTTGAACAAAAGAGTAGAATTTTCCCTCGGGTTGAAGGGTAGCTTCTCCCTTACCTTCTCAGATCCTGTCCTTTGTTTTAAGCTAAGTTTATATCCCACCCTCGGCCTAATATGACTCCCAGCTAACTCTACCCAGAGTCCTATCTTCACCCTTTGGCTACTTCTGGTCCTCTTGTCATTGCATCTCACTTTTTCTAGAACCCCCTGGTTTGCTCATACAAGAGTCCTCTCTGTGGGTGTGGGTCATATGTGTGCAGTGAGCATTTAAGCCTGCTAAATACAGGTCCAGCCGTATGTTATCTCATTTTCCCCCAAAGTACTCAGCACAGTGTCTTGTATGTTGAAAGTGATTGATAAGAACTTACTGATCAACTAGTTATCCCTCTGTTGCTTTCACCCTAACCTAGGGGTCTGACTTTTCCTGTGCATATGAGTTATTTGTGCCTTTGACAGTTATTTCTACAGCTTAAGGGAGTTGTGTTGAACTTTGGGGAGAGATTCCACAGAAGGCTGTGAAAATAACTCAGTCGAAGGATGGACTATTTAGTGGAATTGCCTGGCATAAAAAGGCCTGTGGAGCTTCCTGAATGACCTTAGAAGGAAGAGAGCCATTCCATTTCATCAAGATTGGAGTAATTGAAGATGGTATTTTGTAGTTGAATTTATTTAAATTGTTAAAAAGGTATATAACTAAAGGAGAAAAAAATACCAAACTCAAAAAATACAATTTTATCACTCCAATAAAACTCGTAGTTTCTCCCATATTTTCCTGTAATAATTCTAAGTTCTACTTATCATCCATCATACTATCCTTTCCATGCTGCAATCTATATTTATTGGGTGGGCCTTGTAGGTAGATATATCCAGGTTAGAGCGCCTACCCCGTCCGCCACCCCTCTCCCCTGCCGTCACTTGCTACTCTTGTGACCTTACTCAGAATATATCCATATCCATCTGCCTTTGCATATGACAGTAACTCCATCTATGCCTAACTTTATTATTGTTGTTTAGTCAATATGTTGTGTCTGACTCTTTTGTTACCCCATGGTCTATAGTCTGCCAACTTCTTCTGTCTCAGGCAAGAATAATGGAGTGGGTTGTCATTTCCTTCTCTAAAGAATCTTCCCAACCCAGGTATCAAATCTGTGTCTCCTGCATTGGCAGGCAGTTCTTTACCACTGAGCCACCAGGGAAGCCTGTGCCTGCCTTTACATGTTCATGAACAAAATATGTATTTACTACTTATTAGTCAGTTTGTATCAAACTGTACTAATTTCCTGTATTTAGGAAAATGGTACCAGTTGCAATCTGAATTGAACCATAATTCTGGCTAAGTGTATTAGTTTGCTAAAGCTGCCATAACAAAGAAGCCCAATTAGGTGGTTTAATCAGCAGAAATTGACTGTCTCACAGTTCTGGAGACTGGAAGTCTAAAGGAACTTACTGATCAAAACTAGTTATCCCTCTGTTGCTTTCACCCTAACCTAGGGGTCTGACTTTTCCTGTGCATATGAGTTATTTGTGCCTTTGACAGTTATTTCTACAGCTTAAGGGAGTTGTGTTGAACTTTGGGGAGAGATTCCACAGAAGGCTGTGAAAATAACTCAGTCGAAGGATGGACTATTTAGTGGAATTGCCTGGCATAAAAAGGCCTGTGGAGCTTCCTGAATGACCTTAGAAGGAAGAGAGCCATTCCATTTCATCAAGATTGGAGTAATTGAAGATGGTATTTTGTAGTTGAATTTATTTAAATTGTTAAAAAGGTATATAACTAAAGGAGAAAAAAATACCAAACTCAAAAAATACAATTTTATCACTCCAATAAAACTCGTAGTTTCTCCCATATTTTCCTGTAATAATTCTAAGTTCTACTTATCATCCATCATACTATCCTTTCCATGCTGCAATCTATATTTATTGGGTGGGCCTTGTAGGTAGATATATCCAGGTTAGAGCGCCTACCCCGTCCGCCACCCCTCTCCCCTGCCGTCACTTGCTACTCTTGTGACCTTACTCAGAATATATCCATATCCATCTGCCTTTGCATATGACAGTAACTCCATCTATGCCTAACTTTATTATTGTTGTTTAGTCAATATGTTGTGTCTGACTCTTTTGTTACCCCATGGTCTATAGTCTGCCAACTTCTTCTGTCTCAGGCAAGAATAATGGAGTGGGTTGTCATTTCCTTCTCTAAAGAATCTTCCCAACCCAGGTATCAAATCTGTGTCTCCTGCATTGGCAGGCAGTTCTTTACCACTGAGCCACCAGGGAAGCCTGTGCCTGCCTTTACATGTTCATGAACAAAATATGTATTTACTACTTATTAGTCAGTTTGTATCAAACTGTACTAATTTCCTGTATTTAGGAAAATGGTACCAGTTGCAATCTGAATTGAACCATAATTCTGGCTAAGTGTATTAGTTTGCTAAAGCTGCCATAACAAAGAAGCCCAATTAGGTGGTTTAATCAGCAGAAATTGACTGTCTCACAGTTCTGGAGACTGGAAGTCCAAGGTCAAGGCGTCCTTCTGAGGGCTAGAGGAGGACGATCTGTTCTAGGCCTCTCCTTGTGGTTTGTAGATACCTGTCTTCCTATGTCTCTTCACATTGGCTTCCCTCTATCATGTCTCTGTGTTCAAATTTTCCCTTTTTATAAGAATATTGCTTATTTTGGATTTAGAACTTCTCTAATGACCTCATTTTGCCTTGGTTATCTCTACAAATACCTCCAAATAAAGGCACATTCTGAGATTCTTGGGATTAGGACTTGAACACATGAGTTTTAGGAGCAGGGAGGGGTGGGGGACACAATTCAGCCCATAATATTATGTTTAGTTTTGTGTTGGAGAAGAGGGGAGACGTATCAGTTTAATAAGCCAGTACTTGATACATAGGACTTCGCAGGTGGATCAGTGGATAAAGAATCTGCCTGCAATGCAGGAGGTGCAAGAGATGTGGGTTTGATTCCTGGGGAGGAAAGATCACCTGGAGGAGGGCATGCTAACCCACTCCGGTATTCTTGCCTGGAGAATCCCAGGTTAGAGGAGTCTGGTTGGCTAAGTCCACAGGTGGCAAAGAGTCAGACACAACTGAAGCGACTGAGCCCTGATAGATGATAAAATTTGTATCACAATTCCTTGGGTGAGACACTGCCACTTTCAGAGTCAGGGAACTCTCAGTCCTGCTATTTCTTGAGAAATCCTCATCCTTTGTTTTCCTCTCTCTTAACTGGTCTCTGTTTCCTTCTGTTGTTTCCTCCCCTTTAGCTAAAGTTTTGTATTTGTTCTCAATGTTGTTTCCCTTGTAGTCAAGGTTATGGAGAAATATAATGCTATCTTAAATTCATAATTTAAAACACTATGCTGTAGTTACCCATGCTGTCAAGAGTTCATCATTTTATGTCGTAGCCCTGGGGACATGTTTCTTTCTTTCCCCAGTGCTCTTAATGAAGTAATACTTATGTACACAGACTTAAATTAGATTTGGTTTTGTCATTTGGAAATGTAATGTAAATGTAAATCTTATCCATCACTCACGGATGAAATTGGCGTGCCTTTTGATTTGGCTTTATTTTATTAAGTATAGGAAAATGGCACTCCATCATAGCGCTTCACCTTTGTTAATATCTTTCTTGTAATTCTGCTTTTATCTGCTGGATGGTTCTAGAAACTTGGGCTTACAGAGAGCAGAACATTGATTTTTACCATGCACACCTATGTTGTTTTCTTTAGTAAAGCCTAGTCTAATTATTTCTTCTGTTATTTCCACTTGCAGTATATTTTAAAATAAATGTTAAGCATCTGTCTTTCCTCTGCCTCTTTTCTGTGAATCTGGTTTACTGCCCGTGCCAGACATTTTCCCCCCATTCATGCCTTTTGGCAACTTGTCCTTTGATAGCGCCCTTTGCAGCCTGAGCTCTTGATAGAAGAATCGTTTTGTGGGATAGAGTGTCCTATAAAATCAAGATTGATTTCTGGCTTTTCCAGATGTGAATGCAGATTCGGTTAGCTAACTCATAAATCAAACCTCTAATATCTATACATTCAGATTTCATTTTTTCTTCTTGCCTTACCCTCTTCTGGGTTGCTTTTTAAAACTATTGATGATTCCTTTAAAGAAAAATCTAGCTTAAGAAAATCCGAAATAAAGAACAAGAGCAGTTTTTAAATGAAAAAAAATGTTTTCATAGTCTTATTCATAATAGTAAAAACAAGTAGCTGATGTCTACAAAAGCAAAGAGAGAGCAAAACAAATCAAGATGCCTTGCATTGTAGTGTTTTATACATCTATTTAAAACAGTGTTTCTAAAAAGTTCACAATACTTTGGAAAAGGATGATTGTGTAATTAGAATGGGAGGAGTATCAGGATTCAGACTTCTATAGAGTGCTAGGTAGGTTATCGCAACCTGCATAAAATTATTCATAAACAATACAAAGGAGATATGTCAGAATGTTGGCAGTTCTTACCTTTGGGTGAGGTGGAGCCAGAGATGAAATCTGGGTTCTTGTCAGTCTGGTTTCCATCTCCCCTTGCCACCTGTGTGTATGCCTGTTGCTTAGGAGACTCAGCCTCTTTAACTTGATTTTCCAGAGTAAACAGGACTCTCTCATCGACTCATTAAGTGCTTAGTTCAGTGTATGACATGTAATACTACAGCTGGTCAAAATTCAGTTGTTAGTTAAAAAAAATCCATAGCGCACCCATTTTACTACTCTCCTAACACAAGCACTACATTTATTTTTCCATGTTTCTTTCTGTTTTGAAAGCACACAGTTGGAGGCAGAGCCTCTCATTGCAGTGGCCTCCGTCAAGCCACATAACCACTGAGTCCTGGTTGCCTTCCCAGGATGAAGCCTAAGCTCCTTAGCGTGGAGTCATGGTGAAGATTCAGTGACTATGAAAAGGGCCTAGAACCAGTGCCAGACACATAATCGCTTATACGTTCTTTGCTTTTCTTTTTGATGTAAGAATTTAAAAAAATAACTGTAGGTAAGGAATTCAGGAGAATGAGAAAGTTAGAGCAAAGATTTATGTAGCTTGTAGAGAGCTGGGCTTGATAACGCCTAAGCCTGGGATTTGGGATACCACAGGCTATATTAAGTGGAACTGGAACATTGCAATTTTTGGATACAAAACGAGGGTGATCTTGGAATGAACAACCATAGAAAATAGAGAACCTTTGGAAAATCTAGTCTCATGGGTAAATGCTGGGATTGGTCCTCGGATAATATGCTGATGGATTTTGACTCTCCAGAAATGTAAGTTTTAGTCACATCCCTCGGTTTGTTTCCATTCTCCTTGGAACTGCCAGGTTCTTACGTCTGGGCTCTAACACAAATGCATTGCTGATTTATGCCTAATGGATTAACATAAAGAAACCACAAGAATATGTTTTTAATACTTTTTTTTCCCCTTCAGAATCCATCCTTGCCAAAACCACGCACTATTACCTTTTTGAGTGATGGATGATGCTGGGGGGCTGTGGCCAGAAATTCACTCGATGGTCTGAGGTCATCAGTGAAAACCCTGTCAGTGAAAGAAGACAGAGCTAGAGAGTGGGAGATTTTCTTCAGTTTCTAAAGTGAAAACAAACATGATGGTCTGTGTGGTCACTTCACACCTGAAGAAGTCACACTTGGCAGCTAGCCTTCAGTCAGGTGTATGCTGTTTTAGTGTTAAATTCAACACAAGCATGAGGAAAGTGAAATTGTGTACGGTTCCTTTCACGCATTCTCTCAGGTTCAGTCTGGAACACACTGAATACACACACGCGCACACACACACACATAATATACAATGATATATTTCATATCATTGTTGAACAAAGCTCTTTTTTTCCCCAAGTAAAAGCTAGTCAATCTGTACCCATCCCAGGGGTGTGTGCTTTTAATGACAAAGCTTGTGTTTATCAGCATCAGCAGTAGCCTCAAGAATCACTTTTTTAGGATTTTACAGACTTGTCACCAAGGGTCAAAGGAAATAAAAGGATGTGTTTATTCCCAGTTAGGCAAATGAATAGTAAATAATTCACAGTTCTCCTGGTCTTGACCTTCACTTTTGTTTTTCTTCTGTTTTTTTTTTTTTTTTTCTTAGATTTGACCTTTCATTTCTCCATCCTATTTCTGTAAACAGACTACATTCATTTGAATTAGTTAGGATATAAAAGAATTCAAAGTCAGAGTTAAATGTCATGCCTTCTAGGGACTCCCCCAGTAGTCCAGTGGCTAAGACTCTGAGCTCTTAGCACAGAAGGTTTGATCCCTAGTCAGGGAGCTAGGTTCCACATGCTGCTGCTAAAGAGTTCTTGTGCTGCAACTAAGATCTTGTACAGCAAAATAAATACAAATAAATATTTTTTAAAAGGCAGAGACTTGGAATCCTCAGGTTTTACTGGCTCTCATTCTCCTTGGAACTGCCAGGTTCTTACGTCTGGGCTCTAACACAAATGCATTGCTGATTTATGCCTAATGGATTAACATAAAGAAACCACAAGAATATGTTTTTAATACTTTTTTTTCCCCTTCAGAATCCATCCTTGCCAAAACCACGCACTATTACCTTTTTGAGTGATGGATGATGCTGGGGGGCTGTGGCCAGAAATTCACTCGATGGTCTGAGGTCATCAGTGAAAACCCTGTCAGTGAAAGAAGACAGAGCTAGAGAGTGGGAGATTTTCTTCAGTTTCTAAAGTGAAAACAAACATGATGGTCTGTGTGGTCACTTCACACCTGAAGAAGTCACACTTGGCAGCTAGCCTTCAGTCAGGTGTATGCTGTTTTAGTGTTAAATTCAACACAAGCATGAGGAAAGTGAAATTGTGTACGGTTCCTTTCACGCATTCTCTCAGGTTCAGTCTGGAACACACTGAATACACACACGCGCACACACACACACATAATATACAATGATATATTTCATATCATTGTTGAACAAAGCTCTTTTTTTCCCCAAGTAAAAGCTAGTCAATCTGTACCCATCCCAGGGGTGTGTGCTTTTAATGACAAAGCTTGTGTTTATCAGCATCAGCAGTAGCCTCAAGAATCACTTTTTTAGGATTTTACAGACTTGTCACCAAGGGTCAAAGGAAATAAAAGGATGTGTTTATTCCCAGTTAGGCAAATGAATAGTAAATAATTCACAGTTCTCCTGGTCTTGACCTTCACTTTTGTTTTTCTTCTGTTTTTTTTTTTTTTTTTCTTAGATTTGACCTTTCATTTCTCCATCCTATTTCTGTAAACAGACTACATTCATTTGAATTAGTTAGGATATAAAAGAATTCAAAGTCAGAGTTAAATGTCATGCCTTCTAGGGACTCCCCCAGTAGTCCAGTGGCTAAGACTCTGAGCTCTTAGCACAGAAGGTTTGATCCCTAGTCAGGGAGCTAGGTTCCACATGCTGCTGCTAAAGAGTTCTTGTGCTGCAACTAAGATCTTGTACAGCAAAATAAATACAAATAAATATTTTTTAAAAGGCAGAGGCTTCTTCTGTACTTATCAGAAGAAGGACTGAAAGGTAACATACAAGGGGACTGAGATCTGTGGATGATTTATTCAGCTGCCTTGGTGAGCATGGGTGGACAGTGGGATCTCTGGAAAGCTAGCACTACCTTCTTAGTAGTCTAGTAGGAGACAGCAGTCCATGCCACACACAGGCCAGGAATTTACCTGGAACCCTCCCAGATCCTCTGTCTTTATCTGTCAAATGTGAAGCAGAGCCATACTTGCTTTCCTTTGTAACCTGTTGAGCACATCAAGTGAAAATACACCTGTGAAGGTGACATGGAAATGTTCCATGCCAAATGGACTCGAGGCGTAGCATCTCCTGGGTGTTTCAGTGGAGACTCCCCGCCAAGAGGGCTACAGATGTGAGTTCTGAGAACCTAAGGGAGGAGAGAGCTTCTGCTGACTGCAAAGACTAGTTTCTAGTGTTTGGAAAGACTAGTTTCTAAAAACAAAGCTCTTTAAAAATTATTTTTAAAAAGATGAAAAGGCTTTGTTGCCCCTCTGCATGTGGCATCTTAATTCCTTGCATTGCATTGCAAGGTGTATTCTGACATTGGACCACCAATGAAGTCCCCTAAAAGCAAAGCTTGATGCTGGTGAGTACCCAGGAAGAGTGGAAAAGCTGAGTGGTGCTTGTTTAGATGGATGTATGCCACAAGGTGAAAGAAACTGAGTTATGTGGGGATTGAAAATATATTTGTTCTGTTAAAATGGAGAGTTCTTACAGTGTGAGTAGGGATGGAAATGTGTGAATAAGGGGCCCAGACCTTTGAGTTAAGCAGTTTGAACCTGATTAGTCATCTTATTTCAAAATGTTGTGTGTATTAATTCTGTGAACATCTAGGTGTCTGCTCCCTTTCCTTTTAGCAGGTGTTCCTGTGCTTCTCCGCCCATTGTCCTCTTCCAGCAGAGCTGGGTTTTGGATTGGTTGGCACTAAACTATCCTTCCCTCCTCGGGATTTTCTGGTAATTAGGAATCATCTTTAATAAAGGGCAGCTCTCAGCTCATTTACTTGAAAGGTTTTGAAATGTGGCTTTTTAAGACAGTGATAAATGCGGATGTCTGCTTTTACAGCAGAGTTTAACTGGACACAAATCATTATGACCAACTATGTAGTTAATGATAGAATTTCAGGTGCCAGGACCAAAAACTGACTGGGAATTGGAGGCGGGGGTGTTAAGTTGGAGGAATCCTCGGAGGACTGGCCATACTATGTACATAACCAGCTTTGTTCATTGTGGCAACATGGGAAGCTCTCTGCTTTGTGGTTTGCTACCAGTATGACCTTGAGAAGATCCGTTGGTCTCAAGATTATGGTTTATTCATCTGAACATGGAAAATAAAATCTCAAAGATTTTTTTTCCCGTGCCTCTCTGTTCTCCATTGTAGGCACTCTGGTTCTCTTGGTGAGATTAGAAATGCTGACTTCACCTTAACCCTGTATTAAAAAATAAGTATTGAGCCTTCCTTTGTGGCAAGTACTTGAGATGGGATCCCCAGAGATCTTCCCATTCTTCCTAGTTGATGTGAATTTGGTTCTTTTTGTTTGTTTCTCATTTGTGAAAATGGAGAGCTTCATCTTGTGGTCCACAAGGTTAAGTTTCTGTGGTCAGTGGAAGCAGTTGTGGATAAGTAGAAATAGTTGGGTGTGCTGGATGTTTGCCCTCTGTGCATCCTTGAGTCATGTGTGAGTGTGGATAATTCCTAATGACTAATTTAGAAAATTCATCTGGCTTTCCAGGGTGTACGTATTAATTCCACAACCTTCATCAGGTGCCTACCTATGGGCACTGTGCTATGAGGCTGAGATTTAAAGATGGCCATAATTATACAACCCTTGCTCTCAGAGGACAGTGGGGGAGATGGACTTCTTGTGGCAAATGTATCTCTGACAGTGTGTTGTGTGTGTATCTTAGGGCTTCCCAGGTGGCACTCAGTTCAGTTCAGTTCAGTTGCTCAGTCATGTCCAACTCTTTGTGACCCCATGAACTGCAGCACGCCAGGCCTCCCTGTCCATCAGCATCCCACCTCACTCCAAACTCTTGGGCGGGATTTTCTGGTAATTAGGAATCATCTTTAATAAAGGGCAGCTCTCAGCTCATTTACTTGAAAGGTTTTGAAATGTGGCTTTTTAAGACAGTGATAAATGCGGATGTCTGCTTTTACAGCAGAGTTTAACTGGACACAAATCATTATGACCAACTATGTAGTTAATGATAGAATTTCAGGTGCCAGGGCCAAAAACTGACTGGGAATTGGAGGCGGGGGTGTTAAGTTGGAGGAATCCTCGGAGGACTGGCCATACTATGTACATAACCAGCTTTGTTCATTGTGGCAACATGGGAAGCTCTCTGCTTTGTGGTTTGCTACCAGTATGACCTTGAGAAGATCCGTTGGTCTCAAGATTATGGTTTATTCATCTGAACATGGAAAATAAAATCTCAAAGATTTTTTTTCCCGTGCCTCTCTGTTCTCCATTGTAGGCACTCTGGTTCTCTTGGTGAGATTAGAAATGCTGACTTCACCTTAACCCTGTATTAAAAAATAAGTATTGAGCCTTCCTTTGTGGCAAGTACTTGAGATGGGATCCCCAGAGATCTTCCCATTCTTCCTAGTTGATGTGAATTTGGTTCTTTTTGTTTGTTTCTCATTTGTGAAAATGGAGAGCTTCATCTTGTGGTCCACAAGGTTAAGTTTCTGTGGTCAGTGGAAGCAGTTGTGGATAAGTAGAAATAGTTGGGTGTGCTGGATGTTTGCCCTCTGTGCATCCTTGAGTCATGTGTGAGTGTGGATAATTCCTAATGACTAATTTAGAAAATTCATCTGGCTTTCCAGGGTGTACGTATTAATTCCACAACCTTCATCAGGTGCCTACCTATGGGCACTGTGCTATGAGGCTGAGATTTAAAGATGGCCATAATTATACAACCCTTGCTCTCAGAGGACAGTGGGGGAGATGGACTTCTTGTGGCAAATGTATCTCTGACAGTGTGTTGTGTGTGTATCTTAGGGCTTCCCAGGTGGCACTCAGTTCATTTCAGTTCAGTTGCTCAGTCATGTCCAACTCTTTGTGACCCCATGGGCTGCAGCACGCCAGGCCTCCCTGTCCTTCAGCATCACCCAGAGTCTGCTCAAACTCGTGTCCATTGATGAGTGGCACTTGTGGTAAAGAAACTCCCTACCAGTGCAGGAGCCGCAAGAAACATCGGTTTGATTCCTGGGTTGGGAAGATCCCCTGGAGAAGGAAATGGCACCCTGCTCCCGTATTCTTGCCTGGAAAATCCCATGGACAGAGGAGCCTGGTGGTTCCATGGAGTTGTGAAGAGTTGGATATGACTGAATGACTGAGGAAATGGCCTTGTAGTTAGGGGACCTTTATGAGGGGTTTGCAAAGCAGTTCTGGGTGCCAACCACTTGGCTAGGATATTTGTTGACTTGCCTGCCTGCTAAGTTCACACTGGTTTGGATAGTTAATTATTTCTCCTATGCTCCTTGACCACCTGACTTTTTAATGACAGTTATTTCTAAGTGTTCAAAGTCAAAGTGACCCTGGCTTCCTGTGCTTCCCTGAAGGAGAACTAAAGAGATGTTCATAAGTGAGTGTTCTCTCTTTATTCCCGGTCTCCCCACCCTGGTCACACAGAGGGATGTGATCATCCTGATGTTTTTCTAAGTGGGTTACTGGCGTGTGGGGGAAAAAAATCACATCAACTGTGTTTGCTTACTTTCTTCTCCAAGCTTCTTAGCTGGAGCTCTCACAGGCTGTTGATGTGGGAGACCAGTGGAGCCTCTCCAGGCTCTCACATCAGGACTCTCCCTAGCAGGAAGAAATACGAGGGCTCAGTGGGGAGATATGATGATTAAGGAAGTCCCGTGGCTCCCCGACAAAACTAGTCTGGAGATGAGCCAGAAATGGGGCCTTCAGCCTCTTCTCCTCTTGGCCCCTCCTTGAATGAAAGACACCTGGTTCTTAATGAATGCCTGAACTGACTTACCTTCCTAGATGATGATGACATTCTCCAGGCAAGAAGACTGGAGTGGGTTGCCACGTCCTCCTCTAGAGGACCTTCCCGTCCCAGAAATTGAACCTGCCTCACTGAAGTCTCCTGCGTTGGCAGGCGGGTTCTTTACCACTGGTGCCACCTGGGAAGCCCTAGATGATGATAGGCATTTGTGCAGGCCTGGTAGACTCTGTATATGGAGTCTGAACGGTCAGGGCATGCCTTGAGCTACCTGAGCATAGGCAGCCCAAGAGAGTGAGGTGAAGTACAAGACCCCAGCTTTTGCATTTGAGGCACCTCTGGGTAGTTGTGACTACCCAGGCACATTCTTACTTGTTGGATGAACAAAGGGTGGAGAGAAGGGGAAGCTCTTTCCAGGGCATTTCTTTGAGAGCAGAGTCATTCATAGGTGATGTAAACACAGATGAATGATAACTTTGGCACACATGCTGACATTCAGTTATATGGTGTGTGCCGTTACCAAACAGAGCTGTATTTTGCCTGCTGCAAGTGGAGCAGACCTGCAGAAGGGGTCAGGCGCAGCAATCATAATTGGGTAGAACAGTCTTCCAGTGAGTCAGAATGGAGTCAGTGGCTGGAGGCAGGGGCTGAGATAGGTGGAGAGCCCTTAGTCTCCTTCAGATCCTGAACTCCACTGGGGTGAGACAGGAATCTTGTCTCTCTTTGCTTCCCTAATGCCTGTAATAGTCTTCTTAGGTTGGTACAAACCTCATTGCAGTTTTGGAATGTGAATTTTAAATCTTAAATCGGTATAACTGTGCAAACACATCTTTATTAATCAAAATGAAACCATTACAATCCACACATTTTTGCCAATGAGAAAAAAGTTTGTTTATTCCTGTAGCATAGAAATTCATGCTTCGGGATTCAACGAACTCTTAGAAAGCATTTTCTGCATCCTGCTGGTTGTGAAAGCGTTTTCCCTGCAAAAAGTTGTCAAGATGCTTGAAGAAGTGGTAGTCAGTTGGCAAGAGGTCAGGTGAATATGGCAGATGAGGCAAAGCTTTGGAGCCCAACTTGTTCAATACTTGGAAGCACTGGTTGTGTGATGTACACTTGGGCGTTGTGCAGAAGAACTGGGTCTTTTCTGTTGACCAGTGCTGGCTGTAGGCCTTGCAGTTTTTGGTGCATGTCATCAAGTTGCTGAGTGTGCTTTTCAGATGTGATGGTCTCCTGGGATTCAGAAAGCTGTCATGGATCCGATGGGCAGCAGACCACCAAACAGTGACCACGACCTTTTCTGGGTGCAGGTTTGGCTTTCACAAGTGCTTTGAAGCTTCTTTTTAGTTCAGCCGCTGAGCTAGTTGTCCCTGATTGTTGTATAAAATCCACTTTTCTTTGCACATCACCATCCAATTGAGAAATGGTTTGTCATTGCTGTATAGAATAAGAAAGGAAGACACTTAAAAAGGACTTTTTTTTTTTCTTTTGGATTTTCAGTGAGCTCATGAGGCGCCCACCTACTGTGCTTTTTCACCTTTCCAATTGGCTTCAAATGCAGCATGACTATAGAATGGTGGACGTTGAGTTCTTTGACGACTTCTCATGTAGCTGTGAGAGGGACAGCTTAGAAGATGGCTCTCAATTGGTCGTTGTCAACTTCCAATGGCTGGCCGCTGCATTCCCCGTTTCCAAGGGTCCCTCTCTTCGCAAACTTTTTGAACTACAATTTGGTCGGTTTGGTCAACTTACCAAAATTCGCTTGTCCGGGGAGGCAGGGGCTGAGATAGGTGGAGAGCCCTTAGTCTCCTTCAGATCCTGAACTCCACTGGGGTGAGACAGGAATCTTGTCTCTCTTTGCTTCCCTAATGCCTGTAATAGTCTTCTTAGGTTGGTACAAACCTCATTGCAGTTTTGGAATGTGAATTTTAAATCTTAAATCGGTATAACTGTGCAAACACATCTTTATTAATCAAAATGAAACCATTACAATCCACACATTTTTGCCAATGAGAAAAAAGTTTGTTTATTCCTGTAGCATAGAAATTCATGTTTGGGGATTCAACGAACTCTTAGAAAGCATTTTCTGCATCCTGCTGGTTGTGAAAGCGTTTTCCCTGCAAAAAGTTGTCAAGATGCTTGAAGAAGTGGTAGTCAGTTGGCAAGAGGTCAGGTGAATATGGCAGATGAGGCAAAGCTTTGGAGCCCAACTTGTTCAATACTTGGAAGCACTGGTTGTGTGATGTACACTTGGGCGTTGTGCAGAAGAACTGGGTCTTTTCTGTTGACCAGTGCTGGCTGTAGGCCTTGCAGTTTTTGGTGCATGTCATCAAGTTGCTGAGTGTGCTTTTCAGATGTGATGGTCTCCCTGGGATTCAGAAAGCTGTCATGGATCCGATGGGCAGCAGACCACCAAACAGTGACCACGACCTTTTCTGGGTGCAGGTTTGGCTTTCACAAGTGCTTTGAAGCTTCTTTTTAGTTCAGCCGCTGAGCTAGTTGTCCCTGATTGTTGTATAAAATCCACTTTTCTTTGCACATCACCATCCAATTGAGAAATGGTTTGTCATTGCTGTATAGAATAAGAAAGGAAGACACTTAAAAAGGACTTTTTTTTTTTCTTTTGGATTTTCAGTGAGCTCATGAGGCGCCCACCTACTGTGCTTTTTCACCTTTCCAATTGGCTTCAAATGCAGCATGACTATAGAATGGTGGACGTTGAGTTCTTTGACGACTTCTCATGTAGCTGTGAGAGGGACAGCTTAGAAGATGGCTCTCAATTGGTCGTTGTCAACTTCCAATGGCTGGCCGCTGCACTCCCCGTTTCCAAGGGTCCCCTCTCTTTCGCAAAACTTTTTTGAACTACAATGGTTTAAACAAACGGGTACATTTGTTTGCAATTCCTGGGCCAACTGCATTGTTGATGTTGGAACTTGTCTCCATTGCTTTACAACCAATTTTGAACTCAAATAAGAAAACTACTCAAATTCGCTTTTTGTATAACATCATTTTCCTAGTCTAAAATAAGTATCAAATACACAGAAAGTAATGTCACTAGTAAAAAGACATAAAGTGAGAAATGTGTATTAAAATTATGTATAACATAACCACATTTACTTACGAATGTATTCCAGTGTCAAACAGCAGAGTTCAACAGTGCAAAACTGCAATTACTTTTGCACCAACATCATAATAGCTTGTGTATAATAGATACAAGCTAAACAAATTAAATTTTCAGCTTAGGTGGTGACTGAATGCAGTATTCTGCTTCCAGTGTTTTCCCAACTACCATGACTAATAAATAATAACAAACTGTGACCCAGTATTTTCTCTATGCCTTGGACATGTATGAATGAATTTAGTTCTCTAGCCATCTTAGTGGTAGATTTAGTATTGTCTCCTCTTTTAGAGAGGAGAAGACTGAGGCAGGTGATACCTAAGTGACTAGCTCATGTGGGGGCTGGTAAGGCAGGGTTGGGGTGGGAGCACTTCATGGCCCTCACTTCCCGGGGCAGAGATCCAAGGGGTGGTTGCTCATCTTAACCAGTGGTGGAGAGAGGAGGGGCTTTTGGCTGAATTGGGCTTGTTTATCCGAGAGTGTACCGGGGCGAGCCTGAAACCTGCACCACTGCCATCAGACTGGGCTGTTTACGGTTCCCTGGGACTGAAAAGAGTTTACTTTAAAAGGATAGAATGTTTGGGTTTCACCAATGGTTCCATTGGGTCATCTTCCACAATGGATGGACAGAAGGGTTTCTGTTTGGTCCAGGTAACCTTCACACACACAATCAGTGCCAGAATGGTCAGAAGAGAAGAGATTGTGTGAAGGAAAGTAATGGATGTTTTATGCTATTATACCCTGTCTTTTTTTGGCTGTGCCATGCATCTTGCAGGCTCTTAGTTCCCCAACTAGGGATCAAATACAGGCCCATGGCATTGAAAGCACCAAGTCCTAACCACTGAACTGCCAGGGAATCCCTATACCGTGTCTTTCAGCAAAAATGAACATGAGGGCTTCCCTGGTGGTCCTGTGGGTAAGGACACCGCCTTGCAGTGCAAGGGCTGCCAGTTCGATCCTGGCCTGGGAAGATCCCACGTGCCGTGGAGTGGCTGGACTGATGTGTCCAATTACGAGCCGGAACTCTAGGCGCATGGGGCTGGGGCACAGTGATTTAGTAATGTGAGAAATGTGTATTTAAAATTATGTATAACATAACCACATTTACTTACGAATGTATTCCAGTGTCAAACAGCAGAGTTCAACAGTGCAAAACTGCAATTACTTTTGCACCAACATCATAATAGCTTGTGTATAATAGATACAAGCTAAACAAATTAAATTTTCAGCTTAGGTGGTGACTGAATGCAGTATTCTGCTTCCAGTGTTTTCCCAACTACCATGACTAATAAATAATAACAAACTGTGACCCAGTATTTTCTCTATGCCTTGGACATGTATGAATGAATTTAGTTCTCTAGCCATCTTAGTGGTAGATTTAGTATTGTCTCCTCTTTTAGAGAGGAGAAGACTGAGGCAGGTGATACCTAAGTGACTAGCTCATGTGGGGGCTGGTAAGGCAGGGTTGGGGTGGGAGCACTTCATGGCCCTCATTTCCCCGGGGGCAGAGATCCAAGGGGTGGTTGCTCATCTTAACCAGTGGTGGAGAGAGGAGGGGCTTTTGGCTGAATTGGGCTTGTTTATCCGAGAGTGTACCGGGGCGAGCCTGAAACCTGCACCACTGCCATCAGACTGGGCTGTTTACGGTTCCCTGGGACTGAAAAGAGTTTACTTTAAAAGGATAGAATGTTTGGGTTTCACCAATGGTTCCATTGGGTCATCTTCCACAATGGATGGACAGAAGGGTTTCTGTTTGGTCCAGGTAACCTTCACACACACAATCAGTGCCAGAATGGTCAGAAGAGAAGAGATTGTGTGAAGGAAAGTAATGGATGTTTTATGCTATTATACCCTGTCTTTTTTTGGCTGTGCCATGCATCTTGCAGGCTCTTAGTTCCCCAACTAGGGATCAAATACAGGCCCATGGCATTGAAAGCACCAAGTCCTAACCACTGAACTGCCAGGGAATCCCTATACCGTGTCTTTCAGCAAAAAAATGAACATGAGGGCTTCCCCTGGTGGTCCTGTGGGTAAGGACACCGCCTTGCAGTGCAAGGGCTGCCAGTTCGATCCCTGGCCTGGGAAGATCCCACGTGCCGTGGAGTGGCTGGACTGATGTGTCCAATTACGGAGCCGGAACTCTAGGGCGCATGCGCCCAGAGCCGGTGCTCTGCGACGACAGAGGCCACCATGATGGGAGGCCCACAGGAGCCAAAGAACAAAGACGGATGAAAATGGAGAAATGAAAGACAAATAGAAGTGGCCCACCCATCCCCCTCCCTCCCCACCCCACCCCCTAAAAAGATAAATTAAAAAAAAAAAAATGACCGTGAAGTTAAAGTCCAAGGCAGCAGACATTCAATCTAGGGCAGAAGAAGAGCAAGGATAGGAGCATAAAATTGAGGTGAGGTAGACACTAATAGGACTGCAAGAAACAGGGCACATGTTCAGTCTTTGTGCAGCTAAGCCAGAAGAGGAAGCCTGATCATCTTCCTGGACTCCCAGCCTGAAGGGACAGGAATTAACAGGAGGGCTGGGGATACAGAAAAGTAAGACAGGAGGATCACTTGTATAGTCAGGGTCAGTACTGTGCTGACCTGAAAAGATGCCAGTGGAGAGGGAAAGTCAAGTTTTATCATGCTATGTGGTCAGAGTTGCCTGATTTTCTCAGGGCTTGAGTGGATCTGTAGAGTCTTCTCAAGGATATGGAAGACATACCCATCCTTTGCTGACATCTCTAGGCTACCTTATGCTTTAAGCTTACTTTCTTTTTGCTGTAAGTCAGGACCCTTTATTCCAACAAGCGTCCATTCTGCATGTCTCTTGTGTTGAGAATAGAGCTAGGAACATCTCATTGCCATGTTCCCAGTGGGATGGTGATTAAATCTCCATGCACTTTGGTTTCAAGACTTCCCTGAGGTGTTTCTCTTTGGGAGATCCTTTTGCATGTTAGTAGTAAATATGTCTTCATACACAATTTTGTTCAATTCTAAGGCATTTTATGTACATAATTTGCATGTTTAATATTCCCATGCAGTAAAATGTCTAACTTGTTTCATGCATTCATGCTTGGAACACTGAGTCATAATAAAACAGAGAGCCAAGAGTAAGTAGAAGAAATTGGAGCCTTTTAGTTTTCTTTTTTATTGATTGATTTTACAGAGTTTTGTTGCTTACTGCCCCACGTTGGCCTTTTAGTTTTCGACCACTGTTCAGAGCTCTTCCAGGGTGACTGACGGGATTTTTTTGTATCTTTGCATAATGCATTCCCATGTAGTAAAACTAATGCTTTTTGCACTAATGTTTTGAGAGGGTAGAATGCTTGAACACAGACCGAGTCATGAATCTCTGGTGTCCCTTGTTCTGTTGAATGTCTGCCCTGAACTAAGGAAAGTGACCTCCATGATGAAATGTCAGGATAAGGAGATGGGAAGGAGTTGGCCAAGCATCACGTGTCTATTGGAAGCCTCCTTTCATGGGAGTTGGTCACTTCCTGCTCTCTGAAAAGCAGAGAGACAGGGTCCAGGGTATCGACAGGCCGGGACTGACCTAGACCACAGGTTCCCCAGCTCAGCACGCTTTGCTTGAACCAAGACGTAGCCCACTCTTTTCCTTCCTCTCCACACAGGTAGACAGCAGTACACGTGGTAAGGCACCTACCTCCAGGAAGGGCACTTAGCTATCCCGGGATTGCCCCTCAGCCGTCATAAGGAAGCAGCCAGGTCTGTATGGTTACTTTGTAGACAGGGAGTTTGCAGCAAGCATGTGGTGAATCGCTTCTGGATAAAAAAGTCTTCAGAGCATAAATCAGAGCTGCCTCCTGTCCCTCAACCCCTTACAGCAAGTTTCTGTAGTTGATGTGGCAGCCCCTCTCCTCATCTGTCTCCTAAACCTGCAGCTCTGGTCTTACCTCTCCTCTCATCTCTGCTGTCCTAGACCTCCAGGCTGTCCCTTTCAGCTGTCCTGTCTCAGCGCCCTCTTCCTGAATCGTGACTAGCATCTAACCCAGGTGATGGCTTCCCCAACCTGATGCTCGTCCCTCAGACCCCGCCCTCTCTCCATGCTCCTCCCTGCCCTACCACTAGGCCTCCTTGTGGTTCAGACCTTAGAGCTCTTTCCTTTCTTGCTTGACTCTCTAGATGATCCTTCCAGCCCCAAGGATTTGACTATGGTTATGCCCACATTATACCTCCAGCTCTTTAAAAAAACATGTATGTATGTATCTAGTTGTTTGTCTACCTACCCACCTACCTGCCTACCTACCTGTGTCAGCTCTTAGTTGCAGCATGCGGGATCTTGTTTCATGTGAACTCTTACTTGTGGCATGTGGGATCTAGTTCCTTGACCAAGGATTGAACCCAGGCCCCCTGCATTGGGAATGTGGAATCTTAGCCACTAGACCACCAGGAAAGTCCCATACCTCCAATATTGTATTGGACTCTGCTCTGTCTCTCACTGAATACATCCCAAAGAAACTCATTAGTGACTTTTCACACCACATCTGTGCCTCCAGCAGCTTCCTCGCTCTCAATGGCTTCCTCGTTTTCCCAGTTGTTTGGATAGAGATTTTCCTTCACAGTCATACTTTTCTTGCTTCTTTTCTTCTCTCCTGCTTCCCAGTGTTCTGGGCTTCTTTCCCGTGTTGCTTGTTGATTCTGCACCATTGGTCCTGCAGCCCTCGTACCTCCTTTTTCCCCTTTCTCCTCACTGCCCCGTATGTCTTCTTCCAGCTGAACTTCCATGTGGGCTATCCTGCTGCCCAGTTCTGTTCTCGCCCCTTGTCATGGTTCTATCTTTCCCTGTAATTGAGTCTTACTCTGCTTGGCTACAGAAACTATTCATTTACTCTTCAGAAACCCCAGTGATTAGCCTGGGAAGGGATGCTTCATGCAGGGACACTTACATCATACTATTTCCTGTTCCATTCCACAGGGAATGGAAAATATTAACCATCCCACTCTCCCTGGTGTAGTGTGTAAACAGCATCCATGACATCATCGAGTTCTGCAGTCTTTCACACTCGCTGTTACCACCATCCATGCTCATGGGGCTTCCCTGGTGGCTCAGACAGTGAAGAATCTGACTGCAATGCAGGAGACCCAGGTTCAGTCCCTGGGTAGGGAAGATCCCCTTGAAGGAAGGAATGGCTACCCACTCTAGCTTTCTTGGAATCTGCATCACAGCAGATTTGTTAATTTATCTCTAGAGTTTATTTTTACTAAAGTATAGTTAAGATACAGTATTACGTTAGCTTCAGCTGTACAGCATAGTGATTTGTTATTTTTGTGAATGATACTCCATTATATAAAGGTTATGGTTTATAGGTTATAGGATAATGGTTGGAATTCCCTGTGCTATACGGTGTGTCTTTCTTGCTTATCCATTGTATGCATAGTAATTTGTTAGTCTTAGAGCTTTGTCTGTCTCTCTTTTCCTCTTTGGTAATCACAAGTTTTCTTAATCTGTGAGTCTGATACTGCATATACATTCATTTGCATATACATTCATTTGTTTTATTTTTTAGATTGCACATAAAAGTGTTACTGTTAGTTTGATGTCCTCAAATTGGAGAGTTGATTGGTTAAATATGCCTATAAAAAGAGTTGGGTAGAGCCTATTACAGGCATATCTCATTTTATAGCACCTTGCTTTGCTCTGCTTTGCAGATGCCACGTGGTTTTTTTGTTTACTTGATTTTTTTTTTAAATAAATTGAATGTTTGTGGCTACACTAAGTCAAACAAGTCTATCCGTGTCTACCAACAATATTTGCTCATTTCATATCTCTGTGTCCCGTTTTGGCAGTCCTCACAGTATTTCAGACTTTTTCATTATTGTATTTGTGATACGACTATTGTAACTGTTTGAGGGAGCTCTGAACCAGACCCACACATGAGACAGGGAACTTAATTGATAAAGTGTTCTGACTGCTCTGCTAATCAACTGTTTTCTCATCTCTCTTCCCCTCCTCGAGCCTCCTTTATTCCCTGAGACACAGCAATATTAAAGTTAGGCCATCCCCACCAAATGGAAAATATTAACCATCCCACTCTCCCTGGTGTAGTGTGTAAACAGCATCCATGACATCATCGAGTTCTGCAGTCTTTCACACTCGCTGTTACCACCATCCATGCTCATGGGGCTTCCTGGTGGCTCCGACAGTGAAGAATCTGACTGCAATGCAGGAGACCCAGGTTCAGTCCCTGGGTAGGGAAGATCCCCTTGAAGGAAGGAATGGCTACCCACTCTAGCTTTCTTGGAATCTGCATCACAGCAGATTTGTTAATTTATCTCTAGAGTTTATTTTTACTAAAGTATAGTTAAGATACAGTATTACGTTAGCTTCAGCTGTACAGCATAGTGATTTGTTATTTTTGTGAATGATACTCCATTATATAAAGGTTATGGTTTATAGGTTATAGGATAATGGTTGGAATTCCCTGTGCTATACGGTGTGTCTTTCTTGCTTATCCATTGTATGCATAGTAATTTGTTAGTCTTAGAGCTTTGTCTGTCTCTCTTTTCCTCTTTGGTAATCACAAGTTTTCTTAATCTGTGAGTCTGATACTGCATATACATTCATTTGCATATACATTCATTTGTTTTATTTTTTAGATTGCACATAAAAGTGTTACTGTTAGTTTGATGTCCTCAAATTGGAGAGTTGATTGGTTAAATATGCCTATAAAAAGAGTTGGGTAGAGCCTATTACAGGCATATCTCATTTTATAGCACCTTGCTTTGCTCTGCTTTGCAGATGCCACGTGGTTTTTTTGTTTACTTGATTTTTTTTTTAAATAAATTGAATGTTTGTGGCTACACTAAGTCAAACAAGTCTATCCGTGTCTACCAACAATATTTGCTCATTTCATATCTCTGTGTCCCGTTTTGGCAGTCCTCACAGTATTTCAGACTTTTTCATTATTGTATTTGTGATACGACTATTGTAACTGTTTGAGGGAGCTCTGAACCAGACCCACACATGAGACAGGGAACTTAATTGATAAAGTGTTCTGACTGCTCTGCTAATCAACTGTTTTCTCATCTCTCTTCCCCTCCTCGAGCCTCCTTTATTCCCTGAGACACAGCAATATTAAAGTTAGGCCAACACATAACCCTGCAGTGGCCTCCAAGTTGTAAAGTAAGTGAGTCGCACATCTCTCACTTTAAGTCTGAAGCTAGGAATGATGTTAGTGAGAAAGGCATGTTGAGAGGCAAGACAGACCAAAAGCTAAGCCTCTCGCAGAGGAAACATTCTTGAAGGAAATTAGAAATGCTATAGGGAAATCCTTTGTGAAAGGAAGGGTCTGTCAATACAGCAAAATTCACTGTCATCTTAAGTAGTGGCCACAGCCAACCCAATCTTCAGTCCCACTACCTTGATCATTCACCATTTGTCAACACGACCCCTTCACCAGCAAAACAATTATGACTTGCTGACAACTCAGGATGGTTAGCATTTTATTTTAGTGATAATGTATTTTCTGATAAAGTATATATGTTTTCTTTTTAGATGTAATGGTATTGTCCACTTAATAGACCACAGTATGGTGTAAACATGACTTTTACATGTACCTGGAAACCAGAAAGTCCATGTGATTCAATCAGTATCTACTTTATCATGGTGGTCTGGAACCAAGCCTGTGACATCTCCAAGGGATGCCTACATATGTAGCTTAACAAGACCTCTGTACTGTAGATGGAAAACCCATTATATATTCTGAACAACTCATTCTAGCCACTGCCCAGGCTGTGGTAAATTAATTCCATTTAGGGCAGATTGTCAGTGAATACAGCTGTTGTTTGTTGAGAAATGTATCTTGACATTTATCAAGTAAGAAATATTTTCATGGACAGAATTCATGCAGAACATAAGCACAGGTCAGAATGACTTTAGAGTTGGACTGCCCAAATGGTTGCTGCGTAAGAGTGTGTACACAGCCTGCCCGTGGATACTAGAGCATCTGTTTAAATCTGTTCTCTGTTGCCAAGTGACTGGTGTTGCTTGATGTTTGGAGCTAGTGGTCAGTGAAACTTGCTGAGAAGCAGCTTCAGGCTGCTCCTGGGTCTGATCAGCCTATTGTCCTCTCTGCCTGTCACCTCACTGTTTCTCATCTCTCTCCTCCTCGAGCCTCCTTTATTCCCTGAGACACAGCAATATTAAAGTTAGGCCAACACATAACCCTGCAGTGGCCTCCAAGTTGTAAAGTAAGTGAGTCGCACATCTCTCACTTTAAGTCTGAAGCTAGGAATGATGTTAGTGAGAAAGGCATGTTGAGAGGCAAGACAGACCAAAAGCTAAGCCTCTCGCAGAGGAAACATTCTTGAAGGAAATTAGAAATGCTATAGGGAAATCCTTTGTGAAAGGAAGGGTCTGTCAATACAGCAAAATTCACTGTCATCTTAAGTAGTGGCCACAGCCAACCCAATCTTCAGTCCCACTACCTTGATCATTCACCATTTGTCAACACGACCCCTTCACCAGCAAAACAATTATGACTTGCTGACAACTCAGGATGGTTAGCATTTTATTTTAGTGATAATGTATTTTCTGATAAAGTATATATGTTTTTTTTTTAGATGTAATGGTATTGTCCACTTAATAGACCACAGTATGGTGTAAACATGACTTTTACATGTACCTGGAAACCAGAAAGTCCATGTGATTCAATCAGTATCTACTTTATCATGGTGGTCTGGAACCAAGCCTGTGACATCTCCAAGGGATGCCTACATATGTAGCTTAACAAGACCTCTGTACTGTAGATGGAAAACCCATTATATATTCTGAACAACTCATTCTAGCCACTGCCCAGGCTGTGGTAAATTAATTCCATTTAGGGCAGATTGTCAGTGAATACAGCTGTTGTTTGTTGAGAAATGTATCTTGACATTTATCAAGTAAGAAATATTTTCATGGACAGAATTCATGCAGAACATAAGCACAGGTCAGAATGACTTTAGAGTTGGACTGCCCAAATGGTTGCTGCGTAAGAGTGTGTACACAGCCTGCCCGTGGATACTAGAGCATCTGTTTAAATCTGTTCTCTGTTGCCAAGTGACTGGTGTTGCTTGATGTTTGGAGCTAGTGGTCAGTGAAACTTGCTGAGAAGCAGCTTCAGGCTGCTCCTGGGTCTGATCAGCCTGTTGTCCTCTCTGCCTGTCACCTCACTGCTTCTTGCACTTGCATTCTCAGAGGGAGCTGTGGAGCTAACTACCTAGATTTTCTCTCTCTGGCTCTTTTTCTTTTCTTAAGCTAAGATAGCAAAAGAGATGATTTGTTGTTCATTCAGCTACAACTGAGAAGAGAACTAGTCCATAATATCACAGGTCCAGGGGAAAGGGACCCCTTTGATAGGAACAAGGTGGGACTCTCAAAGCTGATCAAGGTGGTCAGATGACCATAGATGTTCCATATCCACTGAGACAAGTTCTAGATAGTAGATAGTAGTCATGGAGTTCAAGAATTTGTACCAGCATCCCTGGGCTCTGACTTCCTTTGTTCCTGCTCCTGTGGCTTCCGTGGGTGTACACGTTTACTTGGACCTCTGCCTCATCTTTCTTCTTTTGTGCTTTAGCCTGCACATTCACTTATTCCCCCACTTCACTCTTATGGTGAGATTTCTCAAAAAATGGCACGAAGGCTGAGATGTAGATTCTGTCTCTCTTTTTTCATATATATTTTTAAAATGTTGGCCTCTTTTATTGCTTTTTTATTTATTTATTTTCATCCATCTTTATTTTTTGGCCTGTGTGAGCCCCAGAGCTCTGTCTCATAATTGGACACACCAGTCCAGCTGCTCCGCGGCACATGGGATCTTCCTGGGCCAGGGATCAAACTAGTGCCCTTTGCACTGCAAGGTGAACTGTCTACCCGCTGGACCACCAGGGAAGCCCGTAGATTCTCTTTTTAATAAAAGGCAAGAAAGGAGGGTGAGCTTGAGAATCCTGGAGATTTGTTATCCATGCAGTTCTAGGATTCTAATAGCTGCTCACTGTGAAGTGTCTTGTTTTGCTTGCTAGGATGACAGTGAGCTGGGGAAGTTAACATTGACTCCTCACATACAGAGAGATGCTTCCCTTTTGTACCGAATGCCTACATGGATAGAGACTGACCTGGGCTGGTGGGGAACAGGCCAAAAGCTAAGCCTCTTGTGCCAAATAGTCAAGTCCTTTCGTTCCTGGGCAAGAAATAGAACAGGTAGTTGATATAACCTGGAAGCCACCAACTTGGAAAGTGCAATTAATGGTTGGATTTAAAATGGAAAAACAAGGCTCTATGAAATAATTCAAACCTAGCCTAAGCACCTATCTACTTTTAAAGCCGTTGAACTGGGTAAGAAGTAAAATATAACCCAGGCTTTTGTCTGAGTGAAAGAACAACTGAATTGGCATTTTCTCTACTTTGAGACCCCTAAAGAATGTGAAGCTGCCTGGCACACTGAATGTTTAAAATAAGCCACTCTGGCCTCACTAGTGATGGCTGTGCATTGGCCTGACATTGGTGCCTGCTTAAGATTCAGTTCCTGTATGAATTATGCCGGGCAGACAGCAGCATAGCTCTCTTATGTGGGGAAATGGAAGCAGTGTGGCCAGTTGGTCATCTCCTGGGGCTGGGGCTAGGCCTGCAAGCCAGGTCTTCTGGCTTAAGACGTGGTAGAGTTTGAGCGTGAGAAGCACCCCAGAGGGCATAGGTGCTTCTTTTTTGTGTCCAGGAATTTCTAGGGAGGGAGCCCTGTGGCTGAGGGCTGACAGTGGTCTACAGGAGGCAGCAGTAGGCACCCATGGTGCTCCGCTTTCATCTAGAGGACACTCACCTGGGAAATTCCTCTCCTGGCTCAGACAATAAAGAATCTGCCTGCAATGCAGGAGACCTGGATTTGATCCCTTGGTTGGGAAGATCTCCTGGAGAAGGGGAATGACAACCCACTCTGATATTCTTTTTTTTTTTTTTTTTTAATTTTATTTTCTAAGAATTTTTACAGAGTTTTATTGTTCACAGACATGTATGTTCCCAGATCAGCCATATACATATCACTCCAATATTGTTGAATCCCGTGGATAGAGGAGCCTGGCGGGCTACAGTCTGTAGGGTCACAAAGAGTCAGACATGACTGAGTGGCTGACACTTGGGAAAACCCCACGTAGGGAGCAGCCTTGACGAAGGAGTTTTGGTGAACACCCATAGTTCCTTCTTTCTGGGGGGCTCTCTTGCAACCCTGTGGTGCCTCCAAGACTATGTGCTCCTGTCCTATTCTGAAATTTTCAAAAGTTATTTCTTAATTTGTGTTTTTGCCCAAAGCCTTTTCTCTTTTGCCGTTTTATTCTCTTTTGATTTTTAACACTGTTTCAGAGTCTAACTTTTTTTTTTTTTGCTACTGGCCAGTCACCATGATGATCACATAGTGTGTCCCTTTGTGTTTTCCAGACATTCTAAGTGAGAGTCCTCAAATCATCCAGGAACATGGTGGCCCTGTCCTTAAAGATTTGTGTCCGTCACTGCAACGTGGTGAAGACCATGCAGTTTGAGCCATCGACGGCCGTGTACGATGCATGTCGTGTCATAAGAGAAAGGGTACCCGAGGCCCAAACTGGTCAAGGTAGGTCACTGGTTATTTGCTGGCTGCTTGAAATATGTTTGTATGTTTTCCTCTTGGTAGCTAAGGAAACGGCGGCTCTGAGTATGTACACAGGTCCACTAGTGCGTAGGCTTCAAATGAAATGTCTTCTTGCCCTGGACCATGCTTGCCTCCTGTGTGAACCTGTAGTGACATCATTGTTGTTCTGCCAGTGACCCAGCAGCAGCATCACGTCCCTCCCATACTTCAGCCTCATACTCCCGCAGTTTACAAATCATGTTTTTGGTATAAAGCCCTACAGAGTACAGATGAAGTCGCTCTAACAGTTACTGCTTTTGTGTATCCTGAGCCCTGTTTCATACTGTTTCTATTGCCAACAGCCTGCAGAAGACCGGAACTGCCGTCAGGACCCAGGGCAAAAATCATATTTCAAGTACTTTGTAGGGGCTTCTTAATCTCAAACCTTTTAAAAAAAGATTGTGATACATGTTTAATGTTTGATTAAGTCCCACAGTTAATCTGAGTTTAAACAAGTCATTCATTCATACAAGTTTATTTCCCATTTCCTTTTGTCTTTTTTCTACATTTCCTTCCTTTATTTAGTGCTTGACAGACACATAAGAACTTAGGGTTACTCCTAAATTCATAAGCCTTTAGTGTGAAAATGGAATAAAGCTTTCCTTAAAAATTGGGATCATAAAAATCTAGCATTTAGAGACAGTTATTGTTAGCCATGGGTCTTCTTGAAAAGATCTAATATTCACAAAACCCTGAGTCTTTTGGTCTAAAAGCAGTATCTATATTATTCAAAATACTGTTATTTCTAGATTACCCAAAAAATCAAAATAAAGTTTCCCCATGTTCCTAAGTTCTGGTTGTCCAGTCATATCTGATGTTTTCACTTTTCTATGACTGTTTATTCCCATAGTTTTTAAACTTTGTTTGGGTTGGATTGCTGTAAAGCTCTGGTGAAGATAGAAATCTTTACAGATCTTTAGGTTGTTTTTCTAAGAAACAATAGGAGCTCTGGCCCACATCTGGGTCTCAGGAAGAAATTTTGAGACAGGAAATTATACTGCTTTCCTCCCGCCTCCACCCTCTTGTACTTCCTGGGTCAGATCAAGGGATTTCTGTGAAGAACACAGGGTTTAACTCTCAACTTTACTCATAATATGTTTGTATGTTTTCCTCTTGGTAGCTAAGGAAACGCGGCTCTGAGTATGTACACAGGTCCACTAGTGCGTAGGCTTCAAATGAAATGTCTTCTTGCCCTGGACCATGCTTGCCTCCTGTGTGAACCTGTAGTGACATCATTGTTGTTCTGCCAGTGACCCAGCAGCAGCATCACGTCCCTCCCATACTTCAGCCTCATACTCCCGCAGTTTACAAATCATGTTTTTGGTATAAAGCCCTACAGAGTACAGATGAAGTCGCTCTAACAGTTACTGCTTTTGTGTATCCTGAGCCCTGTTTCATACTGTTTCTATTGCCAACAGCCTGCAGAAGACCGGAACTGCCGTCAGGACCCAGGGCAAAAATCATATTTCAAGTACTTTGTAGGGGCTTCTTAATCTCAAACCTTTTAAAAAAAGATTGTGATACATGTTTAATGTTTGATTAAGTCCCACAGTTAATCTGAGTTTAAACAAGTCATTCATTCATACAAGTTTATTTCCCATTTCCTTTTGTCTTTTTTCTACATTTCCTTCCTTTATTTAGTGCTTGACAGACACATAAGAACTTAGGGTTACTCCTAAATTCATAAGCCTTTAGTGTGAAAATGGAATAAAGCTTTCCTTAAAAATTGGGATCATAAAATCTAGCATTTAGAGACAGTTATTGTTAGCCATGGGTCTTCTTGAAAAGATCTAATATTCACAAAACCCTGAGTCTTTTGGTCTAAAAGCAGTATCTATATTATTCAAAATACTGTTATTTCTAGATTACCCAAAAAATCAAAATAAAGTTTCCCCATGTTCCTAAGTTCTGGTTGTCCAGTCATATCTGATGTTTTCACTTTTCTATGACTGTTTATTCCCATAGTTTTTAAACTTTGTTTGGGTTGGATTGCTGTAAAGCTCTGGTGAAGATAGAAATCTTTACAGATCTTTAGGTTGTTTTTCTAAGAAACAATAGGAGCTCTGGCCCACATCTGGGTCTCAGGAAGAAATTTTGAGACAGGAAATTATACTGCTTTCCTCCCGCCTCCACCCTCTTGTACTTCCTGGGTCAGATCAAGGGATTTCTGTGAAGAACACAGGGTTTAACTCTCCAACTTTACTCATAATTTGATGGTATGGGGAGGAGAGATTTCGCCTCACAGGGAACTCTCCCGTTTATTTTGTCATGCGTGGGGGTGATGGAGGGATTATTCCAAATGCGGCTTTAGGCTTGAGTAATTACTTCCATAGTTTCTCATGAGCTCTTGGCCTAATTTTAAAGCATGTAATAGAAAACAAGGCCTAATTCAGCTAGGAAGAAATGCAGACTGCTTTGTTTTTGGTGTTTCCCTAAACTTCAGACATGACTACAGCCCGGTGGTTTTAAGAAACCTGAACCTTTTGTGTGGGTGTCGGTGATACGGCTCAGCTCTTCTTTCCCCTCAGCTGCTTTAGTCTCAGTGTCTGCCTGTTTTGATAATGAAGTATTTCTCTGGTGAAGGAGACCCCTCCCCACCCCGCCTTGCCAAGTCAGCAGCCTCAAGGCCAGGAAGTCAGTGATGACTTCATCATCACTTTGCCTTTTATTTTTCCTTCTGTTTTTTTCTTCCAGCTTCTGACTATGGGCTGTTTCTCTCCGATGAAGACCCCAGGAAAGGAATTTGGCTGGAAGCGGGCAGAACACTGGATTACTACATGTTGCGAAATGGGGTAGGCTGTTGATCTTCCTTTGATTTTTCATCACTTTGTCCCTAGGCCTTCCATAGAAGCCAACATGATTGTGCTTCAAAGAAAAGGAGAGATTCAAAAATCTCTATTGATTCCAGGGCATCATATTAGTAATTTTGATGTAATGTACTTTGTAAAGTCTGTCCAGGGTAGTGATAGAAAACATCAGCAGTCTGTATTCTTGAAACCACAGAGTAATGAAAGCAGCATGAGGTTACGGTTTTAAGCTGTTCCTACATGCTGTTGTTGGACTCCATAGTTATGAAATAGCGGGTCTACCTGTAAGTATGTAGGAAGTCTCCTGGTGACTAGTGACAGAAAGTAAAGGTTGAGAGGGAACAAAAATATAACCCTAAAATAAAGGTTGTCAGAGGTTAAGTCTGACAGAAAAGTTAGAAGTTTAATAACTCGTTTCCCCTTTAAAAACTTCCTTTCCCGCCTCCACCCTCTTGTACTTCCTGGGTCAGATCAAGGGATTTCTGTGAAGAACACAGGGTTTAACTCTCCAACTTTACTCATAATTTGATGGTATGGGGAGGAGAGATTTCGCCTCACAGGGAACTCTCCCGTTTATTTTGTCATGCGTGGGGGTGATGGAGGGATTATTCCAAATGCGGCTTTAGGCTTGAGTAATTACTTCCATAGTTTCTCATGAGCTCTTGGCCTAATTTTAAAGCATGTAATAGAAAACAAGGCCTAATTCAGCTAGGAAGAAATGCAGACTGCTTTGTTTTTGGTGTTTCCCTAAACTTCAGACATGACTACAGCCCGGTGGTTTTAAGAAACCTGAACCTTTTGTGTGGGTGTCGGTGATACGGCTCAGCTCTTCTTTCCCCTCAGCTGCTTTAGTCTCAGTGTCTGCCTGTTTTGATAATGAAGTATTTCTCTGGTGAAGGAGACCCCTCCCCACCCCGCCTTGCCAAGTCAGCAGCCTCAAGGCCAGGAAGTCAGTGATGACTTCATCATCACTTTGCCTTTTATTTTTCCTTCTGTTTTTTTCTTCCAGCTTCTGACTATGGGCTGTTTCTCTCCGATGAAGACCCCAGGAAAGGAATTTGGCTGGAAGCGGGCAGAACACTGGATTACTACATGTTGCGAAATGGGGTAGGCTGTTGATCTTCCTTTGATTTTTCATCACTTTGTCCCTAGGCCTTCCATAGAAGCCAACATGATTGTGCTTCAAAGAAAAGGAGAGATTCAAAAATCTCTATTGATTCCAGGGCATCATATTAGTAATTTTGATGTAATGTACTTTGTAAAGTCTGTCCAGGGTAGTGATAGAAAACATCAGCAGTCTGTATTCTTGAAACCACAGAGTAATGAAAGCAGCATGAGGTTACGGTTTTAAGCTGTTCCTACATGCTGTTGTTGGACTCCATAGTTATGAAATAGCGGGTCTACCTGTAAGTATGTAGGAAGTCTCCTGGTGACTAGTGACAGAAAGTAAAGGTTGAGAGGGAACAAAAATATAACCCTAAAATAAAGGTTGTCAGAGGTTAAGTCTGAACCAGTATTTTGCTTTTATGAAAAATTGCATGTTAGATGTGAGTTTAATAACTCTCAGTAATATTAACAACAAAAATGTTGTGTTGTGGAAATAGGGAGAACTAATGAGGAACAGAGAACTAGATTCAGTATCGCATAATAACCTGTAATGGATGATGGTCTGAAAAAAATGTATGTCTATAACTGAATTACTTTGCTGTGTTCCTGAAACTAATATAATCAGCTATACTTTAAATATTCTGTTGAGCATGACTTCTGACATATATGAGTTTTGGTGTCCAGAATAGACGTATCAGATGAGTCACTATGCCTTAAGTGAGAGTTAAATATGAGTTACCAATTAATTTTTCCTTCTGTAGTTCTTTTTTTAAGAACTGTAGTTAAAAGAAGAATCTCTTATTTAGGCATAACTCTCGTACTTATTCCCTGTTTGATCTTGCCATTGTTGGGCAGACCATTTTACTGTGATATACCACCACTAGGAAGAGTCGTGGGGGCTTTACTTATGGCCTTCATGACATATATATATAGTATGTTGCTTATAAGAGGTTTTAAATATATATCATTGTGTAAGAGATCATTGGAGAAGCACAATCTTTTCAAAGCACAGATAGGCATTTTTCTCTGCTAATTCCCATTACAGCAGTTCATTCTCAGCCTTTCAGAAGGACATATGCTATTTTGACTTTATAGATAGAGGTTAGTTTTCAGTAACTATGAACTGCAAGTATATGTTTCTATCAGATTTTCAAAAAATCTTTATGAAAGTAGTTTAGGACCGGAGATTCTATACGAGTGGCAAAAATCTTGTGGAAGGTTAGAAGAAGGAAATTAGAAGGCGCTAGAGAAAATTGATTTTTTAAAGAAAAGTGTCCAAGTTTATTACCTAATCTCTCACACAGTGTGAAATGTTTGTATGATTTTGCTCTAGGATATTTTGGAATATAAAAAGAAACAGAGACCTCAGAAAATTCGGATGCTTGATGGGTCTGTGAAAACAGTAATGGTGGATGACTCCAAGACAGTTGGGGAACTCCTGGTTACTATTTGCAGCAGGATAGGTGAGCGTTCACATGCCAAGCTTCTGGATTTGGTTCTGTTTTTAATAACATGCCTCTCCTTTCCTCACCCACTTTGGGTGTCCAGGCAGTCTTGAACGTATCATAACATATTGACTTTGGCGATGTCCCAAGAGAACTAGATTCAGTATCGCATAATAACCTGTAATGGATGATGGTCTGAAAAAAATGTATGTCTATAACTGAATTACTTTGCTGTGTTCCTGAAACTAATATAATCAGCTATACTTTAAATATTCTGTTGAGCGTGACTTCTGACATATATGAGTTTTGGTGTCCAGAATAGACGTATCAGATGAGTCACTATGCCTTAAGTGAGAGTTAAATATGAGTTACCAATTAATTTTTCCTTCTGTAGTTCTTTTTTTAAGAACTGTAGTTAAAAGAAGAATCTCTTATTTAGGCATAACTCTCGTACTTATTCCCTGTTTGATCTTGCCATTGTTGGGCAGACCATTTTACTGTGATATACCACCACTAGGAAGAGTCGTGGGGGCTTTACTTATGGCCTTCATGACATATATATATAGTATGTTGCTTATAAGAGGTTTTAAATATATATCATTGTGTAAGAGATCATTGGAGAAGCACAATCTTTTCAAAGCACAGATAGGCATTTTTCTCTGCTAATTCCCATTACAGCAGTTCATTCTCAGCCTTTCAGAAGGACATATGCTATTTTGACTTTATAGATAGAGGTTAGTTTTCAGTAACTATGAACTGCAAGTATATGTTTCTATCAGATTTTCAAAAAATCTTTATGAAAGTAGTTTAGGACCGGAGATTCTATACGAGTGGCAAAAATCTTGTGGAAGGTTAGAAGAAGGAAATTAGAAGGCGCTAGAGAAAATTGATTTTTTAAAGAAAAGTGTCCAAGTTTATTACCTAATCTCTCACACAGTGTGAAATGTTTGTATGATTTTGCTCTAGGATATTTTGGAATATAAAAAGAAACAGAGACCTCAGAAAATTCGGATGCTTGATGGGTCTGTGAAAACAGTAATGGTGGATGACTCCAAGACAGTTGGGGAACTCCTGGTTACTATTTGCAGCAGGATAGGTGAGCGTTCACATGCCAAGCTTCTGGATTTGGTTCTGTTTTTAATAACATGCCTCTCCTTTCCTCACCCACTTTGGGTGTCCAGGCAGTCTTGAACGTATCATAACATATTGACTTTGGCGATGTCCCAAGAGAGAGTGTTCATTTTCCTGATTTGCAAACACACTCACTGGTATTGTAAACACTTGAACATCTCACTGAGTCACAAGTAAGAGCTTTTATTTCCCTTTCAAAATAAAATGAATTCTCAAATTGAAACTCATGTTTTGAAATCATACGGATCCATCTCCCACCCCTGACTGTGATTTTGTTGCAGCACCCCTGACTGACCTCTAGTACCTTCTGAAGACTCACGGGGACAGCCTAAACAGTTCTGTTAGATGTTTCCCGCCCTCGCTTCTGTTAGTCTCCACAGAGGGCAAGTCTGTCTCCTTTCTACTGGTTTGGTCAAATAGTTTGTTCGGATTCACAACATCTTACAGATGTTACAGTATATGAAACCTCCTGAATATCTGAAGAACGTAGTCTTACCTGTCTTAGTTTTCTTGTCGTGAAAATGAAGCCCAGGTCCATCAGACATTGCTTGTTTGACATTTTCTTGCCTTTCTACATTCAATCTCTCCTTTGTTCTTGTTGCTGAAAAATTGCTCAGGATATGACGTTTGAACGTGACTTGACTGAGTGGAAAACCCTCCTTTGTGGTGTATGCTCCCCAGAGTGACCCTGACCTTCACCTTGGCGGGGCCTCTTTCTGTCCTTTGCCCCCAGGGCTTCTTGGAGCATCACAGGCCCCAGGATGAAAGGGGCTGATAGCCATGTTGTCAGTAATCATTATAACCCAACTGATAATTTTAGGAATTACAAACTATGAAGAATACTCTTTAATCCAAGAAACAATGGAAGAAAAGAAAGAAGAAGGAACTGGTACATTAAAAAAAGATAGGACGCTGTTACGAGATGAGAGGAAGATGGAGAAGTTGAAGGCCAAGCTTCACACGGATGATGACTGTGAGTGCCCGTGGGCTGCCTAGTTTCACTTCTCTCCCGTCATCTGTATGATCCAGGATAGGGGTCTTTGTTCCTTTGTTTTATTTCATCTATGAACATTTTGGTCTATGAAGATAAAGACCCTTAAGTGGGGAAAAAGTGATGATAATACCGTTTCACATGTAACAAGTAATTTCTTAATGTCAGATATTCACATCGTGTACACATTTTCTCCATTGCCTCCTAAAACTTTTTCGTTGTTATTTTTCATTGGGGTATATTTGTTTTACAATGTTGTATTAGCTTCAAGTGTACAGCAAGGTTATTGTTATGCATTTTTACAGAATTTTCTTGTTTACAGGTATACATAATCCCCAGTTAAAACAGGTTGTTTTGTTAACAGCTTGTTTGAACTAGAATCAAACAAGCTTTGATGCTAGGGTGCTTAGTTCTTTTTAGTCTCAAGGCTTTCCCTCCATCTTTTTTATTTTATTTCATTGCCTTTTAATTTTTGAGTGGAAGAAACCAGAATTTTATTGTGTAGGATTTTCTACACCCTGAATTTTGTTAGATAACCTGCAATGTCATCCAACCTATTCATCTGTCCCTTTTAAATCCTGAGTTCTGGAGGCTTGATCAGGGGTATGTGTGTGTGTGTGAATTCCATTAGGAAGTTGAATTTGATTGTCTCCTTTTTTAAATGTTACTGGTTTTTTATTCATTTATTTTCATCCATCTTTATTCTTTGGCCTGTGTGGGCCTCCCATTGCAGTGGCCTCTTGTTTACAAGCACCAGCTCTGGGCAAATGCACCCCAGAGTGCTGGCTCCTAATTGGACACACGGGTCCAGCTGCTCCGCAGCACGTGGTATCTTCCTGGGCCAGGGATCGAACTGGTGCCCCTTGCACTGCAAGGCAGACTCTTTACCCACTAGACCACCAAGGAAACCTAATTACCTCCTTTTTAAAAAATTTTTTTGCTGTTAATAGCCATTGATGACCATTGCCTAAATCCATTGTTTCCTTATTTACTTAGGGGTTTACAAAATAGTAGTATAATTCTACCACAGGAAAGTCTTTTTCTTTGGTCACGAAGTTAATAGTAAACAAAAAAGACAGTATGTGTACCCCGTGTATCCCCAAAGCCTGTGCTTTGTGCACCTGCCTGCCTAGCTACCCCACCCCACCTTCACTCCTGTCTGGGAAGGATCTTGCTTTATGCACATTTCACTAGAGCTTCTTCTTTGCTTGTTTTTCCTCTTGCTACTGCATTGGGAAGATATCCTCATCCTTCTGCATGTTGATCTTCAGTGGGGTTTTCATTTCTTATGACCGTTTCTCCATTCTCTCTCTCTCTTTTTTTCTTTTTACCTCATTTGATTTCCAGTTCAGACTTCTTTCCAAGTGAGGCCTTGGTAGACACATCCTGTGCATGATACTTCCCCGGCTAGTGTGGGAGAGGAGGTTCATCCAACACGTTCCCTGTGCTAAAGCTGACAGTTGTTAATAACACTTGCTTCCAGTGTGTGTTAAGCCCGGGGAGGAATGTAACTCATTATACTCAGAGTTTATAAACTATTTCACCTGGTTGGACTAAAGACCAGTCTTGACTTACAAAATGCAAACTTGATTGTTTTGGCATAAAGCACTGTTTTCCTTATTTCTTCCCTATCCCCACCCAAGGAAAAGAGCATGCTATAAGTTCATTGTGGGATTTTACTAACTTAGGAGTGACTGCAAACTTCTTTCTCATTTGCTTTTTTGTAAGTCATGTGGTCCATGTGCCATTACTTTGTGAAGCTAAAAAACTCAGATCTAATCTAAGAACTAACTATAACTGAATACCAGCATTTTAAGAATCCACATCTGCATCCCACTGCTGTTTGGGTTAATCCCCTTGAACTAGGAGGAAAAGTAGACACAGTTCTTTCATATGTCATCTTGCGTTGCAGTAAATTGGCTGGATCACAGCCGAAGCAGAGAACGTGGTATCTTCCTGGGCCAGGCATCGAACTGGTGCCCCTTGCACTGCAAGGCAGACTCTTTACCCACTAGACCACCAAGGAAACCTAATTACCTCCTTTTTAAAAAATTTTTTTGCTGTTAATAGCCATTGATGACCATTGCCTAAATCCATTGTTTCCTTATTTACTTAGGGGTTTACAAAATAGTAGTATAATTCTACCACAGGAAAGTCTTTTTCTTTGGTCACGAAGTTAATAGTAAACAAAAAAGACAGTATGTGTACCCCGTGTATCCCCAAAGCCTGTGCTTTGTGCACCTGCCTGCCTAGCTACCCCACCCCACCTTCACTCCTGTCTGGGAAGGATCTTGCTTTATGCACATTTCACTAGAGCTTCTTCTTTGCTTGTTTTTCCTCTTGCTACTGCATTGGGAAGATATCCTCATCCTTCTGCATGTTGATCTTCAGTGGGGTTTTCATTTCTTATGACCGTTTCTCCATTCTCTCTCTCTCTTTTTTTCTTTTTACCTCATTTGATTTCCAGTTCAGACTTCTTTCCAAGTGAGGCCTTGGTAGACACATCCTGTGCATGATACTTCCCCGGCTAGTGTGGGAGAGGAGGTTCATCCAACACGTTCCCTGTGCTAAAGCTGACAGTTGTTAATAACACTTGCTTCCAGTGTGTGTTAAGCCCGGGGAGGAATGTAACTCATTATACTCAGAGTTTATAAACTATTTCACCTGGTTGGACTAAAGACCAGTCTTGACTTACAAAATGCAAACTTGATTGTTTTGGCATAAAGCACTGTTTTCCTTATTTCTTCCCTATCCCCACCCAAGGAAAAGAGCATGCTATAAGTTCATTGTGGGATTTTACTAACTTAGGAGTGACTGCAAACTTCTTTCTCATTTGCTTTTTTGTAAGTCATGTGGTCCATGTGCCATTACTTTGTGAAGCTAAAAAACTCAGATCTAATCTAAGAACTAACTATAACTGAATACCAGCATTTTAAGAATCCACATCTGCATCCCACTGCTGTTTGGGTTAATCCCCTTGAACTAGGAGGAAAAGTAGACACAGTTCTTTCATATGTCATCTTGCGTTGCAGTAAATTGGCTGGATCACAGCCGAACATTCAGAGAACAAGGAGTAGATGAAAATGAAACGCTGCTGCTTAGACGGAAGTTCTTTTACTCTGATCAGAATGTGGACTCGAGAGACCCCGTGCAGCTGAACTTACTCTATGTTCAGGTACCGTATTGAATGCTCCGATGCTGAGGTTGATGGGTTTCTGGCTGTGGCTGGTGAGGGGAGCAGGAGCTTGGCTCTGGTTCTCGCCATGTCTGTGACATGCACTTTTCAGTCCTGTTGGGTTGTGATGCAGGTTGATGTCCAGCGTGAGCTGCTGGCCATACAGAGGGGGCTGCTTTTGTTGGCCTCCCGTAGAGGTTCCTGGTTGCTGCTACTATCTCTCTGCCTGGCTTTACGGCGTGTAACCAACTCACCACTTCACTTGCACCCGACTCACCACTTCATGTGCACTACAGCTTTCTTAACTCACATGTAGCAAACAAAGATGGATATTGGTCAGAAAATCAGTACTGCTCATTAACTAAAAGATAACTTTTATGTTTTTACCATTAACTAATGTTTAAACTCAGATGTGTTATTCAGCTTACCTGAGTTGCGGCTACCCCGTATGTAAGATGTAGACTTTCCTAGACAGTCATGAAGTCTTCTTTTGGTTCAAGGAACACCTGTTTATCCCTCTCTCACTTCTTTCATTCTTCCCTATATTCCTTCCCTTTCCTCTCCTTTTATTTATTAACCTAGAAATAATGCACCTGACTAAACCAGTCTTGCTTAAAAATAAACTGATTGGAAACATGTTTTCCTTATTTCTTCCCTATCCCCACCCAAGGAAAAGAGCATGCTATAAGTTCATTGTGGGATTTTACTAACTTAGGAGTGACTGCAAACTTCTTTCTCATTTGCTTTTTTGTAAGTCATGTGGTCCATGTGCCATTACTTTGTGAAGCTAAAAAACTCAGATCTAATCTAAGAACTAACTATAACTGAATACCAGCATTTTAAGAATCCACATCTGCATCCCACTGCTGTTTGGGTTAATCCCCTTGAACTAGGAGGAAAAGTAGACACAGTTCTTTCATATGTCATCTTGCGTTGCAGTAAATTGGCTGGATCACAGCCGAACATTCAGAGAACAAGGAGTAGATGAAAATGAAACGCTGCTGCTTAGACGGAAGTTCTTTTACTCTGATCAGAATGTGGACTCGAGAGACCCCGTGCAGCTGAACTTACTCTATGTTCAGGTACCGTATTGAATGCTCCGATGCTGAGGTTGATGGGTTTCTGGCTGTGGCTGGTGAGGGGAGCAGGAGCTTGGCTCTGGTTCTCGCCATGTCTGTGACATGCACTTTTCAGTCCTGTTGGGTTGTGATGCAGGTTGATGTCCAGCGTGAGCTGCTGGCCATACAGAGGGGGCTGCTTTTGTTGGCCTCCCGTAGAGGTTCCTGGTTGCTGCTACTATCTCTCTGCCTGGCTTTACGGCGTGTAACCAACTCACCACTTCACTTGCACCCGACTCACCACTTCATGTGCACTACAGCTTTCTTAACTCACATGTAGCAAACAAAGATGGATATTGGTCAGAAAATCAGTACTGCTCATTAACTAAAAGATAACTTTTATGTTTTTACCATTAACTAATGTTTAAACTCAGATGTGTTATTCAGCTTACCTGAGTTGCGGCTACCCAGTATGTAAGATGTAGACTTTCCCTAGACAGTCATGAAGTCTTCTTTTGGTTCAAGGAACACCTGTTTATCCCTCTCTCACTTCTTTCATTCTTCCCTATATTCCTTCCCTTTCCTCTCCTTTTATTTATTAACCTATAAGCTCATAGAAATAATGCAGGATGGGGCTTCCCTGGTGGTCCAGTGGGTAAGGACACCGCCTTGCAGTGCAAGGGGTGCCAGTTCGATCCCTGTCCTGGCAAGATCCCACGTGCCGCAGAGCGGCTGGACTGATGTGTCCAATTACCGGGCGGGAGCTCTGGAGCGCATGCGCCCGGAGCCGGAGCTCTGCGACAACAGAGGCCACCGCGATGGGAGGCCCACACGGGCCAAAGAACAAAGATGGGTGAAAACAGACAAATGAAAGTCCAACAGAAGTGGCCCGTCAGCCCCACTCCCTCCCCACCCCACCCCCCCAACAACAACAACAAAAAAATTATGCAGGAGGTAGAGGGAGGGTCAGTAAAATGTAGCCACCTGTGGTTATAAAGTTTTATTGGAATCACATCTCATTTGTTTATGTATTGCACATTAAGAAGTCTCCTTCTATATAATTGCCTACAATTCCATAGTTGCCTATGTATTGTCTGTGGAAGCTCTTATGTTCCAGCAGAAAGGTTCAGTAGTTGTGGCAGAGACCACATGGCCCAAAAGATGTAATTTGTTCACTTTCTAGCCTTTTACAGGAAAATTTTGCTGACCTCTGAGTTAGCTGATGGAAGAAAGGCTGGGAGGAAAGAGGCTGGCGAGGCCAGAAGTAGGAGGGATATCCAGCCGATAAGAAAATGCTTGTTGGTTTATGAAGGGCTCGGGGCTCTAGGTTGGAGTGTATATCCAGGAGGGTATTTAATTAGAGAAAAGTAAGACGGAAGAGAAAGAATAAATAGCAACAGAAGTGAGGAGTCAGAAAATAGGAGAAAGACTTCAGGTGTGCTACATTCCTGATTTCAGGACTGTGAACTTGTTTATCATTTCCCCCAAATGTCTTCAGTACTGTCTTTTCTATTTATTTTGGGAGGAGGATTGGATTGATTTTGCTTCTAGATAACTTTTCAGTTAGCTTTATCATTTAGGGTCATAAAAAATATATTGCATTTCTGTTTACCCCCTATGAATCTGATAATTATACAAGGATTTCCCTTTGCCTCTTTATTTTTCATGATCACCTCTGCCTCCCTAGACTGCACTCAAGCTTTAGTTTTAATATACTGGACACTGCTGATACCTTCCATCCATAGTTAATTTGGGCACTGCCTTGTTTTCCCTTTACATTTATTTGTCTGTGCTGCAGTCACTCACAGTGTCTTAAATGCCTCACTCTGGCTTGACTGGCACACTCCTCCTTATTGCACAGAGAGGGTAGACTTGGGTGCCGAGAACATGGCATTGGAGAGATTGTGTTGTTCCCCGCAAGCTCCTGATACTGTTTGCTTTCTTGTGTATTGCAGGCTCGGGATGATATCCTGAACGGCTCCCACCCTGTCTCCTTCGAGAAAGCTTGTGAGTTTGGTGGATTCCAAGCCCAGATTCAGTTTGGACCTCATGTGGAGCATAAACACAAACCTGGATTCTTAGAGTAAATGACCTTTTGGTTTTCTTTTTCCTCTTCTTTTCACTCTTTAGTTTTGAGCTTGTTATGCAATGTTCATACCTTAGTTTTGGTCAGTTGTGAGATTGTTAGCTTTTACTTGATTCAGTATATGATATGATTGAATATGACATTTCTTGGGGAAAAGAAGTAGTTGTGGCAGAGACCACATGGCCCAAAAGATGTAATTTGTTCACTTTCTAGCCTTTTACAGGAAAATTTTGCTGACCTCTGAGTTAGCTGATGGAAGAAAGGCTGGGAGGAAAGAGGCTGGCGAGGCCAGAAGTAGGAGGGATATCCAGCCGATAAGAAAATGCTTGTTGGTTTATGAAGGGCTCGGGGCTCTAGGTTGGAGTGTATATCCAGGAGGGTATTTAATTAGAGAAAAGTAAGACGGAAGAGAAAGAATAAATAGCAACAGAAGTGAGGAGTCAGAAAATAGGAGAAAGACTTCAGGTGTGCTACATTCCTGATTTCAGGACTGTGAACTTGTTTATCATTTCCCCCAAATGTCTTCAGTACTGTCTTTTCTATTTATTTTGGGAGGAGGATTGGATTGATTTTGCTTCTAGATAACTTTTCAGTTAGCTTTATCATTTAGGGTCATAAAAAATATATTGCATTTCTGTTTACCCCCTATGAATCTGATAATTATACAAGGATTTCCCTTTGCCTCTTTATTTTTCATGATCACCTCTGCCTCCCTAGACTGCACTCAAGCTTTAGTTTTAATATACTGGACACTGCTGATACCTTCCATCCATAGTTAATTTGGGCACTGCCTTGTTTTCCCTTTACATTTATTTGTCTGTGCTGCAGTCACTCACAGTGTCTTAAATGCCTCACTCTGGCTTGACTGGCACACTCCTCCTTATTGCACAGAGAGGGTAGACTTGGGTGCCGAGAACATGGCATTGGAGAGATTGTGTTGTTCCCCGCAAGCTCCTGATACTGTTTGCTTTCTTGTGTATTGCAGGCTCGGGATGATATCCTGAACGGCTCCCACCCTGTCTCCTTCGAGAAAGCTTGTGAGTTTGGTGGATTCCAAGCCCAGATTCAGTTTGGACCTCATGTGGAGCATAAACACAAACCTGGATTCTTAGAGTAAATGACCTTTTGGTTTTCTTTTTCCTCTTCTTTTCACTCTTTAGTTTTGAGCTTGTTATGCAATGTTCATACCTTAGTTTTGGTCAGTTGTGAGATTGTTAGCTTTTACTTGATTCAGTATATGATATGATATGAATATGACATTTCTTGGGGAAAAGAAGAGGCCTAAAAACTCAGTGTTGGGATGACCATGGAGATGCTTGTTCCACATTCTGGCAAGATGTGTTTTCTTCTAGACCACTGGGTTTGCAGTACTCCTCGAAGCTGTTATCCAAGGCCAAGGTCCCCAACCTTTTCGGCACCAGGGACCAGTTCCATGGAATATAATTTTCCCATGTACAGGGTTATGGGGGATGGTTTCAGGATGATTCATGCCCTTTACCTTTATTGTGCAGTCTATTTCTATTATATTCATTGTGATATATGAGGATTTAATAGGATAATCTAATGCTGCTGATCTGACAGGAGACAGAGCTCAGGTGGTAGTAGAGCGATGGGGAGTGACTGTAGATACACATGAAGCTTTGCTCACTCTCCACTCACCTCCTGCTGTGGAGCCCAGTTCCTAACAGGCCATGGCCCAGTATCAGGGTTCAGGGACCCCTGGTCCAGGATATCTTTGGAATTGAGATGCCTACTTCCCCCATCTTCTAAAATCTCTGCTATTTAGAACATTCCTCCTTCATACGGGGCAGCATTTTGTCATGTTGAATTCCTGTTTAAGACTCCAGTATTAGAAAAACAGAGTATAAAAGAGAGAGCTTCACATAATTTACTATAATCTAGTGAAATTGTCACTGCTTTGAAAAAGTGTGACATATATGTGTGTGTGTGTGTGTATAAATACTGGCTCTATTCTTCCCATCCATCTGGTCTTTGGTTTGCTTTTATAAAATTATGGGGGTAACTTTTTTGGCTCAATACTTACAGGTTCAGGAGAAGGCTAATCCTCCATAATTGTCACAGCCCCACTGAACATGGACCTTAGGGCTGGGTTTCCTGCAGACACCTAGCAGACAAGCCCAGCCATATGTAGGCTGCTCATTGTCAGAGGTCATCTTCCCCTCTGGTTTTGTCTGGGCTTCTCCAAGGATTTTGTCTATTTCTTCCTCTGATAGCATTCTTTTCCTTTATCTGTTTTCCCATTTTTTCTTTCCTTCTTCCACTGCCTCTTAGATCTGATGCAATCTTTGGCTGAGCGAAAAATATCACAACAGAAAGTCTTAACCTGGTCAGTATCATGCTCTCGCCTAGAGTGCAGCTGGTAGAGGCTTTGCAAGTGAGGACCTGACAGGACTGCTGACTAGGGTGGTAGGCGTCATCTGTCTTATAGAATATGCCAATGTGAGGTGCCCAGAGCAGGTCATTCATCGTATTGTGTGCAAGTGTGTTGAAAGGAGACAATAACATTAATGCTTATTTGGCCCTTGACCTCACTTTTGCTTGGGTGGAAACTAATTGGTTCCAGCACATGCCCTGAGGTAAACAGAAAATCAGACTTCTTTCCTGGTGGCATAGCATGCCTGACCCACATGCTGTTGGGTCTTAACTGAGTTGCTACTAAAAAATAAAAACCTCTACCTTGGGTTAATGAATCTCAAGTTCCTTGGGGCCACTTGTATCCAGTTGGCCTGACTTCCTTCCTGCAGAAGCCTTGGAGATTTGCCTTACTCTTTTCTGATACCCCAGATGCCTTCCAGAAAACCATGTGCACGTGAGCTTTTAGTAACTCTCATGTTCCCATATCTGCCCTCACAGTGGGTCCCTCAGATAGTTTGGTATCATAAACCCGTGGATTATGTCCACGGAAATTGAGAACACAAAGACTAATGAAACCCTGGAGGGAGGAAATGTGTTTTGTTTCTTTGAATGACTGATGAAGAACAGGAGAAAATGAAGAGAAGATTTATGACCCCAAAAGTTTTAAATGTTTAGTTTTTAAGCATTCATACTGCGAGCCTGTGTGGCCCTGATCAGAAGGTGATCCAAATGCATCCTTGCACTGGGTGTCTCAAATGATGCTACCCTGGAGCTCTTGGACAGAGCTTTTGGACAGATAATTCTCATTGCCCCCTTGTGAACTGAGAAAGCAGTATATTTTATGCTATGGATGTAAAAGAAGAAGCAAAGAAAGGAGAAAGGACTTGTTTATGGTTACATGGAATTTTTCTGCAAGTTGCTTCTGACTCCTCACATTGGATTTATATTATTTACAACAGATGCCTACTTGGAGGGCAGAGTTGCCCTTTTCACTGGTCTCCCAATATGCAGCAAGATTAGGGAAGTACTGTAAAAGGTGATCACACGGTTCTTTGGTTTCTGCTCTGTCACTCATTGTGACAGCTACATCACAGCGAGGATCATCACCCCACCCACGGCTTGTGTGCAGATTACATACAGTATCAAAGCACTGGTGTTGCTTGTACACTGTCTCCTGGGATGTATGGGCTGTTGAATGCTGTACACCTAAACTCTATTAAAGATGTTCCTTCGCTTAATGTGAGGTCGCCAAGGTTAAGCAATTGTATTCAGTTTTCTTGTTTCTAAGATTATGAAATAGAGCTCAGGACTCTAATAGTATCTGTAGCCTTAGGTTTCAGATTAAAACAAGCTTATTGTGCCTCGTAGCAATTATTTTTTTCTTATGAATTTGATTTACTCTTTAATTAGACCAAATCTAATCTAGGTAATGAGGCATTTTCTTTTAATGTAGATGTTTAATTGTGTATATTATTGCACATACACTTCAGATAAAACTTCCTGAGAATATTAGTCTCCTCTTAATTAAAACAGTGAGGTCACAGTTCCCCACCTGTATGTTGGCTAGTTGGAGACTGTTCAGGGATCGTGTCCCTGGTGACTGTGGCTGCACCATGTCTGCCAGCCTTTGGTGTTCCCCATCGTGGTTTCATATAGACTATTGGCTTTGAACAAGTCACAGATTAAAAAAAAAAAAAAGTAGAAGATTGGGCTTGTTACAGAGCCTGGTTGAAGATAAAGCCAGGCAGAGATTTTAGTTACATAGCTTTTGGGTGAGGAACATGGAGGTATGTTTCATGACTTTAATTTCTGTCTTTTAATTATTTAATTAAAATTTTTTTTTAACTGATCTCAATTGCCCCTTGTGAACAGAGCTTTTGAAAGATAATTCTCATTGCCCCCTTGTGAACTGAGAAAGCAGTATATTTTATGCTATGGATGTAAAAGAAGAAGCAAAGAAAGGAGAAAGGACTTGTTTATGGTTACATGGAATTTTTCTGCAAGTTGCTTCTGACTCCTCACATTGGATTTATATTATTTACAACAGATGCCTACTTGGAGGGCAGAGTTGCCCTTTTCACTGGTCTCCCAATATGCAGCAAGATTAGGGAAGTACTGTAAAAGGTGATCACACGGTTCTTTGGTTTCTGCTCTGTCACTCATTGTGACAGCTACATCACAGCGAGGATCATCACCCCACCCACGGCTTGTGTGCAGATTACATACAGTATCAAAGCACTGGTGTTGCTTGTACACTGTCTCCTGGGATGTATGGGCTGTTGAATGCTGTACACCTAAACTCTATTAAAGATGTTCCTTCGCTTAATGTGAGGTCGCCAAGGTTAAGCAATTGTATTCAGTTTTCTTGTTTCTAAGATTATGAAATAGAGCTCAGGACTCTAATAGTATCTGTAGCCTTAGGTTTCAGATTAAAACAAGCTTATTGTGCCTCGTAGCAATTATTTTTTTCTTATGAATTTGATTTACTCTTTAATTAGACCAAATCTAATCTAGGTAATGAGGCATTTTCTTTTAATGTAGATGTTTAATTGTGTATATTATTGCACATACACTTCAGATAAAACTTCCTGAGAATATTAGTCTCCTCTTAATTAAAACAGTGAGGTCACAGTTCCCCACCTGTATGTTGGCTAGTTGGAGACTGTTCAGGGATCGTGTCCCTGGTGACTGTGGCTGCACCATGTCTGCCAGCCTTTGGTGTTCCCCATCGTGGTTTCATATAGACTATTGGCTTTGAACAAGTCACAGATTAAAAAAAAAAAAAAAAAAAAGTAGAAGATTGGGCTTGTTACAGAGCCTGGTTGAAGATAAAGCCAGGCAGAGATTTTAGTTACATAGCTTTTGGGTGAGGAACATGGAGGTATGTTTCATGACTTTAATTTCTGTCTTTTAATTATTTAATTAAAAATTAATTGGCTTTTACTTTTTTGAAAATTTGTTTAGCACACGTGCTCAAAGTCAGCCTACTGTGAACCGGGTTTTTTTTTTTTAAGTTTTATTGAGGAATAATTGGAAATAATTCACCACTACAGTTGTATACTTTTAAAGTATACAAGTTGATGATTTGATAATCTATATTCAGATAGAATGATTACCAAGATCAAAATAACTAATGCATCCATCACTTCACATAGATGTGTGTGTGTGCACGTGTGTTAAGAATACTTAACTACTCAGCAACTTTTAAGGACACAATACTGTATTATGAACTATAGTTATAATGCTGTATGTTAGATTCTTATAATTTGAAAATTTCATATGGTTTGACTTGCATTATCCCGTTTACTTCTCTGCCCCAACCCTGGCAACAACCATTCTTTATTGAGCCACCAGGGAAGCCCCATCAAAGAAGATTAGATGTCGGGCTTCCCCTGGTGGTCCAGTGGGTAAGGACACCGCCTTGCAGTGCAAGGGGCGCCGGTTCGATCCCTGGCCTGGGAAGATCCCACGTGCCGCGGAGCGGCTGGACCGATGTGTCCAATCACCGAGCCGGAGCTCTGGGATGACAATGGAGAAATGAAAGACCAATAGAAGTGGCCCGCCCGCTCCCCTCCCTCCCCAACCCGACCCCCGCCCAAAATAAAAATAAATAAAAAAAAAGATTAGATGTACTGATAAACTTTAGACCTTAAATCAAATATATTTGATAAAATTTTAGATAACCCTAGGTGATAGATATAGAATTTTCACTATAATTCTCTTAAACTTTTGTGAGTTGGAGATTTTTTCATAATAAAATGGTGGGGGGAAGATTGGTCGTCTGAAAGAATAGCAATAGATCATATAAGTTCCATACCAGCTTGTGTCTGGGGAAGGAGACTCCTGATGGAGAAGAGAGCCAAGCAGCTTGGCCAATACAACAGGAGTTGCACAGAGTGGGTTGCAGAAACAAAGCCAGAAAAAGTATGGTAAATAGGATGCACAAAACACAATTTGAGAAATACTTCAAAATGTCTGAGGCATCATAGCAAATGTTAGTAAATCAAACTTAGTAGTTACTAGATAGAGATTCTCCTATGGATGAAATTTTTTAAAAGTTCAGCTCTAGTGTTTCTGTAAGACCCACGTAAAGTTTCAAGGCACAGGAAAGTTTAAAGTAAAGGCATAGAAAATGGTGTACCAGGAAACCAGTTAAATCAAAGCTTGAGAAGTGATATCAAATGTCACAGAAAATACACTGTAAAGCAAATGAAGTATAAATGGAGACGAAGAAGGTCTTTACAAAGATGAAAGTTAGTTGTTCAGCTGCGGCGACTCTTTGTGACCCCATGGACTGTAGCCTGCCAGGCTCCTCTGTCCATGGGATTCTCCAGGCAAGAATCCTGGAGTGGGTTGCCATTGTTTTCTCCAGGGAGTCATCCTGACCCAGGGATTGAACCCAGGTCTGCTGAATTGCAGGCAGATTCTTTACAGACTGAGCCACCAGGGAAGCCATTACAAAGATAGAAGTACCAAGGTGATAAATGAATTGTGAGCCTGTATGAAGGAAAAATAAACTATATTACAAGGAAAATTTCAGATACACAGTTGTAGTGGAATAATTTAACATACCTCCCACAGGAAGTAATAAATAGAACAAGATCAAAATAATATAAAGAAAATGTTTTAGCCAAGATAAAATAATGAAATAGAAATTTCAGAGAGAATCAACAATATTTGAAGTTGCCTCTTGAAATCTCTGGTAAGTTTGATCAAATAAAACTAAAGAAAGAGGTATAAAAGTAAACAGTATTAGTAATAAAAATGGGGGTAGAACTTTGATAAGGATTTTAAAAATCGTAAGAGAATGAAATGAAAACTTGAAGCCAAAATACTTAAAAGTTGAAAATATAGACAAAAATGGATAATTAGAAAACCTGGACATATCTCTGATCTTGAAAGAAATATTTTAGTAATATAAAATAAACCAGTGAAAAAATAACAAAACAAAAAATTAAGTCCAAATTATTTCAGAGAACAGAAGAGGAAGAAACCAAAACAACAAAATGCTGTACCTTAACTTGGAACTTAAATCAAGATAGCAAAATTGAATATAGACCAATAAAATTTTTAAACTCAGCATGAATGGCCTACTTAAAATTCATAAAAAATTAGTAAAGTCCAGCATGACTTGTGTTTATATATAACTGCAACTTGTAACTAATTTCTCCAGGAAGGCAAAATTCATTATTCAGTAAATCATGTATTCATTTCTCCTACCCGGTAAGCACTGGACATTGACTCCTGCCCTGATGGAACTTATATTCTATTGCAGAGCAGATAATAGGTAATAAATAAGTTACACAATTAGGAGAGAAAAAAGAAACAGCTTCAGGATTAGAGAAATGAAACTGTCATTAGTTGCAGCTGATAGGTTTATCTACATAGATAATTCACCCGATCTATGAAAAAACTTATTACAACTGCTAAGAGAAAGCAAAATCTCTGGGAAAAAGATCAGTATATTAAAGCAGCTTGTCATTACCTAGATCTAGACAACCATGGTGTTCATGTTCAGGACTGAGAAAGAAAGAAATGTGTGTGTGTGTGTGTGTGTGTGTGTGAACATATATAGAAGACTCACATAACTATCCCAATTTCTTAGAAAGCTATAGTAACTAAAACACTATTATTCACGTAGGGTGATGTTAGAGTTCTGAAGGCTGACGAACTTGCCTTAATGAAAGTTAAAATATTAGACAAGAGACATTACCAAATGGGGCTTCCCAAGTGACTTAGTGGTAAAGAATCTGTCTGCCATTTAAGCAGACGAGCGTTCCATCTCTGAGTCTGGAAGATCCCCTGGAGAAGGAAATGCTAATGCACTCCAGCCTGGCGGGCCACAGCCCAAGGGGTCACGAGAGTCAGACATGACTGAGTGACTGAGCACACGCACAAGGGGAAAAGATCAAGATAACATATAGGCACTTGAGAGAAGAGGAAATTCAACTGACTTGTAAAGATAGGGGAAAATATTCATCCTCATAAGCAATCTAGAATGCAAAATCAATAAGGATATAGCACTTCATGCCTCTTTGATTGTCACACATTTTAATGTATGAAGACACCAAAGCACAGAGGAAATGGTATTTTAGAAGATGAATCTATTGAATTTAAAAATACAAAGAGAAACAGAATGTGTTGTGTATTAGACACAAGCAGAGGTAGGAACATAATAAACCACGCATGGAAATTACCTTCAGGAAAATGAGTACCAATAGGGAGAGAAAGAAGGATATTGTGGGATTTCAGATAAATCTGTAATTTGTTCTTTAAAAACAGAAAGTAGCAATCATAAAGCAAATATTACAACATGACAACGTGTTTTTATCTCTGATGATTGGTATATAAATTAAGGTATGAACTTTTCTTTATATTTCAAATGTTTTCACAGTTCACATCTTTAAAAAGGACAGTTGCAGTCGTTTGTGTGTGAGGTGATTAAAAGCTTGTAATTACAGAGGTTGGATATATACCATGTGGTAAAGAAAAAATGAATAGAGCTTGGAGGTGAGACACAAAGGTTCCCATGACTCTGGATGTGGATGCCTCCGGAGAAATGGGTCAGTGGTTGAGTGCAGGCAGGCAGTGAGGAAGTAGGCAGGGGACACCGCCTTCATCCTGATTGCATCCTCGTGCTGTTGGTGTGTTCCTTAGGAGTATTTCACTGACACAACACTGTGATCCAGGATATGAGTCTCTGAGGACAGATTTAGAGTGGATTTTGAAACTTTCTCCCCACAAACTCAAGATAATTCTACTGTCAACAAGCAAAGCTTTTGACACAGTAGGAAGCCTTAAGTCAGTCTTTCTCTTGGCATCTGTTCAAACACATATTCCTCCTTTGGAGTTGGTCTTCTGTGTGCTTTTGTCAGAGTAATTGGGCTGTAGACTCTGTCTTCAAACCAACGGTGAAGCAAGAGGTTCAGCTTTGCCTCTTCCCAGCTCTCTCTTGCCTCCTCTTCCTCACCACTGCCCACAAGCTGGTTTCTCTCGTTGGCTTTCATCCCCTGCTCCTGAGACTCTGGAGCAGTCCCATCAGGGTGGGGTGATGATGACCACTCAGTGTTGCCTTCACTGTTTCCTCCTAGCAGCAGCCTCCTAAGCTTGGTGTCTCCCTTGCTGACTACTTTCAGACGTCAGAACTTTCAGATCAGGAACCTCTGCATGGATCTACCCCCAGGCTATCTCTGAGCTACTGGGGGACTTCGCATCCTCACACTGAAGGGCTGTGGGGTTGGGTCAGGAGCAGTCCCATCAGGGTGTGAGATGACCATCTTCGAAAGTAGCAATCATTTGATAAAAGCAGAAAATATTAAACCCAAAAGCAATGGAAAAAAAAAAATCTGTAATTTGTTCTTTAAAAACAGAAAGTAGCAATCATAAAGCAAATATTACAACATGACAACGTGTTTTTATCTCTGATGATTGGTATATAAATTAAGGTATGAACTTTTCTTTATATTTCAAATGTTTTCACAGTTCACATCTTTAAAAAGGACAGTTGCAGTCGTTTGTGTGTGAGGTGATTAAAAGCTTGTAATTACAGAGGTTGGATATATACCATGTGGTAAAGAAAAAATGAATAGAGCTTGGAGGTGAGACACAAAGGTTCCCATGACTCTGGATGTGGATGCCTCCGGAGAAATGGGTCAGTGGTTGAGTGCAGGCAGGCAGTGAGGAAGTAGGCAGGGGACACCGCCTTCATCCTGATTGCATCCTCGTGCTGTTGGTGTGTTCCTTAGGAGTATTTCACTGACACAACACTGTGATCCAGGATATGAGTCTCTGAGGACAGATTTAGAGTGGATTTTGAAACTTTCTCCCCACAAACTCAAGATAATTCTACTGTCAACAAGCAAAGCTTTTGACACAGTAGGAAGCCTTAAGTCAGTCTTTCTCTTGGCATCTGTTCAAACACATATTCCTCCTTTGGAGTTGGTCTTCTGTGTGCTTTTGTCAGAGTAATTGGGCTGTAGACTCTGTCTTCAAACCAACGGTGAAGCAAGAGGTTCAGCTTTGCCTCTTCCCAGCTCTCTCTTGCCTCCTCTTCCTCACCACTGCCCACAAGCTGGTTTCTCTCGTTGGCTTTCATCCCCTGCTCCTGAGACTCTGGAGCAGTCCCATCAGGGTGGGGTGATGATGACCACTCAGTGTTGCCTTCACTGTTTCCTCCTAGCAGCAGCCTCCTAAGCTTGGTGTCTCCCTTGCTGACTACTTTCAGACGTCAGAACTTTCAGATCAGGAACCTCTGCATGGATCTACCCCCAGGCTATCTCTGAGCTTCTGGGGGACTTCTCATCCTCACACTGAAGGGCTGTGGGGTTGGTTCAGGAGCACAGAACTGCCATAGAACAGAGACAGGTCCTCAGAGCCTTGCCTGTGCATTCCCCACATGGGCTTCACTCTCTACTCCTTTGTCATTGTAACTATATTCTAGTTCAAGCAATGCCCTCTTCCACCTACTTCATCACCCCAGTTAACCAGGACTTGACCAGTACTTGACATTTTTGTCTGGATTTAAACCCAGTGTATCCAGTTCTATCATTTAAGCTTTCAGCCCACTGGTCCAGTGGTCCTCTACCTTGAGCGTATGTCAGGTTCATCCAGAGGGCTCGTTAAAATACATTGTTGCGCCTAACCTCAGAGCTTCTTCTTCAGTGGGTTTGGGGCAAAGCTTATAAAGTTGTCATGTCTTACATGTTTCCCGGTGGTACTGATGCTACTGGTCCCAAGATCACACTTTGAAAACTTTATGTGATACCAACTTGAACTGTTAGTGTTGGTCATTTAGTGATTCAGCATACAGGCTGGGATCAGGAAACCTGGGTGTTCAGTGTCCTTTTGTGACACTGTCCCTGTTTTGCCTCTGTACCTTCCTTTCTCTTTATAGTTACACTGTATACTGGGTAGACTTGTCACTGCCTTTTTTAAAATTGTGTTTGTTTATCTTGGCTGCACTTGTCTTCATTGCTGCAAATAGGCTTTCTGTAGTTGTAGCGAGCCAGGGCTACTCTTATTGTAGTGCATGGGCCTCTTCTTGCAGTGGCTTCTCTGGTTGCAGAGCACAGGCTCTAGGGCACGTGGGCTTCAGTAGTTGTGATGCATGGGCTTAGCTTGGTTCAGCTGGGCCCAAACCAACGGTGAAGCAAGAGGTTCAGCTTTGCCTCTTCCCAGCTCTCTCTTGCCTCCTCTTCCTCACCACTGCCCACAAGCTGGTTTCTCTCGTTGGCTTTCATCCCTGCTCCTGAGACTCTGGAGCAGTCCCATCAGGGTGGGGTGATGATGACCACTCAGTGTTGCCTTCACTGTTTCCTCCTAGCAGCAGCCTCCTAAGCTTGGTGTCTCCCTTGCTGACTACTTTCAGACGTCAGAACTTTCAGATCAGGAACCTCTGCATGGATCTACCCCCAGGCTATCTCTGAGCTTCTGGGGGACTTCTCATCCTCACACTGAAGGGCTGTGGGGTTGGTTCAGGAGCACAGAACTGCCATAGAACAGAGACAGGTCCTCAGAGCCTTGCCTGTGCATTCCCCACATGGGCTTCACTCTCTACTCCTTTGTCATTGTAACTATATTCTAGTTCAAGCAATGCCCTCTTCCACCTACTTCATCACCCCAGTTAACCAGGACTTGACCAGTACTTGACATTTTTGTCTGGATTTAAACCCAGTGTATCCAGTTCTATCATTTAAGCTTTCAGCCCACTGGTCCAGTGGTCCTCTACCTTGAGCGTATGTCAGGTTCATCCAGAGGGCTCGTTAAAATACATTGTTGCGCCTAACCTCAGAGCTTCTTCTTCAGTGGGTTTGGGGCAAAGCTTATAAAGTTGTCATGTCTTACATGTTTCGGTGGTACTGATGCTACTGGTCCCAAGATCACACTTTGAAAACTTTATGTGATACCAACTTGAACTGTTAGTGTTGGTCATTTAGTGATTCAGCATACAGGCTGGGATCAGGAAACCTGGGTGTTCAGTGTCCTTTTGTGACACTGTCCCTGTTTTGCCTCTGTACCTTCCTTTCTCTTTATAGTTACACTGTATACTGGGTAGACTTGTCACTGCCTTTTTTAAAATTGTGTTTGTTTATCTTGGCTGCACTTGTCTTCATTGCTGCAAATAGGCTTTCTGTAGTTGTAGCGAGCCAGGGCTACTCTTATTGTAGTGCATGGGCCTCTTCTTGCAGTGGCTTCTCTGGTTGCAGAGCACAGGCTCTAGGGCACGTGGGCTTCAGTAGTTGTGATGCATGGGCTTAGTTGCTCCCCGGCATATGGGGTCTTCCCAGACTAGGGGTTGAACCCATCTCTCCTGCATCATGCTCGCTCTCTTACCAGGGAAGTCTCCTTCACTGCTTTGTGGTATATTCGTACTGTTGCCCTCACTCCCCAGGAGTGGACGGACAGTCATTATTTTCAGTTCATATGAGCAGCAACCCTCCTGGGTAGGAACCCTATCTGCTTTCCAGGTGATACCACCAGCTTAGAGGTAGGGAGTTGGCTGTGGTGGTGCAGTTTCTAGAGGACAGTTCTGGGACAAATGAGGAGCAGTAACATTTCCCAAACCATGGCTGCCTCCCGTGTACTTGTCTACCTATCTTGAGACCAAAGAACATCTTTAGAATGCCCCTTTTGGAATTACTTATAGAATCAGCTTGCATTTTACATAAGAAAATAAAGTTTTCAGTGAATGCTTATATTTTTAATCCAGACCCCTCTCACCCAGGTATGTTCATTAAATTCCCTTTCCCTGTTTGTTGCCTCTTGGCATTTCTAAAAAGTGACTACACCTCTGTGGTTATTGTTACCATTATCTGATTGAGTGTTTCTATTATTTTATTCTTTTTTTTCTTGGCTCAGGGTTCTCAGATGCCTATCATATGGTATGTCTTGACCAAAGGGTAACATGGAGAGAATAGACTGCTAAGTGGCTAAGAGCAGGATCTCTGGAGACTACAGAGGAGGCGTAAGCTGTTGGCTTTGATTGTGGACAACTTGCTTAGCATCCCTGTGCCTCCTGTTCCATGTGTACAAAGAGTGGGGTATTGGAATATTTGCTTCTAAGGACACTGGTCAGAGTTTAACTACTTTTGCATGTAAAACACCTGAAACAACATTTATCTTTCAATAAATGGCAACCATAAGTAGTGGAAAATCCTCTATGAGCATCATTTACTGTTGCCTAGCTCATCCCCCAGAGTCATACAGAATCTATGCTCCTAGCTCTCTGAAACCCTATTTTAACTTTCAACTTAGGCATTCATTTGCCATTCTTTTGATACAGGACTAACTTTTTTTTCCTGGTGTGCATCACCTGGCTAGGATTCTCCTTTATCTTTGTTGGATGAACCACATCATCTATAAGAGAAAATAAAGGCAATCCCGAGTCAATCTGAGGACAGACTATTTTTAAATTTTCATGGCTTTTTCTTTTTAGTAGTTGATATGTCTTGCTTATATCTAATTTAATAAATTTTTATAAATATTTACTGATAGGAAGCATTCTGTAAGCTCTGTTTTGGACTATTTTAACACTTTAACGGCTACTTTGGTTTATTACATAATTACGCGACTCACAGCCAGCAGTGAGATTGGAGAACATATAACAGGTAATTACAGATGGGAGAAGAAAGACAGCTGACTCAGCCAGAGCAAAAGTAGAGCTCATGAGAGCAGAGTCTCTTGGCTGCAGAGTTCAGCCTCCAGTGGATCTGGGAGGTGAGAGGAACTCTGACCAGTCTGCCGTCTTAGTAATCAGTGTTATTATTGCACTCAGAAAAGGTGATACATACGAGGCTGGCAAAGGGTTTGCAGGCTGCCCTTTTAAGGTGGGAATGTTTCAGACGGCAGTGGGCAGGACTTGGCTTGGCCAGTGCTTGCTTAATTAGAAGAAAACTTTCCAATCAGGTTTGACCATCTGACCTATTTTCTCAGAGAAGGCTGACAGATGTCACATGTATGCTTAGGAATCTTCCATACTTGGGTCTGCTCATCAAGAAAACAACCGAGCTGGAACTGCTCCCCCGTGGGCTGGCAGGCAGTGATGGCAGGCTGCCTGCTCTTTCTGGGTTCCTGCTGACACCGTGTGTGCTGTTGATTTATTAGGAAGAGTACACCCCACATGGGCAATAAATTGCTTCTAAGGACACTGGTCAGAGTTTAACTACTTTTGCATGTAAAACACCTGAAACAACATTTATCTTTCAATAAATGGCAACCATAAGTAGTGGAAAATCCTCTATGAGCATCATTTACTGTTGCCTAGCTCATCCCCCAGAGTCATACAGAATCTATGCTCCTAGCTCTCTGAAACCCTATTTTAACTTTCAACTTAGGCATTCATTTGCCATTCTTTTGATACAGGACTAACTTTTTTTTTCCTGGTGTGCATCACCTGGCTAGGATTCTCCTTTATCTTTGTTGGATGAACCACATCATCTATAAGAGAAAATAAAGGCAATCCCGAGTCAATCTGAGGACAGACTATTTTTAAATTTTCATGGCTTTTTCTTTTTAGTAGTTGATATGTCTTGCTTATATCTAATTTAATAAATTTTTATAAATATTTACTGATAGGAAGCATTCTGTAAGCTCTGTTTTGGACTATTTTAACACTTTAACGGCTACTTTGGTTTATTACATAATTACGCGACTCACAGCCAGCAGTGAGATTGGAGAACATATAACAGGTAATTACAGATGGGAGAAGAAAGACAGCTGACTCAGCCAGAGCAAAAGTAGAGCTCATGAGAGCAGAGTCTCTTGGCTGCAGAGTTCAGCCTCCAGTGGATCTGGGAGGTGAGAGGAACTCTGACCAGTCTGCCGTCTTAGTAATCAGTGTTATTATTGCACTCAGAAAAGGTGATACATACGAGGCTGGCAAAGGGTTTGCAGGCTGCCCTTTTAAGGTGGGAATGTTTCAGACGGCAGTGGGCAGGACTTGGCTTGGCCAGTGCTTGCTTAATTAGAAGAAAACTTTCCAATCAGGTTTGACCATCTGACCTATTTTCTCAGAGAAGGCTGACAGATGTCACATGTATGCTTAGGAATCTTCCATACTTGGGTCTGCTCATCAAGAAAACAACCGAGCTGGAACTGCTCCCCCGTGGGCTGGCAGGCAGTGATGGCAGGCTGCCTGCTCTTTCTGGGTTCCTGCTGACACCGTGTGTGCTGTTGATTTATTAGGGAAGAGTACACCCCACACATGCACACACAACACACGCAAACATTTTATTTGAAAATACTTTACAGGAAGTGAAGAGTTAGTTACTCAGTCATTTCCAACTCTTTGTGACCCTATGGACTGTAGCCTGCCAGGCTCCTCTGTCCATGGAATTCTCCAGGCAAGAATACTGGAGGGGCTGCCATTTCCTTCTCCAGGGGACCTTCCCCACCCAGGGATCAAACCTGCGTCTCCTGCATTGCAGGTGGATTCTTTAGCATCTGAGCCATCAGAGAAGCCCACTGGACCACCACCACCACCGGGGAAGCCCCTATTGAGCGATGACGGTTGATAACTGACCATGACAGTGTCGGATTCTTGATCTCCAAAGAAGATTCCACATTGGGATCAAAAAGACTTGACTTTGGTCGCTCAGAGATTCGTGCAGTAAAAAGTTTATTAAAGAAAAAAGGGTTAGAGAAAGCTTCCAATTAAAGGGACCAGAAGGGGAATAGAAGAGTATCCCCAGAAGCCAGTTTAGGCAAGGCATCTTGTACTTTGCAGTTGGTTATTAACAGTAGATCAAAAGAACATTTTACGGCTGTAAAGGTCTTACTAGACTCACTGGCACAACATTAAAATGAGATTAGTCAGAGGATGGTCTTCAGGCTTCAATACTGGATGAAATATTCCAATGCAAAATAGTTTGCCTCCATAAGGCAATAAAGTTAGTTTCAGAGTAAGTCTTTCTCATGCCAGACATTTTAGGCTAGAAGATATTTGTGCCCCCTCCTCTTCCTCCTTGGAAACCACTGACCTCCTTATCAAGTCTGCCTATTCACCTTTTTCACTATGACCTCAGCCTGTTACCTGACCTCTTCCTCTTTTGTGGCATTGATGTCTTCCCATCTTCTCTCAGTCAGACCTTTCTGTCCCCAAAGTTGCTTAACAGCAGTCACAGGTCCTGCTGCCTATTTATTTCTTAGGTTCTTCCTGTGACTGACGTGGGGTCTCTTGATTAGTCTTGGGTCTGCTCATCAAGAAAACAACCGAGCTGGAACTGCTCCCCCGTGGGCTGGCAGGCAGTGATGGCAGGCTGCCTGCTCTTTCTGGGTTCCTGCTGACACCGTGTGTGCTGTTGATTTATTAGGGAAGAGTACACCCCACACATGCACACACAACACACGCAAACATTTTATTTGAAAATACTTTACAGGAAGTGAAGAGTTAGTTACTCAGTCATTTCCAACTCTTTGTGACCCTATGGACTGTAGCCTGCCAGGCTCCTCTGTCCATGGAATTCTCCAGGCAAAGATACTGGAGGGCTGCCATTTCCTTCTCCAGGGGACCTTCCCCACCCAGGGATCAAACCTGCGTCTCCTGCATTGCAGGTGGATTCTTTAGCATCTGAGCCATCAGAGAAGCCCACTGGACCACCACCACCACCGGGGAAGCCCCTATTGAGCGATGACGGTTGATAACTGACCATGACAGTGTCGGATTCTTGATCTCCAAAGAAGATTCCACATTGGGATCAAAAAGACTTGACTTTGGTCGCTCAGAGATTCGTGCAGTAAAAAGTTTATTAAAGAAAAAAGGGTTAGAGAAAGCTTCCAATTAAAGGGACCAGAAGGGGAATAGAAGAGTATCCCCAGAAGCCAGTTTAGGCAAGGCATCTTGTACTTTGCAGTTGGTTATTAACAGTAGATCAAAAGAACATTTTACGGCTGTAAAGGTCTTACTAGACTCACTGGCACAACATTAAAATGAGATTAGTCAGAGGATGGTCTTCAGGCTTCAATACTGGATGAAATATTCCAATGCAAAATAGTTTGCCTCCATAAGGCAATAAAGTTAGTTTCAGAGTAAGTCTTTCTCATGCCAGACATTTTAGGCTAGAAGATATTTGTGCCCCCTCCTCTTCCTCCTTGGAAACCACTGACCTCCTTATCAAGTCTGCCTATTCACCTTTTTCACTATGACCTCAGCCTGTTACCTGACCTCTTCCTCTTTTGTGGCATTGATGTCTTCCCATCTTCTCTCAGTCAGACCTTTCTGTCCCCAAAGTTGCTTAACAGCAGTCACAGGTCCTGCTGCCTATTTATTTCTTAGGTTCCTTCCTGTGCACTGACGTGGGGTCTCTTGATTAGTCTTGAGTATCCTGGTGCTCAGACCTACATCCCTGACACTCCAGAAAATGTATTCAAATTTTTTTTTCTATAGATATTGTTTGCACATTGAAGAAGCATCATGAGTCAAGTCTTAATGTAGCCAGAACCTGAACTTGACCCCCTTTTTAAAACGTTTTTTTTGTTTATGTATTTATTTGGCTACATCCTTTTTTTTTTTTTTTTTGGCCAATTCTATTGGTCTTTCATTTATTTATTTTCATCCACCTTTGTTCTTTGGCCTGTGCAGGCCTCCCATCGCAGTGGCCTATCTCACTGCAGAGCACTGACTCTGCGTGCATGCGCTCCAGAGCGCTGGCTCAATAGTTGGACACATCTGTCCAGCTGCTCTGCAGCATGTGGAATCTTCCCACGCCAGGGATCAGCACCCCTTGCGCTGCAAGGCGGTGTCTTTACCCACTGGACCACCAGGGAAGCCCTGCATTCAGTCTTAACTGTGGTTTGCAGGATCTTCGTTGGTTCATTTGGATCCTCCTTTCAGGCACAAGTACTCTCTAGTTGCGGTGTGCAGGCTCAGGAGTTGTAGTGGTCAGGGCTTAATTGCTTCTCAGCATGTAGGATCTTAGCTCCCTGACTAGGGATCAGACTCACATCTCCTCCATTGCAAAGTGGATCCCTAACCACTGGACCACCAGGGAAGTCCCTCGCCCCCTGTTTTGACTGGTGTGTTTAAAGCAAATCCAACACAGCACACCATTTCACTTGTTAGTACTGCCGTATGTTTTTCTGACTTTTCAAGAATTTTGGAATCATTAAAACTCCACCTCACTGCAAATTTAGCCTGATGCCAAACAAAATTAGCAGGAGTTCTTTGATAGCATCAATACCGGTCTGAGTTAAATTCTCCCCACATTATTTTAAAATGTCATTTTACACTTAGTTCATATCTAGAACCAAACAAGGCCTATAGTGGTTGATGGTCTTCTTTCTTAAACAACAGTTTTATCAAGATAGAGTTTACAACTGACCCATTTAAAATTTACATTTTCCAGTGTGTTCACAAGACTGTACAACCATACCACAGTCTAATTCTACAACATTTGTGTCCCTCCTAAAATAAGTCCTGTGTCCTTTAACAGCCACACTCCCCAGGAACCCCTCTTCCTTCCTCAGCCTTTGCAAACTCTAATCCTATTTGCCTCTATCGATTTGCCTATTCTGGACATTTCATATAAACAGAATCATAACAGTATGTGGTCTTTTGCCATGAACTTCTTTCACTTAGCCCAGTGTTTCCATGTTATGGCATGTATAGTACTTAATGAATTTTTATTGCCAAATGAAGTTATACTGTATGACTAAACTACATTCTTTTTCATTCATTCATCAGTTGATGGGGATTTGAGTTGTTTCCACCTTTTGGTTATTATGAGTAATACTACTATGAACATTCATGTACAGATGTTTCTGTGGACATATGTTTTAAACAGGAAAAAACATATTTTTTTCCTTGATATATGCCTAGGAGTAGAATTTGTTGTTTAATATTTTGAGGAACTACCAAATTGTTTTCCATAGCAGCTGTGCCATTTTACATCCCTACACCAATTTCTCCATGCCCTCTCTAACACTTCGTATTATCTGTCGTTTTTTTTATTGTAGTATCCTACTAGGTATGCACTGCTATGATATTGTGGTTTTTCTTTGTGTTTTCCTGATAGCTGCTGATGTTGAGAATGTTTTAATATGCCTTTGACTATTTTTATATTTTCTTTGGAAAGGTGTCTGTTCAGATCCTATGACCATTTTTAGTTGTCTCTTTTTAAATTGTTAGTTGCATGAAATTCGCTATATTCTAGATACAAATCTTTATCAGATATATAATTTGCACATATTTCCTCCCAGTATGTTGGTTGCCTCTACACTTTTTCAATGATTTCTTTTGTAGTTCAGTTTTTCAGATTTTTATATAATCCAGTTTTGGTTTTGTTGTTTTTTTTTTTTTTCATTTGCTGCATGTACTTTTAGTATTGTACCTTGAAAGTCTTTGCTTGGGCTTCCCTGGTGGTCCAGTGGGTAAAGAGTCCACCTTGCAGTACAAGGGGCACTGGTTCAATCCCTGGCCTGGGAAGATCGCACGTGCTGTGGAGCGACTGGACCAATGTGTCCAATTATGAGCCAGCGCTCTGGAGCTTATGCACCCAGAGCCAGTGCTCTGCAATGAGAGAAACCACTGCAATTGAGGTCCACACATGGCAAAGAATAAAGATGGATGAAAATAAATATAAAATTGGCAAAGAAAAAATAAGGAACCCTCTTCCTTCCTCAGCCTTTGCAAACTCTAATCCTATTTGCCTCTATCGATTTGCCTATTCTGGACATTTCATATAAACAGAATCATAACAGTATGTGGTCTTTTGCCATGAACTTCTTTCACTTAGCCCAGTGTTTCCATGTTATGGCATGTATAGTACTTAATGAATTTTTATTGCCAAATGAAGTTATACTGTATGACTAAACTACATTCTTTTTCATTCATTCATCAGTTGATGGGGATTTGAGTTGTTTCCACCTTTTGGTTATTATGAGTAATACTACTATGAACATTCATGTACAGATGTTTCTGTGGACATATGTTTTAAACAGGAAAAAACATATTTTTTTCCTTGATATATGCCTAGGAGTAGAATTTGTTGTTTAATATTTTGAGGAACTACCAAATTGTTTTCCATAGCAGCTGTGCCATTTTACATCCCTACACCAATTTCTCCATGCCCTCTCTAACACTTCGTATTATCTGTCGTTTTTTTTATTGTAGTATCCTACTAGGTATGCACTGCTATGATATTGTGGTTTTTCTTTGTGTTTTCCTGATAGCTGCTGATGTTGAGAATGTTTTAATATGCCTTTGACTATTTTTATATTTTCTTTGGAAAGGTGTCTGTTCAGATCCTATGACCATTTTTAGTTGTCTCTTTTTAAATTGTTAGTTGCATGAAATTCGCTATATTCTAGATACAAATCTTTATCAGATATATAATTTGCACATATTTCCTCCCAGTATGTTGGTTGCCTCTACACTTTTTCAATGATTTCTTTTGTAGTTCAGTTTTTCAGATTTTTATATAATCCAGTTTTGGTTTTGTTGTTTTTTTTTTTTTTCATTTGCTGCATGTACTTTTAGTATTGTACCTTGAAAGTCTTTGCTTGGGCTTCCCTGGTGGTCCAGTGGGTAAAGAGTCCACCTTGCAGTACAAGGGGCACTGGTTCAATCCCTGGCCTGGGAAGATCGCACGTGCTGTGGAGCGACTGGACCAATGTGTCCAATTATGAGCCAGCGCTCTGGAGCTTATGCACCCAGAGCCAGTGCTCTGCAATGAGAGAAACCACTGCAATTGAGGTCCACACATGGCAAAGAATAAAGATGGATGAAAATAAATATAAAATTTAAAAAAGAGGCATGATGGGGGAAGTTAAAAACAAAAAGACTTTGCCTAACCCAAGGTCATAAAAATTTACTCCTTTGTTTTCTTCAGAGTTTAACCTTTAGCTTTTACATTTAGGTCAGTGATCCATTTGGGGTTCATGTTTTTATAACAGTCCTTTTTTATGTCTTTATGTATGTATGTATTTTTGGCTGCCCTGGATCTTCCTTGCTATACATGGGCTTTCTCTCGTTACCACCAGCAGGGGCTACTCTCTAGTTGCAATGTTCAGGCTTCTTATTGCGGAGGCTTTTCTTGTTGTGGAGCACAAGCCCTAGCGCTTATGGGCTTCAGCAGTTGTGGCACATGGGCTTAGTTGCCACACTAAGCTGAGAACATAATGGAATTTTCCCAGACTGCGGATTGAACCCTTGTCCCCTGCACTGGCAAGTGGATTCTCAACCAGTTGACCACCAAGGAAGTCCTGGGATTAGTTCTTGTGTGTCATGTGAGATAGGAGGTCCAACTTCATTGTTTTGCATGTGGATATCTAGTTGTCTCCCCACCATTTATTAAAAGGACTGTTATTTTCCCATTGAAATATCCTGGCACTCTTGTTGAAAACAAGTTGTCTGTAATGGTAAGGGTTCATTTCTGGCTTCTCAATTCTATTCTCATGTCAGTACTACACGATCTTTGTAATAGATATATTTCTTTCTCTGTTTTTATACTAATAGGTTTCAGTTCTTTATTGAAAATGATTTTGTTTATATATTTATTTCTGGCTGTGCTAGGTCTTCACTGCTGCACAGGCTTTTCTCTAGTTGCCGTGAGCAGGGGCTACTCTTTATTGCTGCGTGTAGGCTTCTTATTGCAGTGACTTCTCTTGTTGCAGAATGCCGGCTCTCGGGTGTTTGAGCTTCAGTAGTTGCAGCACGTGGGCTCAGTAGTTGTGGCTCCCAGGCTCTGGAGCACGGCCTCAGTAGTTGTGGCGCATGAGCATAGTTGTTCCTCAACATGTGGGATCTTCCCAGATCCAGGATCAAACCTGTGTCTCCTGCATTGGCAGGCAGATTCGTTACCACTGAGCCACCAGGGAAGCCCCATAAATACATTTCTTAAAACTCTCTTAATCTGTTTGAATGTCACCGTTTGCACCTCCCCCAGCAAGCTATTTATTTGTGAAAAACCTGGGTTATTTTTGCATTTACCATGATAAGATTTGGCTCATTGTATCCTAGTAATATCACTTACCATGTTCCTTTTATATATATTATATATTGTTTTATATTGTTTTTTGTCGGTTGCCAAGAATGCTTCCTAAATGGTACTGTACACTTGCTGAAATACCAGTCAGAAGGTGTATGTTGTGATTATGCCACATTCATTAATGATAAAATTGATCATTGGGTTTGGATCACACATCCGTCTATTAGGAAGTCTCCCTTTGCCTTGTCATATATTGGTTTTAGCAGATTGAGATTTAGCGCTCATGCTTGTTTTAGTTCTATTGACTGTTTCACTTAGAGTTATAAAATGATCATTTTGGACTTCTCTTATTCCTTCTTCATTTATTAGCTTTGTTCCTTATCCTTTATCAGTTTTCAGTATGAACTTGTGCCCTAGCAGCCTAGGTGATCACTGATTATTTCAAGGAATCTTTATTGGATTTTACATGCCTGTGTTTGACCCATTGCTGTCTTCATTCTTTCTGATGCTCAAATTGCCCCTTACATAAAATTAATTATATGATATCTGGAGTTTGCCTCAAAATAATCCAGGAGAGGTGATGTGGATAAGGGAGCAGATGACTCAAGAGTGGCCGTGAGTTATAATTGTTGAGCCTGGGCAGTGGGTTCATTGTTATATTTTTTCTCTTCTTTTGTGTGAGGTTTTACAAATGATGTTAGTTCATGTCGCTGTATGCTCAGTGGTGTCCGATTGGTTATCCCTCGATGTCAGTCCAATGCCATTTTGATAACTTTCTTGATCCTCAAGCAGAGGAAGCCCCCAAAACATTTTATACAACTCCCGTCCCAGAGCTAGAATCAGTCATTTCTCCAAGGATCCTGGATTGTTTTTAGTGACAATGGTGTTGGAAGACTATCTGGCTGATGCACTAGGGCTGCTCAACACCACCCAGTTGTCCTTGTGGAACTAGAAAAGTTTTTCAGAAAAAGAAAAGTGAATCAAATATTCAGATCAGTATTTGCATTCAAATGAAAGCGTGCCAGGTTTTCATTTAACTTCTTTTGCTCTATGTATCTATTTTATGCTAAAAATCTTGATTTCTAACAGCTAACATAATCACTCACTTTATTCTAGTTATTTGTAACATCTACCTGCTTATATAATGTAATATACTAATTTTACAATATGTTTATTTGTGTATATATTTAGGGGGAAAGGAGATATTTAAAAACAGTGATACCAATATTTAACAAGGCTACTATGGCTGTAATGGGGATAGATATAGTCAAGGACTGTTTTTCAAAGTCAGACTGCATCGAACACTGGTTCACTTGTTTAAATTTGCTTTAGATTTTTAAAATCTAAAACCACCTTTTTTTTTAATGTTGCATTTTACCCTCTTTGTGATTTTATTTGGTTCTAAAGTGAAGACTACAGTATAAAGAAAATGAAAAGGTTTCATTTCCCTTCATGTTCCCTTCTCCCTGTTTTTTCCTTCTTTCCATGAAGAATCATCATATAACAGTATAAAATGGAGGCTACTTTCTTCCCTTTATCCCAAAGGCTAACATACTGTACTCTCCTGGGTGCTTTGCTTTGTCATTTTACAATATATCAGGACATTCTTTCTTCTTGAACTATGTTATACTAGTTTGACCCTTTTATCCAACTGGTTTTATATTTGTGTTCTATTTAAGTGCATTGTGGGATGAGGCAGGCTGTTATTAATTATATCATAAAATACTGAGAGTCAGGGACTTAACCGAGTTTTATGGGAAGTCTCTTTTTCTTGCCTTCTCATCACAGAGTGTAATTAAATGCCTTACCTTTTTTACTCTCTCTTTCAGTCTGAAAGAATTTCTGCCCAAAGAATACATCAAGCAGAGGGGAGCTGAAAAGAGAATATTTCAGGTATTGGAAATGTTCAAGGCTTTGTTATTCTCCTCACTTCCTGTCCTCATTTATTAGTCTGGAAGGAGCCTCTGCACATGATAGCTTCAGACGCTGTGCTTGTACTGTGCTTATATAATAAATGATTAGTGACTCAGGAGTAAAGAAACTGACAATTCTGCTTTGGGCAGATTTATTATCTTAATCCATACCTTCTTGCTAAAGGTTACTTAGCCCTTCTGAGGAAAAATGTGCATACATTTAATTTCAGAGCCATTACCTTGGGAGCATTGGAACAAGGTGGTTGCCATTAAAATACACTGAGGAAGAAGCTACAAGCAGCTTTTTATAATCCTGAGATTTGGTTTTTGCACCTCAGAATTTGGGAATTGGTGTCTTTTTAAAATTCAGATTTATTCTGAAATCCAGAGAGCTATCTATTCTAGGCAACCAGTAAGAAAAGCCTTGTTGTCAGTTTTGCCAAGAAACAGTCACTCTAGTGAATCGAAAATATCAAAATCTTCTTTGGCATTGAAATGTAAATATAAGTTGAAAGATATAAATTCCATGTGTATAAAACATATTTTTTAATCCAGTATTGTTTCTACACTACACAGTGAGATGTCCAGGCTTTTATATATCCTGCTATGTGGAAAATTTCATCTTTTGCCCGGATATTAGAATGATACCTCTCCCAGGACAAGGGCATTTTTCTCATTCTCCTTTAACGTGTTAGTCCTGAACCTTTCTGGAACATGGAGCCCTTTGAAAATTAGGTTACAATTATGAATCCTGTTCTTGTCACACTACACATGCATGAATTATTGCCTGTAACTGTGAAATCTTTAGGGAATTGGGGCTTCCATGCTAGTTAAGAAACTATGCATGAGCGCCTTCTGTGTGCTCTGGCCGTTGGTCAGCAGGGACCTGCATCCACACATGTATAGACACTATGTGGAATAAGTCTCACTAAGTCCACTTGCTGTTAGAGCTGCAGTAACTGGTCCCTGCCTCTCTTGGTTTTGTAGGAGCACAAGAACTGTGGAGAGATGAGCGAAATAGAAGCCAAAGTCAAGTATGTCAAGCTCGCCCGGTCCCTCCGGACGTACGGTGTGTCCTTCTTCCTGGTGAAGGTGAGTTGGGTGTGGTGGAGGGAGTTTACCTTTGCCACTTCTTTTGCTAAAGTGTTCATTGTGAGGCTTGGTTATAGTCCCTGGACACCTAGCATTTGCTCGTGGAGCATCTGGGCAGTGGTGACCTGAGTTGCGCTGTGAGACAGACACAAAGGGGAAGAGCTGAGGCTGGTGAGTGGGCCTGGCTGCCTCAGCCTCGGGGCAGATGTGTCTTGGCTCTGCTCTCTGTCACTGAAGGAGTACCTTTGCTTTCCTTTGCTCGCATTTTCCCCTAAGAATGTTTCAGTTAAGCTTACTAGGAGTACCCTGGACTGAGTGAAGGTTGTTGACCACTACAGACCAAATCAGATCCATGTGGTAGTTATGGTCTTCAGTTTGTGTTCTTTAAATGGATTTGGGGATCTTCTGTAGCCTTCAGATCTGCTTTCTTGGGCATTGCTGGCCTTCCAACAGAGAAGGACAGAGACAGAGGTGGATCTTTGAAATTTCACCCGTGAGCAAGCCGAGTATGTTCTTGAGTTAACTAAGAAGCCCTCCCAGTAGCTTCCTTCCTCATTTTAACATCCTGTCCAGCATATGATCTATCCTGGAGGATGTTCCATGTGTACTTGAGAAGAATGTTTAATCTGTTTCTTTTGGATGGAATGCTCTGTAAATATCAATTAAGTCCCTCTGATCTCATGTTTCATTTAAGGCCTGTGTTTCCTTATTGATTTTTCAGTCTGAATGAACTGTCTATTTATATAAGTGGGGCGTTAAAGTCCCACAATATTACTGTGTTATTGTCAATTTCTCCTTCTGTGTCTGTTAACACTTACCTTTTATACTGAGTTGCTCCTAGGTTGGGTACATATATATATATTTACAACTATTACATCTTCTTGGATTGATCCTTAGATCATTATGTAGTGTCCTTTGTCCCTTATAAGAGTCTTTATTTTAAAGTCTGTTTTGTCTAAGTGTTGCTACTCTGGCTTTCTTTTGATTTCCTTTTGCACGGAATACCTTTTTCCATTCCTTCAATTTCAGTCTGTGTGTATCTCTAGCTTTGAAATGAGTCTCTGTAGGCGGCATATACACAGGTCTGATTGTGTGTTCTGTCAGCCAGTCGGTGTCTTTTGGATGGAGGATTTAGTCTGTTTGCATTTAAGCTAATTGGCCATATGTATATTTCTGTTGCCATTTCATTCATTGTGTCAGATTTTTGTTTTCCCTTTCTGCTTTTGTTCTCTTGTGATTTGATACCTGTCATTAGTTTGGGGTTTAGATTTCTTTTTCTTTGCTGTGATTACCATGAGGCTTTTGTTTCACAATGTACGTATATACCCACTTGTTTTAAGTTGCAGATTTTTTACTTAAAAATGCATTTCAGATACTCTGCTTTTGTCTTCTCCCTTCATGACTATTGGTTTTGATATTGTATTTACATTTCATTGTTTTATGTATTCCCTCACTGCTTACTGTGGATACAGATGGCTTTACTCCTTTTGTCTTTTAACCTTCTTAGTAGTTGTATGTGGATGGTTTCCTAACTTCATCGTATGTTTGCCTTTACCAATGAGGTTTTTTTCATTTCATAGCTTTCTTATTTTTAGTTGTGACTTTTTCTTTTCCGCCTATAGACGTTCCTTCAGCATTTGTTGTAAAGCTGGTTTGATGGTACTGAATTCTTTTAGCTTTTTCTTGTATCTAAAGCTTTTGATTTCTTCATCAAATGAGAATGAGAGCCATGCTGGATAGAATATTCTTGGTTGTAGGTTTTTCTCTTTCATCACAAGTATATTGTGCCACTTTCTCTGGCCTGCAGAGTTTTGGTTAAGAAATCAGTGGATGGCATTATGGGAATCCCTTTGTTACTTTTCCTTTGTTGCTTTTAATATTCTCACTTAAATTCTCTCATAAAAACTGAAAAAAAGGTAATTCTGTGAGGTGACGGATGTGTTAACCTTACTGTGGTAACTATTTCTCAATTTATACATATATCAAATCATTATACTACATACCTTGAACTTACATAATGTTCTAAGTCAGTTATATGTAAATAAAACAAGAAAAGGCGGCATCATGTGATCATTTTATATAAAACCCATAAGGTGTTTGATGAAATTCATATACTCTTAAAAGTTTCTGTACAATGCTGAAATACAAGTGTACTTCCTCAGCATGATAAAATACTTTAAACCTATCACCAGTATTCTACTCAACAGAGAAGTGCTAGAGAGAAATCTATAAAAATTGAAATCAGAATAAGTTACCCTTTAACATTATTTTGTATGTTCTAAGGAAGTGTGGTAATATGTAAAAAAAAAAAATTTAAACACAAATCTTCAGGAAATGAAAAAACTATTTATTACTGTTTGCTATGCTTGTTTATCTTTCAGCAAAGATATTTTTTTAACTATTTACTTTGAAATAATCTTAGATTCATAGGAAGTTGGAAAGATTAATGCAGAGAATCAAAAAGAGTAACAATCATGGGTCAGAATATAAGGAAACTGGAGTTCTCATATACTGCTGGTAGGAATGTAAAATGGTACTGTCACCTTAGAAAACATGTTCCTCAAATGTTAAACATAGAGATGCCAGGTGATCCAGCAGTCTACTCCTGGGTATATATGCCCAAGAGAATTCAAAACACATGTTCACAGAAAACCTGTACATGGAAAGTGTTACAGCTGTGCTTAGCCAAAAGGTGGAAATAACGCACATGTTCATCACCTGATGAATGCATGAACAAAATGTGGCGTATCCATAAGGTGAAGTATTATTTGGTCATAAAATGAAATGTAGTGTACTGCTTCATGCTACAGCATGGATGAATTTTGGCAGTGTTACGTGAAATGAAAGAAGCCTGTCACAAGATTTCTCAGATATAGAATGTCCAGAAAATGCAGATCCATAGAGATGGAAAGTAGGTTAGCAATTGCTCAAGAGTGGGATGGAATCATGGGTTGTAGGTAAGTAGTAATGAATGGTACAGGATTATATATTAAAAGTGATGAGCATGTTCTAAAATTGACGGTGGCGATAGTCACACTTATCTGTAAACATACTAAAATCCACTATAAAATCATTTAAATGGGCGATTTGTATGGTATGTAAATTATGTCTCAGTGTTGTAAAAATAATACTGAGAGTCCTCTCTTCATTTTTCCCTCAGTGGTAACATGTCAGCAGTGCAGTGTCACAACCAGGCATTGCCTTGGTACAGTTTGTAGACCTTAATCAGATTTTGTGTTCTGTATGTACTCATTTATGTGTGTGTGTGTTTAGTTCTGTACAGTTTTTTCACATGTATGGATTTGTGTTACCACCACCATAGTCAAGATAATGAACTTTAGTCCATTAAAAATGCCTTGTGCTGGACTTCGCTGGTGGTCCAGTGGGTAAAGAATCTGCTTTGCAGTGCAAGGGTCACCAGTTCGATCCCTGGCCTGGGAAGATCCCATAAGTTACCCTTTAACATTATTTTGTATGTTCTAAGGAAGTGTGGTAATGTGTAAAAAAAAAAATTTAAACACAAATCTTCAGGAAATAAAAAACTATTTATTACTGTTTGCTATGCTTGTTTATCTTTCAGCAAAGATATTTTTTTAACTATTTACTTTGAAATAATCTTAGATTCATAGGAAGTTGGAAAGATTAATGCAGAGAATCAAAAAGAGTAACAATCATGGGTCAGAATATAAGGAAACTGGAGTTCTCATATACTGCTGGTAGGAATGTAAAATGGTACTGTCACCTTAGAAAACATGTTCCTCAAATGTTAAACATAGAGATGCCAGGTGATCCAGCAGTCTACTCCTGGGTATATATGCCCAAGAGAATTCAAAACACATGTTCACAGAAAACCTGTACATGGAAAGTGTTACAGCTGTGCTTAGCCAAAAGGTGGAAATAACGCACATGTTCATCACCTGATGAATGCATGAACAAAATGTGGCGTATCCATAAGGTGAAGTATTATTTGGTCATAAAATGAAATGTAGTGTACTGCTTCATGCTACAGCATGGATGAATTTTGGCAGTGTTACGTGAAATGAAAGAAGCCTGTCACAAGATTTCTCAGATATAGAATGTCCAGAAAATGCAGATCCATAGAGATGGAAAGTAGGTTAGCAATTGCTCAAGAGTGGGATGGAATCATGGGTTGTAGGTAAGTAGTAATGAATGGTACAGGATTATATATTAAAAGTGATGAGCATGTTCTAAAATTGACGGTGGCGATAGTCACACTTATCTGTAAACATACTAAAATCCACTATAAAATCATTTAAATGGGCGATTTGTATGGTATGTAAATTATGTCTCAGTGTTGTAAAAATAATACTGAGAGTCCTCTCTTCATTTTTCCCTCAGTGGTAACATGTCAGCAGTGCAGTGTCACAACCAGGCATTGCCTTGGTACAGTTTGTAGACCTTAATCAGATTTTGTGTTCTGTATGTACTCATTTATGTGTGTGTGTGTTTAGTTCTGTACAGTTTTTTCACATGTATGGATTTGTGTTACCACCACCATAGTCAAGATAATGAACTTTAGTCCATTAAAAATGCCTTGTGCTGGACTTCGCTGGTGGTCCAGTGGGTAAAGAATCTGCTTTGCAGTGCAAGGGTCACCAGTTCCATCCCTGGCCCGGGAAGATCCCATGCCGCAGAGCAGCTGGACCAGTGTGTCCAGTTGCGAGCTAGCGCTCTGGAACGCATATACCCAGAGCCGGTGCTCTGCAACCAGAGAGGCCATTGTGATGGGAGGCCCACACAGGCCAAAGAATTAAGATGGATGAAAATAAATAAATGAAAGACCAATAAAAGAGGCCAAAATTAAAATAAAAAACCTCTTGCTACACTTTAAAATGGCCATACATACCTCCCAGCCCCTTCCTGCTTCTTCTTACACAGTACTTCCTTCCTCTAGTCTCTATCTATTAGCAACCACTAATTTATTGTCTGTCTCAATAATTTTGTTATTTCAAGAATACTACATATGTGGAATCATACAATATATAAATTTTTGAGTTCTTTTTCTTTTCATCTAGTTGAAAAGTCCCTTGAGATCTATCCAGTCATAATGTGTATCAATAGTCCGTCACCTTTTATTGCTGAATAATATTATTTAGTATGGAAGTAACTGGTCATTCTTCTCTGAAGGACATTTGGTTTCTTTCTAGTTTGTGGGTGTTATGAATAAAGCTGCAGTAAATATTTGTGTATAGATTTTTGTGTGAATGAAGTGTTCATTTCATTGGGATAAATGCCCCAAGAGTACAGTAGGTTGAACCATATGATAAGAAAACATTTAGCATTATAACAAATAGCCAGACTATTTTCCAGAGTGACTGTACCATTTTACATTCTTACCAGGAAAGTATGAATGATCCAGTTTCTTATTATCCTCACCAGAATTTGGTGTCACCATTGTGTTTTTTTTAGCCTTTCTAATAAGTGTTTTATGATATCTTATTATGGTTTTACTTTGCATTTCTTTAATGGCTGATGGTTTTGAGCATCTTTTCCTGTGCTTATTTGTTATCTGTATATCCCCTTTGCATTTTCTTTAATGGTTCTGTACAGTTTTTTCACATGTATGGATTTGTGTTACCACCACCATAGTCAAGATAATGAACTTTAGTCCATTAAAAATGCCTTGTGCTGGACTTCGCTGGTGGTCCAGTGGGTAAAGAATCTGCTTTGCAGTGCAAGGGTCACCAGTTCCATCCCTGGCCCGGGAAGATCCCATGCCGCAGAGCAGCTGGACCAGTGTGTCCAGTTGCGAGCTAGCGCTCTGGAACGCATATACCCAGAGCCGGTGCTCTGCAACCAGAGAGGCCATTGTGATGGGAGGCCCACACAGGCCAAAGAATTAAGATGGATGAAAATAAATAAATGAAAGACCAATAAAAGAGGCCAAAATTAAAATAAAAAACCTCTTGCTACACTTTAAAATGGCCATACATACCTCCCAGCCCCTTCCTGCTTCTTCTTACACAGTACTTCCTTCCTCTAGTCTCTATCTATTAGCAACCACTAATTTATTGTCTGTCTCAATAATTTTGTTATTTCAAGAATACTACATATGTGGAATCATACAATATAAATTTTTGAGTTCTTTTTCTTTTCATCTAGTTGAAAAGTCCCTTGAGATCTATCCAGTCATAATGTGTATCAATAGTCCGTCACCTTTTATTGCTGAATAATATTATTTAGTATGGAAGTAACTGGTCATTCTTCTCTGAAGGACATTTGGTTTCTTTCTAGTTTGTGGGTGTTATGAATAAAGCTGCAGTAAATATTTGTGTATAGATTTTTGTGTGAATGAAGTGTTCATTTCATTGGGATAAATGCCCCAAGAGTACAGTAGGTTGAACCATATGATAAGAAAACATTTAGCATTATAACAAATAGCCAGACTATTTTCCAGAGTGACTGTACCATTTTACATTCTTACCAGGAAAGTATGAATGATCCAGTTTCTTATTATCCTCACCAGAATTTGGTGTCACCATTGTGTTTTTTTTAGCCTTTCTAATAAGTGTTTTATGATATCTTATTATGGTTTTACTTTGCATTTCTTTAATGGCTGATGGTTTTGAGCATCTTTTCCTGTGCTTATTTGTTATCTGTATATCCCCTTCAGTGAAATGTCTGTTCATGGTTTTCTGGGCCAATTTACTAGTTAGGTTTTTTTTTTCTTTCTTACTATTGAATTTTAAGAGTTCTTTATATATCTTGGGTCCAAGTACTTCATTAAATGTGATTTGCAAATATTTCTCATGGTCTTAGCTCTTGACAAGGCCTTTCACAGAGTTTTCTTGTTGTTCAGTTGCTAAGTCATGTCCACTTCTTTGCAGCCCAGTAGAATGCAGCACACTGGGCTTGGATACACGTTCTTAATTTTGATGATAGCTGTTTTATCTTTTTTCCCTCTTTTTATAGATTTCCTCCCCCATCATGCCTCATTTATTTATATTTATTTTCATCCATCTTTGTTATTCTTTGGCCTGTGTGGGCCTCCCATTGCAGTGGCCTCTCACTGCAGAGCATTGACTCTGCACACATGCAGTCCAGAACTCTTGCTTGTAATTGGACACACCAGTTCGGCCACTCGGTAGCATGTGGGCTCTTCCCAGGCCGGGGATCATACCAGTGCCTCTTGCACAGCAAAGCGGACTCTTTACCCACTGGACCACCAGGGAAGCTCTGAATCTTGTTTTAAGTGTTACATCTAAGTGGTCTATCTGGAACTTCTCTGGTGGTTCAGTGGTTAATAATTGCCTGCCAAAGCAAGGGACATGGATTCGATCCTGGCCCAGAAACTAAGATCTTACATGCTGCAGGGCAACTGAATCCATGTGCCACAACTACTGAGCTCATATTTGTGTATAGATTTTTGTGTGAATGAAGTGTTCATTTCATTGGGATAAATGCCCCAAGAGTACAGTAGGTTGAACCATATGATAAGAAAACATTTAGCATTATAACAAATAGCCAGACTATTTTCCAGAGTGACTGTACCATTTTACATTCTTACCAGGAAAGTATGAATGATCCAGTTTCTTATTATCCTCACCAGAATTTGGTGTCACCATTGTGTTTTTTTTAGCCTTTCTAATAAGTGTTTTATGATATCTTATTATGGTTTTACTTTGCATTTCTTTAATGGCTGATGGTTTTGAGCATCTTTTCCTGTGCTTATTTGTTATCTGTATATCCCCTTCAGTGAAATGTCTGTTCATGGTTTTCTGGGCCAATTTACTAGTTAGGTTTTTTTTTTTTTCTTTCTTACTATTGAATTTTAAGAGTTCTTTATATATCTTGGGTCCAAGTACTTCATTAAATGTGATTTGCAAATATTTCTCATGGTCTTAGCTCTTGACAAGGCCTTTCACAGAGTTTTCTTGTTGTTCAGTTGCTAAGTCATGTCCACTTCTTTGCAGCCCAGTAGAATGCAGCACACTGGGCTTGGATACACGTTCTTAATTTTGATGATAGCTGTTTTATCTTTTTTCCCTCTTTTTATAGATTTCCTCCCCCATCATGCCTCATTTATTTATATTTATTTTCATCCATCTTTGTTATTCTTTGGCCTGTGTGGGCCTCCCATTGCAGTGGCCTCTCACTGCAGAGCATTGACTCTGCACACATGCAGTCCAGAACTCTTGCTTGTAATTGGACACACCAGTTCGGCCACTCGGTAGCATGTGGGCTCTTCCCAGGCCGGGGATCATACCAGTGCCTCTTGCACAGCAAAGCGGACTCTTTACCCACTGGACCACCAGGGAAGCTCTGAATCTTGTTTTAAGTGTTACATCTAAGTGGTCTATCTGGAACTTCTCTGGTGGTTCAGTGGTTAATAATTGCCTGCCAAAGCAAGGGACATGGATTCGATCCCTGGCCCAGAAACTAAGATCTTACATGCTGCAGGGCAACTGAATCCATGTGCCACAACTACTGAGCTCATATTCTAGAGCCCACAGGCTGCAACTGCTTAAGAGTTCGTGCCCTCATGCTCTGCAAAAAAGAGAAGGCACTGCAATGAGAAGCCCACACATTGCTGTGGATCTGTTTCTGGATTTCCAAACCTGGTTTGTTGATTTGTGTACCTGTCCTTCCACTGCATATCATCTGTCCTTCCACACTGTCCTAATCACTTTAACTATAGAGTAAGGCTTTCCAGTAGTCATGTATGGTTGTGAGAGCTGGACCACAAAGAAGGCAGAGCGATGAAGAATTGATGCTTCGAACTGTGGTGTTGAAGACTCTTGGGAGTCACTTGGACAGCAAGGAGATCAAACCAGTCAATCTTAAAGGAAATCAACCCTGAATACTCATTGGAAGGAATAATGCTGAAGCTGAAGCTCCAATACTTTGGCCACTTGATGCAAACAGCCGACTCACTAGAAAAAACCTGATGCTGGGAAAGACTGATGGCAGAAGAAGAGGGTGACAGAATATGAGATGGTTGGATGGCATCACTGATGCAATGGACCTGAACTTGGGCAAATTCCAGGAGATGATGAGGGACAGGGAGGCCTGGTGTGCTGCAATCCTTGGGGTCACAAAGAGTTGAATACAACTTGGAAACTGAACGATACCAAGCCTTAACAACAAGCTGAATGACTTCTTTCCCTCTTTTGTTCCTTTCCAAATTGTTTTAGCTACTTTAGGTCCTTTCCCTTTCCATGAACACATTAGATAAAGCTTGTCTGTATCCACGAAAAACTTAGCTGGAATTCTGATTGGCTTGACATTGAAATTATAGATCAATTAGGAGAGAATTGATAACTTTATTGTGTTGAGGTTTTCAGTCTATGAACGTGGTATTAGATCCTCTTTGATTTCTTTCAACATCTTACAAGTTTCAGCGTGCAGATACTTGTGCATGTTGTAACAATATACGGAGTCATTTGAAATTTCTAGATTTATTTTTAAATTCAGTGAATAGATCAAGTAAATTTACAGGACATATGAAATAACCCTTGGGTATGTATGTATAAATATATGCAGTCGTTTAGAACATATGGTAAATAGAGATCATACATAGAATAGCGGACACACACACAATTGTTTGGGCAGGGGGCAGTATATGTTTTCACGGCATAAATAACAGATTTCCCTAGACCCCCAATTTGAACATAGCATTAAATCATAAAAGAAGTTCATTGGCCTAATTTAAGAAGTAAATTAAAAGTGAATGAGTCATTCATTACTTGAATAGGCTATTTGAAATCCTAAATTTAAAAAGTCAACGAAATCATAAATTTAAAAAGTCAGTGAAATTTATAAAATATAATTTATAAAATGCAGATATTGAATACAGTTATACCACACAACCTTCAAATCAGTCGTTATCTCTTGTGAAAGAATTAGTTTGAGATGTCTATAGGTCTTTCCATCATATTTTCTTCTGTAGCAGTGAACATTCTGTCCTAATATTCAGAGCATTATGCAGTTGACCCTTGAATGCTCTGGGAGCCAAAGCCCTTTGCACAATGGAAAATTTGTGTATCACTTAGAGCTGGCTGTCTGTATTTGCAGTTCCTCTGTATCCATAGTTGCACATTTGTAGATTCAACCAACATGGATCATGTAGTTCTGTAGTATTAGCTACTGGGAAAAAAAAAAAAAAGTAGACTCACCAGTTCAAACCCATGTGGTTCAAGGGTCAACTGTACTTTATGCTGTATTTTCAATTATAATAGAAAGTGCTTGGCTGTTGGAGTTAGGAAGGTTGGCCTAGATTTCTTGATGCAATATTGCCTGTGTGAGAAATAGCAGAAATTTGTGACTCGGAGAGACATCTTTAACCTTCCTAAACCTCAGTTTCATCATATGAAACATGGGAATGATAATTCTTTCTCATTTTAAGTAGTGCATTGATAGGTTTAGGTCAAGAATCTGTCAGGTATTAGATCCTCTTTGATTTCTTTCAACATCTTACAAGTTTCAGCGTGCAGATACTTGTGCATGTTGTAACAATATCGAGTCATTTGAAATTTCTAGATTTATTTTTAAATTCAGTGAATAGATCAAGTAAATTTACAGGACATATGAAATAACCCTTGGGTATGTATGTATAAATATATGCAGTCGTTTAGAACATATGGTAAATAGAGATCATACATAGAATAGCGGACACACACACAATTGTTTGGGCAGGGGGCAGTATATGTTTTCACGGCATAAATAACAGATTTCCCTAGACCCCCAATTTGAACATAGCATTAAATCATAAAAGAAGTTCATTGGCCTAATTTAAGAAGTAAATTAAAAGTGAATGAGTCATTCATTACTTGAATAGGCTATTTGAAATCCTAAATTTAAAAAGTCAACGAAATCATAAATTTAAAAAGTCAGTGAAATTTATAAAATATAATTTATAAAATGCAGATATTGAATACAGTTATACCACACAACCTTCAAATCAGTCGTTATCTCTTGTGAAAGAATTAGTTTGAGATGTCTATAGGTCTTTCCATCATATTTTCTTCTGTAGCAGTGAACATTCTGTCCTAATATTCAGAGCATTATGCAGTTGACCCTTGAATGCTCTGGGAGCCAAAGCCCTTTGCACAATGGAAAATTTGTGTATCACTTAGAGCTGGCTGTCTGTATTTGCAGTTCCTCTGTATCCATAGTTGCACATTTGTAGATTCAACCAACATGGATCATGTAGTTCTGTAGTATTAGCTACTGGGAAAAAAAAAAAAAAGTAGACTCACCAGTTCAAACCCATGTGGTTCAAGGGTCAACTGTACTTTATGCTGTATTTTCAATTATAATAGAAAGTGCTTGGCTGTTGGAGTTAGGAAGGTTGGCCTAGATTTCTTGATGCAATATTGCCTGTGTGAGAAATAGCAGAAATTTGTGACTCGGAGAGACATCTTTAACCTTCCTAAACCTCAGTTTCATCATATGAAACATGGGAATGATAATTCTTTCTCATTTTAAGTAGTGCATTGATAGGTTTAGGTCAAGAATCTGTCAGGTCTTTTCCTTCCCATTTATTGTTTTATTATTGTGGAATAATTGCTTTACAATTTAGTGTTAGTTTTTGCTGAACATTAACCTGAACCTACATATATCCCCTCCACCCCACCCTTCTAGGTCATCACAGAGCTCTCATGAAGATTAAGTGAGATAATGTGTGTAAATAAATGTAGCAGATGGAATGTAGAGATATCTGATAAATTTTAGGTTATCCCAACTCCTTAGCCCTCCTTTCAATTCCCTAATTCCTGGCCCCTGAGTCCTCCAACTTTAATTGGTTTTTAGAGTCAGGTTACGGAGCAGGGGTTGGAAAACTTTAATAAAGGGCCAGGTAGTCAATATCTTAGACCTTGCTCACTGTGCCTCTCCTCTCTGTTGTAACCTGGAAGCGGTAGGCAATAGGTAAATAAATAAGCATGGTCATATTCCCATAAAGTTTTATTTGTGAACTATGGAATGTCATATTCTTTTCACTTTTCATGAAGTATTATTCCTCTTTCGATTTTTTCAACCATTTAGAAATAGAAAATTCACTCTTAGCTGTCAGGTCAATCAGTGGCAGGGAGGGGTGGGGCAGAAAACTGGCTTTCGTCCCTGCCCTACTGTGCCGTTCCAATAGAGAGGGTGACTTGTAATGATTGTTATGTGGGGCTAGTTCGTCTTTCCTGCCCTACTGTGCCCGCTTCCAGAGAAACCAATGAAAATTTGTGTATCACTTAGAGCTGGCTGTCTGTATTTATCCATATGTTGCACATTTGTAGATTCAACCAACATGGATCATGTAGTTCTGTAGTATTAGCTACTGGGAAAAAAAAAAAAAAGTAGACTCACCAGTTCAAACCCATGTGGTTCAAGGGTCAACTGTACTTTATGCTGTATTTTCAATTATAATAGAAAGTGCTTGGCTGTTGGAGTTAGGAAGGTTGGCCTAGATTTCTTGATGCAATATTGCCTGTGTGAGAAATAGCAGAAATTTGTGACTCGGAGAGACATCTTTAACCTTCCTAAACCTCAGTTTCATCATATGAAACATGGGAATGATAATTCTTTCTCATTTTAAGTAGTGCATTGATAGGTTTAGGTCAAGAATCTGTCAGGTCTTTTCCTTCCCATTTATTGTTTTATTATTGTGGAATAATTGCTTTACAATTTAGTGTTAGTTTTTGCTGAACATTAACCTGAACCTACATATATCCCCTCCACCCCACCCTTCTAGGTCATCACAGAGCTCTCATGAAGATTAAGTGAGATAATGTGTGTAAATAAATGTAGCAGATGGAATGTAGAGATATCTGATAAATTTTAGGTTATCCCAACTCCTTAGCCCTCCTTTCAATTCCCTAATTCCTGGCCCCTGAGTCCTCCAACTTTAATTGGTTTTTAGAGTCAGGTTACGGAGCAGGGGTTGGAAAACTTTAATAAAGGGCCAGGTAGTCAATATCTTAGACCTTGCTCACTGTGCCTCTCCTCTCTGTTGTAACCTGGAAGCGGTAGGCAATAGGTAAATAAATAAGCATGGTCATATTCCCATAAAGTTTTATTTGTGAACTATGGAATGTCATATTCTTTTCACTTTTCATGAAGTATTATTCCTCTTTCGATTTTTTTTCAACCATTTAGAAATAGAAAATTCACTCTTAGCTGTCAGGTCAATCAGTGGCAGGGAGGGGTGGGGCAGAAAACTGGCTTTCGTCCCTGCCCTACTGTGCCGTTCCAATAGAGAGGGTGACTTGTAATGATTGTTATGTGGCAGTGTTCTCAGTGGCTCAGAACATATGCTCTAAAAGGAAAGGCCTGAGTTTAGAATTCTGGCTTTGTCACCCAGTTTGACCTTGTATAAGTTACTTTACTTTCATCTCTAAATTTCAGTTTGCTCACCTAGGACACAAATTTTTATGAGGTTTAAAGGAAAGAATATAGAAAAGGAGACAGCCATATAAATGATTTCAGTAGATGGGAGTGGTAAACATCTAGAGTCTTCTTTTATTGAAATCTTTTGCAGTTTATCTTGATGAGTTTCTCAAAATCCCATAAGGAACCGTAAGGCATTTCCCATGACTTGGCAAAAGATCTTGTTTCTTTCCAAGAAATCTTTGTATAAACCTTCTGATTTATAAATTTGCCTTTAACTTTCCTGGCAACTGCAACCAGAACCATGAGGTGAGATGCCTGGGGAGCTGACCCGCCTCTCCTTTGAACTGTGAAAGCATCACGGAAAGCATTTGGAGCATCTGAGAATCTTGAATTAAATCAAAATGAATTGTTGGTTGTTTTTAGGGAGAGAAATGGCTAATGAACAGTCTTTTAACACCGTTTTGCCTTTGAATAGCCGTCCTTTTCTGCCATGCTCCTAAAAAGAAAAAAAGAAAAGCATACTGATGAAACAGCAAAGCACACAGGCAGCACTTTGGCAGCAAGCCACTTTAGATCTCCAGCGAGCACAGCTGGATCACGGGACCAGGCCACGTTGAAGTCAGGCTTGGAGCCAAAGCGTGCCCACATCTCAGCCCGTTGGCATCCCTCCACCCAAATCTGAATCTGATGGTAAGGCACAGGTGATATAAGAATCAGCCAGTATCCACACCTGTGAGAAGAGCCCAAGGCTGAGCAAGTTTGATCACAGCCAGCCACCAGGACAGAATCCACAGTGATGGTTAAGATGTGCTTGAAGGAGGAGCAGGCATGCTTGCTCAGTCCTGTCTGACTCTTTGTGACCCCATAGACTGCAGCCCGTCAGGCTCCTCTGTCCATGGGATTCTCCAGGCAAGAATACTAGAGTCGGTTGCCATTTCCTCCTCCAGGGAGTCTTCTTAATCCAGGCACCAAACCCACATCTCCTGAATTGCAAGCCGATTCTTTCCCATTGCACCACCCGGGGAGGCCCTGAAAGAGGAGCTGTGCTGTACTTAGTTGCTAAGTCATATCCGACTCTTTGGGACCCCTTGAACGGCAGCTCACCAGGTTCATCTGTCCATGGGATTCTCCAGGCAAGAATACTGGAGTGGGTTGCCATTTCCTCCTCCAGGGAATCTTCCCAACCCAGGGATCGAACCCAGGTCTCCCTCATGGCAGATGAATTCTTTCCATCTGAACCACTGGGGAAGAGGAGAGGCAGGGCTTATCAGTGGATCCTGTCTCTTCTTGGTAGAATACATACCTTCACCTGCCTTTAAGTTATGCGAGCTTGACACATCCTCAGAACAAAACCAACCTGATGAGGACTTCCTCGAGAGAGAAGTTGCTAGGTAGCTGGCAGAATGACAGCCACAGTCTACATGTGTCTGTGCATGATGGGACTTCACTGGATCTGCCTAGCCTGTTGTCTTCTCCCAGTGATGACAGGATCCTGGTGTCTGTAGTTGAAGACTGGAGAGGACAGGTGTGGGGTGGACTGAGATTCCAGATGTAGGGAGGAAGAGGGAGCCTTTTTGCCTCTGGACCTTTTCCTATTAAAAAGGCAGGTCTGCCACTGAGGGCCCAGGGCAGGTCTTCTGTCAGAGGAGGCCCCTAGCCCAGAGCCGAGCCTCTTGCTGTTTTAGCTTTCCCCAGATGCTCTGCATTTTGTGAGTAGGTCACAGAAATAATTGTGTCCCTTGATGGTGGTCTCTGGCTGAGTGACAGTATTTTCTGAGTTTCTGATACACCCTTCCCCCCGTGACCTTCTACGGGAATGCCCGCTGTAAACTGTTTGCTTGTTCACTGTGGTGTCCTCTTCCAGGCCAAAATGATCTCAACAGAAGCTGGAGCAGTCCCTCACAATCCTGTGTTGCCTCACCCCAAAGCCCCTCACTGGAGAAGGGCAGATTTGAGAACAGCAAGGCCACAGCTGCAAACCATATTTTATTTCTGATCTTCCTGGTCCCAGCAGCTGGGCTGGTGTCAGCCCTGTGTGACTAAACCAGCTGCCTGGAACCTCTCCACCTCAATCTGTGTGGCTCCTGAAGCCAAGTGATGCTGACTGGCATGGTCCACCCTGCGCTGGTCTCACTCTGGTGCAGCTGGCCTCTCTACAAACGATCTGACTCCTCTGTGAGCTTTCCCTGAAGACTCGGAGGTTCTCAGACTCCCACACTGATTCCTAATGCCCTCATCTTCTCCTCTTGGGAGGAAGCTGGGGGTGTGCCGTGGCCTTCACTGTCTGATGGTTTGTGAACTGCCCACAGGGACTGGAAAGGGTGGTTTTGCATTTCTTCTAATTGATTCCATCAGAAGTAGTAAACTGTGGTAGATGGTCTCTTTGGAAGTCAGAGATGTTTTTGAGCCGCTCAGATCTGTGTTCTAATGTTGGCTTTATCACTTACTACTGTTGCTGGGTCCCTTCATTTCAAGATAGGGATGATGATGATGACAATGATGATGCCAACATTTGAGGGAGGCTCTGAAAATTAATGGACAATATTTATTAAGCATCGGTCACACTGCTGACTTGTTTTAAGTGCCTGTCCACTTGCACACACTCCCATGTATACTTGAATGGTTTGTGCTTATGTGTACGCATATTCCTTTGGTAGTGGTGGTGTGGGCATTGCTAGATTTAAGCAAATATTTTTGAAAAGTTTGGTTTTTTTCCTTACCATTAGGAATGTGTGTTAAATCTGGGGAGTAAAGAGAAGCACAAGAAAATAATACAAGTCATATGAGATGACCATTGACACTCTTTTATCATGGAGTGAGTTTTCTGAAAAAATTATTTAAAATTTTATTTCATAAGATCATGCTGTACAGACTTATAAGAAATGGCAAGAGTTTATTATCATGAATCCAGTGGTCTTTCTGTAGTATGATTTGTAATAGTTGTAGAGTAGGGATTCCCAGGAGGCTCAGTGGTAAAGAAACCCCCTGCCAAGGCAGGAGACACAGGTTCCACACCTAGGTTGGGAAGATTCCCTGGAGGAAGAAATGGCAACCTACTCCAGTATTTCTTGACAGGAAAATTCCATGGAGGGAGGAGCCTAGTGGGCAACAACAGTCCATGGGGTCGCAAAGAGTTGGACACAACTGAGCATGAATGCAGACCATTGTAGAGTAGTCTTTTGTTTGGATATCATAATTATCAAATCTCTTGTAGTTGACATTTTTGGTTATTTGTAGTTTTTTTGCTGTGATAAACTTTAGTTGAGCCTTCTTGATATCTTTATACACATTTATAACTTCTTTTTAAATGAGTTTCTAAAAGCAAGATGGACTAAAAGGAGGAACATTTTTAAAGCTTTGAATCATCATTAACAAATTTTCTTCTGTAAAGGTTTTGCTATTTTAAATGACCATCAATAGTGGTCTTCCTTCATAGCTTCTTTTTTTTTTTGGTGGGGGGGAGCGGGCGGGCCACTTCTGTTGGTCTTTCATTTGTCTATTTTCATCCATCTTTGTTCTTTGGCTCCTGTGGGCCTCCCATCGCGGTGGCCTCTGTTGTCACAGAGCACCAGCTCTGGGCGCATGTGTTCCAGAGCTCCGGCTCGGTAATTGGACACATTGGTCCAGTCGCTCCGTGGCACGTGGGATCTTCCCAGGCCAGGGATTGAACCGGCTCCCCTTGCACTGCAAGGCAGTGTCCTTACCCACTAGACCACCAGGGGAAGGGAAGCCCCCCTTCATAGCTTCTTTAATTGAGTATTAATTTTGTAAAAAAAAAAGAAGAAGAAGCCTATTATATATACAGGAAAATTTATCTAATTTCTTCTTATGGCTTATTACCTAGTTACTTTATTATTTGAAACATTCTGTGGTCATGTTCTTTACCTCTTATGTTTGATTTGTGATAACCTCTGACATATAAAGTATATGAAATCCTTTATCATCTTATTTGTTATTTGCTTACCAGTTATTTTCTTTTTAATTTTTTATAGTGAGGCCTCTTTCACTTCTCTATTTTTTTGTTTAAATGTGTCAAAGTCCATGTATTTTATAGTTAAAGCTTTTAATCTTTGTTTTCTTTTGGCTGGAGGGGGGAATTTGTGCTAAATAGTCATTTCCTCCCCCTCCCCCAGGAATCACAAAAGTGTCCAACTATATGTTGTTCCTAAATTATTAACCTATCTCAAATTTGTTATTTCATGAGTATGAAGTAGGGATTCATTATTTTAATAGGTATGATGACTATTTCTCTACAAACTTACTAAAGCTAATCAAATTCATGTAAGAGTCAGTAGATACACATTAAAAAAACAAAACAAAACTGAACTTCCCTGGTGATCCAGTAGTCAAAGAGTCTGCCTTGCAGTGCAAGGGGCACTGGTTCGATCCTTGGCCTGGGAAGATCCCACATGCCGCAGAGTGACTGGACCAATGTGTCCAACTACCAAGCCAGAGCTCTGGAGCGCATACGCCCAGGACTGGTGCCCTGCAGTGAGAGAGGCCACTGCAATGGGAGGCCTACAGATGCCAAAGAATAAAAGATGGATAAAAATAAATGTAAATAAAAGAGGCATGAAAAAAAAAAACAAAACCAAGATTCCAAATGGAATCGTATTTTAGGGATTACAACAAAAGGCTGGTTTAATAATTAAAAGTTGCTACTCTGGCAGTTTTAGTTAAATGTAAGTAGCCTAAATGCCGTATTTAAATTTCACATTGACCCTTTTGTATTACTCACTGAGGTGGCTACTTGGAATTCATTTTAACCTCTTTTTCTCTGGTTAAATATTTTTCTGTCACAATCTGTTTTTGGAGTAGCCTGCCCTTCTGGACAGTATCTCTCTCCAGAGAGATCTTGTGGATCCTTCCAATCTTTGTGGATCTTTCCAGTCTTGTGATGGCTCTGTTTTAGCTTCCATTCCTTTCATTTATGAAACATTAGTCTTAAAAAACCCTGGTTTTCCAATAGCCCTGCCTATTGGGAAACACAGTGATGAAGGTTGACCACAGGTAAAACTTCAGAAAATCATTGATTGCTTGGAAAGACCAGATGTATTCCAAGGAAAAGCCCTGACTTTTGGTATCTCCTGTTTCAGGAAAAGATGAAAGGGAAGAACAAGCTGGTGCCTCGCCTGCTGGGGATCACCAAGGACTCGGTGATGCGTGTGGATGAAAAGACCAAGGAAGTGCTGCAGGAGTGGCCACTGACCACAGTCAAGCGCTGGGCAGCGTCACCCAAGAGCTTCACACTGGTAGGAACTGGCTAAAGGCAGTGGATGGGCCAGCACAGCCTCTGGCGATACCAGGGGGAGGGGGAAACAATACAAGCCCGTTGGACTTCCCAGGCCTTGGAGAGGGACAGGTGGTAGAGGTCCCTAGGGCAGGTAGTGGAGGAGTAGTCACTGACCTAGAGTGAGGAGGATGTCTGAGAACTGGACCTCCTTGGCCACCTCTTTCTCTCTGGTGCTGTAAGGCTCTCTGAGTTCCTTAATTAGAAGGAACCGGTCAGGGATGATTCTCAGTCTTCTGGGGTCCTGATGCCATCCCTAGTATACCCTAAAAGGCAATTTCATGATGCTCTGAGGCCCGTACAGATGCTTCTCATCTCTAATTGTTTTCAAAGTTCCTAAATAAGTTCTTGAATTGGGACATTTTGCCAAGCTTGTTTTCCCAGCCTTCCTATGAAGAGAGCATGCTGTGCAGTGGAAATAGCACACACTGTGGGGTAGTATTCAGAATCAGCTTTCCTTCCCAGCTCTGTGCCCTTGCTCAGGTTACATCTCCTCTCTGAGCTTTAGTGTCCTTAACTGTGAAATGGGGGTAGTATTGCCTGTTTCACAGAGTTGCCAGAATCAAATGAGATGATGCTAACAAAATGCTCAAAGTGAAATACACTGAATGTGGGGAGGTTGTATGTTTGTTCCAGACCTTTAAACCTCTGAATTCTTCCTCCCAACCTCAGCATCTGCCCTCAGCTTCCAATCTTTGTGGATCTTTCCAGTCTTGTGATGGCTCTGTTTTAGCTTCCATTCCTTTCATTTATGAAACATTAGTCTTAAAAAACCCTGGTTTTCCAATAGCCCTGCCTATTGGGAAACACAGTGATGAAGGTTGACCACAGGTAAAACTTCAGAAAATCATTGATTGCTTGGAAAGACCAGATGTATTCCAAGGAAAAGCCCTGACTTTTGGTATCTCCTGTTTCAGGAAAAGATGAAAGGGAAGAACAAGCTGGTGCCTCGCCTGCTGGGGATCACCAAGGACTCGGTGATGCGTGTGGATGAAAAGACCAAGGAAGTGCTGCAGGAGTGGCCACTGACCACAGTCAAGCGCTGGGCAGCGTCACCCAAGAGCTTCACACTGGTAGGAACTGGCTAAAGGCAGTGGATGGGCCAGCACAGCCTCTGGCGATACCAGGGGGAGGGGGAAACAATACAAGCCCGTTGGACTTCCCAGGCCTTGGAGAGGGACAGGTGGTAGAGGTCCCTAGGGCAGGTAGTGGAGGAGTAGTCACTGACCTAGAGTGAGGAGGATGTCTGAGAACTGGACCTCCTTGGCCACCTCTTTCTCTCTGGTGCTGTAAGGCTCTCTGAGTTCCTTAATTAGAAGGAACCGGTCAGGGATGATTCTCAGTCTTCTGGGGTCCTGATGCCATCCCTAGTATACCCTAAAAGGCAATTTCATGATGCTCTGAGGCCCGTACAGATGCTTCTCATCTCTAATTGTTTTCAAAGTTCCTAAATAAGTTCTTGCGAATTGGGACATTTTGCCAAGCTTGTTTTCCCAGCCTTCCTATGAAGAGAGCATGCTGTGCAGTGGAAATAGCACACACTGTGGGGTAGTATTCAGAATCAGCTTTCCTTCCCAGCTCTGTGCCCTTGCTCAGGTTACATCTCCTCTCTGAGCTTTAGTGTCCTTAACTGTGAAATGGGGGTAGTATTGCCTGTTTCACAGAGTTGCCAGAATCAAATGAGATGATGCTAACAAAATGCTCAAAGTGAAATACACTGAATGTGGGGAGGTTGTATGTTTGTTCCAGACCTTTAAACCTCTGAATTCTTCCTCCCAACCTCAGCATCTGCCCTCAGCAGAGTATACCGTGTGGCCTTCACTAGAGCCAGCCACACTGGTATATGAGTATCAGTAGTGCAGTTATTTTATAGCACATATTGAGCCATAAGAGAAATCAGGAAATGTTGAAATTTGTCAGTTTCTTCACAACACCTGAACTGTATTATTCTCCAGCTCTCATGAACACTTGAAATACCTGCATCTAGGCAAGTCTTAAAAGAGGGCATCAGAGAAAAGGTATAAGGAGGGGCCTTGGTGGGAATGTTAGTTACCTAATTTGAGCATTGATTGATAGACTCTTGCCATTTGAGAGGAATCCTCAGAAAACATAACCTTTCTTCCATTCGTGTCTGTTTACACACCGCACTTTTTCAGTATAACTGTTCAAGTATTTCTTCTACATGTTATACATTGTTCAGATATTTCTTCTACATGTTATATGTTGACAACCATTTGAGATGGTATTACTCTTGCTTCAACCATAGGATAAGACTGATATAATTTACTTCTGTTTTATCCATCTTATTGTTCTTTCTCTTTCTAAAGTTCCCAGTTTTGTTTTCATTTTCTTTATTTGGACAGTTTTCTTAAGCCATTCTTTAAGGTGGATCTGCTAACAACAAATCTTTTAAGTTTTCTTCCATCTGAGAATGTTCTTATTTTCCATTCATTCGTGAGGGTTAATTTTGCTAGATACAGGATTTGAGATCCATAGTTCTTTTCTGTTAAAAGGCAATTTCATGATGCTCTGAGGCCCGTACAGATGCTTCTCATCTCTAATTGTTTTCAAAGTTCCTAAATAAGTTCTTGCTTGGGACATTTTGCCTAGCTTGTTTTCCCGGCCTTCCTATGAAGAGAGCATGCTGTGCAGTGGAAATAGCACACACTGTGGGGTAGTATTCAGAATCAGCTTTCCTTCCCAGCTCTGTGCCCTTGCTCAGGTTACATCTCCTCTCTGAGCTTTAGTGTCCTTAACTGTGAAATGGGGGTAGTATTGCCTGTTTCACAGAGTTGCCAGAATCAAATGAGATGATGCTAACAAAATGCTCAAAGTGAAATACACTGAATGTGGGGAGGTTGTATGTTTGTTCCAGACCTTTAAACCTCTGAATTCTTCCTCCCAACCTCAGCATCTGCCCTCAGCAGAGTATACCGTGTGGCCTTCACTAGAGCCAGCCACACTGGTATATGAGTATCAGTAGTGCAGTTATTTTATAGCACATATTGAGCCATAAGAGAAATCAGGAAATGTTGAAATTTGTCAGTTTCTTCACAACACCTGAACTGTATTATTCTCCAGCTCTCATGAACACTTGAAATACCTGCATCTAGGCAAGTCTTAAAAGAGGGCATCAGAGAAAAGGTATAAGGAGGGGCCTTGGTGGGAATGTTAGTTACCTAATTTGAGCATTGATTGATAGACTCTTGCCATTTGAGAGGAATCCTCAGAAAACATAACCTTTCTTCCATTCGTGTCTGTTTACACACCGCACTTTTTCAGTATAACTGTTCAAGTATTTCTTCTACATGTTATACATTGTTCAGATATTTCTTCTACATGTTATATGTTGACAACCATTTGAGATGGTATTACTCTTGCTTCAACCATAGGATAAGACTGATATAATTTACTTCTGTTTTTATCCATCTTATTGTTCTTTCTCTTTCTAAAGTTCCCAGTTTTGTTTTCATTTTCTTTATTTGGACAGTTTTCTTAAGCCATTCTTTAAGGTGGATCTGCTAACAACAAATCTTTTAAGTTTTCTTCCATCTGAGAATGTTCTTATTTTCCATTCATTCGTGAGGGTTAATTTTGCTAGATACAGGATTTGAGATCCATAGTTCTTTTCTGTTAGCACTTGAAAAGTGTCATTGCACTTCCTCTGGCCTCTGTGGTTTTGGCATAGAAATTTTCTTGTCGTTGGGTTGTGTTCATTTATAGGCAATATGCTGCTTTCCTATGAATCTTTTACAGATTTTCTTTTCTCTAGTTTTCAAAAGGTTTTGGTATGGGTTTCTTAGGTTTATTCTATTTGGGGGTTGCTTAGCTTCTTGAGTTTGTATGTTTATGTCATTCATCAATTTTTAGAAATTTTTAGTCATTGTTTTAACATTTGTTGGTCCAACACTACTCTTCCTCTGTGTTTCTGATGATATGGAAATTGTGTCATTTGTTAATGTCCTACAGATATCTGAAGCTCTGTTTTGTTTTACCTATTTCTTTTGTTGTCATTGTTTCTCTTGACTAAATTTTATCTATTTTCAAGTAGATTGATTCTTTTCTTTGTTGTTCCCACACATACTATTTACCCTATCCTATGGGTTTTTTGCTTTGGTTATGGCATTTACTTCATCCTAAAATTCCAATATGGTTCTTTTTTATGACTTAAATTTCTTCACTGACTTATTGTTTCATTTGTTTCAGGAGCATTTGTAATTGTTGAAACATTTTTTAGGATTCAAAATTTAAAAATTCTCATCAGATAATTCCAGCATATGGTTCATTTTATTATTGGCATCAGTTGATTATCTTTATTTACATTGAAGTCATCCTGATTCTTGACATGAGTAGTGATTTTTAATTATAGCTCGATGATTTCATTGTTATGTTAGGAGACTTGATCTTATTTAAATCTTCTGTTTTAGTAGACAGTCGCCTTGTTTAGGCTTAGTGTTCTGGCATGCTTCAGTGGACAGTTTATTTTCTGAGCCTGTGCAATGCGTTTCTGGACTACCTTGTTCTTTTGACATTTCTGGGGCTCCTGTTCAAAGCCTGCTGGTGCTGTCTGTGAGGGAAGAAAGTACTTCTGGGGCCACCTGGTATTCATAGGTTACATTTGTTAGGGAGGCAGAAGCTACTGAGCCCCTGGGTGGAGGGGAGGGACACACAGGGCTTCACCGTGGCCACTGCTGTAGAGGGCTCAGGCCACCTGCCTGCCCAGGTTGTGGAGCAACCAGGCCAGCCTTTGATTGGTTTGCAGCTTCCCGTGAGCAACAACGTTGGTTATGAAGCTGCTTGGAGCTCCCAACTAGGTTTTGCGGGGGGCTTGCCATCTCTTGGTCCCTTGGCTGGAGCGAATAGGCCGTCAGGAACTTCCTGTTGGAGGTTCCAAGTTTCAAGATCTCCAGCACCCAGCCTTGGAGGCATGGGATGTAAATGAAACTCAGACCCGCCTTGCTTAGCTTCTTGAGTTTGTATGTTTATGTCATTCATCAATTTTTAGAAATTTTTAGTCATTGTTTTAACATTTGTTGGTCCAACACTACTCTTCCTCTGTGTTTCTGATGATATGGAAATTGTGTCATTTGTTAATGTCCTACAGATATCTGAAGCTCTGTTTTGTTTTACCTATTTCTTTTGTTGTCATTGTTTCTCTTGACTAAATTTTATCTATTTTCAAGTAGATTGATTCTTTTCTTTGTTGTTCCCACACATACTATTTACCCTATCCTATGGGTTTTTTGCTTTGGTTATGGCATTTACTTCATCCTAAAATTCCAATATGGTTCTTTTTTATGACTTAAATTTCTTCACTGACTTATTGTTTCATTTGTTTCAGGAGCATTTGTAATTGTTGAAACATTTTTTAGGATTCAAAATTTAAAAATTCTCATCAGATAATTCCAGCATATGGTTCATTTTATTATTGGCATCAGTTGATTATCTTTATTTACATTGAAGTCATCCTGATTCTTGACATGAGTAGTGATTTTTAATTATAGCTCGATGATTTCATTGTTATGTTAGGAGACTTGATCTTATTTAAATCTTCTGTTTTAGTAGACAGTCGCCTTGTTTAGGCTTAGTGTTCTGGCATGCTTCAGTGGACAGTTTATTTTCTGAGCCTGTGCAATGCGTTTCTGGACTACCTTGTTCTTTTGACATTTCTGGGGCTCCTGTTCAAAGCCTGCTGGTGCTGTCTGTGAGGGAAGAAAGTACTTCTGGGGCCACCTGGTATTCATAGGTTACATTTGTTAGGGAGGCAGAAGCTACTGAGCCCCTGGGTGGAGGGGAGGGACACACAGGGCTTCACCGTGGCCACTGCTGTAGAGGGCTCAGGCCACCTGCCTGCCCAGGTTGTGGAGCAACCAGGCCAGCCTTTGATTGGTTTGCAGCTTCCCGTGAGCAACAACGTTGGTTATGAAGCTGCTTGGAGCTCCCAACTAGGTTTTGCGGGGGGCTTGCCATCTCTTGGTCCCTTGGCTGGAGCGAATAGGCCGTCAGGAACTTCCTGTTGGAGGTTCCAAGTTTCAAGACTCTCCAGCACCCAGCCTTGGAGGCATGGGATGTAAAATGAAACTCAGGAACTCATCAGATTGTGTTTCCTCAGGTCCTGGGGTCACCAGTCAATCCACCTTTCCAGCTTTCAGAGCCCTTATACCATTGTTTGTTGAATAAATTTTAGGGTGTTCAGTTGTATTTAGAGGAGATGAGCAAGAAAAAGTGAACACATGCCAGAACTTGTTCCCAAACTGGACCCCTTCATCTTTAAAACTGCTTATGTGATTGTTTTTGTCTAATGTGGGTTTTCTGCCCTCCAGGATTTTGGAGAGTATCAGGAAAGCTACTACTCAGTACAAACCACTGAGGGAGAGCAAATATCCCAGCTGATTGCCGGCTACATTGACATCATCCTCAAAAAGGTATTTCATACTGGTGCAGATTAGCAATATTTCTTTATGAGAAAGTCAAGGTTTAGGTGATGTAGCAACCTGGCGGGGGAGAGGAGAGAAACCTCTTGTAAAATACTTGATTCACTAATGGAATCTTTAACATTAAGATTGTTTGCATGTACAAACTTTGACCTTGTATCCTAGGAGAATTTCTGATTTTGCTACAGCTCATGCTTGTGTTATTGACTGCCCGGTAGTGAGCAGTAGTGTATCACTTAGCTAATGAGTGAGCCCAGCTCACCTCTTAGCATCTTCCTCTCTAGGTAATTATTAGGCTTTCCTCTATGGAAACTGGATTGAGGGCCTGAAGATCCTTAAAGCCTGCTGGTTGCTGTCTGTTTTGGGGCTCCTGTTCAAAGCCTGCTGGATGCTGTCTGTGAGGGAAGAAAGTACTTCTGGGGCCACCTGGTATTCATAGGTTACATTTGTTAGGGAGGCAGAAGCTACTGAGCCCCTGGGTGGAGGGGAGGGACACACAGGGCTTCACCGTGGCCACTGCTGTAGAGGGCTCAGGCCACCTGCCTGCCCAGGTTGTGGAGCAACCAGGCCAGCCTTTGATTGGTTTGCAGCTTCCCGTGAGCAACAACGTTGGTTATGAAGCTGCTTGGAGCTCCCAACTAGGTTTTGCGGGGGGCTTGCCATCTCTTGGTCCCTTGGCTGGAGCGAATAGGCCGTCAGGAACTTCCTGTTGGAGGTTCCAAGTTTCAAGACTCTCCAGCACCCAGCCTTGGAGGCATGGGATGTAAAATGAAACTCAGGAACTCATCAGATTGTGTTTCCTCAGGTCCTGGGGTCACCAGTCAATCCACCTTTCCAGCTTTCAGAGCCCTTATACCATTGTTTGTTGAATAAATTTTAGGGTGTTCAGTTGTATTTAGAGGAGATGAGCAAGAAAAAGTGAACACATGCCAGAACTTGTTCCCAAACTGGACCCCTTCATCTTTAAAACTGCTTATGTGATTGTTTTTTGTCTAATGTGGGTTTTTCTGCCCTCCAGGATTTTGGAGAGTATCAGGAAAGCTACTACTCAGTACAAACCACTGAGGGAGAGCAAATATCCCAGCTGATTGCCGGCTACATTGACATCATCCTCAAAAAGGTATTTCATACTGGTGCAGATTAGCAATATTTCTTTATGAGAAAGTCAAGGTTTAGGTGATGTAGCAACCTGGCGGGGGAGAGGAGAGAAACCTCTTGTAAAATACTTGATTCACTAATGGAATCTTTAACATTAAGATTGTTTGCATGTACAAACTTTGACCTTGTATCCTAGGAGAATTTCTGATTTTGCTACAGCTCATGCTTGTGTTATTGACTGCCCGGTAGTGAGCAGTAGTGTATCACTTAGCTAATGAGTGAGCCCAGCTCACCTCTTAGCATCTTCCTCTCTAGGTAATTATTAGGCTTTCCTCTATGGAAACTGGATTGAGGGCCTGAAGATTTTCTTTCTTTTTCTCTCTCTCTTTCTCTCAACCAGTGCTTTTTTTAAAGTTATGATAAATGTTTTTCCAATTTTTAAAAAATTATTTTTGACTATTCTGGGTTTTCACTGTTATCACAGGCTCTTCTCTAATTGCAGGGAGTGGGGTCTTCTCTCTAGCTGCGGTGAGCAGGCTTCTTGTTGCGGTGACCTCTCTTGTGGAACTTGGGCTCTAGGTCAAATGGGCTTTAGTGGTTGCGGCACATGGGTTCAATAACTGTGGTTCCGAGGCTCTAGAGCACAGGCTCCATAGTTGTGGCTCACAGGCTTAGTTGTTCCGCAGCATGTGGGACCTTCCCGGATCAAGGATTGAACCCATGTCTCCTGCATTGGTACGCAAGCTCTTTACCACTGAGCTGCCAGAGAAACCCTCTCAAGCAGTTTTTTTTTTTTTTTTTTTGGCCACTTCTATTGGTCTTTCATTTATCTATTTTCATCCATCTTTGTTCTTTGGCCTGTGTGGACCTCCCATCGCAGTGGCCTCTCTGGCTGCAGAGCACTGGCTCTGGGCGCATGCTCTCCAGAGTGCCGGCTCAGTAGTTGGACACATCAGTCCAGCCATTCTGTGGCATGTGGGATCTTCCCAGGCCAGGGATCGAACCGGCACCCCTTGCACTGCAAGGTGGTGTTCTTACCCACTGGACCACCAGGGAAGCCCTCAGCCAGTTTTAATGGGAGTGGAGAGAGGGTTGTTGTATATGTCCTGTAGTGGTACACAGAAAAAACTTTCCTAAGGTTTCAATATACAGCCCACTGAAACAGGCGAGTTCTGCTAGAATATTACTGTCTGTGTCTTGATTTTAACTATATGTAATTATCTGTGTGATAATATATACAGAATGAATTATATATAGCTGTGTATCAAGTAATATATTTCTTTTTCCTTATGACTGTTGCTTTTGGTGGGGGAACGGGGAGGGAAGTGGGCAGGCAGGCCACTTCTATTGGTCTTTCATTTATTCAGTTTCATCCATCTTTGTTCTTTGGCTCGTGTGGGCCTCCCATCGCGGTGGCCTCTGTTGTCACAGAGCACCAGTTCTGGGCGCATGCGTTCCAGAGCTCCGGCTCGGTAATTGGACACATCGGTCCAGCTGCTCCGCGGCCCGTGGGATCTTCCCAGGCCAGGGATGGAACCGGCGCCCCTTGCACTGCAAGGCGGTGTCCTTACCCACTGGACCACCAGGGAAGCCCCACGACTGTTGCTTTTATTCACCTATCACTTATTAAATATGCCATGCAAGGAATTTGGGGTAATCCTGAATGAACCTGCTTGTGTGGTTCATTTTAAAAGGCCTCTTTAAAAGGATCTTGTGTCAAGACCTGCTGACTTTTCATGTGTATCTTATTTTACATCAGAAACAAAGTAAAGATAGATTTGGACTGGAGGGCGATGAGGAGTCGACTATGTTAGAAGAGTCCGTTTCCCCTAAAAAGTAAGTATCGTTAGGATCAAGAAGAGCTGCCCTCTCCCGGCATGGCCAGGTCTCCTCGTGCCAGCTCTAGGGCAGTTGCCCTGAGGTCCCTCGCTTGGAGGAGACAGTAGTGAATGAGAAAGATGAGTCTTGCTTCTCCAAGTGTGGTCCCCAGACCATCATCATCACTGTTGGGGGTCTCCTATCGGGGTGAGGGCAGCTGGGAATTTCAGGGAGACACTGATAAAGATATGGTGCTAACTCCATCTTGAGACATGGTGAGCCTTCATGAGTCCTGTTTTGAACTTCTGATTTAAATCTCATAAATGAAATCATTACCATCAAAGCCTGGAGACTGAGTTGAATTCTGTGTCTTTGGGGCTAGGGGTCTACCCAGTAAAGGCAGTTTTGTTTATGGCACGTTCGTTACCTGCCATGCTTGAGACACATGTCATGAGGCAGCACACTGGGGTCCAGTATGGCTTCTGGTTTTCAGTGGCCTTGAGGACATTATGGGTTTTCAGTGGCCTTGGGGATATTTTCAGGTTTTCTTCTTCTCCGTCATCTCATTTATAAAATGAGAATAATCATTGATGGTGCTACCTTGTAAGTTGATTTTGATGCTTGAGTTATAAATAATGCATGTAAAACTAATAAAGTACATAAAACAATCTCTGGTATATAATACATGCTTGCTATTGTTCTCATCATTTTAAATTTAGAACAATCTCAATTTAGCCACATTTTGTAAATGAGGAAACTGAGATTTATTAAAATTAAGGAACATCTAATAAACGAGACTTGTTGAGAAACCTAGTCAGCTTCTCCCTTGATGTTAAATAGCACCCGGTAGAGACACTTTTGCTTGTCTATACTGTGTGTGCCCATCTTGCTGTCTCACTTGAACTCAACAGCATCCTCCTTGGAAGAGGTAGGCTAGATCTTATCATCCCCAGATCATGGATGAAGAACCTAAAACTCCTGGAGGTTAGTTGAGATGCACACCTGTGAAGTCTCCTCTAGTGTTCTGCCGTTAGCCAGCGCTTGAACTTTCCCAGTCGGAGTAGCTTTCTCTACCTTTGCTGCTCTGTATCATGTTCTCACAGTTTGCATCATAATCCCCTGGAAAGTGCTTTTTCCATTTGTCCCCCATTAGTACTCAACTTGGAACACAATTTGATAGAAGTGCATTTCATGTACTACTTGCTGCCCTCTGACAAAAGGGTAAATCATTTCTTGGCATAATTAATGACCATCAGATGAATGTTAGTAAGCGAGTGCTTCCTAATAGGGTGAGCTGTTGACTTCACAGGACTCCACTGCACTTGAACTTCTCCTAGGAGCAGCTCAGTAAGTGTCTGCCCTGAGTGCTGGGCCCCTCCCCTACCTGAGGCCGCTGTAGTGCCTCCACACTGCAGAGAGCATCCCCAGGAGATCTGTATCACGAGACCTTCCACTTCTCCCTGTGTTAGACACTGGGTGAGATTTTGGAATGCAGCTGAGCTCTGAGAGGAGCCATAGATCCACCCTCCCCTGTACCAACCCCTCCGTGGATGTTAATGTCACTCCATGGATGCCTGTTGTTTGGTGTCCTAGGTAGGCTCACAAGCTTCGCCCTGGGCAGCAGGAAATCTGTGATGGTTCCAGACCCCTGGGAAAGAGGCTCCTGGGCCTTAATGGGGCTACTTACCAATCCTGCCCCCAACAACACATGCAGACACCCTGTGGGTTTGTTCACGGGTTATCAGATTCTTACAACCTCATGTGCTCAAAGTACTTTGCACATACCTCGTATGCCAAGAAAATAGCAAGACGTAAAAACTTGAAGTTTGTTTTACTTGACACCCCAGGAGTCTTCCCAGACTTAAGCTGCAATCACCTGGAGGAGGTGCCAAAGTCGGCCAGTCTCCCAGGCTCCACGGGTGTTGAAACATCCTCCGTAGTCAACAGTTTGATCCGGGAAGGAGAGCTAAGCTGAGGGAGATGTTAAGTTCACTTCCACACTTCTTCCTTCAAACTAAGGATAACTTATCTCTGTCCCCAGGCCTTAGAATAGAACCTGGCGGTAGGTATGTGTTGAATGAATGGTATTTCAGGGAGAATTTACCAAATACTAGATCAGTGTATCCAAAACATTCACTTATGCCTGGAACATAGCTTATGCCTGTTTTCTGTGTCTTTTATAAAGAACACAAATAGCATGATGCCGTGAACCTACGAACTAGATAAACTGGGAGTACTTATGCTGATGATGAAACGATTTATTCATCCCGGGGTTCTGTTGAGCGTTTTAGTGCTGCTGCTTTGTTCATGATTCTGTCTGTATTTGCCTCAACGGGTCGCCACTGCATGAAACAGTGTACACTGCTGCCCCCGTAGTATCACACTCCACGTGCGCGGCCACCTCGCCGTGACCAAAGCGTCTGTCCCCACAGGTCCACCATCTTGCAGCAGCAGTTCAATCGCACCGGGAAGGTGGAGCACGGCTCTGTGGCGCTGCCGGCTGTGATGCGCTCCGGCTCCAGCGGGCCTGAGACCTTCAACGTCGGCAGCATGCCCTCCCCACAGCAGCAGGTCATGGTCGGCCAGATGCACCGGGGCCACATGCCCCCGCTGGTGAGGCTCCTGGGGCTTACCCTGCCCGTCACTGGGTTGCCCCTGGTGTCCAGTGAGTGCCACTGTCCTGGCAACAGGTTGGGTGTGTCATGCCCACTCTCGCTGCTTCCTGTCTGAACCTTGGATCTTCAGCTGTCCAGCCCCCATGCCCGATTCCCAGTGTGTTTTCTTTTGAATGGGTGGCTCTGGCAGTGCTCTGTCTAGGACCACAGGTGTCCTCTAGGGCTGGACAAGAACCAGCATCCCCTCCGTGTGGTTTGTGAGAGAGGGCTAGGACCCAGCCTGCTGCTCCCTGCCTGCTCATTGGCCCAGTGCCTCTCAGAGAGGCTCAGAAGTAGACCAGGTCTGTTCTGATCCACATGTCCCCCAAACATATCATGGGTACCTTGCCCAGTGCTGGTCTGCCTGACTTGGGGCCTCTCTGGAATCTCATGCTGTGAAATAAGAACTTTTTGGGAGCAGAGGAGACTGAAAGCTCAGAAGTGATTTGACTAGAGAAGCATGTTGACTGTAGATTTGGGTGAAATCTTTATTTATTTACCAAAAAGAGTCAGATGTAATAACCACATGATTGCTGTGCAGAGACTTTCTGTCCTGAGTGCTCAAGGATTGGGTCTCCTGAGCCCCCAGCAGGGACTCCTTCTGTGCCTTCTTGTCAGCTAATTACACACTCCACATTCTGCTGATTATAATCACTCTCTTGAAAACACCTACATTTAGTATTCTATTCACGTAGTACAATACCTGTTTCCAGCCCCAGTTGAAATAGGAGGTGGTTCAGGCAGTTTGTGGAGATATGCCCCGGACGGCTTTGTCATGATCCCAGGTCCAATTTCCTGGCTCACATTGAGGCTGTGTTGCCAGTCCAGAGTGTGGTGTGACCCCTGTGTTACCTTCTTTTGCAGACGTCAGCCCAGCAGGCCCTCATGGGGACCATCAACACAAGCATGCATGCTGTCCAGCAAGCCCAGGATGACCTCAGCGAGCTCGACTCCCTGCCGCCTCTCGGCCAAGATATGGTAAGTATGGTTCAGCTTTTTGGTTTTTAAAAAATACTTTCTATATATAATATTTATTTATTTGGCTCTGCTGGATCTTAGTTGCAGCACACAGGATCTTTAGTTGCAGTATGTGGCATCTAGTTCCCTGACCACAGATCGAACGCAAGGCCCCTGCATTGGGAGTGTGGAGTCATAGCCACTGGAACACCAGCGAAGTTCTTGTTCAGCAATGTCTCTGCCCCGGCAGAAAATAGGATTCTTAGCTCTGGCTGGATTCAGGGAGTTGAATTTCTGTCTCCAGATAGGTGAGACAGCAATCCATATATTTTTTTTAAGAGATGGAATCTCTGTCTTTAAGCTATACCCACAGGAAGAGGGGATCATAGGATGCTACAGGCTGTTGGGGGTACACCACGGGGGCTAAAAACTTGGACTCAAGTTGCATGATCTAGGCCCACATTCCAGCCCTGCTCCCCAATGACTGTGTCAAACTGGGCAACTTATTCTGTCTAAGGTTCCACTTTGTCATCCCTGAGTAAGGCTGGTGTGAAAATTCGACAGTCTGCTCATGTACAGTGTTCTTAGCCCTACACCTACCACATGGTGTGAGCTTCGTGAGTATTAGCTGGATTTGTTTGCACACTTGAGCAGGCCTCAGAGTCACCACCCAGAGGCTTGCTGGAACAGATCGCTGGGCCCCTCTGACATTTTTTTCTGACTCAGTCAGTATGGGAATTTACATTTCCAAGTTCTCAGGTGCTGCTGCTTGTCTGGGAACCACGCTTTGCAAACTTCTGGGTTCCTACTATTGAGCTTTTCAGTGAGGCTGGGTGATGAACTGCCTTCCTTTAGCTGCCGCTGCATGAAAACATCTAGTTCCTTGCTACTTAAATTGTCATCCACAGGCCAGCAGCATTGGTAGCACCTAGCATCTTGTGAGAGCTGCAGAATCTTAGGCCTGACCCCAAACTTCTGCATCAAAATCTACGTGGTCTGGGCTTCCCCTGGTGGTCCAGTGGGTAAGGACACCACCTTGCAGTGCAAGGGGCGCCAGTTCAATCCCTGGCCTGGGAAGATCCCACATGCCGCAGAGCGGCTGGACCAATGTGTCCAATCACCAAGCCGGAGCTCTGGAGCGCATGCGCCCAGAGCCGGCGCTCTGCAACGAAAGACGCCACCGCGATGGGAGGCCCACAGGAGCCAAAGAACAAAGACAGATGAAAATAGAGAAATAAAAGACCAATAGAAGTGGCCTGCCCGCTCCCCTCCCTCCCCAACCGGACCTCTGCCCAAAATAAATAAATAAATAAATCTTAAAAAAAAAAAAAAATCTACGTGGTCATTCCCAGCTGTTCTGTCTACACGTGAAAGTTTGCCGCTGGCTACCATTGTCATTCTCTGTCCAGCTTTGCACATTCAAATCACTTGAGGAGCTTTAACGACAAAGCCCGGGTCAGATCAAGCAAATCAGTGTTGCTAGATGTGGGGCCTGGCTGTCAGTGGGTTTCCATCTCCCCTTGTGATTCTCGTATGCACCCAGGGTCGGAAGCCATGGCTGTAGTGCTGCCACGGCCAGGCCATCACAGGGCAGAGCCAAAACACAACTTGTCGCCTCATCTCGCCCAGCCAGGATAACTTCCGCCAGGTTCTCTCTGCTCGGGGTTTTTCACTTGTGTGCTTATATAAACCTGAAGGGTGCAGCATCCTCAGTGCTGTTTCTTCCAAGTCTCAGAAGTTACTAAATAATTTACTTTGGGGAACTTGAAAGTAAAAATACATATGGCAGCCTCCCATATCCAGCACAGTTGGGAGAGAAAGTTTTAATCTATTTGGATGTAATAGTCTTCTTAACAGATCGCTGGGCCCTCTGACATTTTCTGACTCAGTCAGTATGGGAATTTACATTTCCAAGTTCTCAGGTGCTGCTGCTTGTCTGGGAACCACGCTTTGCAAACTTCTGGGTTCCTACTATTGAGCTTTTCAGTGAGGCTGGGTGATGAACTGCCTTCCTTTAGCTGCCGCTGCATGAAAACATCTAGTTCCTTGCTACTTAAATTGTCATCCACAGGCCAGCAGCATTGGTAGCACCTAGCATCTTGTGAGAGCTGCAGAATCTTAGGCCTGACCCCAAACTTCTGCATCAAAATCTACGTGGTCTGGGCTTCCCCTGGTGGTCCAGTGGGTAAGGACACCACCTTGCAGTGCAAGGGGCGCCAGTTCAATCCCTGGCCTGGGAAGATCCCACATGCCGCAGAGCGGCTGGACCAATGTGTCCAATCACCAAGCCGGAGCTCTGGAGCGCATGCGCCCAGAGCCGGCGCTCTGCAACGAAAGACGCCACCGCGATGGGAGGCCCACAGGAGCCAAAGAACAAAGACAGATGAAAATAGAGAAATAAAAGACCAATAGAAGTGGCCTGCCCGCTCCCCTCCCTCCCCAACCGGACCTCTGCCCAAAATAAATAAATAAATAAATCTTAAAAAAAAAAAAAAATCTACGTGGTCATTCCCAGCTGTTCTGTCTACACGTGAAAGTTTGCCGCTGGCTACCATTGTCATTCTCTGTCCAGCTTTGCACATTCAAATCACTTGAGGAGCTTTAACGACAAAGCCCGGGTCAGATCAAGCAAATCAGTGTTGCTAGATGTGGGGCCTGGCTGTCAGTGGGTTTCCATCTCCCCTTGTGATTCTCGTATGCACCCAGGGTCGGAAGCCATGGCTGTAGTGCTGCCACGGCCAGGCCATCACAGGGCAGAGCCAAAACACAACTTGTCGCCTCATCTCGCCCAGCCAGGATAACTTCCGCCAGGTTCTCTCTGCTCGGGGTTTTTCACTTGTGTGCTTATATAAACCTGAAGGGTGCAGCATCCTCAGTGCTGTTTCTTCCAAGTCTCAGAAGTTACTAAATAATTTACTTTGGGGAACTTGAAAGTAAAAATACATATGGCAGCCTCCCATATCCAGCACAGTTGGGAGAGAAAGTTTTAATCTATTTGGATGTAATAGTCTTGCTTTACCAATTTTCAAAGAATTAGTATAGAAAATATTTTAGGGCAGGACCTACTCTGAACCAAGATTAATATTTTGGGAATGGTTTGGGAAGGAGACCAGCACCTTCCATGACCATAGGATCATCATCGCCAGTGTAAATGATCCCTTGTTGGCTAATACCAGAAACGGCCAAAAACAGTTTGCTGTGTATGGAGTCCCATGAACATATTTTATAATAACTGGAAAGGTTTTTAAAGACCATTGGGTTTCCACAGTAGAAGAAGCTTAGGCACAGGAACCAGGTGAAATCTGCTCTGAGTCATAGCATGTGTCAGTGATAGAGCTGAATCCAGAGCAGTGGTCTGGAAGACTAACCCCCAAAACCCTACCAGGAAAGGTGCCACATCAACATGACATTCATGTCATAAGCAAAAGACAACTGCTATGCTGAGAGAATACCCATGAGATGAAACACCCTAATTCTCGCTCTGCTCTCTAAATAAACCAAGATGAAAAATTAGCTATAATTTCTGGTGCCATTGGGCATCCCAGGTGGCTCAGTGGTAAAGAATCCACCTGCCAGTGCGGGAGATGTGGGTTTGATCCCTGGGTGGGGAAGATCTCCTGGAGAAGGAAATGGCAGCTCACTCCAGTGTTCTTTCCTGGGAAACTCCATGGACAGAGGAGCCTGGTGGGCTACAGTCCATGGGGTCGCAAAGGGTTGGACATGACTGAGCACGTACTTGGTATCTATGTGCTGTACTGTAAGACAGTAATTATCCCCATTTTTTAAACTGAATTTACCTACGTAAAGCCACAGAGAGTTTTTCTCTCCAAGATCTTAAATACAATGTAACCTGAGTAAGAAGCATTGAGAACTTGCATGCCATGTGACGTGAACAAATGAGCAAGAGACCTGTTAAGGCTATCGTTCAAGATGATGTAAGGGCCTCGTGGGTGCCAACCCAGTGAGAAGAATGTGGTCAAAACACTGGTCTCAATTTATGGCACGACTTCTCTGGTTTCCTGGGTAATCCTGTGCAGTGATTGTGTCACACATTTGTCTGGTTTTGCAGGCGTCCAGGGTGTGGGTTCAGAATAAAGTCGACGAATCCAAACACGAAATCCACTCCCAAGTCGATGCCATCACAGCTGGAACCGCGTCAGTCGTTAACCTCACAGCCGGTGAGTCCCTGAGGAATTTGTGGTATATTGTGGTTTTGTCCAAAAGAAGACATTCTTACTCTTTGATTAAAACAACAGATTTTCCCTGTTCTGAGAGAGGAAGTCTACAGCCTCACAGTGCTTCAGGCATTTTCTCCCGCTGACCCAGGAGAAATGTGGGGAAGGCCTCATGCCTTTACGACTGTGTCATGCATCATCAGTGAAAAGCACTTATTCAGCTCTCCTCAGTGTCTTGTCAAGCTGCTGGACATACTTCAGTGTTTATTGAGGCCAGTCTCTGCCTTCTGAGCGCTTACAGTCTCAGAATGGTTTTGGATGATTAGCCGTCACGGGTCTCTTCCTCCATCTTGTCCAGCCATGGTCCTCCCTGCATTGCACGACTCTCTTGCATTGTCGAGTGAGATCCAGGGACGATCTGGGTGTCCCCAAGCAGCATTGCAGTGTCTCATGAACAGAGCTGACCTCTCCAAGCTGTGACCTTGGAGAGGCCTTCTGAAAAGGACCGTGAGATGCTGAGACTTCTCGAGCAAGTTTAAAGGTGCTCATTCTTAGAACCTCCGTGTGTGAGGCCTCTTGTGAAAGGACCCTGTGAAGAGCAGCCTTGTAGATGGGGAGAGGAGACGTCTGACTCCTGCCGGGTGAGGGGTGCTGGGCAGGGGGCAGGGTCTGCTGCCAGTGTCAGCACCTGTCTCGAGTTGTCCTGGGCATCCTCAGCCTCCAGTGCCCTTCTTTGGTGGTATCGGTTCTTCTCTGTCCCAGGTGACCCTGCCGACACCGATTATACTGCTGTGGGATGTGCCATCACCACCATTTCTTCCAACCTGACGGAGATGTCCAAGGGCGTGAAGCTGCTGGCAGCCCTCATGGACGACGAGGTGGGCAGCGGGGAGGACTTGCTCAGAGCCGCAAGGACCCTCGCTGGGGCTGTGTCAGATTTGCTGAAAGCTGTGCAGCCGACTTCTGAAGAGGTGAGCTTTGGGATGAGCAGTTACTCAAAGTCTTTTTTTTTCTTTTAACTTTTTATTTTGTATTTGGGTATGGCTGATTGACAATGCTGGGGTCGTTTCAGGTGGACGGTGAAGGGACTCCGCCATACACATACATGTATCCATTCTCCCCCAAAGCCACTCAGGTTCTGATGAGACAGGTGCAGCCTTTGGGGTCCATGAGGCTGTTCTTCCTGAGCTGCTCCCTCCATCCTGATGGCTCACACTACCACATTGTGGGGCTTGGGGTTGCTGAACCGGGTGCAGAAGCTGTGGTTCAACCTTGGACCCTGGCTAAGCTCTTAGAAGGAAGCCTCCCTTCCCCTGCCCAAGGCTGCTGGATTAGATGTAACCTCAGAAACGAACACTCATGACAGATAAAGGGAATCCAAGTCTGTACCCTAATTTCCTACCAGTTGAATGAGGCTTGTTAACTGAACATCTCAAATCTGTTCATACATGGCTGGTTTTGAGGCATCAGGCAGTTGCTGGCACAGGTTCCCCCAGGATCTGTGTGTCTGGCAGATAGTTCACAAGTCTTACTGGGGTGCAGGAGAAGGCCGTCCTCCAGGGTTCATCTTTTTGCGCTGCCATGTCTGATGGTGCTGGGGAGGCACCACGATCTCCTTCCCTCTAAGACGTACTCTGTGTTCACAGCCCCGACAGACGGTTTTGACAGCTGCTGGAAGCATTGGACAAGCCAGTGGAGATCTTTTAAGGCAGATTGGAGAGAATGAGACTGATGAGCGATTCCAGGTAGGATATTGCATACTGCTGCCAGTGCACCTGTCTCGAGTTGTCCTGGGCATCCTCAGCCTCCAGTGCCCTTCTTTGGTGGTATCGGTTCTTCTCTGTCCCAGGTGACCCTGCCGACACCGATTATACTGCTGTGGGATGTGCCATCACCACCATTTCTTCCAACCTGACGGAGATGTCCAAGGGCGTGAAGCTGCTGGCAGCCCTCATGGACGACGAGGTGGGCAGCGGGGAGGACTTGCTCAGAGCCGCAAGGACCCTCGCTGGGGCTGTGTCAGATTTGCTGAAAGCTGTGCAGCCGACTTCTGAAGAGGTGAGCTTTGGGATGAGCAGTTACTCAAAGTCTTTTTTTTTCTTTTAACTTTTTATTTTGTATTTGGGTATGGCTGATTGACAATGCTGGGGTCGTTTCAGGTGGACGGTGAAGGGACTCCGCCATACACATACATGTATCCATTCTCCCCCAAAGCCACTCAGGTTCTGATGAGACAGGTGCAGCCTTTGGGGTCCATGAGGCTGTTCTTCCTGAGCTGCTCCCTCCATCCTGATGGCTCACACTACCACATTGTGGGGCTTGGGGTTGCTGAACCGGGTGCAGAAGCTGTGGTTCAACCTTGGACCCTGGCTAAGCTCTTAGAAGGAAGCCTCCCTTCCCCTGCCCAAGGCTGCTGGATTAGATGTAACCTCAGAAACGAACACTCATGACAGATAAAGGGAATCCAAGTCTGTACCCTAATTTCCTACCAGTTGAATGAGGCTTGTTAACTGAACATCTCAAATCTGTTCATACATGGCTGGTTTTGAGGCATCAGGCAGTTGCTGGCACAGGTTCCCCCAGGATCTGTGTGTCTGGCAGATAGTTCACAAGTCTTACTGGGGTGCAGGAGAAGGCCGTCCTCCAGGGTTCATCTTTTTGCGCTGCCATGTCTGATGGTGCTGGGGAGGCACCACGATCTCCTTCCCTCTAAGACGTACTCTGTGTTCACAGCCCCGACAGACGGTTTTGACAGCTGCTGGAAGCATTGGACAAGCCAGTGGAGATCTTTTAAGGCAGATTGGAGAGAATGAGACTGATGAGCGATTCCAGGTAGGATATTTGCAGCCCACAATCTCAAAGCCTAAGTGACGACCTTAGACCAAAGCATGGAGAAGGTAATGAAAAACTGAGTCTTCCTTGAACTGACAAGAAAAAGATAAAGGTGGGTTATCTCAGAAATGTGGGCTTTATGTGTTAATCAATGAAAAGACGTTTTAATTGAAAAAACTCAATTCACTTATACCATGCATCACCACCACATCCAAACACCTGCGTGGTTAATCTCATTGGTTTGCGTGCTGCACTTCCTTTAAACATGAATATGGAGAGAATAATGTCACAACCACCCTAATGTCGGCCACCCAACCTCTACAGCTGTCCACTCATGACCAGTCTCGTTGTATCTGTTTGAGGCAGTTTTTAATTTCGTCATTCTTGAGTCCACACGTCAGAGTGAAAACACATGAATTCCCGTACACTCTGCTTCCACACAGCACAGGCATTCCTTTGTGTTCAGAGCTTTGAGCATGTCTGTGTCACATTCAGAACTGCAAGTGTGGCGGAGAAGTCCTTTTTGTCACCCTCTTTTTCCCCAGTGCCAGAGACATGTCCTCTGGGGAGCAGCTGTAGCCACTGCCTGCAGCTGGCTGGGTGCACTGCCAGCTCAGACAAGACCTCAGCTTGCCTGCCTCGGCCCCCAGCCCCCACAGATGGGGTGCGGTGGCCTCCTGCTGGGGATCTTTAGGCCAGATGAACTCCTCTTCTCACATACTTGTGGGCAGATGCCTTTCATTTGGCTTCCTCCTCCTCCTAAGTCTTCATGTGACAAGTCACATACACATTCATTCTAATTAAACTGCTGCCGTTCCAGCCCAGGTTTTCTGGAAAGAACCCTTTTCTAAATCCTATGTCAGGTTCAGTGTTCTGGATTCTTGTAGAATTCAGAATAAAATCATTCCACTTTCAATTAGCGTTCAGGTTGCTTCGAGAGGGACAGTGTTGCTCACTATTTTGTCTAGAACTGCTGAATTTCACCACCTCGGGACGTGTTGGTTACACGGAGATACGGTCGTGTGTGCTGTAGAAATGAGACGTGCATCTTCTCCTCTTCTCCCCACATGCCTGGGGTGCTGGAGACATGGGACTCCTTCCGACCCACAGTGCATTGAGGCATTCAGTGTGTGATCATCATGTGATCATGGAGGCCAAGACACAGAATGGGTGGTAGGGGTATTCCTGGAAGCCATTTCTGTGCTGCTATGGCCAGTAATAACTATAAACAAAATTAACTGCAAACCACATAAATACACCCCATTAAAGCCAAGCTAATCATGTCCTCATCCTTCCCCTTGATTAAACCCCAAACACATGTGTTGTCCTGTGGATTTTGTACTAGGGCAGGTAGTTCTCTGAGGGTGGGTACCTACTTATGAATTGAGTAAATACAAGGTTCATCGGTTGGTTTCTTAGGTTTAATTATCTTACTGCAGTCAGCTTATTTTCTAGGGTCTGGGAAAGTTGAGAGGGAAAACATACCTCTTCCTTAAGGCATCTCATATATCCTTGTGGGTTTTTTGTTTTGTTTTTAATAGATTGTTCACCTTTTATTCTTTTGACAAACTGTTTCCATCACATGTAAATACAAACTCTGCCCCCTAATGTCTGCTTTTATTCAGACGTGCTAGGGAAGCAGGTTCAAGTTCAGGGTAGTGTCCCATGACACTTTCTTAACAGGGAAAGGCCGGGTTTGAATGTTTCCTGTTTCTGCAAGGTCTCTAGGTAAACACCAGTGCAGTAAGGTGATGCCACCACCTCTTCCAATGGTGTGTAGCCCCTGACCTATTGACACTGGATTTCTTACTCTCTTGGTTTTCCAGTTCTTGAGATCTACTGAGTCTTGCACAAGTGTCGTTAGTCACATACACATTCATTCTAATTAAACTGCTGCCGTTCCAGCCCAGGTTTTCTGGAAAGAACCCTTTTCTAAATCCTATGTCAGGTTCAGTGTTCTGGATTCTTGTAGAATTCAGAATAAAATCATTCCACTTTCAATTAGCGTTCAGGTTGCTTCGAGAGGGACAGTGTTGCTCACTATTTTGTCTAGAACTGCTGAATTTCACCACCTCGGGACGTGTTGGTTACACGGAGATACGGTCGTGTGTGCTGTAGAAATGAGACGTGCATCTTCTCCTCTTCGCCCCACATGCCTGGGGTGCTGGAGACATGGGACTCCTTCCGACCCACAGTGCATTGAGGCATTCAGTGTGTGATCATCATGTGATCATGGAGGCCAAGACACAGAATGGGTGGTAGGGGTATTCCTGGAAGCCATTTCTGTGCTGCTATGGCCAGTAATAACTATAAACAAAATTAACTGCAAACCACATAAATACACCCCATTAAAGCCAAGCTAATCATGTCCTCATCCTTCCCCTTGATTAAACCCCAAACACATGTGTTGTCCTGTGGATTTTGTACTAGGGCAGGTAGTTCTCTGAGGGTGGGTACCTACTTATGAATTGAGTAAATACAAGGTTCATCGGTTGGTTTCTTAGGTTTAATTATCTTACTGCAGTCAGCTTATTTTCTAGGGTCTGGGAAAGTTGAGAGGGAAAACATACCTCTTCCTTAAGGCATCTCATATATCCTTGTGGGTTTTTTGTTTTGTTTTTAATAGATTGTTCACCTTTTATTCTTTTGACAAACTGTTTCCATCACATGTAAATACAAACTCTGCCCCCTAATGTCTGCTTTTATTCAGACGTGCTAGGGAAGCAGGTTCAAGTTCAGGGTAGTGTCCCATGACACTTTCTTAACAGGGAAAGGCCGGGTTTGAATGTTTCCTGTTTCTGCAAGGTCTCTAGGTAAACACCAGTGCAGTAAGGTGATGCCACCACCTCTTCCAATGGTGTGTAGCCCCTGACCTATTGACACTGGATTTCTTACTCTCTTGGTTTTCCAGTTCTTGAGATCCTATCTTGCAGCTTTTTCTTGCATTTTCAATGTGCTTCGTGTTCCCAGAGTTAACAAAGATTTATTTTACATGAGCTACATAATAGTGGTCTTGTTGAAAAGTTTGACAAGGCCCTTGTCAGCAACCATAGCCGTAGGATCACATTCTTTTTCTAACTGGTTTTTTTTTTTTTTTTTTGGTGGGACAAAATTAATAGGAGAATCGGGATTTCTTTAACTTAGTCAAACAAAGCTCTTTAGAACAATCTTGGTCCCTGGGTAAAAAGATGGATTCCTATCAAGCAAAGGAATACTTTGACCCATTTTTGGAAGACTTCTTTTAAAAATTTTTGGTAATAATTTATGATATTCAGATATTCTTTTTGCTGAGTATTGAGAAAGGGGTCTCAGAAGTGTGACTGCAGGCTGTGTGGGGAGCAGTTTCTAGAGGTTATATGCCAGATGAGTGCCGGTCAGATCCCAAAGGCCTCTTCACCTCTCAGCACCACAGGCTGGGGTTTTTCCTTGGACATCCGAGTAAACACCAGAGACCTAAAATAGACTGGGCCAAACTGCCCTTTTCAGGCTACTTCTTTATTTTCCATTTTAAAATGTGCATACTTGGTAGTTTCATGGGTTTCTGATTTGCCTGGATAACGATAGAGTCAGGCTTTCTAAGTGGCTCCAGTGGTAAAGAATCCTGCCAATGTAGGAAACATGGGCTTCAGTGTAAAGATCCTAAAATGGCACCTGTGATTGAGTTAATAGGTTTTTTTTTGTTTTCACCTACCTCTTCCTTAAGGCATCTCATATATCCTTGTGGGTTTTTGTTTTGTTTTAATAGATTGTTCACCTTTTATTCTTTTGACAAACTGTTTCCATCACATGTAAATACAAACTCTGCCCCCTAATGTCTGCTTTTATTCAGACGTGCTAGGGAAGCAGGTTCAAGTTCAGGGTAGTGTCCCATGACACTTTCTTAACAGGGAAAGGCCGGGTTTGAATGTTTCCTGTTTCTGCAAGGTCTCTAGGTAAACACCAGTGCAGTAAGGTGATGCCACCACCTCTTCCAATGGTGTGTAGCCCCTGACCTATTGACACTGGATTTCTTACTCTCTTGGTTTTCCAGTTCTTGAGATCCTATCTTGCAGCTTTTTCTTGCATTTTCAATGTGCTTCGTGTTCCCAGAGTTAACAAAGATTTATTTTACATGAGCTACATAATAGTGGTCTTGTTGAAAAGTTTGACAAGGCCCTTGTCAGCAACCATAGCCGTAGGATCACATTCTTTTTCTAACTGGTATTTTTTTTTTGGTGGGACAAAATTAATAGGAGAATCGGGATTTCTTTAACTTAGTCAAACAAAGCTCTTTAGAACAATCTTGGTCCCTGGGTAAAAAGATGGATTCCTATCAAGCAAAGGAATACTTTGACCCATTTTTGGAAGACTTCTTTTAAAAATTTTTGGTAATAATTTATGATATTCAGATATTCTTTTTGCTGAGTATTGAGAAAGGGGTCTCAGAAGTGTGACTGCAGGCTGTGTGGGGAGCAGTTTCTAGAGGTTATATGCCAGATGAGTGCCGGTCAGATCCCAAAGGCCTCTTCACCTCTCAGCACCACAGGCTGGGGTTTTTCCTTGGACATCCGAGTAAACACCAGAGACCTAAAATAGACTGGGCCAAACTGCCCTTTTCAGGCTACTTCTTTATTTTCCATTTTAAAATGTGCATACTTGGTAGTTTCATGGGTTTCTGATTTGCCTGGATAACGTATAGAGTCAGGCTTTCTAAGTGGCTCCAGTGGTAAAGAATCCGCCTGCCAATGTAGGAAACATGGGTTCTATCAGTGGGTCGGAAAGATCCCCTGGAGAAGGAAGTGGCAACCCACTCCCGTGTTCTTGCCTGGGAAATCCTATGGACAGAGAAGCCTGGTGGGCTCCAGTCCAAAAGGGTCACAAAAGAAATGACAACAGCAAACATGTAGTCTTTACTCTGTATAAAACTGTACAGGCTAACACTCTTTCCAGTATATCTTCTTATAAAATATCTTGTTGTAAAGACTCTGTTGGTGCCCTTTCCATTCTGAATCAAAAGTGCTTTTCATTATCTGATGAATTAATAAGGACTTCTGACCACATTTCCTCTGGGAGAAAGTCTTGACATGTTGGTTCAAAATAAAAATGGTTTCTTTGGGAAGTCATTTCCCAACCAAATAAATGACCGTCAGCATTAAAAGCCAAGAAGCGAATTAAATGGGGCAGTAGTGATTCTTCAGGTCACAGAATAGTAGCAGGCCTGATGGGCTAAGTGAAGGGATTCTCCATCCTGCAGGGAAAAAGCCTTTATGGCGACTGGAAGCATGAACTGATCTTTAAAGGCTCAGGGCTCTTTGCATCTTTGGTGAGGCCTTCTTGTAGATGGCTTATTTATGCAAACTCCCTTTCCACTTTTCATAACAATTAATCTCCATCCAGAAGGCGACCAAACACTGAGGATCACTTATGTTCAGAGCATTCATGAGCTCCTGAGCTGGAGCTGCTGTCCGTGCATGCTCAATGTTGCCCCCTGGAGGCCGAGATGTGGCTGAATTTCTGATGATGGCTGGGATCCTTGTGCTAAGTAGAAATCCGAAAGATAAATTTTCAAGTCACAGGGAACCGTGATGACCTGGCAGCCATGAATGTTATTCTTGCTACTGCTCATAGTGTACATTTTCAGCTGATCTACCACATACTTGGGAGATGTTGTCAACATTCTGTGTTGTTTAAACGCATAAAGACCAATCAATGGTGAAAATAAAAGCCCTTCCCTCAAATTAACCTATTTTAGATGGAAACATATGATCCTTAATGTATAGGAGACTGTATCATTAGGATATAAGTCTCCTTCCTTAGTTAGCTCTCAGGCTAACTTGACATTCCAGAAGAATAAGTAGGGAAAAAGGCATTATTCTACAGTACTAAAGGAAAAAGATCAAATGTAATTTTAATAAAATGTTTAAGTAGACACCACACTTTATCTTCAAGTTGTAAAGGGTGATGAGGAAAATATAAATGACTGTTTCCCTATCCTTAGGATGTTTTAATGAGTTTGGCTAAAGCTGTTGCCAATGCTGCTGCCATGTTGGTACTAAAGGCAAAGAATGTTGCCCAAGTGGCCGAGGACACGGTCCTGCAGAACAGGGTGATCGCCGCGGCCACCCAGTGTGCCCTCTCTACCTCCCAGCTCGTGGCGTGTGCCAAGGTAAGCCAAGGCAGCCCCACCCTTTCTGCAGAGTGTCATGTCACATGCTCCTGTCTGCCTCCAGTCTTTGGGAGGAAGCAGGGGCAGGGCTTGTTAAAATTGTCTAAGACTCACAGCTTGCTTCAGGTATCTTTTAGGTGATATGGTAGGATTTTAGCAGACGCTGTCCAGTTCTGCTTTAATCCTTTTTAGCTTGTTCGGGTCCTCAGGCGATGGTACTTTTCTGTGTCTAATTGCCATTTCTACATGCAAATTGCTGTGTCTCCCTTTTGGACTTGTCAGTATGACTTATTTACCCCTGTGCACAAAGAGCTCTTGGATTGTACCATTGCAGCATTATACATGGGTTTAGTAATGATCCACAGGGGTCGTGAGAGTCCTTTCTGCACTCCACAGTATCAAAATGAGGATCGTGATGAAGTTCATGGTTGTTATTAGGATGTACACCCTGTCTGCAGCCGTGCCACCCTGAACGTTCCCGATCTTATCTAATCTCAGAAGCTAAGCAGTGTTGGGTCTGATTAGTACTTGGATAAGAGGATGTGCATGGTCTGTGTCACACATTACCTCATGGAGCACCATCACCCCTGGTTTCCTGAAGAGGAAACCTAGTCCCTTAGATGTTACTGAGAAGATCACAGCCACAAAAATCCTAAGTGGCAAGACCAGGATTGCAATTCAGGCTGGTCTGACTTCAGATACCCCTTCTATTCAGCCACATATATCTTTGCTGAGATGGTGCATCACAAGAGGGAAGGCATCAGTTTCTAGACCTGATAGAACATTTTGTAAAGATCTGTAAGGGCTTCCCAGGTGTCTCAGTCGGAATTGACCTGCCATGCAGGAGATGGCATCCCTAGGCTGGGAAGTAAAAAAAAACACCAGCTATCAAATTTTAATAAAATGTTTAAGTAGCCCCTTTCAAGTTGTAAAGGGTGATGAGGAAAATATAAATGACTGTTTCCCTATCCTTAGGATGTTTTAATGAGTTTGGCTAAAGCTGTTGCCAATGCTGCTGCCATGTTGGTACTAAAGGCAAAGAATGTTGCCCAAGTGGCCGAGGACACGGTCCTGCAGAACAGGGTGATCGCCGCGGCCACCCAGTGTGCCCTCTCTACCTCCCAGCTCGTGGCGTGTGCCAAGGTAAGCCAAGGCAGCCCCACCCTTTCTGCAGAGTGTCATGTCACATGCTCCTGTCTGCCTCCAGTCTTTGGGAGGAAGCAGGGGCAGGGCTTGTTAAAATTGTCTAAGACTCACAGCTTGCTTCAGGTATCTTTTAGGTGATATGGTAGGATTTTAGCAGACGCTGTCCAGTTCTGCTTTAATCCTTTTAGCTTGTTCGGGTCCTCAGGCGATGGTACTTTTCTGTGTCTAATTGCCATTTCTACATGCAAATTGCTGTGTCTCCCTTTTGGACTTGTCAGTATGACTTATTTACCCCTGTGCACAAAGAGCTCTTGGATTGTACCATTGCAGCATTATACATGGGTTTAGTAATGATCCACAGGGGTCGTGAGAGTCCTTTCTGCACTCCACAGTATCAAAATGAGGATCGTGATGAAGTTCATGGTTGTTATTAGGATGTACACCCTGTCTGCAGCCGTGCCACCCTGAACGTTCCCGATCTTATCTAATCTCAGAAGCTAAGCAGTGTTGGGTCTGATTAGTACTTGGATAAGAGGATGTGCATGGTCTGTGTCACACATTACCTCATGGAGCACCATCACCCCTGGTTTCCTGAAGAGGAAACCTAGTCCCTTAGATGTTACTGAGAAGATCACAGCCACAAAAATCCTAAGTGGCAAGACCAGGATTGCAATTCAGGCTGGTCTGACTTCAGATACCCCTTCTATTCAGCCACATATATCTTTGCTGAGATGGTGCATCACAAGAGGGAAGGCATCAGTTTCTAGACCTGATAGAACATTTTGTAAAGATCTGTAAGGGCTTCCCAGGTGTCTCAGTCGTAAAGAATTGACCTGCCATGCAGGAGATGCGGGTTCAATCCCTAGGCTGGGAAAATCCTCTGGAGGAGGAAATGGCAACTCATTTCAGTATTCTTGCCAGGAAAATCCCATGGACAGAGGACCCTGGTGGGCTACAGTCCATAGGGTCACAGAGTCAGACACAATTGAGCAACTGAGCACACACACACAGATCTGTGATCTGGTTCAACCTGGCATTGCTAGTCCTGTGGGAGGGTTTGCAGCATCATTAATGGTCTCTGTCCTGCTTTCCTTGTTCACCAGCCTAGTTTCACAGATACTGACTCAGCCCCCCTACTCCTTCAAGTACCATGAGGCAGACTTCCAGGAAACAGATCTTCTAGAAAAAAATATATAATTCTTTGACATAGTCTTTCTCTCAGCTCACAAAAGTCAGTACAGAGGTTCAAGAGAAGGTGGTATAAATTGTGAATATCATACATTTCTCTCTATGAAGTAGTCAGTAGTAGCGGCGGTTACAGAGCACTAATGGAGATGAAAGTCAGTGGGCATCTAAAATCACAAAGTGAAATGATCAAGTATGAGAAACCTCCAGTGCAGGCTCGGTCTAGTCCCTGGTCCTCTAAGAAACCGAGCCCCAGGCCACGGAAGGACAAGGTGGAAATGCGAGTGGGTGCTGGAGACCAGAGTTGTGCCACGGTGCCCCAGACCCGCTCCCTCCTCGCTGCAGGTCGTGAGCCCCACCATCAGCTCGCCTGTGTGCCAGGAGCAGCTGATCGAAGCAGGGAAGCTCGTGGACCGCTCGGTGGAGAACTGCGTCCGCGCCTGCCAGGCGGCCACCGACGACACCGAGCTGCTGAAGCAGGTCAGCGCGGCTGCCAGCGTGGTCAGCCAGGCCCTCCACGATCTCCTGCAGCACGTGCGACAGTTTGCCAGCCGAGGCGAGCCCATCGGGCGCTACGACCAGGCCACCGATACCATCATGTGTGTCACCGAGAGCATCTTCAGCTCCATGGGCGATGCTGGTGAGGACCTGGCTGTGGGCTGTGGGTGGGCCAGGCGGCTTGGGGTTCCCTGATGGCGCTGCCTGTGAACAAGTCAGATGATGGGTGCCTGGACGCCTTGTGGAGGGGGAAGTTCTCATCAACCTCAGTCAGAGGCTTCTTCCCTGAGGCTGGAGAAAAGATGGAAGGCTTCTAATGTGCCCATCCGAGTGACACCAAGAAACTTAATGTCAATTAGGATTTCTTTCTTTCTTTCTTTTTTAATAATTTAGGTGCACAATGTATCCGTTTTATACGCAAAATGTCCGTGTTGGTTATGGTGAATTTGGTGCAGCCACAGGAAGAGGCAAGGATGAGACTTGGAAGGAAGTGTATGATACTCACAGTTCCCAGGCGGGGGCTCACACAGAGGCACAGGGGAAGCGTCAGGTTCTGGTCAGACCGCAGGAGACAGGATTGAAGGGCGAGCTTAGGCCACCCCCTTTACTGAGCTTCTATAGGAAAGGCAAGATGGAGCAAAATGAACAGCTTGGGTTTGACTAGTCTGAATAATTTCAGGTGGCTCTTCCCTTATAGGCATCATCCCGACTGCCTGCTCCATGGCTCTGGGCTGATGAAGGCAGAGGAATATTGCCTCCTGAGTGCAGGGGCCAGGTAGAGGTGGGCACTGGACTGGATAGTTGGCCACCATACTCGTGGCTGGGCCCTTTACTGTCTCTTTGACTACCTTGGGGAGGGCAGTCTCTCTCCAACCAGAAAGGTTTTTCTAAGATGTCTAACAGGGGCTTCCCTGGTGGTCCAGTGGGTAAAGAGTCTACCTTGCAGTGCAGGGGCACTGGTTCAATCCCACATGCCACGGAGCGGCTGGACCAGTGTGTCCAGTTATGAGCCAGCGCTCTAGAGCACGTGCACCCAGAGCCAGTGCTCTGCAATGAGAGAGGCCGCTGCGATGGGAGGCCCACACAGGCCAAAAAATAAAGGTGGAAGAAAATAAATAAATTTTAAAAAACCAATAAAAGAAGCCAAAACTTAAAAAAAAAAAAAAGATGTCAAATATCTCTGTCTCTCTCTGTCTCTCTCTCTGTATATATATATATACCAGAAGAAAAAAAGATGTCAACATCACTATACACATTACACATACACACACACACATATATATAGCACCTTTTCAGTATGTTAGTTAAAAATTAAGTTTCCTCAACCCCTCAGTCCATCAGTATCCCATCTAATTCTCTAGAATTAACCACTCAGCAATTTCTGTTTTATCTGTTAAGCATTGTTCCATCTTCCTACTGACATTTAAAGGCGTGTATGTATGTGGAACGCCCTCTTTCCATATTAATAGAATTCTATTACACATATTCTTTGGCAGCCTTTTTCACTAAAGATATTAGGATGTTTCTTCATGTTGACCTGTACAGTAATCTTTTTAATGGCAGCATAGTATTCTATTCAATGAATGCATCATAATCTACTTAACCAGTGGGTTTTGTTTTTTTTTTAATGGTGATTTCCAAATTTTGTCCTCTTTTTCAAAATTAATACTATAGTAATCAGTCTTGTAAAAATATCTGTTTACTTTGGGAAGTACATGTAGGATAAATTCCTGTCCGTTGAATTTCTGGGCCAATACATATGTATACTTTTTATTTTAAATAGGTTTGAATTTCTCTCCACAGTTTGCAGCCCCAGTAGTTTGAAAGAGGTCTGTTTTCCTTCTTCATCAACACAGAGCAATATTTTATAATAAGCGTTTTTTTGTTGTTAAAGAAAACTACCTTGTGCTTTTCTCTGTCCCTTTTCAGTGATTTAAGAGGTGGCAGTGCTCCGCAACTTGGATTCTTCTGGTTCTTCTTTTTTAAATAAACTTTTTCTTATGGAATATGTTTTATATCTCTAGAAATATTGCTGGAGTAATAGACTTTTCCTTTACCCTGCCCCTGTTTTTTAGCCTCTCCCCTAGCCCATGCACTGGTTCAATCCCACATGCCACGGACGCTGGACCAGTGTGTCCAGTTATGAGCCAGCGCTCTAGAGCACGTGCACCCAGAGCCAGTGCTCTGCAATGAGAGAGGCCGCTGCGATGGGAGGCCCACACAGGCCAAAAAATAAAGGTGGAAGAAAATAAATAAATTTTAAAAAACCAATAAAAGAAGCCAAAACTTAAAAAAAAAAAAAAGATGTCAAATATCTCTGTCTCTCTCTGTCTCTCTCTCTGTATATATATATATACCAGAAGAAAAAAAGATGTCAACATCACTATACACATTACACATACACACACACACATATATATAGCACCTTTTCAGTATGTTAGTTAAAAATTAAGTTTCCTCAACCCCTCAGTCCATCAGTATCCCATCTAATTCTCTAGAATTAACCACTCAGCAATTTCTGTTTTATCTGTTAAGCATTGTTCCATCTTCCTACTGACATTTAAAGGCGTGTATGTATGTGGAACGCCCTCTTTCCATATTAATAGAATTCTATTACACATATTCTTTGGCAGCCTTTTTCACTAAAGATATTAGGATGTTTCTTCATGTTGACCTGTACAGTAATCTTTTTAATGGCAGCATAGTATTCTATTCAATGAATGCATCATAATCTACTTAACCAGTGGGTTTTGTTTTTTTTTTAATGGTGATTTCCAAATTTTGTCCTCTTTTTCAAAATTAATACTATAGTAATCAGTCTTGTAAAAATATCTGTTTACTTTGGGAAGTACATGTAGGATAAATTCCTGTCCGTTGAATTTCTGGGCCAATACATATGTATACTTTTTATTTTAAATAGGTTTGAATTTCTCTCCACAGTTTGCAGCCCCAGTAGTTTGAAAGAGGTCTGTTTTCCTTCTTCATCAACACAGAGCAATATTTTATAATAAGCGTTTTTTTGTTGTTAAAGAAAACTACCTTGTGCTTTTCTCTGTCCCTTTTCAGTGATTTAAGAGGTGGCAGTGCTCCGCAACTTGGATTCTTCTGGTTCTTCTTTTTTAAATAAACTTTTTCTTATGGAATATGTTTTATATCTCTAGAAATATTGCTGGAGTAATAGACTTTTCCTTTACCCTGCCCCTGTTTTTTAGCCTCTCCCCTAGCCCATGCAGCCTTGGTCAGGACGGGGAGAGGAGTGCTGGTATGTTACAGTTTGCTAAGCTGCAGACCTTATTCAGCTTTCACCTGTTTTTCACTAATGCCCCTGAATTGTCCCAGGCTCTAATCCAGGGTACCTTGAAACGAGCACATTTTGATTTTCATGAAAGTTCCCCATCTCCCTTCATGTTAACAGTGCTTTGACACTATCCACTAATGACCCAAGGGAGGACAGTGCTCATATTTGAGTTGTTTTATTTTTTAATGTTGTTGATGGTACCCCTCCCACCTCTAAAAGGAAGTTGAAGGAAATTTCAATAAAATCACAATTACTGCTAATAAGGTCAGAACCAATGCTGAAAGGGTGAGCCAAGAAATAGTTGATAGGGAGACTGGGCCAAAGCAGATCTTACTGGAATCTATGTCCCATGAGGGGGAGTCAAGTGACACAAGTAAAGCGGGTTGTGTGATACCACTCATCTGGTGTCAGGCAGACTCAAAAGTAAAAGATAAATTTTTCTATGCACACTGCTCAAAGAGTTTATCATAGGGGCTTCTGTGTAAGCAGCTCTTGAGGTGGGGTAAATAATATTTTCTATATAAGTATTTACTGAGCATAAATGCACATCATAAATCCACATCATCTTGTTCCCTGCCTTCTCTTTATGAAAAGTTCCTCTTAGGTTACTTAGTCACAGCGAGAAGCTGAACTTGGACGCCTTTGGGGTGGACAGGTCTGGCAGCCACGGGGAATGTTTTTGGTTCTGGGTCTGTCTTGGCTTCGCTGCTTAGGAATGGAGCAGGGAGGCTCATTTGCCTTTGTGCATTTGGCCAGAGGAACAGAGATGAGCTGAGGCTTCCCCTGAGCTTGAGGAAGCAGACACACAGACTGCATCCTCTCTCCCTCCCTGTAGGTGAAATGGTGCGCCAGGCCCGGGTCCTGGCCCAGGCCACCTCAGACCTCGTCAATGCCATGCGGTCAGACGCGGGAAACCGAAATCGACATGGAGAATTCCAAGAAGCTCCTGGCAGCAGCCAAACTTTTGGCTGACTCCACGGCTCGCATGGTGGAGGCTGCAAAGGTAGTACATTGGATTTACTCACTTGAGAAGTGAACATTATTGGAAGTAAGAATCAGGAGTGCTGGTATGTTACAGTTTGCTAAGCTGCAGACCTTATTCAGCTTTCACCTGTTTTTCACTAATGCCCCTGAATTGTCCCAGGCTCTAATCCAGGGTACCTTGAAACGAGCACATTTTGATTTTCATGAAAGTTCCCCATCTCCCTTCATGTTAACAGTGCTTTGACACTATCCACTAATGACCCAAGGGAGGACAGTGCTCATATTTGAGTTGTTTTATTTTTTAATGTTGTTGATGGTACCCCTCCCACCTCTAAAAGGAAGTTGAAGGAAATTTCAATAAAATCACAATTACTGCTAATAAGGTCAGAACCAATGCTGAAAGGGTGAGCCAAGAAATAGTTGATAGGGAGACTGGGCCAAAGCAGATCTTACTGGAATCTATGTCCCATGAGGGGGAGTCAAGTGACACAAGTAAAGCGGGTTGTGTGATACCACTCATCTGGTGTCAGGCAGACTCAAAAGTAAAAGATAAATTTTTCTATGCACACTGCTCAAAGAGTTTATCATAGGGGCTTCTGTGTAAGCAGCTCTTGAGGTGGGGTAAATAATATTTTCTATATAAGTATTTACTGAGCATAAATGCACATCATAAATCCACATCATCTTGTTCCCTGCCTTCTCTTTATGAAAAGTTCCTCTTAGGTTACTTAGTCACAGCGAGAAGCTGAACTTGGACGCCTTTGGGGTGGACAGGTCTGGCAGCCACGGGGAATGTTTTTGGTTCTGGGTCTGTCTTGGCTTCGCTGCTTAGGAATGGAGCAGGGAGGCTCATTTGCCTTTGTGCATTTGGCCAGAGGAACAGAGATGAGCTGAGGCTTCCCCTGAGCTTGAGGAAGCAGACACACAGACTGCATCCTCTCTCCCTCCCTGTAGGTGAAATGGTGCGCCAGGCCCGGGTCCTGGCCCAGGCCACCTCAGACCTCGTCAATGCCATGCGGTCAGACGCGGAAGCCGAAATCGACATGGAGAATTCCAAGAAGCTCCTGGCAGCAGCCAAACTTTTGGCTGACTCCACGGCTCGCATGGTGGAGGCTGCAAAGGTAGTACATTGGATTTACTCACTTGAGAAGTGAACATTATTGGAAGTAAGAATCTGGAACGTGCCTGCAGGATAGAGAATGGTTAACCAAGTGCATGTTTTTGTTTACTTAGAATGTAGGTGGCTTTGTAATGTTTAGCCTTCTTCAGGTGGGAGAGAGGGAGGTCATGGAACATATGAATGGAACTCTAGGGGAGCAGAGCTGACTCAGCTATAGACAACAGAGTCTCTGCTTAGCATGTGCTCTTCCCATGGAGTCATTGCCAGTGGCTTTATTGAAAATGGTGATTAAAGTTGAGATTTCCAAGACCTTCCCTTTACCTCTTTCTGTAGCCTTAATATCACATTGCCCTCTATTTGACTTCTCAGCCAAACTTCTTTTAAGATTTTGCATAGGTGACAAACTTATGATAACCAAAAGGGTAGTCTTGGGAGGGATAAATTAGGAATTTGGGATTAATATATATGTATAGGGCTTCCCCTGGTGGTCCAGTGGGTAAGGACACCGCCTTGCAGTGCAAGGGGCGCCGGTTTGATCCCTGGCCTGGGAAGATCCCACGTGCCGCGGAGCGACTGGACCGATGTGTCCAATTACCGAGCTGGAGCTCTGGGGCGCATGCGCCCAGAGCTGGCGCTCTGCGACGACAGAGGCCACTGCGATGGGACGCCCACACGGGCCAAAGAACAAAGACAGATGAAAATAGAGAAATGAAAGACCAATAGAAGTGGCCCGCCCATCTCCCTCCCTCCCCACCTCACCCCCCAAAAGATAAACAAATAAAACAGATGTTTTAATATATATATATACACACACTATTATATTGAGATAAATAAACAACCTACCATATAGCACAGGGAACTTAATTTCTTGTATGGGAAAAGAGTCTGAAAAAGAATATATTGTGTGTGTGTGTGTGTGTGTGTGTGTGTGTGTGTGAATAAAGACAAAATTCAGAAAATTGCCTTATATATAATTTTATATATAATTACCTTATGTAATTTTATATCTTATAAAATTCATATACATATGAATAAGAAAATAGAAATCACCTTCAACTCCATATCCCCAGGGTAACATGTTGAATGTATTTCCTGCACATTTTCAGGTTCATTAAACATCCCACCGCTTAGCCTGTCTCCTTCACTTCCAACAGAACAGTAGTGTATCTAAGCCAAGTATGTGAATTTCATTCACTTTCAGTGTCTGACATGCAGTGACATCCAGTAGACCTTCCTTCTTGTCTGACTCATCACGGTATTGCCCGAGGGGCTGAGCGGCCTTAGAGATATATTCTGGGTAGGACTGAAGAGAATCCCAAGGAGGGGAAGGGTCTGAACTTCCTTCCTGTGCCTTGATCCTTCTTTCTGCCAAAAAGATCTGCTCCTAACCATCCCTTTTTTAAAGATTGTTACTGATTTTGTTTCCTTCTTTTTTTCCCCTCTTTTTAAGTCATTTCAAGCAAACCCCATGTTCACAAAACTTACTTGCTAGACTGAAAAGATCCTTAGTGAAAAATGTAGTCAGTCCTTTATTGTGCAGATGAGAAAGTTGGCACTAAGAAGAGTTAAGCCTATTACCACATAACCAGCACCCAGCCAAATCCAAGGTGTGCATTTGTTTCTACCGCCTTGCAGTGCAAGGCGCGGTTTGATCCCTGTGGAAGATCCCACGTGCGAGCGACTGGACCGATGTGTCCAATTACCGAGCTGGAGCTCTGGGCGCATGCGCCCAGAGCTGGCGCTCTGCACGACAGAGGCCACTGCGATGGGACGCCCACACGGGCCAAAGAACAAAGACAGATGAAAATAGAGAAATGAAAGACCAATAGAAGTGGCCCGCCCATCTCCCTCCCTCCCCACCTCACCCCCCAAAAGATAAACAAATAAAACAGATGTTTTAATATATATATATACACACACTATTATATTGAGATAAATAAACAACCTACCATATAGCACAGGGAACTTAATTTCTTGTATGGGAAAAGAGTCTGAAAAAGAATATATTGTGTGTGTGTGTGTGTGTGTGTGTGTGTGTGTGTGAATAAAGACAAAATTCAGAAAATTGCCTTATATATAATTTTATATATAATTACCTTATGTAATTTTATATCTTATAAAATTCATATACATATGAATAAGAAAATAGAAATCACCTTCAACTCCATATCCCCAGGGTAACATGTTGAATGTATTTCCTGCACATTTTCAGGTTCATTAAACATCCCACCGCTTAGCCTGTCTCCTTCACTTCCAACAGAACAGTAGTGTATCTAAGCCAAGTATGTGAATTTCATTCACTTTCAGTGTCTGACATGCAGTGACATCCAGTAGACCTTCCTTCTTGTCTGACTCATCACGGTATTGCCCGAGGGGCTGAGCGGCCTTAGAGATATATTCTGGGTAGGACTGAAGAGAATCCCAAGGAGGGGAAGGGTCTGAACTTCCTTCCTGTGCCTTGATCCTTCTTTCTGCCAAAAAGATCTGCTCCTAACCATCCCTTTTTTAAAGATTGTTACTGATTTTGTTTCCTTCTTTTTTTCCCCTCTTTTTAAGTCATTTCAAGCAAACCCCATGTTCACAAAACTTACTTGCTAGACTGAAAAGATCCTTAGTGAAAAATGTAGTCAGTCCTTTATTGTGCAGATGAGAAAGTTGGCACTAAGAAGAGTTAAGCCTATTACCACATAACCAGCACCCAGCCAAATCCAAGGTGTGCATTTGTTTCTAGATGCATATAACTCCCCAGACCCATTCACTGCATATACCAGCCTACCAAAGTATTTGTTGTTTTTGATTATTTATATTAAATGGGACAAGGTTGAGTGTTTCTGTAGCTTATTTTAATGTTTTAGTTCAAAGTTGCCACTTTTTTGTCATGGAAATATTATAATTTGCTGAGTTTTGTTGGAAGATAAAGCATATACGATGCTTAGACTTCCAAAGGATATATTTAAAGTGAAGAAGAAACACAGATAATCCGTGACAATGATTGCAAGCCAAGATTAGTACCCATATCTAATATATTCATCATGCAGAAGACATTGCTAAGGAAGGATCCAGATGCCCATGTCACTATAAAGTACAGAAATGGTACTTTCCAGTTGCTTGAACACACTGTTGAGGCTGGCAGTGCACTGGAGGCATTGATCAAAATACCCAGTCACCCTCATAAAAACAGAAGGAGCCAAAGGGAGCTCAGACAATCCTTTCATATGTGAAATGCAAAAATGTAATTTTCAGTTGCTGGAAGCACAAAATCAAAACTACTAAAAGTAGTTTAAGTTTGAAAGAATAGGAGATTCCAACCAAGAGGATTGCCAAAATAACTCCGCCATGGATGTTAAAACTGTTCCGCTTGGTGTGAATTCCTATGGCTTCTTATAAATACTGTAGTTCAGAGAAGTTGGTCTTTGCAAATGAGTAAACTTGGCAAGGTGGCCATGTGGGAAATGGAGAGATTCAGAAAATTGATTTTCGGTAATGGCTGTGTTTCTTTCTGCCTTGCGTGCAGTTATTATTGCCTGAAAATGTTCATGGAAAGAAACTCGTTCGTACATCCAGCACTGGTCACAAAGCACCCAGGCCTTGTGTGAAGACTCTTGATTGATGCTCTTAGTGGACGTGGAGGTGGAAGATGGGCAGTGGCTTTAAGTTGTTGAGTTATCATGCAGTCAAAGGATCGTCTCCCTCTGTTACCTTTAACCTTTCCCTGCTTCACAACCCTAGTCATCTAAGTAAAACCCACTTGGACTCCTAGCACAAACCTACAGCAACATGAGAAAAGGACCATGGGCTTACACAAGGGAAGCAGTGGCTGTGCCCACTGGCTGTGCTTGAAGCCCTCCTCTTTCCATGCCAGAATAGGGGTTATCAATTTCTCTTGTTATTTTAGTAAGACTGGATACCAGTTTTGCTTGGATACTTTTGCCAACTCAGACTTTCTAGGAGTGCAACTTCTAGACATGGTCTTTTGGAACAACATTGCCTTATAGAATTTTGGATGGCATTCCCATCCCCCTGCTCCCTCCACCCAGGCCCCTGTGTTATGCTGGAATCTTAGCCTATTCCCATTCACCAGTACCACAGGATGGGTGAGTCTTTCGGCAGCCACATGTGTCTGTCACTCCAATTAAAATAAAATCCTCCCCAAGCAGGAGGGAGATTTATCTTAACATCCTTTTAGCCATGGGTTTCTGACCACAAGGTAATTGATATGGATGACAAAAGCTATGATCTCAAGTGTGTAATTATTACCACTAGATTTCTCCTGTTTAGCTGTGCAGTGTTGAAACATCCCCTGAGAAATATTTTGTTATTGTGAGAAGAAACATCTCTGTCATAAAGATACTGCTCAGAGCATTCTGAGATGCTTTGTATTCCTAGGAAAACGTAAAATTGAAGGTATAAAATTCAGTTTCTGTGGCATGTTGCCCCTGAACCTCTTGGAATCTTTGCACCTTGACAGGGGGCCGCAGCCAACCCTGAGAACGAGGACCAACAGCAAAGACTGAGAGAAGCTGCCGAAGGTCTCCGGGTGGCAACCAATGCTGCAGCCCAGAATGCTATTAAGAAAAAGATCGTCAACCGACTGGAGGTCAGTAAAAAGACTGGTTTGCTCGGTTTTAGATTTGAAGAGTCCATTGAAAGAACCATCAAATTTACGAGGCAGTGTCATACAAAGGAAGCTGAATCAAGGTGGATGATGGAGTTTACTGGTTTAGGTGCCCTGAGCAACTTGAACAGCTGATTTAGGAACGTTGATTTGAATAGTACGTTTAGGTCCAGTGGTTTAGGTCCATTGACAACAGTTTGAAAAATTGCTTCAGGTCATGTTTGCACAAAGCCAGGATCTTGTCAGAGTTTAACATTCTTCTTTTTTTTGTTTTTAATTTTGGCCTCTTTTATTGTTTATTTATTTATTTATTTTCATCCATCTTTGTTCTTCTGCCTGTATGGGTCTCCCATTGCAGCGGCTTCTCTCGTTGCAGAGCACCGGCTCTGGGCGCATGCGCTCCAGAGCTCCAGCTCAGTAGTTGGACACATCGGTCCAGCTGCTCCACGGCACATGGGATCTTCCTGGGTCAGGGATTGAACCGGTGTCCCTTGCACTGCAAGGTGGACTCTACCTAGTGAACCACCAGGGAAGCCCCAGAGTTTAACATTTTTGAATAGAATTCAAATATTCTTTCAGGAGAAAGCGGGTTTTTTGTTTTTTCTTTTTTCTGCCCCCCCTGGCATTAAGGGAGGTACACTTTCAGAAAGGACCTTTATATGTATATATGTTGTTGGAGGTAATGTTCTTTCGAGCTTCCCAGCTGGTGGAAGAACCCACCTGCCAATGCAGGAGACTTAAGAGACATAGGTTTGATCCCTGGGTTTGGAAGATTCCCTGGAGGATGACATGGCAATCCACACCAGTATTCTTTCCTGAAAAATCCCATGGATAAGGAGCCTGACGGGCTATAGTCTGTGGGGTTACAAAGAGTAAAATATGACTGAAATGACAGTACACACACAGTGTTCTTTCAGAACTCCCAATAGAAAGTAAGAACTTGGGAAGGTGGAGATGAGAGTAAAGAGATCAGGAAGGGAATAATAAATACTTTTGTCATTTTCCAAAATGCTTATTTGTTCCCCAAAAAAAAGTAATAGGCACAGACTCTTTAGGAAAAAAAGTCTGCCTCTCACATGTACACAGGAGATTCTTAGAATAAAATCTGGAAGGATTTGAGGCCAGAACTTGCCTGTCTTAGTGAGGAATCCCTCCATGTGTAGTCTTCTGGGTTCTGGAAGAAAACTGGCCTCCGTGTCCATGGAAGAAGACTAGAGAGTCACCATGATTTAATATGCCAAGGGGGCCATCTGGGTCTTTCTGAACCCAGGCAAGTCAGGAGCACCAGCGTTGTGTCTGATCCTTGACCCAGAGAGCGGCCCATGTCTTTTGTGAGAGAAACATCTTTTTCCTGAAACATTTAAGCTTGGTGTTGCTCATCAGTGCCGTCAGGATCTTGGGACTTGTCCCTTGCCTTTTGGCTCAAGCCTCCCTGTTTTTTTTTTCAATTGTCTTTGAGGCTTGGCTAGGTTAGGATGTCTGTGGTGCTGAAAGGGTGGGATCTGTGCCTGTTACTCCCTTTCTTATAGCTGTCCAGTGCCCCCCTATAGTGGAGGGGGTTTATATCAGTGTGCACGCATGTGTGTGTGTGTGCACATGTGAACCTTGGCTCACCTCCTCTCCTCTGTCCTCCCCAGGTTGCAGCCAAGCAGGCTGCCGCTGCAGCCACGCAGACCATCGCTGCCTCCCAGAATGCAGCTGTGTCCAACAAGAACCCCGCGGCCCAGCAGCAGCTGGTGCAGAGCTGCAAGGTGAGGCTCAGCTGCCGGAGAGCCAGGTCTGCTGGAGGACACCCTGATAGGATTAGAGCACGTGATGCCCAGCTAATGCAGTTAAGACTGATCATCCAGGCCCTAATCCAGTTTGTCCTGGCTCCCATGTTCCAGGTGTATGCTCACATACACACACGTCTGGCTTTTGTCTGTTGAGTGGATGGCCAGTGCTTGGAAGGAAAGCAGGGTGTTTCTCCCAGCACTGTCTTTCCTTTGTCTAGATTCTTTTCCTCTTTGTGAGCATGAATCAAGGAGGATCAATGACGAGGCCGTTTTCAGGCTCTGAAGCAGGAGTGAAGCGTTGACTTGCAGAGTGCCTTCCTCCATTTGAACAGTGGCCTCTGTGTTCAGTCTTGCATTGATTCATCCTGTCTGGTCTCAGTGTTGCTGCGCTCTGGTGTTTTCTCTGGTGCCTGATGAGTCTTTCGGATCTCGGCCCTGACTCTGTGCTGATGCCACTGAGGGTGTCGCTCCCCTCTGCCGCCTTCTCTCGGGACCCAGAGTTGAGTCCCAGGAGAGCCCAGGCAATGCCAGACACACACTCTCATTGCATGGCCATTGCCCACATCTTGACACCATCTCTGACTGAAGTTTTCCTCAAGTGTTTGCAGTTGGCCATGAGAGCTGGGTGCAGGGGCATGTTAGATGTATGTGGGTACTGAGCCCTCTCTCTCCAAAATGACGTATGTGGGGGGGATTTGCTACATCTACTTCAGAAATTGCTTTGCTTCTGCAGGGAGACTACCCAGGACCCTGTAAATCCCAGTTCTCCAAGCCCAGCCCCTCCTTAGGGAGCAAGTTTGTTCTGGTAGAACAGCCTCAGCCATATAGGAGGACCCTGACCTAGGGGCTGTGCACGTAAATGAGTGGCTTTTCTGAGAGCCAGGCCCAGAAGGAGATTGTTTCCTGTTGGGGCCTGGCTTTGGCAGGTAGCAAAATAATATTTCCCTTTTCAGGGAGCGCGGGCCACTTGTATCCAGAAACATAGTATAAGGTCCCTCACCTCTACTTTTCATGAAGAAACTGAACCTACTCAGCCTGTGGGTATTCCTGTCAGGGGATGAGAGCATTGCTGTTTATCAGAATGCAAGGCAGAAAGAAAAGTGGACCAGATTTGTGGAGCCAGCAGTCCTAGAGAGAATCTATATAAAAGTCTTCTGAAAATGTCTGTGTGTGTATATATATACATATATATGTATATATATATATATATATATATATGTATATATATAGTAGATTATTGCCAGAATGGGCTCCTGAAAAGAAGGTATCACCAGGGTGGGGTGCTCTTGGGCCCTTTCTTAGCAGTGCAGCCACTGCCCTGTGAGCTCGGAGGGCCTGGTTCGTCAGATGGGCATTAGGACAGAGGGACATGTGGCAGGGGCAGGGAGCTCAGGAAAAGCCCATAATCTCCTCAGTACCATTGGAGATTTTAGTCTTCATGATTCATCCTGTCTGGTCTCAGTGTTGCTGCGCTCTGGTGTTTTCTCTGGTGCCTGATGAGTCTTTCGGATCTCGGCCCTGACTCTGTGCTGATGCCACTGAGGGTGTCGCTCCCCTCTGCCGCCTTCTCTCGGGACCCAGAGTTGAGTCCCAGGAGAGCCCAGGCAATGCCAGACACACACTCTCATTGCATGGCCATTGCCCACATCTTGACACCATCTCTGACTGAAGTTTTCCTCAAGTGTTTGCAGTTGGCCATGAGAGCTGGGTGCAGGGGCATGTTAGATGTATGTGGGTACTGAGCCCTCTCTCTCCAAAATGACGTATGTGGGGGGGATTTGCTACATCTACTTCAGAAATTGCTTTGCTTCTGCAGGGAGACTACCCAGGACCCTGTAAATCCCAGTTCTCCAAGCCCAGCCCCTCCTTAGGGAGCAAGTTTGTTCTGGTAGAACAGCCTCAGCCATATAGGAGGACCCTGACCTAGGGGCTGTGCACGTAAATGAGTGGCTTTTCTGAGAGCCAGGCCCAGAAGGAGATTGTTTCCTGTTGGGGCCTGGCTTTGGCAGGGGTAGCAAAATAATATTTCCCTTTTCAGGGAGCGCGGGCCACTTGTATCCAGAAACATAGTATAAGGTCCCTCACCTCTACTTTTCATGAAGAAACTGAACCTACTCAGCCTGTGGGTATTCCTGTCAGGGGATGAGAGCATTGCTGTTTATCAGAATGCAAGGCAGAAAGAAAAGTGGACCAGATTTGTGGAGCCAGCAGTCCTAGAGAGAATCTATATAAAAGTCTTCTGAAAATGTCTGTGTGTGTGTATATATATACATATATATATATATATATATATATATATATATGTATATATATAGTAGATTATTGCCAGAATGGGCTCCTGAAAAGAAGGTATCACCAGGGTGGGGTGCTCTTGGGCCCTTTCTTAGCAGTGCAGCCACTGCCCTGTGAGCTCGGAGGGCCTGGTTCGTCAGATGGGCATTAGGACAGAGGGACATGTGGCAGGGGCAGGGAGCTCAGGAAAAGCCCATAATCTCCTCAGTACCATTGGAGATGGTCCTTTTCAAGTGCTTTCACCTCAGGATGCTGCACTCCCTTCCCTACCCTGATCAGCACGGTTTCCCATTTGAGAAATAAGAACAGAGCAGCAGAAACCATACCGATGTGAAAGCTGATGGACAGAAAGTATATCTGCAAAGTCGGAAATTGACATGCTGACATATGCTGTTCCTTGAGTACTTCTCCCACTTTCTTCTGATCATGGAACTACATGAATCACGTTTATCTGCCTGTGAATTGGAGAGATTCTTTAATTCTAGATGTTTCAATCCTCAGGAGCAAGGACATGGGAAATTATTGTAAGGCCAAGTTACAGAGAATCATCTTGGGCTGGATGTGTTGGGACCCAGGGGACCACAGGGTAGAGCGTGTGTGGGAGGAGCCTTCCCACAGGTACTCATTGGGACTCAGTGTTGGCAAGGACCCCGCTGGCTGTAACTGCTTAGTGGATCCAAGGTCTGGGTCAGGCATCCCCAGGAGTGAAGACACATCCACAGAACATTATCACTTGGGGCGTTTTCCCCCGCACCCCACTTTGGTATTGCACCACCCCGGATGTGCTCAGTTTTCGTCTTCCTTGCTTCTTGCAGGCAGTGGCTGATCACATTCCTCAGCTGGTCCAGGGGGTCAGAGGGAGCCAAGCCCAAGCAGAAGACCTCAGCGCCCAGCTGGCTCTCATCATCTCCAGCCAGAACTTCCTCCAGGTACCACAGCAACCTTCACCACGCTCTTCCCCAGAACCTCAGCATGCCCCAGCCCCCAGTGGGCAGGGGGTGCCCTGTATCCTTAAGGCAAGGATTTCACAGATTCCAGAGGCACAGCAAAGTATTTGCAGTAAGCAGACCTAGAGACTGTTTCAGGGGATGGAGATGGAGCTTGACAAAGCAACATGCTGATGCACAGGGAAAATGCTGTTTTTCTCTCTATATTTCTCTTCTGTGAGCGAAAACATGTGATCAGTTGCACTTTCTGAGAACAGCCTAGTACTTGTATTGCTTTACGTTTGCTAGTTTCCAGAATACCTCATTGCCATTATTCATTGAGCTTCCCTGGTGGCTCAGACAGTAAAGTACAATCTGCCTGCCACGCGGGAGATTTGGGTTCAATCCCTGGGTCAGGAAGATTCCCTAGAGAAGGGAAAGGCAACCCACTCCAGTATTCTTGCTTGGAGAATTCCATGGACAGAAGAGCCTGGTGGGCTACCATCCATGGGGCCACAAAGAGTTGGACACAACTGAGCAACTAACACTAACCATTTTCCAGAATAGCTCGTGCCATTATTTATAGTCAGGGAAATAAGGATCGGTGAGTGCATCTTCTCCAAAGGAGTGGTAATTTATTGTGACAGTTCTAGAATTAGTAAGTATTGTTGTTCTGCGTGAAGTGAGGCTGGGTTCATTTTGTTTTTAACTTAAGAAATTTAATTTAAAGTTGTGGGAACACTCCCTTTGTCCTTCTTGTCTTCACATCTCTCAGCACTTTGCCTTTCGTACCTCGTCAAACAGTCCCTGTGGTTGAGCAAGTGTCTTTCTTGCCCCTGTCTGTTCAAATCTGTACTTAGAGGAACCAGTGATACATCTGTTTGGTAACTTTTGCAAGTGTGTAGCTCTGACATGCAAGGATAGAATATGAAAAGTTTGTACTTCCTTGCATTTTAACTTCATACCTAAACAAACGTATTTTTGTATGTAGGTATTCTCTTGGGATTCACTATGTATTGACTGTGTTTTTTGTTAGAATTTATCTTACGATCATTTATGATTTCAAATCATAGTGTCTCATCTACCATACTTAGTGGTTAGCTTTTCTCCTGTCTTTGGACCTTCAGGTTTTTTCCAATCACTTGCCATCATAAACAACCTATGATGTGATTTAAAAAAAAAATCTTGGCATGTGCTCAAATTTTTGTGCCCCTCTTGAATTGTTTCCTTAGGGTAAGTTACAAGAACTCGAATTGCAAGCAGCTCACTCTTACTTGGGGGCACTGGGAATTGTGGCTTGGACAAGTTGTGCATCTCTGCTGTAGCTGGTTAGAGGGCCTGGACTCAGTCGTGTTTGACCCATTGTCAGCAGGACTGTAGGCTCTTAGACTAGTACAATGTGGATGTGTTCCAGGGTGCACTCTTGTCAGTCCCTGCCTTGTTTTCCTGTTTCTTTTGTTCCTCTAATCTTGATATGCATCAGAGTTTTACAAGAATAAGGCCAGAGTCAGACCTAAATAGAAATGGAATCAGCAGACCAAAAGTTTCAAACTTTTTTCAAGTTTCCATTTTAAACTTTCCTCTTACATGTGATAACATGGCCCTTCCGGAAGGATGAATGAATCTAAATTTACAACTAGCAGTACATGGAGCACAGTTTTTCGCATCTCTTCTAATCTGGGAAAGCAATCATTAAAACATGTTTTTGCAGGCGGTGAGTGCATCTTCTCCAAAGGAGTGGTAATTTATTGTGACAGTTCTAGAATTAGTAAGTATTGTTGTTCTGCGTGAAGTGAGGCTGGGTTCATTTTGTTTTTAACTTAAGAAATTTAATTTAAAGTTGTGGGAACACTCCCTTTGTCCTTCTTGTCTTCACATCTCTCAGCACTTTGCCTTTCGTACCTCGTCAAACAGTCCCTGTGGTTGAGCAAGTGTCTTTCTTGCCCCTGTCTGTTCAAATCTGTACTTAGAGGAACCAGTGATACATCTGTTTGGTAACTTTTGCAAGTGTGTAGCTCTGACATGCAAGGATAGAATATGAAAAGTTTGTACTTCCTTGCATTTTAACTTCATACCTAAACAAACGTATTTTTGTATGTAGGTATTCTCTTGGGATTCACTATGTATTGACTGTGTTTTTTGTTAGAATTTATCTTACGATCATTTATGATTTCAAATCATAGTGTCTCATCTACCATACTTAGTGGTTAGCTTTTCTCCTGTCTTTGGACCTTCAGGTTTTTTCCAATCACTTGCCATCATAAACAACCTATGATGTGATTTAAAAAAAAAATCTTGGCATGTGCTCAAATTTTTGTGCCCCTCTTGAATTGTTTCCTTAGGGTAAGTTACAAGAACTCGAATTGCAAGCAGCTCACTCTTACTTGGGGGCACTGGGAATTGTGGCTTGGACAAGTTGTGCATCTCTGCTGTAGCTGGTTAGAGGGCCTGGACTCAGTCGTGTTTGACCCATTGTCAGCAGGACTGTAGGCTCTTAGACTAGTACAATGTGGATGTGTTCCAGGGTGCACTCTTGTCAGTCCCTGCCTTGTTTTCCTGTTTCTTTTGTTCCTCTAATCTTGATATGCATCAGAGTTTTACAAGAATAAGGCCAGAGTCAGACCTAAATAGAAATGGAATCAGCAGACCAAAAGTTTCAAACTTTTTTCAAGTTTCCATTTTAAACTTTCCTCTTACATGTGATAACATGGCCCTTCCGGAAGGATGAATGAATCTAAATTTACAACTAGCAGTACATGGAGCACAGTTTTTCGTGCATCTCTTCTAATCTGGGAAAGCAATCATTAAAACATGTTTTTGCAGGCTTCCCTGGTGGTCCAGTGGGTAGAGTTCTCCTAGAAGTGCTAGGAGCACAGGTTTGATTCCTGGCCAGGAAAGATCCCATGTGTCCTGGAGTGTCTGGACAGGTGTGTCCAATTACGAGCCAACACTCTGGACCACATGCACCCAGAGCACAGTGCTCTGCAACGAGAGAGACCATTGCAATGGGACGCCCACACAGGCCGAAGAATAAAGATCGAAGAAAAATAAATAAAAATTTAAAAATCAATAAAAAGAGTCCAAAATTTCAAAAAATATATATTTTTGCCAGTTTAATTAGTAAAGTTTTCATTGTTTGATTTTGCGTTTCTGTGATTTTCACCGTGTTTAACATTTTTCATGTTTTAGTTATTTGTTTTTATTACATAAACTTGTCTCTTTATGCTTTTTGTATACTTGTGCCAATTTTTCCTAGAAATCCTCATGAATTCTTTAAATATTAATAATATTAACTTATGTCCTTAGTATTTATGGCCTGGCATTTAAATTGTTACAGCTCTGCTAAGAGCAGTTGTATAGGATACATATGAAAACCCTTAAAATTACATATACCTTTTGGTCTGGTAACTTTGGTGGTTGAGTTGCTAAGTCATGTCCAGCTCTTTGCGATCCTGTAAACTGTAGCCCTCCAGGCTTCTTTGCCCATGGAATTTCCAAGGCAAGAATATTTGAAAAGGTTTCCATTTCCTTCTCCAAGGGATCTTCCTGACCCACGGGTCGAACCAAGGTCTCTTGCATTGCAGGTGAATTCTTTACCAACTGAGCTACCAGGGAAGCCCCTGGGAACTTTGTTTCATAGTAATTATACAAAAATAATAATAATAATAAATGTGTACAAAATTTTAGCTACAGAGATATATATTACATTACTGTTTATTACATTTGAAAACATGAAAACATGCTCAACAATACAGGACTGAAATGTGATACCATCAGGGTGTATACACTGGAGTATTATAATGACTGTCAAAAGTGGAATATGCGAAACAAGGAGATTCAAAAACAGAATAAATAACATGATCTTAATTTTGAAAATATATGTGCATGCACACAGCACCCACACATGGTGGAATTGTCTTGGATTTTAAAATGTGAGAGGCCATTTGTATTTCTAGGTAGTCTGTTAGATGAATTTGAGACAAAGATTTCCCATTGTTGTCCTGGGAGTGGCTGGACAGGTGTGTCCAATTACGAGCCAACACTCTGGACCACATGCACCCAGAGCACAGTGCTCTGCAACGAGAGAGACCATTGCAATGGGACGCCCACACAGGCCGAAGAATAAAGATCGAAGAAAAATAAATAAAAATTTAAAAATCAATAAAAAGAGTCCAAAATTTCAAAAAATATATATTTTTGCCAGTTTAATTAGTAAAGTTTTCATTGTTTGATTTTGCGTTTCTGTGATTTTCACCGTGTTTAACATTTTTCATGTTTTAGTTATTTGTTTTTATTACATAAACTTGTCTCTTTATGCTTTTTGTATACTTGTGCCAATTTTTCCTAGAAATCCTCATGAATTCTTTAAATATTAATAATATTAACTTATGTCCTTAGTATTTATGGCCTGGCATTTAAATTGTTACAGCTCTGCTAAGAGCAGTTGTATAGGATACATATGAAAACCCTTAAAATTACATATACCTTTTGGTCTGGTAACTTTGGTGGTTGAGTTGCTAAGTCATGTCCAGCTCTTTGCGATCCTGTAAACTGTAGCCCTCCAGGCTTCTTTGCCCATGGAATTTCCAAGGCAAGAATATTTGAAAAGGTTTCCATTTCCTTCTCCAAGGGATCTTCCTGACCCACGGGTCGAACCAAGGTCTCTTGCATTGCAGGTGAATTCTTTACCAACTGAGCTACCAGGGAAGCCCCTGGGAACTTTGTTTCATAGTAATTATACAAAAATAATAATAATAATAAATGTGTACAAAATTTTAGCTACAGAGATATATATTACATTACTGTTTATTACATTTGAAAACATGAAAACATGCTCAACAATACAGGACTGAAATGTGATACCATCAGGGTGTATACACTGGAGTATTATAATGACTGTCAAAAGTGGAATATGCGAAACAAGGAGATTCAAAAACAGAATAAATAACATGATCTTAATTTTGAAAATATATGTGCATGCACACAGCACCCACACATGGTGGAATTGTCTTGGATTTTGAAATGTGAGAGGCCATTTGTATTTTTCTAGGTAGTCTGTTAGATGAATTTGAGACAAAGATTAAAGAGCTATTCCAAGAAACACAAATATATTTAATAAGAAATACCTTTCAAATCTTTTTAAAATAAGAATTTCAAACCACCATCTCAGTTTTACTTCCCACTGCATCCCTGACACATGCTTTTTGTTTCAGACATTCCTAGAATGTAATCCCTTAGAGGATCTGATTTGGGGTGGCAATTCTGGAGGGAAACTAGGTGGTTTCATTTCCTTGTTTCAGGGCAGTGTAAGTGGTGACTGCTGGCGCAGCATTGCTCTCTGGGTCTCTGCTCTCTGACTCTTGCTGCCCAGGAGCTGTCTGACTCTCTGCTTTTCTCTCTACAGCCTGGAAGCAAGATGGTGTCCTCTGCCAAAGCTGCAGTGCCCACCGTCAGCGACCAGGCTGCAGCCATGCAACTGAGCCAGTGCGCCAAGAACCTTGCCACCAGCTTGGCGGAGCTGCGTACTGCCTCACAGAAGGCAAGCGGGCCGTTGTCACAGCAGTTAGCTTGTTGGGAGTGGAGCTTATGATTCCTTACTGCTGGTGGGACCTGGGTGCTCCTCAGGGCCGGAACACTGCTGGGCATGTTTCTTGCTGAAATTGTTCATTCCATCCGTTTGGCCATTAAATATGCTCATGTGGATTGGCTTCACCCCTTTAGCTGCTGTCTCCTCGACTAGGTTATCACCTTCTGGTTACAGATGACTTTGATTAAACTAAGTTACATACTCCCCCTCCTCCTTTACCCTGGGACTAGGAATGATCTATTTCTCACAGTCTTAGAGGTGACTAGTCATCTGTTTCCTGATGCCAGATAGACTCTGGGCGAAGTTAGTGATCATATAATCTGGGTATTATCTTGGGAACTTAATAACAGATTATTTAGGCAACAGATCTATTTTTGAGGGTCATTTATATTATCTTTGCCCTGAAAGTTTCCGTATCTTAAATGGGAACATTCACCTTACCAGGATCCTTGGAAGGGTCATTAATAAATGTGAGAGGCCATTTGTATTTTTCTAGGTAGTCTGTTAGATGAATTTGAGACAAAGATTAAAGAGCTATTCCAAGAAACACAAATATATTTAATAAGAAATACCTTTCAAATCTTTTAAAATAAGAATTTCAAACCACCATCTCAGTTTTACTTCCCACTGCATCCCTGACACATGCTTTTTGTTTCAGACATTCCTAGAATGTAATCCCTTAGAGGATCTGATTTGGGGTGGCAATTCTGGAGGGAAACTAGGTGGTTTCATTTCCTTGTTTCAGGGCAGTGTAAGTGGTGACTGCTGGCGCAGCATTGCTCTCTGGGTCTCTGCTCTCTGACTCTTGCTGCCCAGGAGCTGTCTGACTCTCTGCTTTTCTCTCTACAGCCTGGAAGCAAGATGGTGTCCTCTGCCAAAGCTGCAGTGCCCACCGTCAGCGACCAGGCTGCAGCCATGCAACTGAGCCAGTGCGCCAAGAACCTTGCCACCAGCTTGGCGGAGCTGCGTACTGCCTCACAGAAGGCAAGCGGGCCGTTGTCACAGCAGTTAGCTTGTTGGGAGTGGAGCTTATGATTCCTTACTGCTGGTGGGACCTGGGTGCTCCTCAGGGCCGGAACACTGCTGGGCATGTTTCTTGCTGAAATTGTTCATTCCATCCGTTTGGCCATTAAATATGCTCATGTGGATTGGCTTCGACCCCTTTTAGCTGCTGTCTCCTCGACTAGGTTATCACCTTCTGGTTACAGATGACTTTGATTAAACTAAGTTACATACTCCCCCTCCTCCTTTACCCTGGGACTAGGAATGATCTATTTCTCACAGTCTTAGAGGTGACTAGTCATCTGTTTCCTGATGCCAGATAGACTCTGGGCGAAGTTAGTGATCATATAATCTGGGTATTATCTTGGGAACTTAATAACAGATTATTTAGGCAACAGATCTATTTTTGAGGGTCATTTATATTATCTTTGCCCTGAAAGTTTCCGTATCTTAAATGGGAACATTCACCTTACCAGGATCCTCAATAGAACAGAATCAGGGATTAATGAGTTTCTGTCTCTGGAACTTACTAATTGCCAACAAGCCTCGTTACTGTACTGTTTGGTGTTCTGGCATGAATTCATCTCTCCTCACTGTAACAGCCCCTTTATAGCGGCACATGGCATTATATGTGAGCAAGGAAGGGAGGTTTGAAGTCGATCTGAATTTGTAATATAAACAGTATACTATATCACCAAAGAGAAAATATCCAGAGATTTAAATTATGTCTAATAAAAATGTTGTTTTGAGCCCTGTTGCTCACAGAGAGGTTCTGGGGCCATCTACACAGGAATCACATGAGGGCTTTAAAATACAGGTTCCTGGGCCTTGCCTCTGAGCAGCCAGGTCAGAACCTTTGGTCATGGAGCCCAAACATCTCTGTATTAACAAGTTTTCTCAGTGACTATGACACATCCATCTTCAACAACTGCTTTGAAACTGTGAGCCCCAAAGTGGAACTTCAGCAAAACTATTCACTGGGTTCAGTAAGACTCTGTGAGAGCTTTTAATTACCTTTGTATATAGCATGAGGGTTAAGAGTACAGGCCGTGGGACTTCTCTGGTAGTCCAATGGTTAAGACTCCAGGCTCCCAGTGGAGGGGGCCTGGTCCAGGAACTAGATCCCACATGCAACAACTAAAGATCTCACATGCTGCAATGAAAATCTAAGACCCAGCTCAGCCAAATAAATATTTAAAACAAAAAAAGGAGTATAGCTTCTAACATCAGAATTTCAATCTGAATGTTCAAATTCTGGCCTTGATGTTGACTAATTTTGTGACCTGGGCAAGGTAATTAACCTCTCTGAACCTCAGCATCCTCACCTAGTAATACTGGCACATAGAAATCAGTCCTATAGTGTGTACTGCTGCTGTTGGTACTATTATCTAAAAAGGAAAGGTGCTAAGATTTACCTATTCTTATGTATTTGTATATGTATAATTTATTAATATGTGTGTCGGGGATGTATGCTTAAAGCATTTGGAGACTAGTCTTCCTAAATGATCATAGACTGCAATAGTCTTCTTTAAAGTTTTTACTAAGGAAAAACATCTTTCATAACCTTCAGTATGAAAACATAATGGCTTACAATCTAGAAACATGTAAAGAGAATAACATTGGTATAGACTCATCCCTAAAGCCCTGGGTTCATTTGTGAGTTTGTTCATTCGTCCCCCACATGCTTCCCAGGTCTCTCGTGCACACATCCTGTGCTGGGTGCCCCACGTCTAGAACCCAGACACAGTGAGTAAGAGTCCCCTTAGTCTAAGAGGCAATGTAGTTCAGATAGAAACAGCTTCAAGGAGACTTTATATCCAGTTGTGAGATACACACAGCTGATGATTTAGAGAGCTAAAGACTCAAGTCCTGATTGAGTGTGATTTTGTGTTCTCTCTCAGGAAATGTTAGTTACCTTTGCTTGGTCTTGGTAGATTTGGAGTCATTGGTTGTATACAGAAAGGCATTCATATGTTGCAAGCTATGGGGGTCGCTTTTCCCAAGCAGACCATCGTGCCCATATTGCCATCTCTGTTGACAGGCCCATGAAGCCTGTGGTCCCATGGAGATTGATTCCGCTCTGAGCACCGTGCAGACCCTGAAGAGTGAACTGCAGGACGCCAAGATGGCGGCCGTGGAGAGTCAACTGAAGCCACTCCCTGTGGAGACGGTAGGAGACATTGGGGGCAGCCGGCGGTGGAGTTCCACCTTCTATTAGGATACATCAAGGCACTTTTAGAAGCTGGGGGTCGGTGGGCCCATATTTTAAGCTTTGTTAATGCAAAGCCCTAGGATGACCCTGTGTCTCTAGAATTGTGTTAAAATAGAGGTGGCTTCAAGCCAGCCTCTCATGATGGGCCTGTGTGTATTGCCCTGGGTGTGACTCTGGTGACCAAGCTACTGTTAATATTCATTCCTCTTTTCCATAAACAAGACCGCTGCTGCTGATGGTACTATTATCTAAAAAGGAAAGGTGCTAAGATTTACCTATTCTTATGTATTTGTATATGTATAATTTATTAATATGTGTGTCGGGGATGTATGCTTAAAGCATTTGGAGACTAGTCTTCCTAAATGATCATAGACTGCAATAGTCTTCTTTAAAGTTTTTACTAAGGAAAAACATCTTTCATAACCTTCAGTATGAAAACATAATGGCTTACAATCTAGAAACATGTAAAGAGAATAACATTGGTATAGACTCATCCCTAAAGCCCTGGGTTCATTTGTGAGTTTGTTCATTCGTCCCCCACATGCTTCCCAGGTCTCTGCGTGCACACATCCTGTGCTGGGTGCCCCACGTCTAGAACCCAGACACAGTGAGTAAGAGTCCCCTTAGTCTAAGAGGCAATGTAGTTCAGATAGAAACAGCTTCAAGGAGACTTTATATCCAGTTGTGAGATACACACAGCTGATGATTTAGAGAGCTAAAGACTCAAGTCCTGATTGAGTGTGATTTTGTGTTCTCTCTCAGGAAATGTTAGTTACCTTTGCTTGGTCTTGGTAGATTTGGAGTCATTGGTTGTATACAGAAAGGCATTCATATGTTGCAAGCTATGGGGGTCGCTTTTCCCAAGCAGACCATCGTGCCCATATTGCCATCTCTGTTGACAGGCCCATGAAGCCTGTGGTCCCATGGAGATTGATTCCGCTCTGAGCACCGTGCAGACCCTGAAGAGTGAACTGCAGGACGCCAAGATGGCGGCCGTGGAGAGTCAACTGAAGCCACTCCCTGGGGAGACGGTAGGAGACATTGGAGGCAGCCGGCGGTGGAGTTCCACCTTCTATTAGGATACATCAAGGCACTTTTAGAAGCTGGGGGTCGGTGGGCCCATATTTTAAGCTTTGTTAATGCAAAGCCCTAGGATGACCCTGTGTCTCTAGAATTGTGTTAAAATAGAGGTGGCTTCAAGCCAGCCTCTCATGATGGGCCTGTGTGTATTGCCCTGGGGTGTGACTCTGGTGACCAAGCTACTGTTAATATTCATTCCTCTTTTCCATAAACAAGACCCGCTGATGGTTGAGGCCAGGGTCAGTCCTGTGCCTTTTTCTGAAAAGAATTGCCAGTGCAGCTGGACAAATTATGTTTAGAATGGTAGGAATTCTGGCTTTCTTGGTTCAGGTTGTATCAGTCACCAACTGGGGGCAAGCCTGTATCTCCTCTATGTCGAAAGTGTTTTATCCATGAAATGGGCAGCAGTTAATTTATAAAGATAAATACAAATACTTTTCAACAGTCGTGCTTAGAAAAAAAATTTTTCCATAGTGTGAAGCAATGACAAAGCACTTTGCTCTAGTAAACCCACAGCGACCAATGGAATGGTGGTGCCAGGAATCGAACTCGGTCATGTTATGATACCTCCTAATGGTTGTGCCAGGCCTTTCTTGGCTACAGTTTTTACCAGTCGTCCTCATTTGTATGTAGAGACCTCCTTTCCCTCACTCTTGAATGTTGCTACCAGAATACCTCCATTTATTAAGCACCTGTTTAGCAGTGTGTGTGCACATGATCCATCTGGTTAGTCCTGATAGTAACTCAATGAGCAAGTGTCATTCATCCCATTTTACAGCTGAGAAAACAGAGGTGCAGAGATTGTCACTGTTCTCCTCCATGCTGCCTGGTGGTTAGCATCAGAACCATAGTTTGAACCCAGATCTACAGGACTGCCAAGTCCCAGTCCTTGATCTTTCACACTGAGAACTTTTAGCTCCTGTTGCTCTTTGGATGAACTAAAAGCATTTAGAAGATAAAGGGACTAATTTACTATTGAACCATGCTTGGTACATGGGAAGAACCCTGAAATATATTCAAGTCAAGCTACCCCTCATTGTAAAAACCAGGAAACTCAGGCTCAGAGAAGTTAAGTCACTGAACTAAAGTGCCCCAGCTAATGGTAAGGTCAAGATTGGGTCCTGGACCAGCAGCTTTCCATTGTGGTGCAGGTGTCCCTTTGCAAGCATCTGGAGCCCGTAGAGCACATGATACGTGTGCTGCCTTTACATGAAACAACTGGTTAGTTAGAATGCAAGACACATCATGTAATTTTTCAGGAAATTGTTTGCCCTGAATGATTGTGTGTGCACTATGACATGGTTGCCTGTAATGGACCAGGCTCTGTTCTTTACTTGAAGAAAATGCCTCTCAGAAAACATGCTTTGGGGTTAAAACTGCATACATTTTCTGATCGCCCAAAAGTTCTTTTCCAAAATATTGTCCTCATTGAGCAAGCAAGCAATTACCCATATCCTAGGCCTCTATTGACTTTATTCTCTGAATTATTTATTCCATTGACATAGCATGATGACGCTTTCATTGTGGGAAGCAAGCACTTTGCCCGTTTTCATAATCTCATTTACCACTCTAAGCCTCGATTTCTATTGCATTTCCTTCTGCTTAGAACTCTGTAAAAGTATAATGATCTAATTGTACAATCGTAATGGTCCCACGTGCCAGGAACGTGGAACAGCTGGATGTCTGCCCACTTCCTGCCAAGGCATAATTAATTCTCACTAAGGATTTGTTGCAGACTTTCTGAATTAGCTTCCAAAGGCATAATACTAATAGCTACCATTTCTTGAGTTCCTACATCAATTCTCTGAAAAGCTTTGGAGCTGGATCCTATGATCTCAGGACACAGAGACTTGGAGAGGTTCTAGGACTTACTAGCCTCTTACAGGAGCAAGTGGGGGAGGGAAGCAGAGGGCAGGGTGACTCTGAAGCCTGGATTCTTTCCCTTCTATCACCCTTCTTCTAGTATACTCTAAGGTGCTGTTGATGTATTAGATGGGAAAGAGCTGAAGCCCAGAGTTTGATCTGCATAATTTGGGGCAGAGACTTTAGTGGGTGATTCTGTTCTGAGTTATTTTCCCCACTGCATATTCTTACAGCTGGAAAAATGTGCCCAGGACCTGGGAAGTACCTCGAAAGCAGTGGGCTCCTCCATGGCACAGCTCCTGACCTGCGCTGCCCAAGGCAACGAGCACTACACAGGTGAGATCCTCCTTCCTGGGGCCCTGAGGCCAGGTCCAGGCCCTGGGCTGGTGGGAGGAGTTCATTTATTTGACAATGAACCCGACTTTTTTATTTCAGCACTTCAACCCACATTGTTCAAGCACTTTCCCCATGGTTGGAACTGAGCTTGATGCTAAGCATATAGAAGCTAATCAAATAGGATACTCCCAAGCTATCAGTATTTGTGATTTTTGGCATCCCACGGGATTTGCTGAGTCATAGACCCCTTGGGTTCTTGCCGTCGGATGCATACATTTTCTGATCGCCCAAAAGTTCTTTTCCAAAATATTGTCCTCATTGAGCAAGCAAGCAATTACCCATATCCTAGGCCTCTATTGACTTTATTCTCTGAATTATTTATTCCATTGACATAGCATGATGACGCTTTCATTGTGGGAAGCAAGCACTTTGCCCGTTTTCATAATCTCATTTACCACTCTAAGCCTCGATTTCTATTGCATTTCCTTCTGCTTAGAACTCTGTAAAAGTATAATGATCTAATTGTACAATCGTAATGGTCCCACGTGCCAGGAACGTGGAACAGCTGGATGTCTGCCCACTTCCTGCCAAGGCATAATTAATTCTCACTAAGGATTTGTTGCAGACTTTCTGAATTAGCTTCCAAAGGCATAATACTAATAGCTACCATTTCTTGAGTTCCTACATCAATTCTCTGAAAAGCTTTGGAGCTGGATCCTATGATCTCAGGACACAGAGACTTGGAGAGGTTCTAGGACTTACTAGCCTCTTACAGGAGCAAGTGGGGGAGGGAAGCAGAGGGCAGGGTGACTCTGAAGCCTGGATTCTTTCCCTTCTATCACCCTTCTTCTAGTATACTCTAAGGTGCTGTTGATGTATTAGATGGGAAAGAGCTGAAGCCCAGAGTTTGATCTGCATAATTTGGGGCAGAGACTTTAGTGGGTGATTCTGTTCTGAGTTATTTTCCCCACTGCATATTCTTACAGCTGGAAAAATGTGCCCAGGACCTGGGAAGTACCTCGAAAGCAGTGGGCTCCTCCATGGCACAGCTCCTGACCTGCGCTGCCCAAGGCAACGAGCACTACACAGGTGAGATCCTCCTTCCTGGGGCCCTGAGGCCAGGTCCAGGCCCTGGGCTGGTGGGAGGAGTTCATTTATTTGACAATGAACCCGACTTTTTTATTTCAGCACTTCAACCCACATTGTTCAAGCACTTTCCCCATGGTTGGAACTGAGCTTGATGCTAAGCATATAGAAGCTAATCAAATAGGATACTCCCAAGCTATCAGTATTTGTGATTTTTGGCATCCCACGGGATTTGCTGAGTCATAGACTTTGTTCTTGCCTGGGAAATCCCATGGACAGAGGAGCCTGGTGGACTATCGTCCATGTGGTCACAAAAGAGTCAGGCCTGACTTAGTGACTTAAACAAAAATCAAAGCTGTGTGGCCACTCAGCTAAATTCCTTCCTGCAGTGCCTGAAAGTTCCACTTGTTCTCCATCCTGGGCTCCACTCTGTTTGGTCAGTTTTAGCCTTTCTGTTCAATGTGTAGTGGAATCACGTCATGGTTTTAGTTTGTGTGTCCCGGAGGAGGAATGGAGGACATTTTCAGTTCATCAACCATTTGGATACCTTCTTCATGAAGCATCTCTTCATGTCTTTTGCACATTTTTAAAAATATGAGTTTCTGTCTTTTCCTTATTTATTTGCAGCAATTAGTGGTTGCATGTATATGTATTTCTTGTGGCTTACCTTTTCAGTTAAAGGTGTTTCTTGATAAAACTGAATAGTCCAATTTCCACTTCTCCTTATGGTCAGTGCTTTTTGTGTCCTATTTAACAGTTTAACTTGTCTGAGTCATGAAGATGTCCTTTGCTGTTATAGACTAGAAGCTCTGTTTTACTTTCCACACAGTAAGTCCCCGATATGAACCTTCCAGGTGTGAACTTTCAGAGATGCAAAGATGCATTCCATCCGCATCAGGCGTGAGCGACATTGCAGCTTGCCCTTCTCTCCTATTGCTGACGCGCCCTCAGCTCTACCACATCCCACCTCCTCCCCCTTGTCTAGTCAGTAACTCCTCTTGCCTGTTCACTTGAGGCCGGCCCCTGTGTGCCAGCTGTTGTACTGTCGTACTCTACTTTTCTAGATGCTCTGTGGTAAGGTTAAAAATGTTTTCTTTATTTTCTGTGTTTGTTTTTAGGTATTATTTGTGTGGAAAGTGTGATAGACCTATTACAGTACAGTGCTAAAGAGCTGATTGTGTTAGTTGGTTTCCTAGGCTATCTTTCTTGGACTTACAAACAAATTGTACTTACAAATATAGAAGCTAATCAAATAGGATACTCCCAAGCTATCAGTATTTGTGATTTTTGGCATCCCACGGGATTTGCTGAGTCATAGACTTTGTTCTTGCCTGGGAAATCCCATGGACAGAGGAGCCTGGTGGACTATCGTCCATGTGGTCACAAAAGAGTCAGGCCTGACTTAGTGACTTAAACAAAAATCAAAGCTGTGTGGCCACTCAGCTAAATTCCTTCCTGCAGTGCCTGAAAGTTCCACTTGTTCTCCATCCTGGGCTCCACTCTGTTTGGTCAGTTTTAGCCTTTCTGTTCAATGTGTAGTGGAATCACGTCATGGTTTTAGTTTGTGTGTCCCGGAGGAGGAATGGAGGACATTTTCAGTTCATCAACCATTTGGATACCTTCTTCATGAAGCATCTCTTCATGTCTTTTGCACATTTTTAAAAATATGAGTTTCTGTCTTTTCCTTATTTATTTGCAGCAATTAGTGGTTGCATGTATATGTATTTCTTGTGGCTTACCTTTTCAGTTAAAGGTGTTTCTTGATAAAACTGAATAGTCCAATTTCCACTTCTCCTTATGGTCAGTGCTTTTTGTGTCCTATTTAACAGTTTAACTTGTCTGAGTCATGAAGATGTCCTTTGCTGTTATAGACTAGAAGCTCTGTTTTACTTTCCACACAGTAAGTCCCCGATATGAACCTTCCAGGTGTGAACTTTCAGAGATGCAAAGATGCATTCCATCCGCATCAGGCGTGAGCGACATTGCAGCTTGCCCTTCTCTCCTATTGCTGACGCGCCCTCAGCTCTACCACATCCCACCTCCTCCCCCTTGTCTAGTCAGTAACTCCTCTTGCCTGTTCACTTGAGGCCGGCCCCTGTGTGCCAGCTGTTGTACTGTCGTACTCTACTTTTCTAGATGCTCTGTGGTAAGGTTAAAAATGTTTTCTTTATTTTCTGTGTTTGTTTTTAGGTATTATTTGTGTGGAAAGTGTGATAGACCTATTACAGTACAGTGCTAAAGAGCTGATTGTGTTAGTTGGTTTCCTAGGCTATCTTTCTTGGACTTACAAACAAATTGGACTTACAAATATGCTCCTGGAATGGCACTCATTCGTATGTAACGTACAGACTCTATTTAGAACTGTGATCCACCTGGAATTGAATTTTATATGTGGGCAAATGGAGTCCTAGTAGAGGTGTTTTTGAACCCAGGCATCTGTGCGTTTGACCTGGCACCGCTTTCTGAAGCAACCCTCCTTTCCCCAGTGGTCTGGAGGACCACTTCATCATAAATTAAAGGAGTCAATGTGTGTGAATCAGTTTCTGAACCCTGCTTCTTTTTCATTGCTTTAATGGCCTGTTCTCACCTTAGTACCGTACTTTTCTAATCCCTACCGTTTTATACTACATGCTAATATCTGATAATGTGAGTCCTCAGACTTCATTCTTTCTCAAGTTTGTGCTGATTTTCCTTGACCCTTTGTATTTCCATATCTCATTAATTTGTACCCTCTCGCCCATAAAAACCCTTTTAGTTGTTGCGGATTTTTTGTTTATTTGAGATTACCTGAATTTAGGGATAATTGGCATCTTTACATCACCGAGTCTTCTAATCTGTGAATATGGCATGACTCTACTTTTATTTAGATTTCCTTCCTTCAGTACTGATTTATAGTTTTTTGCATAGTTGGTTTGGTTTTCATTATAGTGTGCTTCATAAATCTTTTCCCATCCTTCTCCTTTTCAGTTTTTCTCTATGTTTATATTTAATGTGTGTCCTATGTGTATCATGTAGTTGTTCTTTTATGAGGGGAAGCATGTTGATGTGACAGTATTTTCCTTTCATTTGGAGCGTTTGGTCTCTTTACATATAATATAATTGAGGTTTGAATTTGTCATCTTACTAGCTCTTTTATGTATGTCCTACCTCCCCTGGGTTCCTTTTTTCTCTCCTTTCTTGCCTTCTTTCACATTTATATGTGCTTTTTAAAATCTATTACCCTCAATTAGTTTATTGTACATCCATTGCCTTTTTTTTTTTTTTCTTGGCCAAGTTGGGTCTTTGTTGCTGAATGTGTACTTTCTCTAATGACTGCAAGCAGGGGGCTACTCTTCTTTGTGGTGTGCAGACTTATTGTGGTGGCTTCTCTTGTTGTGGTGCACAGTCCTAAGTTGCTCCATGGCATGTGGGATCTTCCTGGACCAGGGATCAAACACATATCCTCTGCATTGGCAGACAGATTTTTAACTACTTGGCCCTCCAGGGAAGTCCTCATTGCCTATTTTTTAACAATTGTTTACAAGTATGATATAGGTTAGTATGTTTACCTCTGCCTGGACAGTAGAAGAATCTTGGGACGTTCACATTTTATTTACCTTTTTTCCAACTTATTGATTATTGTTGAATGTTTTAATTCTACATATATTTAACCTCCTCAATACAATCTCAGAGTTGTTTCACAATATTAAGTGCTCCTCCATATTGACCTTTCCACTGCTGTTCATTCCTTCCTGCATCTCAATGTGCTTCCACCTGAGATTATCTCCTTTCTGCCTAAAGAACCCGCTGCATTATTTCCTTTAGGATGAGTCTGCTGTGATCAATTCTTTCAGTTGTTGTTTGCCTAAAAATGCCTTTGTATAGCCTTTATTTTGGGTGGATAATTTTACAAATTGTACCATTTTCAGTTGGGAGTTTTTTCTCCTAGCATTTGAAGATGTTGTCCCATTGTCTTCTGGTTTCCTTTATTTCTGCTGTGAAGTCCTCTGTCCCTTTACTCTTCTATAGGTAGTGTGGTTTTAGTTTCCCTACTGCTTGTTTTTTTTTTTTTTTTTAATATTCTCCATCTTTGATTTTCAGCCACTGGGCCCAGAGGAGTTTTGTATTGTTTGGCCTGTTTATCCTGCCTGAGGTTTTAATCCTCTTTGAAGATGAAATGTGTTGTCTTAGATCAGTTTTGAAAAGTTGTCAACCACTGTATCTTTAAATATTGCATATGTCCCACTTTTTCTCTCCTCTTTGTAGATTCCAGTTACCTGCTGTGTTAGACATTCTCACTGTTTTATGTGTCTCTTAGGCTTTTTTCTAAATTGGCCATAATTTTTCTTCATGCTTTTTTCTGAGTGGTTTTGTGTGTGTGTGTGTATAGCTCACAGTTTCTCCCTTTAGTTGTATCTATGCTACCCTCAAACTTTCTGTTTTAAATTTTTAGTCATATTTTTCAGTTTTATACTAGTCTTGCAGTACCTTTCTTAAACTTCCCACTTCTCTGCTGAAATTTTCCATCTTGTCATATTTATCACATTTACCTGAAGTCCAGGTCTTTAAATTTTTTTTTTTTTTTCCCCTCCCATAAGCATGGAGTCTTAACCACTGGACTGTCAGGGAAGTTCCAAAGTCCAGGCCTTGAAGATCCAATATCAGGATCACCTGTGGGCATCTTGTTGTCTGTTTGTTTGTTTTTCTTGGTTTTCAACTATTAATCTTATCTCCTGGTGTTTCTGATATTTTAAAAACGGAATGCTAATCATTGGTATTTACATTGTAGAGATAATTTGAGATTCTAGATTGTGCTTTCTTCCATACAGAGGATTATTCTTTCGTTTTAGCAGGTGGTTTAGAAAGGAGTAGATCACCATAATATTAGTGGATCTGAACTGATCGGATATTGTAAAGTCTATCTCCAATTTCCGTTCCAGGATGTACCCCCTTTTTGCCTCCTGTCCAAACACCTGTGGTGTTTTTGAGGGCCATTCTGCTTGTTGGACTCAGAACTATGTTTTTATCATCTTAGCCCCATGCGGTTTCAGTAAGTTTTACTTGGTTTCCAGGCAGCAGTTTACAAATTAGAAAATGCCTCGAGGGTGAAGGCACTGTTTTGTACCCATTTCCCCCTGCTCTCTTTCTCTTCAGGGTCTTGGCTTTCTTTACCTTCATTCCTTGATATCTCTCCGGTGTCTTCAAACAGATGTTTCATATATTTTCCCCAGTGTTTTTCTAGTTGCTTCTTTGAAGGGGAAGGTTCATCTGCAATAAGTTATTTTGCCTCTTTGGTTTTTTTTTTAATTTAAAAACTGTGCGTATTTATTACTTCAAAGATAAAAACATAACCAGAATACAAGAAGAGTTATGGTGTAGTGTAATATACTACCTACAACAGTAAGAATGAACAGTTCTGTCTTCATGAGAGGCTAAGGAAAGTTTCCAAAGCAGAACTGACACCTCATTGGGATTTTAAGGATTATTACAACTCACTTAGCATCCACAGAGAAGGAAAAGTTTCTCCCTTTAGTTGTATCTATGCTACCCTCAAACTTTCTGTTTTAAATTTTTAGTCATATTTTTCAGTTTTATACTAGTCTTGCAGTACCTTTCTTAAACTTCCCACTTCTCTGCTGAAATTTTCCATCTTGTCATATTTATCACATTTACCTGAAGTCCAGGTCTTTAAATTTTTTTTTTTTTTTCCCCTCCCATAAGCATGGAGTCTTAACCACTGGACTGTCAGGGAAGTTCCAAAGTCCAGGCCTTGAAGATCCAATATCAGGATCACCTGTGGGCATCTTGTTGTCTGTTTGTTTGTTTTTCTTGGTTTTCAACTATTAATCTTATCTCCTGGTGTTTCTGATATTTTAAAAACGGAATGCTAATCATTGGTATTTACATTGTAGAGATAATTTGAGATTCTAGATTGTGCTTTCTTCCATACAGAGGATTATTCTTTCGTTTTAGCAGGTGGTTTAGAAAGGAGTAGATCACCATAATATTAGTGGATCTGAACTGATCGGATATTGTAAAGTCTATCTCCAATTTCCGTTCCAGGATGTACCCCTTTGTGCCTCCTGTCCAAACACCTGTGGTGTTTTTGAGGGCCATTCTGCTTGTTGGACTCAGAACTATGTTTTTATCATCTTAGCCCCATGCGGTTTCAGTAAGTTTTACTTGGTTTCCAGGCAGCAGTTTACAAATTAGAAAATGCCTCGAGGGTGAAGGCACTGTTTTGTACCCATTTCCCCCTGCTCTCTTTCTCTTCAGGGTCTTGGCTTTCTTTACCTTCATTCCTTGATATCTCTCCGGTGTCTTCAAACAGATGTTTCATATATTTTCCCCAGTGTTTTTCTAGTTGCTTCTTTGAAGGGGAAGGTTCATCTGCAATAAGTTATTTTGCCTCTTTGGTTTTTTTTTTAATTTAAAAACTGTGCGTATTTATTACTTCAAAGATAAAAACATAACCAGAATACAAGAAGAGTTATGGTGTAGTGTAATATACTACCTACAACAGTAAGAATGAACAGTTCTGTCTTCATGAGAGGCTAAGGAAAGTTTCCAAAGCAGAACTGACACCTCATTGGGATTTTAAGGATTATTACAACTCACTTAGCATCCACAGAGAAGGAAAAGTGTATGTAGATTCTTAAAAGCATAAGGCATGTGAGAGATGTAGTTTTAAGAAATTCTGCACATTCCTGAAATCTTGCCAGATTTTATGTAGATGATGAAATGGATTTTTATTGAAGGAAAAGACTGCTTTAAAGTTGTATCATCTGATACTGATAACACCCAGGATGACAGACTGCCTAGCTGGTGTCTGAAGAACAGCCTTGAAATAGCCCCATTTTGTCAGGCGCCAACTAGGTGGTGGTAGAGTTGGAAACACATATGTGAAGTCCCAAAGGCAGGAGAAGAACGCTGTTTAAATGAAGTGAGAAGGATCCAAGTAAAAGGCAGGGAGGTATGGAGTGAGAAGACAAGACTGTGAAGGTCGACTGGGGTCAGATCTTAAAAGGCCTTATGCGTGCTTGCTCAGTTACTCAGTTGTGTCTGACTGTGACCCCATAGACTGGCCCACCAGGCTCCTCTGTTCATGCAGTTTTCCAGGCAAGAATGCTTGAGTGGGTGGCCATTTCCTCCTCCAGGGAATCTTCCCAATCCAGGGATCAAACCTGTGTCTCCTGCAGCTCCTGAATTGGCAGGCAGATTCTTTGCCACCGAGCCACATGGGAAGCCCCAAAAGGCCTCATAAGTCAGTTTATATAAATTGAAGGACTTCCCTGGTGGTCAAGTGGTTAAGAATCTGCCTTTTGGACCTCCTTGATGGTCCAGGGGATAACAGTCCACCTGCCGGTGCAGGAGACACGAGTTTTATACTTGGTCTGAAAAGATCCCACAGGGAGCAACTGAGCCTGTGTGCCATAACTACTGAACCTGTATGCTGCAGCTACTGAAGCCTGGCTACCTTGAGCCCGTGCTCCACAACAAGACAGACACATGCTTAATGCAACTAGAGAAAGCCTGTGCACAGCAATGAAGACCCAATGTAACCAAAAATAAAATAATTAAATAAATTATTTTTAAAAAGGAATCCCCTTTCAATGCAGGAAACATAAACATGGGTTTGATCCCTGGTCATGGAAGTTTCCAAAGCAGAACTGACACCTCATTGGGATTTTAAGGATTATTACAACTCACTTAGCATCCACAGAGAAGGAAAAGTGTATGTAGATTCTTAAAAGCATAAGGCATGTGAGAGATGTAGTTTTAAGAAATTCTGCACATTCCTGAAATCTTGCCAGATTTTATGTAGATGATGAAATGGATTTTTATTGAAGGAAAAGACTGCTTTAAAGTTGTATCATCTGATACTGATAACACCCAGGATGACAGACTGCCTAGCTGGTGTCTGAAGAACAGCCTTGAAATAGCCCCATTTTGTCAGGCGCCAACTAGGTGGTGGTAGAGTTGGAAACACATATGTGAAGTCCCAAAGGCAGGAGAAGAACGCTGTTTAAATGAAGTGAGAAGGATCCAAGTAAAAGGCAGGGAGGTATGGAGTGAGAAGACAAGACTGTGAAGGTCGACTGGGGTCAGATCTTAAAAGGCCTTATGCGTGCTTGCTCAGTTACTCAGTTGTGTCTGACTGTGACCCCATAGACTGGCCCACCAGGCTCCTCTGTTCATGCAGTTTTCCAGGCAAGAATGCTTGAGTGGGTGGCCATTTCCTCCTCCAGGGAATCTTCCCAATCCAGGGATCAAACCTGTGTCTCCTGCAGCTCCTGAATTGGCAGGCAGATTCTTTGCCACCGAGCCACATGGGAAGCCCCAAAAGGCCTCATAAGTCAGTTTATATAAATTGAAGGACTTCCCTGGTGGTCAAGTGGTTAAGAATCTGCCTTTTGGACCTCCTTGATGGTCCAGGGGATAACAGTCCACCTGCCGGTGCAGGAGACACGAGTTTTATACTTGGTCTGAAAAGATCCCACAGGGAGCAACTGAGCCTGTGTGCCATAACTACTGAACCTGTATGCTGCAGCTACTGAAGCCTGGCTACCTTGAGCCCGTGCTCCACAACAAGACAGACACATGCTTAATGCAACTAGAGAAAGCCTGTGCACAGCAATGAAGACCCAATGTAACCAAAAATAAAATAATTAAATAAATTATTTTTAAAAAAGGAATCCGCCTTGCAATGCAGGAAACATAAACATGGGTTTGATCCCTGGTCATGGAACTAAGATCCCACATGTAGGAGGGCAACTGAGCCTGCAAGCTCTAGAGTGCAGGCCCCACAAATGGAGAGCCCATGACAGATTAGAATATCTTACATACGTGGGGTTTTTTAAATTTATTTTTTAATTGGAGTATCATGGCTTTACAATGTTGTATGAGTTTCTGCTGTATAACAACATGAATTAACTGCGAGTATGCATATGTGGTTTTTACCTCGTGAATTTGATAAGTGGTCTAATGCTGTCTACATACAATCTATATTCATTCTGGTCAGGAACGATTGCTATGATAAAGAATTCCCCTGTATTTCATTTGATTAATGTGTCTCCTTAAGACTCTCTTGCTGAATATAGTGGCTTGGCCAAAAGGTTCACTTGGATTTTTCTCATCTAGCTTTTAGAACAAGCCAAGTGAACTTTTTGGCCACTCACTGTTTCGAGATCTAGCTGATAGGGCTACTGTGACTGTAATCTGTGCCTCCCAAGGATCGTGGTTATTGAAATAGTCGTCTGCTTCAGTGTTTCTCACTGGCACTTCTGGGGCATGTTGCACCCTTGATGACAGGAAGGATTTTTGTGGGGATAGTGGTGATTTCTTGGACACATGACCCTGATGATAATCATCAACGAGAATGTGGCTGTAAATTCAGCCATGTACAGACTCAGATATTCATTGGGCTCACTGCCATCTGGTGGTCCTCTTTCATCCCTTTGTTGGTGCGGCTTCCACTTTCTCCAAAACCTAACCCCTCCAGAGAGGGCTCTTGATGAGCCTTGAGAGTTCATAGTAAGTCCTCCACAGAAGAGACATGGGGTGGATATTTCTCAGCTTTTGGAATTCCGCTCTTCTGGTTTCTGCCTTTTAGAAAAACTGTCTGAGTCCATAAAAGGCTTTTCAGTAAGTGATTTTTGCATGACCATGGCCTTTCTAATTGGATATGATAAATATTTTATTCTTCCAAAATCATACAACTCAAATAGGTTCAAGAGTCGCTATAGGGAGCCAAGAGGAGAGATCTTAAAAATCATAGCCTAGAATTTTCTGTGATCAGAGCTGTGATCTCAGTCTGTCTTACAACCTGTGGAAAACTGAGCCCCAGAGGGAGAAGGTAGCAGCAGTTCAGTCCACACAACTTGTCAGCATCAGAGTTGAACGAGGTCTTAACTACACCCAGTTCCCTTCTGAGCAGACATCCTTCTACCCTGTGCCAGAAACTTCAGCCTAAAATGCAGTGACTCTTCTACTTGGCATGTCTCTCTCCTTCACCTTGGCTTTACTTTATGTTTTCTCCTCTGCCATTAAAAAAGAAAAAAACACTTAAAAAATGCATTCATTCTACATGCTACATTCAGAAATGCCATGTGATGAATGGTAGATTGGCAGCTTTGTAATTTGCCTTGATTAGATTATAGAGTTATGTCCCAGCCATGTGGCTTCGTAAGTATTTACAGATGAGGCAGTCTGCGACACTGTGAAGCTGTTATTTGGATCCAGGGCCTTTCACGTTCTTTACTGTATTTGGATGCCTCATCCCCAGTAAGGGGAGGACCACCTGCTGTGCCCGTGCCCTCTCAGCTGTACCAGCAGCAGTAAGGCCACACTCAGTGGTGCTCAGAGACCATCCAACTGAAGCCTTTAGGTAACAGTCACCTCAAGGTGTAGTGAGAGAGAAATTCTTCTGAATTTTTCATGCAGATACTATATATTCTGACAAGAATCCCTCATAGTTCTCTGTCCCAGAGAGCAATATGCTGCAGAGTCTGCCCCCAGTGTTAAGAAATCTCAGACCTAAAGTGTGTCCACAGGGAAGATGCTTCACAGCGCTGGGCCTCATCGGGCATGGTTCCATGAAGTGAACTTTGAGGCTGGATATTCTGCGGTTCCCCAGGTTCTAGGAGCCTGTTGTTAGGTGCTCTGGCATTTCCAGTTTTCGTCCTTTTCTTGGGTGTGCCAAGCAATAGGTGCCATGTAGGATGGTACCTCTTTTTTCCATGAGAGGTGACACTATTGTTTTTTAAAGAATTTGTCTATTTTTCTGTTTTATTTTTGGTTGTGCTGAATCTGTTGCTGCGTGTGGGCTTTCTCTAGCTGCCGTGAGCAGGAGCTACTCTTCACTGCAGTGCACCTGCTTCTCCTTGCAGTAGCTTCTCTGGTTGTGGAGCACAGGCTCTAGGCATGTGGGCTTCCGTAGTTGCAGCTCTCGGTTTGGTTGCTCTGTGACATGTAGAATCTCCCTGGACCAGGGATCACACCCATGTCCCCTGCATTGACAGGCGGATTCTTATCCACTGGACCACCAGGGAAGTCCTCTCATTTCTTAAGGACTAACTCATATTTGCAGTTTATCACCAAATCCCATCATCTTTAGAGGTGAATTTAAAGATAACAGATACTTCACACAAAAAAAGATGACCAAAAAGTCATTGAGAAAAGTGCTCAACATCATTGCTCACGAGGGATAGGAGAATAAACCTCAGTGAGAAACTTCCCTGCTGGTCCAGTAGTTAAGATAAGACTCTGTGCTTCTACTGCAGGAGGTATGGATTAAGTTCTTTTTCAGGGACCTAAGATCCCATATGCCTAGCAGCAACCTCACCCCACCCCCCAAAAAAACCTCAGTGAGAGGCAGCTGTATACTCATCAGAATTGGCTAAAATAAGAAATCTAACAGTAGCAAGTTTGGGCCAGGATATAGAGTAACTGAACTCTCATAGCGCTGGTGAAGTGTAAAATGGCAAAACCATTCTGAAGAAGGAAGGAAGGGCCCTCCGACGCACAATATACACTTACAATAGGGCCCAGGAATTCAGCTCCTAGGTTTAAATCAACTAGAATCAGTTCCATATGTCTACCTAAACACAGATATGAGAATTTTTCTAGTAGCTTTATTCATAATAATCTGCACAGGAAACAATCCCCAGATGTCCAGCAAGAGAAGAATGGATAAGCTGATGTTGCTGTGTTCCTATAATGAAATAGGATGCCACAAGAAAAAGGAATGAACAGCTGCATGTAACAGCATAGGTGAATCTCACAGCATTGTGGTCAGAGAACGAAACCAGACACAAAAGAACACATACTGTGTGGCTCTATCAACATGGGAGTTTAAGAGCAGGAAACACAAGGTAAAACTATGTTTTATTTTTGGTTGTGCTGAATCTGTTGCTGCGTGTGGGCTTTCTCTAGCTGCCGTGAGCAGGAGCTACTCTTCACTGCAGTGCACCTGCTTCTCCTTGCAGTAGCTTCTCTGGTTGTGGAGCACAGGCTCTAGGCATGTGGGCTTCCGTAGTTGCAGCTCTCGGTTTGGTTGCTCTGTGACATGTAGAATCTCCCTGGACCAGGGATCACACCCATGTCCCCTGCATTGACAGGCGGATTCTTATCCACTGGACCACCAGGGAAGTCCTCTCATTTCTTAAGGACTAACTCATATTTGCAGTTTATCACCAAATCCCATCATCTTTAGAGGTGAATTTAAAGATAACAGATACTTCACACAAAAAAAGATGACCAAAAAGTCATTGAGAAAAGTGCTCAACATCATTGCTCACGAGGGATAGGAGAATAAACCTCAGTGAGAAACTTCCCTGCTGGTCCAGTAGTTAAGATAAGACTCTGTGCTTCTACTGCAGGAGGTATGGATTAAGTTCTTTTTCAGGGACCTAAGATCCCATATGCCTAGCAGCAACCTCACCCCACCCCCCAAAAAAACCTCAGTGAGAGGCAGCTGTATACTCATCAGAATTGGCTAAAATAAGAAATCTAACAGTAGCAAGTTTGGGCCAGGATATAGAGTAACTGAACTCTCATAGCGCTGGTGAAGTGTAAAATGGCAAAACCATTCTGAAGAAGGAAGGAAGGGCCCTCCGACGCACAATATACACTTACAATAGGGCCCAGGAATTCAGCTCCTAGGTTTAAATCAACTAGAATCAGTTCCATATGTCTACCTAAACACAGATATGAGAATTTTTCTAGTAGCTTTATTCATAATAATCTGCACAGGAAACAATCCCCAGATGTCCAGCAAGAGAAGAATGGATAAGCTGATGTTGCTGTGTTCCTATAATGAAATAGGATGCCACAAGAAAAAGGAATGAACAGCTGCATGTAACAGCATAGGTGAATCTCACAGCATTGTGGTCAGAGAACGAAACCAGACACAAAAGAACACATACTGTGTGGCTCTATCAACATGGGAGTTTAAGAGCAGGTAAAACTAGGCGAAGGGGATTAAAAGCTAGAATAGGAATTGCTTCCAGTGTGTGAGGATATAGACTGGGAAAGACCTCAGGTGATGAAAATGTTCTGTCTGGATCTGGATGGCAGGTGTATACACACTTGTACAGATTCAAGGAGTCTCCTGAGGAGACTTTGTTGTGTGTAAGGTATGTCCTGATAGAAATGACAGGAAAGAAAAGTGAATTTGAATGATTCATCTGTGAATTGGATCCTGTGCACTTAGCCTTTTAGGTCTCAGAACAGGTGGGACGGTGCAAGTGGCGGCAGCAGAGGGAAATCATCTTTAGCATGGCCTTTGTTGTAACATACCTCTTGGAACAGTCCAGAGCCCGTGGCTACTTCTTGGATAAGCACATCAGCTCAAATGTTATATAAAGCATTTTGGAGCCCACCTGTGCCAGCCACTCTCCGATGATTCTCTCCTTTCTAGAAGGCTCTAGAGTATGACTTTTGGATGGAATCTAATAGGAAGTCTAGTGGGTTTTTACTTTCTCTTTTTTTCCTTGAATCCCCAGGGGTGGCTGCTCGAGAGACGGCCCAAGCTCTGAAAACGCTAGCCCAGGCTGCCCGGGGTGTGGCTGCATCCACAAGTGACCCCACGGCTGCTCACGCCATGTTGGATTCTGCCCGGGATGTGATGGAGGGCTCAGCCGTGCTCATCCAAGAGGCCAAGCAGGCCCTGATTGCACCCGGAGATGCGGAGAGTCAGCAGAGACTAGCCCAGGTGAGGCTTGGAACTGGCAGCCGAGGTCAGCATTCATTCAGCTGACCTTTTGACAGGCTGTCACCCAATGTGAGCACTTTCAGAAGCTTTGACTAGTAGCCCCCATAATGTGAGATCTTTTTAATTCAGTCAACAGAAAGAATGGGGGCATTACTGAGACCTGCCCTTGGAACTTGACGGGCCTGGACACAGCATATCTCGGGCCCTAGTGTGCTTAATATATCCCTCTTCCTAGCCTGAAAGGTGAGATAGATATCCTTGCTTTAGCCATTCAACGCTTTCAAGTCTCTCTAGTGCCTCTTCAGCTGAATCTTACCGAGAGTATAGATGGAGAGCCTCTCACCTCTTTAAGAGGCGGTGTGTGGCCAGCCCCACGTTGATCTTTAAGTGCTCAGAGCGCCCCGCCAGTCCTTGGACAGGGTGAAGTGAGGGGCGGGTGGCACCAGAGGGTCTCTGAGCAGAAGTCCACCACAGGCCTGGCCAGCAATGCTCCAGAGCGCTCAGGGCCCTCTTCTACCTCGGGCCCTCTGGGGGGCTCCCTAGAAGGGAGCTATTTCTCTTCCTCTTGGTAGGGATATCATTGTTTTAGAACCTGACAGAATGTTGGAGAGTTGTGTTGGAGTCACAGTCAGGATGTGGCCTGGCCTTGGGCACAGGTAGGGTGTGCTGTCTCACTGGGTCAGACCATGTGCCAAGACAGGATGTTCACCGCAGTGAGAGGCCTTGATGCGCTGGTTTAACAGTAGCCAGTGTCAGGTAGATGCCGGCGGGTCATTTTCCCAACTTTTTCAGCTCTGCATACCATCATTGCTCACTCCCAATGCAGAGGCAGTGAAAGAAAGCTGCTTTCTAACGGGGTGTTTCTCCCTCTGTGTATTTAGGTGGCCAAAGCCGTCTCGCACTCCTTGAATAACTGCGTGAACTGTCTCCCTGGGCAGAAGGATGTGGATGTGGCCTTGAAGAGCATCGGGGAGTCGAGCAAGAAGCTGCTGGTGGATTCGGTGAGAAGTTTCAGCTCAGAAAGGGGTGCTTGGGGACCTGGGCTCACCTTAGGTGCAGACGGGGTCTTCACCCCTCTGGGACCCTCTGAGGAGCAAGCCTTGCCTCAAGAGTCCTGGTTTCCCTGCCGATTTGCCTTGTCCTTGTTTTGCTTTCTGCTCAGCCAAGTTCTCAGGTAGAGCTTCTACTTTTTCTTTGAGCCCGTGTTGCTGTTTGCTCTCAGGTCACCTTGGTGAGAGAGACAGGAATGGGGCAAGGTGTTGGGGAGGAGAGTATAGGATGATCTGACTTCTCATCAGGACATCTCAGGCAGGCCATAAAGAGACACACGTGGCCAGAACTCCCTGAAAGTGTCTGTAGAATTTGGAGCTTGTTCCCTTCCCTGTTTTGTGGGCCCCCTTTGAGGGAACTTGGCCTCGTTCATCTCTGTTTCTTCTCTGCCGCCCGTGGGGCCCGTACCAGGTCTGCAGACTGTGGGTGTGGTGTGACTAATTTAAAGTAGCTTAACTCTCTCGGAAGTTATCCGCAGTGACCATTCTGCTCCTAGCACTTCTGTGGGAAAGCTGTATTGTTAGTCAAGACCAACTCATGAATAAAATTGGTTGGCTCTTAGTTTGGAAGAGTAGGATTTAAAGTTTAATCACGTCTGCCTTTTAGTTCCGGAAGGCTGAACCTTTGAGAGTTTCCATCTGAGAAAGTCAGGACAGAGTGTGGATCCAGAGAGTGGATCCTGGAGTCAGGTGGCCCAGGTGTGAGTCTTGGCTGTGCCCCTTAGGAGACCAGAGGCCCTGCAGAAAGCTGTCCTTAATGGTTGTAGGTCTACCCTTCCTAGCACTGAGTAAGTATTCAGCCAATTTAAGTGAATGAGTGAATGGATGTATTTTGAAGGTCAAACTTAACGTGGGCTCAGACTACACAGAGCCATTTTGTCTAGATGATTCAGAAATGTAGCCCTGGAGAGCCAGTCTTCCCTCTGCAGCATCCACCTCTCTTTCCCCTACACAAAGTAAAACTCTTCCTGCAATGTGCCTTCTTTTCCCATAGTTACCTCCCAGCACAAAGCCTTTCCAGGAGGCCCAGAGTGAACTGAACCAAGCAGCTGCTGATCTGAACCAGTCTGCCGGGGAGGTGGTCCATGCCACCCGAGGCCAGAGTGGAGAGCTGGCCGCAGCCTCCGGGAAGTTCAGCGATGACTTCGACGAGTTCCTCGACGCTGGCATTGAGATGGCGGGCCAGGCACAGGTGAGGGTGGGGTGGCACTGCGTGGAGAGGGCTCTTGTCTCCCCTGCCTCTGATGGACCATCGGCCCCTGAGATCAAATGCTTTATCGTCTTTGCTTCTCAGAGAACTTCATGAGCTCACAGGAACAGCATTCCCAAAGATGCTGTTAGTTTATGTGTGACATGGGAAGGGAAGATAACTTTTTCCCATGATCCCCCAACAGAACTCTTCATCTTATTTATGCTCAGGAGGGAGAAGGAGGAGAGCCCTCCAGCCTCTGCTTTAAAGGTGATGTGGTACTCTACAAACTCATGGGTTGGAGGTCTGGTGAGTCCATTTGAAAAGACTGAGTGTGACCCTGAGTAGCAGGTGATGCAACATTACCTCCTTCAGATGAATAGATAATCCCCTGGTTTAGAACAGGGGAGCATGCCTGGTCTAGGGTGCGACTTACCTACACAGTCCTGTGTGTTAAGTCCTGAGCTGTTTTTTTTTTGGTGAACTCTTTTGAGTTCCCTCAAGGAGGTGTACCCAGGCCATTTCTTGCAGTTATCTAGAGAGAGCTGTTTGTCAGATGGCAAGCCAGGTGGGCAGTGTATCCTTTCCAGAGTTGGGAGCTTCTGGGATGCAGTCAGCTTGGAATGTCCAGACGGTGACAGTCGTTTGTGCCAGGCTGGGATGCACAAGCCCCTGGACAACCCCAGCATTGTTGAACAAGATGTTGGAATTGTGGCCTGGTCTGTTTGCTCTCTTACTCCCTCTACACCACTGTCCACCCCACCCCCCCCCCCCTCCGCCATTAATGCCCACACCTGTGAGACAGCACAGTTCTTGGCCTACCAACTTGGCAGTGGATTTGTGTCCCGCTGTATGCCCTGGGCCTGGGTATCTGTTGGGGGAGCAGTAGACACCGGGCGGAGTCTCGACACGTTAGGCGTCTGCAGGCTAACCGGGCTTCACACCGTCTGTACAGATAACCGGTTGGCTTCCATTTCAGGGTGCTGCTCCCAGCTCTAAATGCCTCCTAGGAGATACAGACAGCCCCTAATTGCTCTGGCTCCTTTTGACCCTCCAGACCAAAGAAGACCAGATCCAAGTCATAGGGAACCTCAAGAATATCTCCATGGCCTCCAGCAAGCTGCTCTTAGCCGCCAAGTCTCTCTCTGTAGACCCGGGAGCCCCCAACGCGAAGAACCTCCTGGCTGCCGCCGCGAGGTAAGCATAGAGCAAAATGGGTTTTCATGTCTGGTTAAATAACATCAGTGTTTGCGAGGCCTGCCTGACATCCTGCTGCTTTTACTGAGCAAAGAAGTGGTGCTGAGCTTCTGTGGTCAGAGCTGGAGGCCAGACTGACAGAGTCACTAGTGTCTTATTAAATGGGCTCATTCGCATGTGCATTCTCCACTAAAGATGCGTCTGTCTCCTCTGCAAGCCTTTTCAGGAGGACTTGCTTAGACGAAAGGCCTCTGTTGATTTATAAACATGGTGATGTAAATAGAATGTTTTAAACTAGTGTTTGTATCATTCAGATTATGAAAGTACCCCATGTTCATTAAAAAGAAATCAGAAGATGCTAGGTATATATATGTAAAAGATACTCAACTAGCCGTTCAATGTTTCTTGATTGCTCTCTATGTGCCTGGCACCCAAGTTAGATAGGTTTAAACATGGTCAATTCATCATTTGCAGAAGAGCTCCAGCTCAGGATGAATGGGGCGGTGGTGACAGTAAGTTCGGGGACTGTATTAAAACATGAGCTTGAACTTGGGATGCTATCAGTGTCTTTCTTTCCTTGTAGTTTTCATCCAAGGAAGGAGGCAATCCATTCCCAAATAATATAATTTCTACTCCAGAGCCATTCTGGCAATTTAGTTCAATGACTAGTGATTGAATGTTGGCATCTGGAGAAACTGCGATGATAGCTCAGGAAGATTTTATATTGGCAATTGCATGTTCCTATTTCTGAACCAAGATGGTACGGTATTCTTTATTTCTGTGGTGGTATGGGCTTGTTTTCTTAGCCTTACTTAGTATCACTTGAAAGGAAGGCTAACAGCAATAAGAGATTAAATGCAGGAAAATTAGGATCCATAGCCTAACTGGAAACATTTTCAAAACATGAGGATGAGTGATTTTTTAAAAGCATGGCTTGAGTCTATTTTAAATTATTTAAACTTGATTTTGTGTGTTTTTTAACATCTTTATCTCTCCTGGCCTTTTTTTAGTTGTCAGAATCAGGAGTCCTAAATTCTATACAGCTTTATTGCGAAGAACCTCCTGGCTGCCGCCGCGAGGTAAGCATAGAGCAAAATGGGTTTTCATGTCTGGTTAAATAACATCAGTGTTTGCGAGGCCTGCCTGACATCCTGCTGCTTTTACTGAGCAAAGAAGTGGTGCTGAGCTTCTGTGGTCAGAGCTGGAGGCCAGACTGACAGAGTCACTAGTGTCTTATTAAATGGGCTCATTCGCATGTGCATTCTCCACTAAAGATGCGTCTGTCTCCTCTGCAAGCCTTTTCAGGAGGACTTGCTTAGACGAAAGGCCTCTGTTGATTTATAAACATGGTGATGTAAATAGAATGTTTTAAACTAGTGTTTGTATCATTCAGATTATGAAAGTACCCCATGTTCATTAAAAAGAAATCAGAAGATGCTAGGTATATATATGTAAAAGATACTCAACTAGCCGTTCAATGTTTCTTGATTGCTCTCTATGTGCCTGGCACCCAAGTTAGATAGGTTTAAACATGGTCAATTCATCATTTGCAGAAGAGCTCCAGCTCAGGATGAATGGGGCGGTGGTGACAGTAAGTTCGGGGACTGTATTAAAACATGAGCTTGAACTTGGGATGCTATCAGTGTCTTTCTTTCCTTGTAGTTTTCATCCAAGGAAGGAGGCAATCCATTCCCAAATAATATAATTTCTACTCCAGAGCCATTCTGGCAATTTAGTTCAATGACTAGTGATTGAATGTTGGCATCTGGAGAAACTGCGATGATAGCTCAGGAAGATTTTATATTGGCAATTGCATGTTCCTATTTCTGAACCAAGATGGTACGGTATTCTTTATTTCTGTGGTGGTATGGGCTTGTTTTCTTAGCCTTACTTAGTATCACTTGAAAGGAAGGCTAACAGCAATAAGAGATTAAATGCAGGAAAATTAGGATCCATAGCCTAACTGGAAACATTTTCAAAACATGAGGATGAGTGATTTTTTAAAAGCATGGCTTGAGTCTATTTTAAATTATTTAAACTTGATTTTGTGTGTTTTTTAACATCTTTATCTCTCCTGGCCTTTTTTTAGTTGTCAGAATCAGGAGTCCTAAATTCTAGTACAGACTTTAATGGTTGACCAATGAGATTCCATTGGTCAGGCCACTGAATCCATCTAAACTTTCCCATTCACAAGATAGAAGTGTGTGGAGACCACATCATCCTTGAGCTCTGTTCAGTTCTCAGTGTATAACGTATCATGGTACCACTGGTTAAAACCTGTCTCTGGTCTTCTCTTTACTTGTAGTATTATTTATTATGGGGGATTATAACGTTTCAGAGAAACTCCCTTGAAAATCTTTGAGTTTCTTCATTTATTCCCATCTGTGGACTTTACCGTCAAACAATAGTGAGAACCAGCAAGTGATGGGGGAACACAAACCTCCCTGCCTCCATCTTGGCTTTGTTTGTTTTTGTTCCAGCAAATGAGTGCCCTCCTGGGCTCAGAGTAGGAATGAGGGGGGATGGTGATATCTTCTCTGTTGATGAGCTGTTTCTGATATAAAGCCCTCTTAATCACTTTTTTTCCAAAAACACTTTGGATAAGGCAACTAATGTTTCCAGGTACCTGACCTCAGGAGTTTTTCATTATCTGCAGTGTTTTACCCCTTTTCAAAATTAAAGGGTCCAACTTAGAGACATGTTGTCATCTCTTAAATTGTGGGAAGGAGGGGAGAGTATAAGTGGGCATTCTAAAAGCCCGGTGAAGAAGGAACTCCAGGACCTGAAAGCTTGTTGCTGGTGTCCTGGCTCTGAGTGTCTGCACGCCCCCTGGTGGTGACATTGAGGACAGGCCCTGGAGATTTCTTTGCCCTATCTGTCCTGGCTTTCAGCACTTGATAGGGAGAATTCCCAACCTTTGGTTTCATAGCCAAGTCAGCACTCAAAAATCATCACGTGAAATGGTTGTCTTGGGCTGGAACTGCTGCCAGAAGTTGCTGGTCCATTCTCCTTGGCTTCTTGGCACTGGTGGGCCAGCTCGGCTTCCTAGGGTGCTTTTCCAGTAGGAGCGTGCCCGAGTGAGTCAGGCAAGCTCCTCAGGGGGTAAAGCTCTGCCCGTCTGGAGTGCATTCATTCGTTCTCTTGGTCCTTCATTTGTTCATTAAACTGATTCTTACTGCATGTCTGATATGCGCCCAGTGATGGGCACACACAGTGAGTAAGAAAGGACGGCCCTAGTACAGTTAGGATGGGCATACTCAGGGCATGCTGCCCCCTTTCTATCCGGGTCTCCCAGCGGTCCTGTGTGTAAGCGCCTTTGGAGCTGGGAAGCAGGGATCCGCTGAATGTTGTCCTCATCTGCAATCCCCTGCCCTCCTTGTTTTGGAGACGGCCCCACCCCACCTGTCCTTGTGGATATCCAAAAGGGCTCCAGAGGTGCCACTCGGGGGACCCAGGCCTAGACCAACTCGGCCCCGCCCTGCTCCTACGTAGGCCAACTTGAACCCTTTCTTTCTAGTCGCCATGATTCTTCCTGCTCTAGGGAAAAATGGTTTATTTCTGGGGGAACAGCAGAGTGCATGTGCTTTTCCCTCTGCTGGTCATTCTGCGTCTGAGCCCTGGTACAAACCGGTCTCTGGGTTTCTAATGCCTCATGGGAGGAAGTCATTTTCTTGTTGACTGTCTGGCCTGTTCATCTACTTCCCGTATGACTGTTTGACTCTGGCTCTTCTCTGGCCCATTGGGTGGGCAGGAGACTCTTGGTGAATTGTTCATCAGCCTTTTCCCTGACTGGGGGCGGGTCTGATGCTCCCTAAGCTTAGTGAAGGAAGGAGAAAAACCCAAATTTTCTGTGGCAAAAAACAAAGACTGTCCTACCTCCAAACACCCCAAGTTGCTACTCAGACCACAGTCACGCTGGTCAGAAGGACTTTTGGGCTGAAGACATGATGTCCACAGTTGCCAGCATCTGGACCATCTTAGGCCCGGTGTTCAGCTGCTTTCTGGGTTCTCCAGGGTTTCCTAGGGCCTTGCAGGACGTGCCTCCTCCTGGGTTCTCCCTTGCTTTGAGGTTCCTTCCAGGCAAGCATCTGTCTGTCTCCAGATATGGTGAAAAAGGGTGACCAGCACTTCCACGCTAAAAGTAGAAAATGTACGGGCCCCTTCCTAGGGTGCTTTTCCAGTAGGAGCGTGCCCGAGTGAGTCAGGCAAGCTCCTCAGGGGGTAAAGCTCTGCCCGTCTGGAGTGCATTCATTCGTTCTCTTGGTCCTTCATTTGTTCATTAAACTGATTCTTACTGCATGTCTGATATGCGCCCAGTGATGGGCACACACAGTGAGTAAGAAAGGACGGCCCTAGTACAGTTAGGATGGGCATACTCAGGGCATGCTGCCCCCTTTCTATCCGGGTCTCCCAGCGGTCCTGTGTGTAAGCGCCTTTGGAGCTGGGAAGCAGGGATCCGCTGAATGTTGTCCTCATCTGCAATCCCCTGCCCTCCTTGTTTTGGAGACGGCCCCACCCCACCTGTCCTTGTGGATATCCAAAAGGGCTCCAGAGGTGCCACTCGGGGGACCCAGGCCTAGACCAACTCGGCCCCGCCCTGCTCCTACGTAGGCCAACTTGAACCCTTTCTTTCTAGTCGCCATGATTCTTCCTGCTCTAGGGAAAAATGGTTTATTTCTGGGGGAACAGCAGAGTGCATGTGCTTTTCCCTCTGCTGGTCATTCTGCGTCTGAGCCCTGGTACAAACCGGTCTCTGGGTTTCTAATGCCTCATGGGGAGGAAGTCATTTTCTTGTTGACTGTCTGGCCTGTTCATCTACTTCCCGTATGACTGTTTGACTCTGGCTCTTCTCTGGCCCATTGGGTGGGCAGGAGACTCTTGGTGAATTGTTCATCAGCCTTTTCCCTGACTGGGGGCGGGTCTGATGCTCCCTAAGCTTAGTGAAGGAAGGAGAAAACCAATTTGCTGTGGCAAAAAACAAAGACTGTCCTACCTCCAAACACCCCAAGTTGCTACTCAGACCACAGTCACGCTGGTCAGAAGGACTTTTGGGCTGAAGACATGATGTCCACAGTTGCCAGCATCTGGACCATCTTAGGCCCGGTGTTCAGCTGCTTTCTGGGTTCTCCAGGGTTTCCTAGGGCCTTGCAGGACGTGCCTCCTCCTGGGTTCTCCCTTGCTTTGAGGTTCCTTCCAGGCAAGCATCTGTCTGTCTCCAGAGATGGTGAAAAAGGGTGACCAGCACTTCCACGCTAAAAAGTAGAAAAATGTACCCTGGGCCTTCTCCCATCTCTTAGTCTCCACTAGCATATTCTGTTCCCATTATCCATATTGGGATCTTGCTGAGCCCTGACATTCCAATTGCTCTGGTCCCTGTCTGGCCCTCCCTAATAGGCAGAACCCACGCCTGTGGTCAGGGTTTTAGTCTTCTTCCTTTCACTCCCAGCGAGTCCTGCATGTGTCTAGCCTGTCCTGTCTGGGTCGCGCCCCATGACTGCTTCCTTTGGTCCACCTTCATGTCTTGTCTGTTCATTATCTTGCCTCTCCAACCGGCTTGCCAGCATCTTGCTTTCCTAGAGAGACATACACTGAATTTTTTTTTTTTTTTACTCCTCATGCCTTGTGATGGTAGGACCTGGAAAATAGTGACAGGTGAATTTTGGTTTTCTCTTTCCTGCCTTCCTAAGCAGATCCTCCTTTGCGGAAGGGAATTGTCTGAAGTTGCTTTACTCCCCTCCAAGCTCACTATCAGATGATTCATTCACGTTTAGTAGATCATCATGAGTACAGACTGGTTGGTTTTCGTCTCTCACCTCTGCCCCAATTCGATTTCTATACACAGTTTCCTTTCAGAGCTCACAAACTCCAGTTTGAATCAGGACACTGACCAGTTTGTAGGTTAGAAAACTTTTAACATCTGAGGTTGTAGATCCCTATTTTTAAAGAAACGGATTAGCTGCATATGCTTAGATAAAGAATGAATTATAGGGCTTCCCCTAATGGGTAAGGACACCGCCTTGCAGTGCAAGGGGCACCGGTTCGAGCCCTGGCCTGGGAAGATCCCACGTGCCGCGGAGCGGCTGGACTGATGTGTCCAATGACCGAGCCGGAGCTCTGGAGTGCATGCGCCCAGAGCCGGCGCTCTGCGACAACAGACGCCACCGTGATGGGAGGCCCACAGGAGCCAAAGAACAAAGACGGATGAAAACAGAGAAATGAAAGACCAATAGAAGTGGCCGCCCGCTCCCCTCCGTCCCCAACCCGAACCCCGCCCAAAATAAAAAATAAATAAATAAATAAATCTTTAAAAAAAAAAAAAGAATGAATTATAAGAAAACACTATCTCTGGATGGTGAAATTACGGTTATTTAATTTAAATTTTTTGTGTTTTTTCAAAATGAACTTATGTAGCTCTGATCATTACCAAGAAACTGTGGGGAAAATAAAAGTAACTACTGGGATTTGTACCTATTGGGATTTACATAAAACAGAGAGAGGATGCCACTGATTTTGGCCATATTTTTATGGCAGTGTGAGCTAGTTAGTTCATATTGTTTTAGTATATTCACTAAAATCTTTGCTTTATAATAATGTGGTATGGGGATTCCCTGATGGCCCAGTGGTTCTGACTTGGCACTTTCACTACCATGGTTTGGGTTCAGTCCCTGATCAGGAAACTAAGATCCTGCAAGCTCCAAGGTTGCAAAACAAATAAATAAATAATAAATTTTAAAATGATATTGTAAAATCACTGTTAGCATTTTGGTATGGGCTCATATGGTTTACATGTTCTGTATGCTCTTTTCTAATTTTAACTTTACTGAATTGTATGTTGTAATATTCTTCTGTGATATAAGGAAAATGATATCATGACTTAATGGATCCCCAGAATTATGTTGTCAACTATAAGTTTAGTCAGTCCTTTATCATTTCATGTTTGGGTTTTCTCTAATTCTTTGCTTTTATGAATAGCTACTATAGTTTGAACCATAAAGATACTATTTCCAATTTTCAGATCTACGTAACCATTTGCCTCTGTGCCACTAAGTCTATTATTTAGCTATTAACAGTTTGAGGTTGAATAGATCCCTTTTAACATCTGAGGTTGTAGATCCCTATTTTTAAAGAAACGGATTAGCTGCATATGCTTAGATAAAGAATGAATTATAGGGCTTCCCCTAATGGGTAAGGACACCGCCTTGCAGTGCAAGGGGCACCGGTTCGAGCCCTGGCCTGGGAAGATCCCACGTGCCGCGGAGCGGCTGGACTGATGTGTCCAATGACCGAGCCGGAGCTCTGGAGTGCATGCGCCCAGAGCCGGCGCTCTGCGACAACAGACGCCACCGTGATGGGAGGCCCACAGGAGCCAAAGAACAAAGACGGATGAAAACAGAGAAATGAAAGACCAATAGAAGTGGCCGCCCGCTCCCCTCCGTCCCCAACCCGAACCCCGCCCAAAATAAAAAATAAATAAATAAATAAATCTTTAAAAAAAAAAAAAAGAATGAATTATAAGAAAACACTATCTCTGGATGGTGAAATTACGGTTATTTAATTTAAATTTTTTGTGTTTTTTCAAAATGAACTTATGTAGCTCTGATCATTACCAAGAAACTGTGGGGAAAATAAAAGTAACTACTGGGATTTGTACCTATTGGGATTTACATAAAACAGAGAGAGGATGCCACTGATTTTGGCCATATTTTTATGGCAGTGTGAGCTAGTTAGTTCATATTGTTTTAGTATATTCACTAAAATCTTTGCTTTATAATAATGTGGTATGGGGATTCCCTGATGGCCCAGTGGTTCTGACTTGGCACTTTCACTACCATGGTTTGGGTTCAGTCCCTGATCAGGAAACTAAGATCCTGCAAGCTCCAAGGTTGCAAAACAAATAAATAAATAATAAATTTTAAAATGATATTGTAAAATCACTGTTAGCATTTTGGTATGGGCTCATATGGTTTACATGTTCTGTATGCTCTTTTCTAATTTTAACTTTACTGAATTGTATGTTGTAATATTCTTCTGTGATATAAGGAAAATGATATCATGACTTAATGGATCCCCAGAATTATGTTGTCAACTATAAGTTTAGTCAGTCCTTTATCATTTCATGTTTGGGTTTTCTCTAATTCTTTGCTTTTATGAATAGCTACTATAGTTTGAACCATAAAGATACTATTTCCAATTTTCAGATCTACGTAACCATTTGCCTCTGTGCCACTAAGTCTATTATTTAGCTATGCAATTCACACTCTAAAATGAGTTATGAGATTAAATGTTACCTGAATAGTGCTTTTTAGTCGTGGATCAGTATGACCAAGTGACTCCTTCCACGAGTGCCATGCTGCATTGTTACAGATTGTTCAACCACAAAGCATTAGTCTGCTGGGTTTTTCTTTTTTACTGCAACTTTTTATTTGAACATTTTTTTGACTTCTAAAAAAACAGTTGAAAAAATAGGACAGTGACTAGCTACAGCAGTCTCTGAATTCACCATTTGTAAACACTTAGTGATATGTTGTTGTTGTTGTTGTTGTTGTTGTTTTTAATTGGAAGATAGCTGCTTTACACTCCTGTGTCAGGTTCTGCTGTACAGTGAAGTTAATCAGCCGTGCATATACATATGTTCCCCCTCTTTTGGATTTCCTTACCATTTAGGTCACCACAGAGTAGAGTTCCTATACTAATACAGTAGGTTCTTATCAGTTGTCTCTTTTATACATAGTACTTTTTTTTTATTTTTTTGCTGTTCCAAAAGGCTTATGGGATCTTAGTTCCCTGACCTAGGGTCAAACCTGGGCCCACAGCAGTGAAAGAGCCAAACCCTAACTACTGGACCTCCAGGGAATTCCTGTGAACGTTTCGTTTCTAATGGAAAAATCTTTATATAAAGACCAGGTTGTTGTTGTTGTTGTTTTTGTAATGTAGATAAATGGGAAACATTGAAAGGATCTAAATGGAAAACTTGTGTGATATGTAGAAATTCTCCCCAAATGATTGTGTCTTCACAGTTAAGGGCTTTTTGTACCCTTTATGTTGGCACATCTAGCCTGTGCACTCCAAAATGAGTCTTGGAAGGCTGCCACGCAGAACAAGGTGTTGGGCTCTTGGGGGCCCCTTTCCCGTGATGACATCATGAACTGTGCCCTCCAAAGGTGGTCTCAGCTGGAGACTGTGCGGCTCTCTCCCGTGTGCTTGTTTCGCTTAGCACCTAGAAGACACAGTGCTTTTTCTCTCATGGCACCTTACTGAAGCACTTTTCCCCACGTAAATGAATCAATCTTTCTTTTAATGAATCAAAAACTACTTGGGGATTCTTGAGTTCAGGAATGTTTTTCTTCTTCCCATCCCCCTAAGCTAGATATAAAATTCAAAGCAGTAGCTCCTCATCAAATAATTAAGCTGATTGCCTTTGCACGTTGCCAACATCATTTTCCATCTAATTTGATATTCTGTGGGAAGCTGCTAAGCCAATTTAGCTAATAAAATGAGGCATTTTTATATGTGGCAGTGTTAATGATTAGCAGCAATGTGTGTCCTCTTTTGATTTTGTTTGTTTTATTTTAAGTAGCCCACTAGCTGTAGTGGTTCCTGCCTGTGAGTAACATTCAGGGTCCTGCCAAAGGCATGAACCAGTTATGACCCTACAGAAAAATGGTTTTGCATCTGGCGTCAGATAGGCATGGGTTCAAGTCTTGTTTCTATGCCTTATTGTAGCATCCCCTCAGGGAATTCTGTCGTTTATCTCTTTTTTTGTGTTTATAAGAACAAGAGTGCTATATTCAGTTTTAAGACTTAGTATAAAGGTGTGGTAATCAAAATAGTGCGCTGTTGGTGAAAGGTTAAAAATAGACTAGTATAAAGTTGTAGGGTCAAACCTGGGCCCACAGCAGTGAAAGAGCCAAACCCTAACTACTGGACCTCCAGGGAATTCCTGTGAACGTTTCGTTTCTAATGGAAAAATCTTTATATAAAGACCAGGTTGTTGTTGTTGTTGTTTTTGTAATGTAGATAAATGGGAAACATTGAAAGGATCTAAATGGAAAACTTGTGTGATATGTAGAAATTCTCCCCAAATGATTGTGTCTTCACAGTTAAGGGCTTTTTGTACCCTTTATGTTGGCACATCTAGCCTGTGCACTCCAAAATGAGTCTTGGAAGGCTGCCACGCAGAACAAGGTGTTGGGCTCTTGGGGGCCCCTTCCAGTGATGACATCATGAACTGTGCCCTCCAAAGGTGGTCTCAGCTGGAGACTGTGCGGCTCTCTCCCGTGTGCTTGTTTCGCTTAGCACCTAGAAGACACAGTGCTTTTTCTCTCATGGCACCTTACTGAAGCACTTTTCCCCACGTAAATGAATCAATCTTTCTTTTAATGAATCAAAAACTACTTGGGGATTCTTGAGTTCAGGAATGTTTTTCTTCTTCCCATCCCCCTAAGCTAGATATAAAATTCAAAGCAGTAGCTCCTCATCAAATAATTAAGCTGATTGCCTTTGCACGTTGCCAACATCATTTTCCATCTAATTTGATATTCTGTGGGAAGCTGCTAAGCCAATTTAGCTAATAAAATGAGGCATTTTTATATGTGGCAGTGTTAATGATTAGCAGCAATGTGTGTCCTCTTTTGATTTTGTTTGTTTTATTTTAAGTAGCCCACTAGCTGTAGTGGTTCCTGCCTGTGAGTAACATTCAGGGTCCTGCCAAAGGCATGAACCAGTTATGACCCTACAGAAAAATGGTTTTGCATCTGGCGTCAGATAGGCATGGGTTCAAGTCTTGTTTCTATGCCTTATTGTAGCATCCCCTCAGGGAATTCTGTCGTTTATCTCTTTTTTTGTGTTTATAAGAACAAGAGTGCTATATTCAGTTTTAAGACTTAGTATAAAGGTGTGGTAATCAAAATAGTGTGCTGTTGGTGAAAGGTTAGACACAAAGGTCCATGGACTAGTCCAGAAGTAGACCCACACAGATGAGGCCAACTGATTGTCAACAAAGGTACAAAAGCGATTCAATGCAGGAAGGATGGCATATTAAAAGGTAATGGAATAATCATAATTCCATGTATCCTTCTCCTTAAAAATCTGGATCCATATTTCACACTTTATTAAAGTAATTAACGCAACATGGACTATGCCCTTCTAAAATAGCCATGGCTTAACCTAGACAGTGGCTACCCAGGAGGGGTAGAACCCTTGCCAATGTAGGGGAAAATGTCTAGGCTGCTTCTTAAGTTTTAAGAAGAATAAAAACAATGTAAGGGCTTCCCCTGGTGGTCCAGTGGGTAAGGACACCGCCTTGCACTGCAAGGGCCGCCAGTTCGATCCCTGGACTGGGAAGATCCCACGTGCCGCAGAGCGGCTGGACCGATGTGTCCAATCACCGAGCCGGAGCTCTGGAGCGCATGCGCCCAGAGCCGGCGCTCTGGAACGACCGACGCCACCGCGATGGGAGGCCCACAGGAGCCAAAGAACAAAGACGGATGAAAACAGAGAAATGAAAGACCAATGGAAGTGGCCCACCCGCTCCCCTCCCTCCCCAACTCGACCCTCCCCCCAAAATAAATAAATAAATCTTAAAAAATATATATGTAAAATCATCTAAGAATCTTCGGTTCTTATTAATGTTAACAAAGAAAATAGCTCTTTTAAAGAATAGTTTTGGTATACCTTCTAGGAACTGGTCAGTCATGTAGAAATTAAAGGAAAGAAGAGGTTTTAAAATCATAAGAAGCAGTTTACAGTGTGACTGTTTTAAAATAATACAAAATGGTATAAACTATATAAAGGCTGTCCAGCATAACCTAACCCAGATCATCCTATTCCTTATGGGCTGCTAGATACTGACTTCAGAGTTAATATGAGCTCCTTACCATTTGCAACTTCATTGTGAATTCTTTCTTGTGACTATATAGCCACACTTTCTTTAGAGAGCTATTAGTGCTTGTAAGGGTAAATCAATGAATAAACAAAAAGCCAGGTGGGGGTTTTCATCCTCTCTTCCCTGGCTGTGGTTTATTTTGGGTTGTTTGGAGCCTTGGAAAAGAGCTTTCACAGGGACTGCAGCCTTTATAGTGAGTTAATTGTGTTCCTGACTAACCTGCAAAACATCATTGGGAAAATTTCTGTTGATCTTTACAATCCACCGCCCCAGCCACTCTTCCTGTTTCTTGTTGCAGAGCCGTGACCGAGAGCATCAACCAGCTCATCACTCTGTGCACGCAGCAGGCTCCTGGCCAGAAGGAATGTGATAACGCCCTCCGGGAGCTCGAGGTGGGTCCCTGGAAAGGCTGCTCAGGATTCCAGAGTCTGTGCCTGTCTGTCCTCTGCCTCCAGGGTCAGGTTCTTCTCCTCTACTCTTGCCTTTTATCTTTCCGGGGAAACGACACGACTGGGGCCAAAGTGCCAATCCAAGAGGGATGGAATTGAAGAAAAATTAGCTTCCCTGCTTCCACTAAGAGCTGTTTTGTTAAAGGAGTCTTTATTTCAAACAGGAAGAAGCCTATGGTATTGAATGGAGGCTGAACATGAGCAATTTCTACCTAAAAACGTTTGAGAGTGATTATTCTAGGGCTTTTGGGAGAAGCTGGAATAGAGCGCTTTATGAGTAAAAATGGTTTTCCTGTACATTTTATTTTGTAGCATGTAGGAGGTGCATTAGAGAAAGCCCAGGAGTAACACTTACTAGTAAACAATGAAGGTGGCCATGAGGCCCCTGGTGGCCCAGAACACAGTTTGGGTGCTTAGTAATTTATAGTTATTCCTAGGGTTTATTTTTCATGGAAAATTTGTTTATGCCCATAGAAAATATGTGGGTAAAAGTAAAATCGAAGTGCTCACTTGTCCATAAAACAGTCCTAGCCAATCCACGTTGTACTGAAACAGCCAGATGGTTATCTCTACAGGTGTGGGTGGATTGTACCCAGTGTACCTTTAGTTTTCTGCTTGTGGGTAAATCATTTTGAATAAATGTGAATTCTTTCTTGTGACTATATAGCCACACTTTCTTTAGAGAGCTATTAGTGCTTGTAAGGGTAAATCAATGAATAAACAAAAAGCCAGGTGGGGGTTTTCATCCTCTCTTCCCTGGCTGTGGTTTATTTTGGGTTGTTTGGAGCCTTGGAAAAGAGCTTTCACAGGGACTGCAGCCTTTATAGTGAGTTAATTGTGTTCCTGACTAACCTGCAAAACATCATTGGGAAAATTTCTGTTGATCTTTACAATCCACCGCCCCAGCCACTCTTCCTGTTTCTTGTTGCAGAGCCGTGACCGAGAGCATCAACCAGCTCATCACTCTGTGCACGCAGCAGGCTCCTGGCCAGAAGGAATGTGATAACGCCCTCCGGGAGCTCGAGGTGGGTCCCTGGAAAGGCTGCTCAGGATTCCAGAGTCTGTGCCTGTCTGTCCTCTGCCTCCAGGGTCAGGTTCTTCTCCTCTACTCTTGCCTTTTATCTTTCCGGGGAAACGACACGACTGGGGCCAAAGTGCCAATCCAAGAGGGATGGAATTGAAGAAAAATTAGTTTCCCCTGCTTCCACTAAGAGCTGTTTTGTTAAAGGAGTCTTTATTTCAAACAGGAAGAAGCCTATGGTATTGAATGGAGGCTGAACATGAGCAATTTCTACCTAAAAACGTTTGAGAGTGATTATTCTAGGGCTTTTGGGAGAAGCTGGAATAGAGCGCTTTATGAGTAAAAATGGTTTTCCTGTACATTTTATTTTGTAGCATGTAGGAGGTGCATTAGAGAAAGCCCAGGAGTAACACTTACTAGTAAACAATGAAGGTGGCCATGAGGCCCCTGGTGGCCCAGAACACAGTTTGGGTGCTTAGTAATTTATAGTTATTCCTAGGGTTTATTTTTCATGGAAAATTTGTTTATGCCCATAGAAAATATGTGGGTAAAAGTAAAATCGAAGTGCTCACTTGTCCATAAAACAGTCCTAGCCAATCCACGTTGTACTGAAACAGCCAGATGGTTATCTCTACAGGTGTGGGTGGATTGTACCCAGTGTACCTTTAGTTTTCTGAAACAGGAATACTTGCCAGGCCAGAGAAAGTGGGTTGGGGGTGGAGGGGAGAGTTAATTGCACCTTCTGAAGGGTCTGGTTGAGGCCCAGCTTGCCGAGGGCAGTAGGCATTGGAGCAGGTGAAAGTGAGAGGTCACGAGTTCCATGATCTGAAGTCCTGCCAGTCATGTGTATAACAAGCGATGTTAGTCAGAATCCTGTGTGTAGATCGGAGGTTGGCGGTTGGTATTTTGTGCTGAGTTCTCGTGTCCTAAGGCTTGCTAGCTTTCTAAGTCATGTTCTCCTTCGTAGACTGTCAAGGGGATGCTGGACAACCCCAATGAACCTGTTAGTGACCTCTCTTACTTTGACTGCATTGAGAGTGTGATGGAAAACTCCAAGGTAAGCCTGACTATGCTGTTAGCATCCCTCCCCACTGTGGGGAAGAATCGAGACGTGCTTTGTGTGCCCGGGTTTGTGGCCTCTCTCTGTGGCTGACCCACGTCCTAAAGCTTCATGACGCTCTTTGCCCGGGTGTTTCTCAAACCTGGCCATGCATCGCAGTCACCTGGGGGGTCTTGTTAAACGCAGATTGCTAGGCGACACTCCTAGGTTTCTGATTCCATAGATCCCCAAATGAGAGAGATGGTACATTTCTGACCAGTTCCCAGGTCCTTCCATGTTGACCAGGAGCCACACTCTGAGAACCCTTGCTTATACCCTCTCAGGGATGATCTTATTGTGAACCCAAGCATGTGTGTCCATCACCGGAGCCTCCACGGCTGGCGAAAGGCTGTCAGTGACCTTGGCTTACATGGGATGCTCCTGTGTGTTCTTTCACCTTCGATCTGCTGCATGCATTTTCAAGGGGCATGAAAAATTGTTTCCTGAAGGGCAGAGCAAACAGTGAAAATATCTAAGATAATATAATGGTTTCTATCCTCCCTTCTCCAAATCTTAGCCTTGTTTAACTAGGTCCTCATTTCTTGAGCATTTGCTTTAGTGTTTGTGGAGACTGGAGGGAGGGTGATCTAAAAAGACTTCTTAGAGGAGCAGTGATATGTTAAAAGGTTGAGAAACACTGGCCTATGGTAATAATCCCAGTGTTTTTGAGAATGCCTCAGAACCAGGTTAAAATGAAATACAAGTGAGCTGAATGGATATTGAGTGGTTGCTATTTGACTCTACTTGGAGCATGCATGTCTGCCTGTTAGTTTAGAAGACTTTTATGTTAGCTTTGAGAAGACAGCCTTAGTGTCAGATTATCTCTTCACATATATACTTCTTAAAATGTATTTAGATTTTACTGCCACTAAATAAGTGATAAATATCAGGAAGGGTGTGTTTTCTACTTTCTGGGTATGTCTTTGCCTATAGCTCAGCAGATATGTCTGATTTTTGTATCCTAGGAACTAACACTTCTCAGTTTTAACCATTCGGACAACCCCAATGAACCTGTTAGTGACCTCTCTTACTTTGACTGCATTGAGAGTGATGGAAAACTCCAAGGTAAGCCTGACTATGCTGTTAGCATCCCTCCCCACTGTGGGGAAGAATCGAGCGTGCTTTGTGTGCCCGGGTTTGTGGCCTCTCTCTGTGGCTGACCCACGTCCTAAAGCTTCATGGCGCTCTTTGCCCGGGTGTTTCTCAAACCTGGCCATGCATCGCAGTCACCTGGGGGTCTTGTTAACGAGATTGCTAGGCGACACTCCTAGGTTTCTGATTCCATAGATCCCCAAATGAGAGAGATGGTACATTTCTGACCAGTTCCCAGGTCCTTCCATGTTGACCAGGAGCCACACTCTGAGAACCCTTGCTTATACCCTCTCAGGGATGATCTTATTGTGAACCCAAGCATGTGTGTCCATCACCGGAGCCTCCACGGCTGGCGAAAGGCTGTCAGTGACCTTGGCTTACATGGGATGCTCCTGTGTGTTCTTTCACCTTCGATCTGCTGCATGCATTTTCAAGGGGCATGAAAAATTGTTTCCTGAAGGGCAGAGCAAACAGTGAAAATATCTAAGATAATATAATGGTTTCTATCCTCCCTTCTCCAAATCTTAGCCTTGTTTAACTAGGTCCTCATTTCTTGAGCATTTGCTTTAGTGTTTGTGGAGACTGGAGGGAGGGTGATCTAAAAAGACTTCTTAGAGGAGCAGTGATATGTTAAAAGGTTGAGAAACACTGGCCTATGGTAATAATCCCAGTGTTTTTGAGAATGCCTCAGAACCAGGTTAAAATGAAATACAAGTGAGCTGAATGGATATTGAGTGGTTGCTATTTGACTCTACTTGGAGCATGCATGTCTGCCTGTTAGTTTAGAAGACTTTTATGTTAGCTTTGAGAAGACAGCCTTAGTGTCAGATTATCTCTTCACATATATACTTCTTAAAATGTATTTAGATTTTACTGCCACTAAATAAGTGATAAATATCAGGAAGGGTGTGTTTTCTACTTTCTGGGTATGTCTTTGCCTATAGCTCAGCAGATATGTCTGATTTTTGTATCCTAGGAACTAACACTTCTCAGTTTTAACCATTCGCCCATAAGATTCCCTGTATAGATTTTACTTTAGTGATCAGTGTTTATTAACTGTACTTTCTTGAGATATATAGATAACTTTTAGATGAAGGCTTCCTACTTTGATTATTTATTTCTTATAATGGGATAGAAGCAGTATCATTATTTTGGATTGCTTCTTATTGCACATAAAGGGAAAGGATGGCAAATAATGTAAATTAAATGATCTTGAACCTTCAGGTTGGAAGAGCGGCCCCTTGACCCCCTGTCTGAAGGAACGCTGGTCAGAATGTCACTGGTGGTTTGTTTTGCAGGTGCTGGGTGAGTCGATGGCAGGGATCTCGCAGAATGCCAAGACTGGGGACCTCCCTGCCTTTGGGGAGTGCGTGGGAGTTGCGTCAAAAGCTCTCTGCGGGCTGACGGAGGCTGCAGCCCAGGTGAGGGGCTGGCCCCTGTGCCCGTGGTCTCACCCTCCAGCCCGGGTCCTGTGCTGAGTCCCTGTGGGAGCCATGGGGGACAGTGCAGGTTTCGACTCCAACTCTAGCCATCCCAGAAGAAATGGTGGAGAAGATGGTGGCTCTTTTGCTGGCTGAGCATTTAGGCAAAACATCAGCCAGTTGCCCCGGGAGGAGAGCAGGCTGGCGGGGTACTGAATACTGCAGACCCGCATGGGTCTAGAGGTCAGCTTTTTTTAAAATGCCATAGTTAGTTACAGATAAGTTGTTTGAGGGGAAAAATAGGTACTGCATAATTCACATTCCCTCTGAGGCTTTAGAGTTTCAAAACTCTTAGTCATGCTTGTTTTAGAATCAGAGAGAGAAAAAATTAGATGCTGTCACTCAGCGACGTGATCGGGCATGCTCCTGGCCCGCCGTTGACGCTCCTGTACATTTCCAGTAATTACTGGGCTCATGTCACTGAATTTTCAAGAACGTCAGCATTTACCTTGAAGAATTTATCATCTGACAGTTACCTTGAGCCTAGAAGATATGGAATCCAAGAAAAGCATCCCCAGTTTAGAGGGTGAAATTGTCTCCCCTATTCTGCCCCTCGCATCTCAGGGGAAATGAGTTGAGGTTCGAATCCCCCCTCCCACATTCATCTTTTCCCTGTTATATGTTATATGACCAACACATCCAGAGGGCTTGAAGAAAAGACCTTCTCTTCTAGCCTCTTGTCCTCTTGGAGACCAGATATTATGTTTTGGGTTTTTTTTCCCTGAACCGTCTTACTCATTCTTACTTACTGTTCAAAATACTGGCCCAAACACCAAGATACGTTAGACTATGAGATGAGAAACCCTCATGAAGGGCAGGCTCCAGGGTTGGCTTATCCAAGCAGCTCCGTGCCATCAGTCTGTGCCCACTTATTTTTTCCCCTCTCCCAACCAAAGAGTAAACTCATGCAGAGGCTGGGCACCCTCAGTGTAATAAAGTGGCTGCCAGAATGCCCAGGGCTACATCCAGCCTTGATCATACCCCCTAGCAGAGCTTCTCAAGGCTTAAGAGCAAGGAGATTCTGCTCTGCAAAGCCCGTCTGTGCCAGATTCCTGCTGGCACATCCTTGGCCCAAGCGAGTGTCCGCTTGTCTATCCTTGGACTTGTGTTGATGAGATGACGCTGACCACTTGTGCTGGGAGCACCTGAGAATCACTGCTGCAGGTACACTTTGGGACCATGGTCCCCCACAGGCTTATCCGGGTGCACAGAGAGACTGAGCTGTGGTTTTCCTCCTCCCTTCCAGGCTGCATACCTGGTCGGCATCTCTGATCCTAACAGTCAGGCGGGCCACCAGGGCCTTGTGGACCCCATCCAGTTTGCCAGGGCCAACCAGGCTATCCAGATGGCGTGCCAGAACCTAGTGGACCCCGGCAGCAGCCCGTCACAGGTAATCTCGCGGCGAGGACGTGAGATCTGTGTGTCCCTGAGCTCTTGGAGCTGGGTGGTGGGAGACTGGGAAAATGAAGGTGACTGTTTTCTCAGAGCTTCCAGAGACAGTCAGATAATGACTTAGGGGAATGTTGCAAAATACAACGAAGGTGGAAACAGGTAGGGGCTTTGGAATGGAGTGCTGGAAGGCAGTCGCAGGAGCATAATCGCAGTGACCTTCATCAGGAGGTTCACAGTCCCATGCATTCAGTTCAGGGGACATAGCTGGAGGATTTGGTCTGTGCTCAGCACTGAGGATCACTGTGAGTAAGACCCAGTCCCCTCCCCGCTTAACTCCTTCTGTGGGCTAAAGTTTGGAAGTTGGAGTGATTGAGGTACGATGACCATGCCGGGATGATTGATGGATTCTCTGAGGGGCTGTCACTTCCTGGAGCTGGTGGTGCTGAGCCAGGCCCCAAAGCTGGGTCAGAATCCTCAGCACCAAAAGAGCCACAGAGACCTTTGAGAACTAGACAGGACGGACGACTTTCCACGGTACTTCTGATACCCGGGAGGAATGGATCAGGTTCAGGAATTCCAGCAGTTTGTGCTAAAAGGAACAAGAGAGGCCTGTATGGGCTGGCAGAGGCCGCTGCGAGGGCCTCGTCCACCCTTGACCCTGGGACCAGCCTGCTTGAGGCAGGAAAGGAGGTAATACAGGGACCAGCTGGACCCCAGACAGGCATCAGTGCACCTGAGATTCCTCACCTCTCTAGCTAAAGCCAAAGGGATGTTACTAGCCCCAACACAGCGGATCAGGTGGATTCAGAAAGGCAGTTGCAGTGAAGCCTGTGCCAGACCCCTTCAAAAGGTGCCTACAGTCCACCTGAGGGGTGACATACAGCTGCAAGTGACTGATAAGCCCTTGAAATGTAACTGGTCTAAACAGTAATGTGCTTTCAGTATAAAATACAGACCAATTTCCAAGACTTAGTATGATAAAGGATTATAAAAGCTTAATCTTCTTCAGTTGGTTACGTGGTGAAATGAAATATTTTGTATCTCTCAAGTTCAATAAAATATGTTATTTAAAATAATATCCTTTATTTCTGTACTTATTGTGGCTACGAGAAGTTTCAAAATTAGGTATGTGGTTCACACTGTTTCTGTTGGGGAGCACTGTCTTAGACCCGGGCTGTGCCCCTCCTGGCTGGAGGCTGCAAGGGTACTGACAGCGTCCCCCCTGAGACCACCTGGAACCAGCCGGCTTCCCCCACTGCGTCACACCAGCTTTCCTTTCCTTCGTTTCTTCTCTCTGCCTTAATCATGCTCGCCCTCCCCTGTCTTGGAGGGACTCTAGGGACACGGGTTGTATTTACAGGAGCCCTAGATGTGTGGAATGAGGAGGGCCAGGGTGGACTCCTCGGAACTGGGCCCCCTCTGCCCAGATGCATGGGGTTCCCCCAGCCCAGTCCCTGCTTTATAGGTTCTGTCCGCCGCCACGATTGTCGCCAAGCACACCTCGGCCCTGTGCAATGCCTGCCGCATCGCCTCATCCAAGACGGGCAACCCAGTGGCCAAGAGGCACTTTGTCCAGTCCGCCAAGGAGGTCGCCAACAGCACCGCCAACCTGGTGAAGACCATCAAGGTAGGTCGCCACGCAGAGGCCTGAAGTACCCCTGTTGCACCTGTGGCAGATGAGAAAGAGGTACGGGGTTGAAGCTCTGCTCCGTAAGACTTGCTTCTAGTGAGATTCAACTCATTCGTTCTATGATTTCCGTCACTGAGGAGGAGTTCATTGGAGATGGGAATATTTATGAGGAGAAACCAACAGCTTTGGTTTCTATGAAGCTTCTACATAATGTATAAGAAGGGCTAAGTTATGTGTGCAGTGTGTGGGGGCGTGGTTTTGAGGGACTGGTAGGGGCCCTTCCATGGTTGTTAAATGTCTCCGGACCAAGAGAGAAGGTGGAGGAAGGGAATGGGAAATTGTTGGGAAAATCGCTTTCATCTTAAAAAAATAAATCTGTTCTAGCCTATGATATCTCTTCTGTTCATAGTTGTTTAAACATTTTCAATGGAGCATCAACTTCTCAGAACAGAACATCCCATGTCAATATTAGTTCATCTTTGTGATCCTGGCTGTGGACAGGTGCAGTGGGGGTGGGGAGGCTGTCAGGGGCAGGGGGCAGGACAGGGTAGCTCGTGAGGAGGCAGTTGCTGTAGCTGGGTTGTAGTATTTGCAAACCTGCTCTGCCTTACATGAGACACCAAGCAGACAGCAAGCAGCTGACCTGGTGGGAAGACAGCTGACCCCAGGCAAAGAGCCTTCAAAGGAAACTGTCATGGAGGTAAGCTGCCAGTTCTGTGCAAACCAGACCTGCAGGAGGGAAGGCCATGGGTGGGGCTTGCTCTTACTGAAGGGCTTCCACACTCGTGGAGGTAGGGTGATCGGCTTTGCTGCTGGACAGTCCTGGAGGAATGGGGCTCCCCACCACCCATTCTCTCCAGAGGATGTATACGAATATATCTCATTTCACTGTACTGCACAAGCCAATTTAATCTTGTGGAGAAATTAGTCAAAAGGCTGAGCCAAACACTAGCCAAGGAGAGATCATTCAGCCATTTAAACAGCATTTTAAAAAACAAATAAAGCCACCTATTTGAAGACAATAATAAGATAGATTAAAGATGAATAAATAAATTAAAGCATGTGCCCTGGAGGCAGCTCACTTTCATGACGATCATGGTTCATGGTGTTAGAAATGAAGAAAGCTGACATTTTTTAATATTTAATTGGCACAAAGCCTCTTTTGTATTTTGTGTGGATCCCTCCTCCGTCTACACAACCAGTCAGCCTGTGCTTGTCATCCCCGTCTTTCTAGTCAGGACAGTGACGCACAAGGAGGTCAAGTAGCTTTCCTGAGGCCACTCAGCCACCAAGGAGTGGATTGGAATTCAAACCCAGATCCCCCGCTCTTTCCATGCAATCCTGCACTCACCCATAGCCCGCAGAGTGCATAGCGTGGAGAGACTAACCTTTCTCACCGACCTGGGAAGAAATCCCTGGTTGTGTTTACAGTGCTGTGCACAAGTTTGGGGAAATGCAGGGGTGGAAAGACAGCAAGAGAATCGAAAAGCAGTGACATCATTGTTTGTTGCTGTGTAATTAACTTCAGTTAAACTTGGCCATTTTCAGATCGTCAGAAAAACAGACTATATTTAGACGGATCAAGGGAGAGAAAAAGGCAAAAAGCCCTTCCTTATAAATTCTGGGAAGCCTTTCTTTTCTGCCCCCTTCTCGGTTCTAAATCCTGACTCGTCTCCATTAAGATCTTGTCTTCTTTTTGGTCTCCTCCCTGTGGCAACCCCTCTTTGTAGTTTGCTATGGCAGATGAGCTCTTGTGGTGGCCTTAAAGACAGGCCTGTGCAGAAACCCCTGAGGTGGGGCTGCAGACTGCTGCAGTGTGGAGGAGATGAAGGCCGCCTCGCCACCGGCACCCTGGGAATCTGGAGTAGGCCAGGAGGTGCAGACAGGACCCGCTTGCCCCTCCACTCTATTCAAGTGACCTGTTTTTCACTTCCCATCAGGGGGGCAGGCTTTGCCAGAAACAATCAACTTTGTTTTTAATTTACTAATAGGAAAACGGTGAAGGTCCTTTCAGTGCAGCACACCATACTCACTATACTACATATTGAATAGATTTCTTCAGTTAAGGAATGGTGAAGAAGTCTGCCGAATAGCAGGACAAATAAAGCCACCTATTTGAAGACAATAATAAGATAGATTAAAGATGAATAAATAAATTAAAGCATGTGCCCTGGAGGCAGCTCACTTTCATGACGATCATGGTTCATGGTGTTAGAAATGAAGAAAGCTGACATTTTTTAATATTTAATTGGCACAAAGCCTCTTTTGTATTTTGTGTGGATCCCTCCTCCGTCTACACAACCAGTCAGCCTGTGCTTGTCATCCCCGTCTTTCTAGTCAGGACAGTGACGCACAAGGAGGTCAAGTAGCTTTCCTGAGGCCACTCAGCCACCAAGGAGTGGATTGGAATTCAAACCCAGATCCCCTGCTCTTTCCATGCAATCCTGCCCTCACCCATAGCCCGCAGAGTGCATAGCGTGGAGAGACTAACCTTTCTCACCGACCTGGGAAGAAATCCCTGGTTGTGTTTACAGTGCTGTGCACAAGTTTGGGGAAATGCAGGGGTGGAAAGACAGCAAGAGAATCGAAAAGCAGTGACATCATTGTTTGTTGCTGTGTAATTAACTTCAGTTAAACTTGGCCATTTTCAGATCGTCAGAAAAACAGACTATATTTAGACGGATCAAGGGAGAGAAAAAGGCAAAAAGCCCTTCCTTATAAATTCTGGGAAGCCTTTCTTTTCTGCCCCCTTCTCGGTTCTAAATCCTGACTCGTCTCCATTAAGATCTTGTCTTCTTTTTGGTCTCCTCCCTGTGGCAACCCCTCTTTGTAGTTTGCTATGGCAGATGAGCTCTTGTGGTGGCCTTAAAGACAGGCCTGTGCAGAAACCCCTGAGGTGGGGCTGCAGACTGCTGCAGTGTGGAGGAGATGAAGGCCGCCCGCCACCGGCACCCTGGGAATCTGGAGTAGGCCAGGAGGTGCAGACAGGACCCGCTTGCCCCTCCACTCTATTCAAGTGACCTGTTTTTCACTTCCCATCAGGGGGGCAGGCTTTGCCAGAAACAATCAACTTTGTTTTTAATTTACTAATAGGAAAACGGTGAAGGTCCTTTCAGTGCAGCACACCATACTCACTATACTACATATTGAATAGATTTCTTCAGTTAAGGAATGGTGAAGAAGTCTGCCGAATAGCAGGACAAATAAATATTTAACTCTCTAAATGCTTGAAACAGCTGCCATCAAGGCTGCATTTTGCTCTAAGGTCTGTACTTCTTAGTCCTTTTTTTTTTCTTTTAAATCACAAGGATATACCTAAATCTGAATCCCTACTGCCACACCTTTCTAGTCCTGAAGAAAGAGGGGAGCGCCCCTCCCCGGAGGAGCATTGGCGAGCAGGGAGCAGATTACATCACAGTGGGTTATCAGCACCCATGAGAATGTCTGCCTCCAGGAATCATAAAGCTCTACTGATGGCATTCTTTGCAATCCCAAAGCATGGCTCAGCAGGAATAAATGCTGCGCCTTCCACCCTGCCAGGCCCTGCTCTGGATACCAGCCAAGTTGGAAGCACACAGGCTCCCAGCCATGGGTGCTGTCTATCTGCTGGGCCCCACGTATACCCGGGTCGGCTCCTCCCTCTCATCGGCTCCTTACCTAGCCTCAAATCAGATGTGGGGAATGGAATGTTCTTTTAAGTGTGCAGCCACTCGGGTTTGGATGCCAGGTAGAAGTTGTGCAACAACAGCGTTTGTTGCTCTGAGAAGCTGCAGCACAGCCTAGCCTTTCTCAGCAGACTTGAAGCTCAGGGTTTTGCCGTGAAGCATTGTCAGGGCGTCCAGAAAGACTTCAGGTCCAGCTCTCATTAACCAGCTTCAACTTGGCTGTAAGTATGTTTTCTTGGTCGTCCTTTTCTTTGAATTGGTAAAGGAAGTTTCTTGAGATAAAAAAGGAGGGGGAAAAAACCTCTTGGGCTTCTTATACCTTGTTGCCTTTTCTAAGGTCAGTAGGAGGGAAGGGAGCCAGGGGTCTTGGCTTCTGGTTTGATGTGTGAGCTTGGCCTTGCATGTCACTTTCTAGGGTTTGGTTTTGTCATCTGGAACATTAGAGCTTTGGGATTAAGTGATCTTTAAGATCTCTTCTAACCCCGGAAGTCCATGAAGCCTTGATTCTGGTACACGTGCAGAAATGATTTCTCCCACATCTCTGTTGCGGTTTGCTAAATAAGAAAATTCAAAGTTGTTGGCCCAGGGTGGAAAGTGCCCTTATTCTGGTGTAGCCTGGGCATTCAGCTCAGTTGATTTACCCTTACATTGTTAGGGCTGGGGTACTAGACATTCGATGACATGGACTGTCACTGCGAAAACTGTCAGGGCTGCCTAGAATTTACCTGTGGCCAGATTTGAGTATTCATGTTACTGGAGTGGCTCAGCCATCCCCAGCAGGAAAGCTGCATTCAGAAGTGAGATACTCTCCATGTAAACAAAACATCCTTTCTAACGCGCAGTGCTTTTCCATCTTGAAAATGAAAAACCGCTCTGGACTGCAACTTGACATTCTGGTCCATAGTCTGTGCTATTCAGGGTCCCACCCTTGACCTGCAGTGGGACCACATGACTTGTGATTTTAGGGACCAGCCTCAAAATAAAAAAAAAAATCCCCTCTTCATTCTGTTGATGTGGTTGATGAAACTGCCTGATTAGAAAACCCTTCCTTGGAATTTACCTGCGTGATCCTCTTGTAAGTTCATGTGGTATAATCAGACATCTGCCTTTCTAATAGACCGAGGGCATTGTGGAGGTAAAGAAGTGGATGGGAGGGGTACAGAGAGGGCAAGAGCAAGAGGACTGAGTGGCTCCGCCCAGGCTCTGCGTCTTCTGTGGAGCTAGAAGCCCTGTCATTCCCACCCGAGGGCGTGTGATTGGTGCAACTGGGATGCAAGGTCCTTTTATCCCAAAGACCACTCTTGCTGTCCGCCTGCCTCACTGGTCCACCTGTGCTGGCCACTCGCGTCAGTCTTCTGCTCTGCAGCATCTAGCCTGCCTCCCACTGCACTCTCCAGTTGCTCCGAAGCCAGGTAGGGCCTGACCTTAAGGAGTCAATGATGGTAATAGTGCAAGAACACGAGAGCACTGAGATTGTTCACTGTCACGTCACCTGTGCAGGGCTGCAGGGCAGGTAGCGGGTGGTGCTAACTCAGGACTTCCTGAGTGTGTGTGGCAGTTGGAACGGAAGCCATCAGTGGGAGTAAGCAGCAGGCACATCGGGTTTCCACTGGCCCTGGAGGAACTGCAGAATGGACAGGGGCAGGGTTCAGGTCAGAGCCTATCTGGTGGAGAGGACATGAGCAGAGGTGAGCTCTGCACGGTGTTAGCAAAGACAGCCAGCTCACCAGGCTTATGGGAGTTCCTCTGACAGTAGTAGCGTGGCGGATGTGTAATCACTGTCCCAAGTTGCCAAGACTTGATTGGAATATAGTCATTATTCAGATAGCATTTAAACTAACCAAGCCTGCCTACTCTTGCCTTACTGAAAAATAGGAATGTTTCTATTTCAGATTCCCATCTAATTCCTGTCTCAGATTCAGTTTGTTTCATAATGCTGGTGCCTCTTGGTTTTTGCTCACTAATTGTCTAAATTGACTTTTATATATTGCTCATAATAGTTACATTAAAATTTTAACTGGCCATTTAACACAGATTTATGTTCTTTTTACAAACATAGCTGCCTTCTCCAGTGTAGCCCTTTGCTGGGAGGCAGGAGTGGTGTCACTGGATCCCAGACTATCGGTTCTAACAGTCTTGGACTTGAGGACATGGAGTCCGGGGTTGGGGATCTTTGGCTGCAAGTGTTAACAAGCCTTTGTGGGGTGGCCTGTCATGCATCACAGGCTGCTTTCCTGGATTGTATTCCATGCAGACTCTTAATCAGTGAAGTGGTGAATCAGTCAATGCTGTAATATTGTTGTTGCTGCTCAGTTGCTAGGTCTGTCTAATTCTTTGTGACCCCATGATCTGAAACATGCCAGGTTTCCCTGCCCTTCACTGTCTCCCAGAATTTGCTTAAATTCATGTCTTGAGTCAGGGATACTATCTAAGCATCTCATTCTCTGCCTCCCTCTTCTCCAAGGAAAAAAGGAGAAGAGGACTGTAGTATTATTGCTGCTAATTTTAAAAAGAAATAAGCTGTGGAGGCATAAGATACATAAACAAAAAAATAATCCATGTGTAGACTTCCGTGAATTTTCCCAAGCTGAATATGCCTAAGTAACTGCAGTCATATGACCAAACAGAACATGGCCAGCCCCCAGAAGTCCACTTTGTGCTCCTTCAGTCTTACTGACTCTAGTGGGTGATTTGGCAGCCAGTGCCCGGAGTTAGTTTCACCTATTTTGTACTTTGCACAAATGGAATCATTGTTGCAGGTACCTTATTGCATCTGTCCTCCTTGCTTAAATATTATGCATGTGAGATTTGTTCTTATTGCTGAAAACAGTTCTGGTCTGTGTTTCCCCCATTGCATTCCATTTTGCTCATTTCAGATAGCATTTAAACTAACCAAGCCTGCCTACTCTTGCCTTACTGAAAAATAGGAATGTTTCTATTTCAGATTCCCATCTAATTCCTGTCTCAGATTCAGTTTGTTTCATAATGCTGGTGCCTCTTGGTTTTTGCTCACTAATTGTCTAAATTGACTTTTATATATTGCTCATAATAGTTACATTAAAATTTTAACTGGCCATTTAACACAGATTTATGTTCTTTTTACAAACATAGCTGCCTTCTCCAGTGTAGCCCTTTGCTGGGAGGCAGGAGTGGTGTCACTGGATCCCAGACTATCGGTTCTAACAGTCTTGGACTTGAGGACATGGAGTCCGGGGTTGGGGATCTTTGGCTGCAAGTGTTAACAAGCCTTTGTGGGGTGGCCTGTCATGCATCACAGGCTGCTTTCCTGGATTGTATTCCATGCAGACTCTTAATCAGTGAAGTGGTGAATCAGTCAATGCTGTAATATTGTTGTTGCTGCTCAGTTGCTAGGTCTGTCTAATTCTTTGTGACCCCATGATCTGAAACATGCCAGGTTTCCCTGCCCTTCACTGTCTCCCAGAATTTGCTTAAATTCATGTCTTGAGTCAGGGATACTATCTAAGCATCTCATTCTCTGCCTCCCTCTTCTCCAAGGAAAAAAGGAGAAGAGGACTGTAGTATTATTGCTGCTAATTTTAAAAAGAAATAAGCTGTGGAGGCATAAGATACATAAACAAAAAAATAATCCATGTGTAGACTTCCGTGAATTTTCCCAAGCTGAATATGCCTAAGTAACTGCAGTCATATGACCAAACAGAACATGGCCAGCCCCCAGAAGTCCACTTTGTGCTCCTTCAGTCTTACTGACTCTAGTGGGTGATTTGGCAGCCAGTGCCCGGAGTTAGTTTCACCTATTTTGTACTTTGCACAAATGGAATCATTGTTGCAGGTACCTTATTGCATCTGTCCTCCTTGCTTAAATATTATGCATGTGAGATTTGTTCTTATTGCTGAAAACAGTTCTGGTCTGTGTTTCCCCCATTGCATTCCATTTTGCTCATTTCAAAATGGCAGATACAAAAACCCCTCCCTCTCTCGGTCACTCAGGGACATCCAAGTACACTTAGGCGAACCTCAAAGTGCTCCACAGTGTGAAAGATTTTTATAGTTTGGGAATGAATAGAATTAGTTGGAGTGGAAATGGAGGGGCCAAAGCATTATAGTCTCAAAAGTAGGGAAGAAAGTGACTCAGCCACAGGTTTGGTAGCATGACTGCGGAGTGGAGAGCAGGGCACCCTTTGAATTATGTGAGCGGGAAGTTGACAGATGGTGAAGAGGCTGGTCTGTGAGCTGCACGCTCAGCTTAGCCTTATCATCGCTCACTGAGCCCCTCTGCTTGATGGCCAAGATCCCTCCAATCAGTTCTTATTCAATCTTTGTGAATTTACCAGACTTTTTCAGTGTTCCCAATAAACCTTCACTGGGAAGTGATCAGTGTGGCCCACGATTGATCTCTGTATTTTCTTCTCCAGGCTCTGGATGGGGACTTCTCTGAGGACAACCGCAACAAGTGCCGCATTGCCACTGCTCCCTTGATCGAAGCCGTAGAGAACTTGACCGCCTTCGCCTCCAACCCTGAGTTTGTCAGTATTCCTGCCCAGATCAGCTCCGAGGTAGGGAGTCTTTGCAGCAATGGTGACATCAAGGTCTTTGGCTAGTTGTGTGTGGCTTTGAATGGCATGAACAGTGAAGAATTCCCAAAACCCTCTCTGTCAATATGTGAGGCACTGTTGTTGTTAATGATGATACATGTAGAGTTAATGAAGCTCAGTGTCAGTAGACTTCCGTGACTTTTCCCAAGCTGAATATGCCTAAGTAACTGCAGTCATATGACCAAACAGAACATGGCCAGCCCCCAGAAGTCCACTTTGTGCTCCTTCAGTCTTACTGACTCTAGTGGGTGATTTGGCAGCCAGTGCCCGGAGTTAGTTTCACCTATTTTGTACTTTGCACAAATGGAATCATTGTTGCAGGTACCTTATTGCATCTGTCCTCCTTGCTTAAATATTATGCATGTGAGATTTGTTCTTATTGCTGAAAACAGTTCTGGTCTGTGTTTCCCCCATTGCATTCCATTTTGCTCATTTCAAAATGGCAGATACAAAAACCCCTCCCTCTCTCGGTCACTCAGGGACATCCAAGTACACTTAGGCGAACCTCAAAGTGCTCCACAGTGTGAAAGATTTTTATAGTTTGGGAATGAATAGAATTAGTTGGAGTGGAAATGGAGGGGCCAAAGCATTATAGTCTCAAAAGTAGGGAAGAAAGTGACTCAGCCACAGGTTTGGTAGCATGACTGCGGAGTGGAGAGCAGGGCACCCTTTGAATTATGTGAGCGGGAAGTTGACAGATGGTGAAGAGGCTGGTCTGTGAGCTGCACGCTCAGCTTAGCCTTATCATCGCTCACTGAGCCCTCTGCTTGATGGCCAAGATCCCTCCAATCAGTTCTTATTCAATCTTTGTGAATTTACCAGACTTTTTCAGTGTTCCCAATAAACCTTCACTGGGAAGTGATCAGTGTGGCCCACGATTGATCTCTGTATTTTCTTCTCCAGGCTCTGGATGGGGACTTCTCTGAGGACAACCGCAACAAGTGCCGCATTGCCACTGCTCCCTTGATCGAAGCCGTAGAGAACTTGACCGCCTTCGCCTCCAACCCTGAGTTTGTCAGTATTCCTGCCCAGATCAGCTCCGAGGTAGGGAGTCTTTGCAGCAATGGTGACATCAAGGTCTTTGGCTAGTTGTGTGTGGCTTTGAATGGCATGAACAGTGAAGAATTCCCAAAACCCTCTCTGTCAATATGTGAGGCACTGTTGTTGTTAATGATGATACATGTAGAGTTAATGAAGCTCAGTGTCAGTAGATCTCTCAAAAGGTAATGCCTTCAGTTTATATGTTGAGAATAATCTCTGTGCATAGGTCTGGGGCTGATTCTTGATGTGTGTTAAACTCAAAAATGACATTTAAAGAGTGGACATAGCCTCAAATACTCCCCAGCCTGGGCCCATGTGAGCCAGCCTCCAGGGTTCCCTGCCTCTGTCTCCAAGGTAATGACTTGATCAAGAACATGACCCTCCAGGGTCTAACTCATTCCCTTAGTCTGTGTGCCCTATCCTTGATTTCTGCTGTTTTGTCCCAGGGCTCCCAGGCACAAGAACCAATCCTGGTCTCAGCCAAGACCATGCTGGAAAGCTCATCATACCTCATCCGTACCGCACGCTCACTGGCCATCAACCCCAAAGACCCGCCCACCTGGTCTGTGCTAGCTGGACATTCCCACACTGTGTCTGACTCTATCAAGAGCCTCATCACATCTATCAGGTCAGTTCTAGACATTGCTACCAGCCTGCCTCTGACACAGCAGGAGGCGGGTATAAGCCCATCAGGACTTTTCTTTAATAGCAATGTGCTTGATTGTTACCATCATCTTTTTCTTTACTTCTTTGGAACCTGGGGTAGCACTTGTCACAACCATGACAGCTAACTTAAGTATTTGTTATATGTTAGTTACTATCTTAAGCAGTTTACCTGTATTACATTATATGTTCATCACAACCATCTTGTAAAATGGATGCTGCTGTTATTTCCCTTTTCCAGAGGAGAGAATTCAGGCAGAAAGGCATTTAGATAATATTCCCAAGGTTTTCTTCAAGCCTGATTGCTTTAATCTCAGTCTTTATAACCATTATACCATGTTGTTTATACCTAGGAGCTTGGGCAGGAGCATTTATTTAGTAGGATTCATGGCTAACTTACCTTGCTGATAAGACATAAAGAATATTCTAGGTGCTACAGTAACTCTTGGCATGTCTACCCTCCTTGGTGATAGTAGGAGCCTGAAAAGTCATCCCCTGAGTAGACAAAACATTTGTAGTTGACCAAGGTCATACCCTACAGCATGGAATGCATCCCTTTCCTCAGGTATGTTGTATATGTTGAGAATAATCTCTGTGCATAGGTCTGGGGCTGATTCTTGATGTGTGTTAAACTCAAAAATGACATTTAAAGAGTGGACATAGCCTCAAATACTCCCCAGCCTGGGCCCATGTGAGCCAGCCTCCAGGGTTCCCTGCCTCTGTCTCCAAGGTAATGACTTGATCAAGAACATGACCCTCCAGGGTCTAACTCATTCCCTTAGTCTGTGTGCCCTATCCTTGATTTCTGCTGTTTTGTCCCAGGGCTCCCAGGCACAAGAACCAATCCTGGTCTCAGCCAAGACCATGCTGGAAAGCTCATCATACCTCATCCGTACCGCACGCTCACTGGCCATCAACCCCAAAGACCCGCCCACCTGGTCTGTGCTAGCTGGACATTCCCACACTGTGTCTGACTCTATCAAGAGCCTCATCACATCTATCAGGTCAGTTCTAGACATTGCTACCAGCCTGCCTCTGACACAGCAGGAGGCGGGTATAAGCCCATCAGGACTTTTCTTTAATAGCAATGTGCTTGATTGTTACCATCATCTTTTTCTTTACTTCTTTGGAACCTGGGGTAGCACTTGTCACAACCATGACAGCTAACTTAAGTATTTGTTATATGTTAGTTACTATCTTAAGCAGTTTACCTGTATTACATTATATGTTCATCACAACCATCTTGTAAAATGGATGCTGCTGTTATTTCCCTTTTCCAGAGGAGAGAATTCAGGCAGAAAGGCATTTAGATAATATTCCCAAGGTTTTCTTCAAGCCTGATTGCTTTAATCTCAGTCTTTATAACCATTATACCATGTTGTTTATACCTAGGAGCTTGGGCAGGGAGCATTTATTTAGTAGGATTCATGGCTAACTTACCTTGCTGATAAGACATAAAGAATATTCTAGGTGCTACAGTAACTCTTGGCATGTCTACCCTCCTTGGTGATAGTAGGAGCCTGAAAAGTCATCCCCTGAGTAGACAAAACATTTTTGTAGTTGACCAAGGTCATACCCTACAGCATGGAATGCATCCCTTTCCTCAGGTATGTTTAGTTTTTCAGTTGCTTTTGAAACTCAGGACCATGTCAGCTTTTTTAGGGCCTTGCAAAGCAAGATCCACTAAATATTTTTAATCTTACTATAGCCCAGGACTTTGTGAATAGTATGCACTGTAGAGAGCATACTAGAGATAGCACTGATGTTTTTTATTTTGTTTCTTTAAATGAGGTTCCTATGTTTAAGCCAATGAATGGAGAATCCAAATCCAAATTGTTTCATGTGTGGTTGCCTGGCATCAGCCTGAAATGCAGGATAGCACCCTACCCCTCTCACCAGAAATAAGTAGACTAAGCACAGGTGTTAAATGAAGAAATGCCTAGCTTCTGCAGAGAAGCATCACCAAGCAGGAATCAGGGGTTCACTTGCTAAAGCAGCTGAGTGGGGCAGGAAGTAGACAGGGGCTCCTGGCCCACTAGGGCTGGGGACTTGAACTCCATGGAGCCTGTATTCAGCTTTCCCTGTCCCTTCCAGGGACAAGGCCCCTGGCCAGAGGGAGTGTGACTTCTCCATCGACAGCATCAACCGCTGCATCCGGGACATCGAGCAGGCCTCGCTGGCGGCTGTCAGCCAGAGCTTGGCCACGAGGGACGACATCTCCGTGGAGGTACGTGGGGCTCTGTGGTCAGCCCAGAAGCCTCGGGAAGTACTGAAGACTCCCAGCACCAGCCTTTGGGGATGGGGGAATGGCACCGGCACATTGTTGATGCAAGAGTTTCATCACTGGACCGTCTTCCCTTGGAACCACCCTGAGAAGCTTGGGGAGACAGTAGGATAAATGCTGAGCCAAGAATGATGGTTTAGTGAGGAGACACGTACGTGTACTGTGGCTAAAATTTGGGAGAAAATGACTGCTATCAAGTAAAAGTGTGTCAGTGTGCGGGATTACTGTATTCAGTTGAACATGTCAGTAGAGCACACCTAAGCGTGTAGATTTTGAGTGCTTCCCTGTCCCATTTCAGCAATGTGCTTTTTGGACTAATTGGCAAATTCAGCATTTAATCCCTGAGTAGACAAAACATTTTGTAGTTGACCAAGGTCATACCCTACAGCATGGAATGCATCCCTTTCCTCAGGTATGTTTAGTTTTCAGTTGCTTTTGAAACTCAGGACCATGTCAGCTTTTTTAGGGCCTTGCAAAGCAAGATCCACTAAATATTTTTAATCTTACTATAGCCCAGGACTTTGTGAATAGTATGCACTGTAGAGAGCATACTAGAGATAGCACTGATGTTTTTTATTTTGTTTCTTTAAATGAGGTTCCTATGTTTAAGCCAATGAATGGAGAATCCAAATCCAAATTGTTTCATGTGTGGTTGCCTGGCATCAGCCTGAAATGCAGGATAGCACCCTACCCCTCTCACCAGAAATAAGTAGACTAAGCACAGGTGTTAAATGAAGAAATGCCTAGCTTCTGCAGAGAAGCATCACCAAGCAGGAATCAGGGGTTCACTTGCTAAAGCAGCTGAGTGGGGTAGGAAGTAGACAGGGGCTCCTGGCCCACTAGGGCTGGGGACTTGAACTCCATGGAGCCTGTATTCAGCTTTCCCTGTCCCTTCCAGGGACAAGGCCCCTGGCCAGAGGGAGTGTGACTTCTCCATCGACAGCATCAACCGCTGCATCCGGGACATCGAGCAGGCCTCGCTGGCGGCTGTCAGCCAGAGCTTGGCCACGAGGGACGACATCTCCGTGGAGGTACGTGGGGCTCTGTGGTCAGCCCAGAAGCCTCGGGAAGTACTGAAGACTCCCAGCACCAGCCTTTGGGGATGGGGGAATGGCACCGGCACATTGTTGATGCAAGAGTTTCATCACTGGACCGTCTTCCCTTGGAACCACCCTGAGAAGCTTGGGGAGACAGTAGGATAAATGCTGAGCCAAGAATGATGGTTTAGTGAGGAGACACGTACGTGTACTGTGGCTAAAATTTGGGAGAAAATGACTGCTATCAAGTAAAAGTGTGTCAGTGTGCGGGATTACTGTATTCAGTTGAACATGTCAGTAGAGCACACCTAAGCGTGTAGATTTTGAGTGCTTCCCTGTCCCATTTCAGCAATGTGCTTTTTGGACTAATTGGCAAATTCAGCATTTAATGCTCTGTGTTTGGTCTGTGCCAGGAGATTGTGCTTGGTCCAGAGATTAAGGCTTCTGCCCTTATTACGCAGCACCTGGGATTGAGAGACCTTTTGTGTTCTACTCAGAGTCACTTTGCCCTGTCTTGCTCATTTTTTCAAAGTTGAGAATAGACTTTCCTACTTTGTTGCCTTGAGTTTTTCCTGTTGCTTCCCTTGATTCAGACTTCTTTCTTTATGTGCGAAAGTGCCCAACACTCAAGGTGTTTAATAAATATGGATGGTCTGCTGACTGATGTTTCCTTCCTGACCCAGAGCTCATCAGCAATGAACTTTGAGGACTTCCCTAGTGGTCCAGTGGTTAAGACACTTCCCTTCCATTGCAGGGGATACGAGCTCCATCCCTGGATGGGGGACTAAGATCCCATGTGTCACCCAGTATGGCCAAAGGATAGGAAATAAAAACACAATGAACTTCTGCCTCGGTATCTAAGCAGGGCCTGGAGTTGGAATTGCTCATTTTTAATAGAACTATTCCAACTTTCCCCATCTTCAAGGAAGGAAAGAAGGAATATGCATTCTCATTCTGTGTGGAATGTTAGAATTATTGTTAACCTATTTATTAAAGTAGGATATGGTTTCCTGGGCTTCCGTGGTGGTCCAGTGGGTAAGGACACCGCCTTGCAGTGCAAGGGGCGCCGGTTGGATCCCTGACCTGGGAAGATCCCATGTGCCGCGGAGCGGCTGGACCCATGTGTCTAATTACCGAGCCGGAGCTCTGGAGCACGTGTGCCCAGAGCCGGTGCTCTGCGACAACAGAGGCCACCGTGATGGGAGGCCCACACGGGCCAAAGAACAAAGACGGATGAAAATAGATAAAGGAAAGACCAATAAAAGTGGCCTGCCTGCCCACCTCCTTCCCCAACCCGCCCCAACATCCCAACAAAAAAAATGAATAAACGAAAGACCAATAAAGAAAAGAATATGGTTTCCTACTTTATAGAGAGAACATTGTGCCTGTCATATGTGTGCTGCTTCATGGATCACCATGGACTAAGCACACCCTGTAACTAGCACTCTGAGCAAAAAGTTGAAATGATGAGCACCCCTCAGCCCTCCTTGCACTCCCATCCTTTCCCTACCCTCCCAAAGCATATCCTCTGTCTTGACTTCCTCCCTGGGGAGAAGATCCCTCCCCTTTATCTGCATGTGCTTCCTCCGTACACCATGTTTAATTTAACAAGCCATGCTTAATTTAATAAGACAGCCTTGCTGGGATAGTCTTACATTCTTGACTGCTGCTACATTATGAGTGGGAAGATAAGTCATTTGCTAAATAAGACCCTTGAAAGTGTGGAGGATTCTCTCACCCATCTCCAGCACTCTTTTTCCCCCTTTTTTTTAACCCAGGATTTTGCTTTCAAGCTTGCAGGTTAGGCTGCTTCTCTCATTGACTCAACTCTGCTCAAAGCCCCACCAGCCCATGTGCAGCATTTCCGGGTGAGAGAGTAGCCCGAGTGTCCTATCTGATAAGCAGGACATTGTCTCTTTGTCGGGAATCACCCTGTTCCATGCTGGTATGTGCAAACCTAAGCCATCCAGCATTCTGGCCTGGTAATCCTGACCATCTAGGGAAGCTCCTTGGAAGTATCCCACAGAGCAATCTGATCTTCCCTCTTCCTAGTTAACGCTCTCCATCTTTGAATTCCTTGCTCCTTTCACACTTCAGCATCCTCTAGAGACCTTACTCCGTCTCCTGAGAGCACAATTTCAACTCTTTGAGATGGAGAAATTAAGCCGTCTCTCAAACTCAAGAAGAAATGCCTTGAGGGTGGCATTTTCAGCAAACGATATTTATGTCACCAAACACAGTCCACAGTCCCCTAAGCCTAGGGGGCCCTCGCCCGGCATTTTCATAGTGTACTGTCTGTGAAATAGTCCTGCTTTAAGAGCCAGTGTCATTTTCACATCACCCTCCTCCCCACTCCAGCTTTAGGGGTTCTTAGTTCTGAGGATGCAGCAACCCAGATATTCCCTTAGGCCTCACCATTAGTTGCTTCCTTTTGGACGTGGTTGTCTTCCCTTATCGAGCTGGCGAGGATTCTGCCCCTGAACCACCCATGCTGTCTTTCCTTATTGGAATGCCACGGAAGTTCCCTTGCCCAGTCATGGTGCTGAATAACTCAGGGTAAAGATGCCGTTGTTTCCGCCAGTTGTCACTGACTGCCAGGAGCGAGAAGCCAGTAGCCAAAGTGTTCCTGGGGCAGCCTCATGCCCCTTATGGGTGGAACCCGGCAGGGGTGTCTAGCCCAGAGGAGTCAAGGCTCCCTGGGATGGGGTAGGGCAGAGCAGTGGCCAGAGGGCACACCCAGGCATTTTGCATCCGTTTCTTGTGACTCCCTAACCCTTCCCGTGGGCCACTGTAGATCAGTACAGCTGCGTGGGGAGCCATTGTGGGGTGAGCGTGACAGCTCTGTCTCCTTATCAGGCCCTGCAGGAGCAGCTGACTTCAGTGGTCCAGGAAATCGGGCACCTTATCGATCCCATTGCCACCGCGGCCCGGGGAGAAGCAGCTCAGCTGGGACATAAGGTGATGGGCGCTGGGCGGGGGGATCCTGCGAGAGTGTGGGAGAAGGCGGCGGGCGAGAGCTGATATTGATTCTGTTGCTTCTGTTCCTCAAAGGCTCATGGCAGGTGTTAAAGCCGAGTCAATGGTGGCTTACACTAGAGAAAAGACCCTTCAGCCTCCCTCAACAGCTTCTCCAGAAACAACCGCTTCTCTTTTCACTTAGCACTGAGACAAAAACTCCAGGGACGTGGCTCTGGTTGTGGTCAGACTTTGCAGCCAACAGGGCATTTTTAGTCACTTCTCCTTCCTGATTGTCCCTAGGACAAGCCAGAGACTGAACTTGGCATTCCTGACCTGTTGGCCACCATTTTTTTTGGCTTTTTTTTTTGTCCTGACTTGCCAGCCTCATTTGGGTGTGTTGAGGACACAATGTTCCTTCATGGTTTCTGATGTCATGTCCATTTTTGCTTCCCTGGTGGCTCAGTGGTAAAGAATCCGCCTGCAACACAGGAGTTGTAGGAGTCATAGGTTCGTTTCCTGGGTTGGGAAGATCCCCTAGAGTAGGAAATGGCAACCCACTCCATATTCTCGCCTGGACCTTATCGAGCTGGCGAGATTCTGCCCCTGAACCACCCATGCTGTCTTTCCTTATTGGAATGCCACGGAAGTTCCCTTGCCCAGTCATGGTGCTGAATAACTCAGGGTAAAGATGCCGTTGTTTCCGCCAGTTGTCACTGACTGCCAGGAGCGAAGCCAGTAGCCAAAGTGTTCCTGGGGCAGCCTCATGCCCCTTATGGGTGGAACCCGGCAGGGGTGTCTAGCCCAGAGGAGTCAAGGCTCCCTGGGATGGGGTAGGGCAGAGCAGTGGCCAGAGGGCACACCCAGGCATTTTGCATCCGTTTCTTGTGACTCCAAACCCCTTTCCCCGTGGGCCACTGTAGATCAGTACAGCTGCGTGGGGAGCCATTGTGGGGTGAGCGTGACAGCTCTGTCTCCTTATCAGGCCCTGCAGGAGCAGCTGACTTCAGTGGTCCAGGAAATCGGGCACCTTATCGATCCCATTGCCACCGCGGCCCGGGGAGAAGCAGCTCAGCTGGGACATAAGGTGATGGGCGCTGGGCGGGGGGATCCTGCGAGAGTGTGGGAGAAGGCGGCGGGCGAGAGCTGATATTGATTCTGTTGCTTCTGTTCCTCAAAGGCTCATGGCAGGTGTTAAAGCCGAGTCAATGGTGGCTTACACTAGAGAAAAGACCCTTCAGCCTCCCTCAACAGCTTCTCCAGAAACAACCGCTTCTCTTTTCACTTAGCACTGAGACAAAAACTCCAGGGACGTGGCTCTGGTTGTGGTCAGACTTTGCAGCCAACAGGGCATTTTTAGTCACTTCTCCTTCCTGATTGTCCCTAGGACAAGCCAGAGACTGAACTTGGCATTCCTGACCTGTTGGCCACCATTTTTTTTGGCTTTTTTTTTTGTCCTGACTTGCCAGCCTCATTTGGGTGTGTTGAGGACACAATGTTCCTTCATGGTTTCTGATGTCATGTCCATTTTTGCTTCCCTGGTGGCTCAGTGGTAAAGAATCCGCCTGCAACACAGGAGTTGTAGGAGTCATAGGTTCGTTTCCTGGGTTGGGAAGATCCCCTAGAGTAGGAAATGGCAACCCACTCCATATTCTCGCCTGGAGAATCCTGTGGACAGAGGAGCCTGGCAGGCTATAGGTCATAGAGTCACAAAGAGTCAGACACAACTGAAGTGACTCAGCATGCGTGCAGGCATGTTCCTCCACAGTTTCTTTAACTGTGTCCATTTTCACACATGAAGAAGCAAAGTAAACTTGGAAACTTCACCCTCTGACTAAAGTGGCCACTCTGTTCAACCCTTCAGCTGAGCACTCAGACCCACATGGTTGCAGATGCTGGGTAATGTTTTGCCTGTTTGGAGTTCATTTTGCAAATCCTTCAAGGAGAATTGGTTTGTCAAGCAACCTGTGCCCTGGCAGAGAGAGGGCAAGCATTGGATTTTTTTAAAATAACCTACAGAGCTTTCTAGCATTTATCATCGCCACTGTCAGTTATCAATGTGCAGATGAAGAAATCCAGTAGCCAAAATTGTTTCTGCAGGCATTGATTTTAAAAGATCAATACTCCTGCTGTTTCAGATTACCTAAGGGTAATCTGCTGTTTCTACTAAGCTTCCTGCTGTTTCTCAGGAGAGGTGTTTGAGATTTTAAACGGCCAGTGTCTCTCTCCATTTGAAATGTGGCCTCTTTCGTTTCTCAGCTGAGCATCTTGATCAGAAAGGGCTGGCCTGCCTGTGGGAAGTGGTTTGCAAGGGTGGAGGGATGGGCCTGGAGGGTGGAGCCTGGTGTATGTGACTACTGTGGGGCCTGTGAGTTTGGCAGCGAAGCTGAACTTCATTTCAGCAGATACTTTTATTTAACTGACTTATGTATTTATTTTTTGGCTGAGTTGGGCCTTCGTTGCAGGGCACAGGCTTTCTCTAGGTGCACAGTCTTCTCATCATGATGTCTTCTCCTTTTGTGGTGCATGGGCTCTCTAGAGTGTGTAGGCTCCATAGTTGTGGCACATAGGCTTAACTACTCCAGTGGCATGTGGAATCTTCCAGGACTAGGGACCAAACCTGTGTCCCCTGCCTTGGCCGGTGGATTCTTAACCAGTAGACCACCAGGAAAGTCTCCAACGGCTGTTTTTGGCCCCAGTAGGAATTTCATAAGACAATATTTCTAGACCTCAACAGTAACATCTTTGTCTCTACTGATATGTTGTTTGTGTGGAAGGTAAATTCCTCTGCCAGTGGGTGGCCTGAGAAGAAAATCTAACCTGTGTCATCTCAGTTGTCAATTGAGTCTTGGCCCTTTGGCTAAACAAGACTTGCCTTATGAAAGGGAGTTCTGGAAAAAGGCAGCCTGAGGGCCATCAGTCCATAGGGGTCACTGGCATGTGGTTGATACCCACCTGGTTCCAGTGCTTGATGGAGGTGCCCCCATTCAGCAGCTTCAGTTCCGCTTGGGAGTGGTAAAGACAGATTCTCAGACCCTACCTGGATTGGTTTCCCACAGCTGTTGTGACCAAGGACCACAAACTAGGGGACTTAAAACAACAGAAATTTAATCCCTCATAGCTCTGGAGTCCAGAAGTCCAAAATCAAGGGGTTTGGCAAATTTTCCGCAGGCTCTAGGGAAGGTCTGCTCTTTGCAGCCTCCAGCTGGCGGTGGTTCTTGGCCTTCCTTGACGGAACCTTGCCAGTCTGTCTCTCTGGTGACTTCGTCTCCCACTTTTCTGCCTTCCCTTCTCCTGTCTCTTCTAAGGACACCTGTCATCAGGTTTAGAGACCACTTAAGCAATCCAGATGATCTCATTTCCTGCTCCTTAAATACGTATATGTTCCGTGTATGGCTTGTTTTATCTTGAAAGGTGACCCAGCTGGCGAGCTACTTTGAGCCCTTGATCTTAGCTGCTGTAGGTGTCGCTTCCAAGATTCTGGACCATCAGCAGCAGATGACGGTGCTGGACCAGACCAAGACGCTCGCAGAGTCTGCCCTGCAGATGCTGTACGCAGCCAAGGAAGGCGGAGGAAACCCCAAGGTACAACTCAAAGTGCTCAGACCTGACTGAGGACCCTGGGGAGCCATCACACATTCCTCTGTATCATTCCCCTCCAGGGAAAGCACCTCCATTTTGGGGATGGTGGCATTTGATTTCCTATTTATAGATGGGAAATAACCTTCTTGTGGCCTTCCAGGGAATCTTTAAGAGGAAAGCCAAGAAGTGCACACAATTAAGGCTGATTTGGAAGGTTTTTTATTTTTCTCCAATGGTATGTATAGGCAAGAGTCCTTGGAAAGAACAATGTATTGTGTGGTAATTACAGGAATAAAAACTATAACACCAGCCAGGCACCTGCTTGGTGTTGACACCCAGCTTGCACAAAGCAAACCTCTATTGCTTTCCAGTGTTGCTGGTACTTAAGTTCAATGAGTAACAGGGTGCTAGGCCACCCGTGGCATGTGGGGACTGTAGTTTAATATGAAAATCTCCATTACCAGTTTGCTGGTAGAGCATTTCTTCAGCCTGAAGTGTCATTCAGGTTCCTTAGGTGGCCAACGATGTCCTTTTCTCCTGGGAATGATCTTGTCAAAGGGATTGTTTTACTTGTGAAACTAGCATGCGCCTTCAGTTTCCTCAGGTTTCTGAAACCTGGAGAAAGGCGTGGGGGCTCCTCCCCCAACTCACACACCCACATGTTCTAGCAGCTGCCTCCACTGGGTCATATGACCTGAATGGGTCTTCACCTAAGCAGACTGACCTGAGGGAGCCCTGCGATTTGTTTAGGATACTGACCAACAAGCTCCAGGGATCCCTATTATATATGTGTGTTTTTTAGTGTGTTTTGCTCTTACCTCTAAGATCTTCAAATGAGTCAAGTGGTATAGCAGAGAACACTGAATTGAGCCAGAATTGCAAAAGAGTGATCTCAGATCTAACAGTTATTGATGCTGACTCTCTGTCATTTATTACATCTTATACCCTCATCCTGTTTAATCTTCATAAATACCCTGTGACATAGGAGGTTCCCATTTTACATATGTGGAAGCCGAGACTTCTCTGCTAAACTGTCCAAGGTGGCAGGTGTGGTGCATGTGGGGTCAGGACTGAGCTTACACCCTATGGAAACCCAGGCAGACTCAGCCTGGAGCCGAGCTGGGAGGGTCAAGGAAAGAGCCAAGGAGGGGAGCTGATGAGTCTCTACAAAAGGGAATTACCCAGCACGTAAGGGTAACTAGGGCCACACTAGGAAGAGGGAACAGCATCTGCCAAGGTATAGATAAGGTTATAGAAGGGTTGCGATCTCTTTAAAAAGTATCACTTGGTCTAGGCTTCCCCAGTGGCTCAGTGATAAAGAATCCACCTGCCACTGCAGCAGACACAGGAGACTCGAGTTCAATCCCTGGGTTGGGAAGATCCCCTGAAAAATGAAATGGCAACCCACTCTAGTATTCTTGCTGAGAAAATCCCATGGAGAGCAGCCTGACAGGCTATAGTCCATGGGGTCACAAAGAGTCAGACATGACTAAGCAGGCACGTGAGTGCTAGTATTTATGGGATGTGTAGAATATAGGAACAGTAGGACGAGAGAGGAGACTGGGCTGGGTTATGACCAGCCTCCTCCCCACATGGAGGAGCTGAGGCTTTATTGTATGGGACGATGCAACTCATGCACAGTCTAGAAACACCATTCTGGAGGCAGCAGGGCTAATGTCTTAGACTTGCATCCTCTATGTCCAGTTTTTGACCCATGTATCTGGCAATTCCTAAGAGACTAATCCTGCAGGTGCTGAAAATATTTGTAGGGAAAACCAGCCTGGGCCCAGGGCGATTTGTTAGATACTGACCAACAATGTTCTAGCAGCTGCCTCCACTGGGTCATCCGGGCTATCTGACCTGAGGAGCCCTGCGATTTGTTTAGGATACTGACCAACAAGCTCCAGGGATCCCTATTATATATGTGTGTTTTTTAGTGTGTTTTGCTCTTACCTCTAAGATCTTCAAATGAGTCAAGTGGTATAGCAGAGAACACTGAATTGAGCCAGAATTGCAAAAGAGTGATCTCAGATCTAACAGTTATTGATGCTGACTCTCTGTCATTTATTACATCTTATACCCTCATCCTGTTTAATCTTCATAAATACCCTGTGACATAGGAGGTTCCCATTTTACATATGTGGAAGCCGAGACTTCTCTGCTAAACTGTCCAAGGTGGCAGGTGTGGTGCATGTGGGGTCAGGACTGAGCTTACACCCTATGGAAACCCAGGCAGACTCAGCCTGGAGCCGAGCTGGGAGGGTCAAGGAAAGAGCCAAGGAGGGGAGCTGATGAGTCTCTACAAAAGGGAATTACCCAGCACGTAAGGGTAACTAGGGCCACACTAGGAAGAGGGAACAGCATCTGCCAAGGTATAGATAAGGTTATAGAAGGGTTGCGATCTCTTTAAAAAGTATCACTTGGTCTAGGCTTCCCCAGTGGCTCAGTGATAAAGAATCCACCTGCCACTGCAGCAGACACAGGAGACTCGAGTTCAATCCCTGGGTTGGGAAGATCCCCTGAAAAATGAAATGGCAACCCACTCTAGTATTCTTGCTGAGAAAATCCCATGGAGAGCAGCCTGACAGGCTATAGTCCATGGGGTCACAAAGAGTCAGACATGACTAAGCAGGCACGTGAGTGCTAGTATTTATGGGATGTGTAGAATATAGGAACAGTAGGACGAGAGAGGAGACTGGGCTGGGTTATGACCAGCCTCCTCCCCACATGGAGGAGCTGAGGCTTTATTGTATGGGACGATGCAACTCATGCACAGTCTAGAAACACCATTCTGGAGGCAGCAGGGCTAATGTCTTAGACTTGCATCCTCTATGTCCAGTTTTTGACCCATGTATCTGGCAATTCCTAAGAGACTAATCCTGCAGGTGCTGAAAATATTGAGAGCCAGCCTTGGCCCTCAAATTGTTGTAGGTTGGCAAAATAAGTCCAGTTGCTGAAGTGCTGGGCAGACCAAGAACTAGAAGGTCCTCTTGACTGTTGACGAGTTAGTGATAGGTTCCCCAGAGTTAAACTTCGCTCCCTCCCTGAACTGGAAGAGCCAGGACTCGCCTTTCAGACCCAGTTCTGGGTTATCTTTTGTCCAGGGCTGTTTAATGCTGCATCTCCACCCCTAACCCAAGGGGGTCTCATTCTCAGAAGAATGACTCAAATTAGGAGGCTTCTGCATATTGAAGATATTAGCACATCTGCTGGGACTGCAAGTTCAGAGCGCCTCATGGAATTCTTTTTTCTGCCAAGGAGCCTCATGGTTGAGCCTCAGTAGTCAGCACTGACAATGACGTCTTGTGCTTGGAAGTGGTGGCTGGAGACCATGTGGAGTAGTTTTCAGTGAAAGACTCGCAGCCCCAGGTGTTCATCTAGGGCGTGTGAGGAGTGACAGCAGCTCAGGACTTGACCTGGATCCTCTCACCAATAGCAGTCCTCAGAGCTGCCTGCAGACGCCTCTGGGCCTGTCACAGGGAGCCTGGGCCACTCCACGGTGGCTGGAGGGCCCTTTCCTAAAAGGCCTAGTGCAGAGACTTAATCCCCTTGGATTAAGGGGATTGCTCTTCTTTGGGCAACTATTTACTGGGTGTTACTTCCTAGGTGTTAGGTGATGTATGTATGTTTATATTAGGTGTCATAGTCCTTGTTTGCAGAGGAAATGTGGTTAAAACGTGGTTGTATGGTTTTCAGTGGCTTTGATCTGGCGAGAAATAGGATAAGCTTCAGGGCAGCATAATCCGATTCAAATCCCAGCTCTGCCTTTTACTGGCAAATAACTTCACTTGTTTCCGCATCTAAAATACCTCTCTGGGAGTAGGTGTGGAAATTACAAGAGATAATGTGCCTGACATAGTGGGTGTTCCAAAAAATTAAAAAATGACAGCCCCAGAGCCTGGTGTTCATGGATCACACGAGTACAAGGCATTTGAGTGCGTGACCTCAGCCTCATACCACTGAGCCCCCTTCTCCACTCCTCTACATCCAGAGCTCCAGCCCCACCCACCCTTCCCTATAAGTTCTCCCCCCACCTCCATCCTCCTTGAAGGGCCCATCCAGCATCTGCCTGTAACACTCCAGCAAACATACCCACCGTCCATCGCTGGGCAGTTCTGTTTATGAGCTGGGTTTTTTCCCCTCCACTGAAGTTGAGGTCTGCCCCCTGTAGGCTTTTCTCCTTTTAATGCTGCATCTCCACCCCTAACCCAAGGGGTCTCATTCTCAGAAGAATGACTCAAATTAGGAGGCTTCTGCATATTGAAGATATTAGCACATCTGCTGGGACTGCAAGTTCAGAGCGCCTCATGGAATTCTTTTTTCTGCCAAGGAGCCTCATGGTTGAGCCTCAGTAGTCAGCACTGACAATGACGTCTTGTGCTTGGAAGTGGTGGCTGGAGACCATGTGGAGTAGTTTTCAGTGAAAGACTCGCAGCCCCAGGTGTTCATCTAGGGCGTGTGAGGAGTGACAGCAGCTCAGGACTTGACCTGGATCCTCTCACCAATAGCAGTCCTCAGAGCTGCCTGCAGACGCCTCTGGGCCTGTCACAGCGAGCCTGGGCCACTCCACGGTGGCTGGAGGGCCCTTTCCTAAAAGGCCTAGTGCAGAGACTTAATCCCCTTGGATTAAGGGGATTGCTCTTCTTTGGGCAACTATTTACTGGGTGTTACTTCCTAGGTGTTAGGTGATGTATGTATGTTTATATTAGGTGTCATAGTCCTTGTTTGCAGAGGAAATGTGGTTAAAACGTGGTTGTATGGTTTTCAGTGGCTTTGATCTGGCGAGAAATAGGATAAGCTTCAGGGGCAGCATAATCCGATTCAAATCCCAGCTCTGCCTTTTACTGGCAAATAACTTCACTTGTTTCCGCATCTAAAATACCTCTCTGGGAGTAGGTGTGGAAATTACAAGAGATAATGTGCCTGACATAGTGGGTGTTCCAAAAAATTAAAAAATGACAGCCCCAGAGCCTGGTGTTCATGGATCACACGAGTACAAGGCATTTGAGTGCGTGACCTCAGCCTCATACCACTGAGCCCCCTTCTCCACTCCTCTACATCCAGAGCTCCAGCCCCACCCACCCTTCCCTATAAGTTCTCCCCCCACCTCCATCCTCCTTGAAGGGCCCATCCAGCATCTGCCTGTAACACTCCAGCAAACATACCCACCGTCCATCGCTGGGCAGTTCTGTTTATGAGCTGGGTTTTTTCCCCTCCACTGAAGTTGAGGTCTGCCCCCTGTAGGCTTTTCTCCCATTTTCCAAACTCCTGTGATGTCTATGCCTGCTTTCCTGCGCTTTGTGATTGAAGCACTGTCATAAAGAAATAAGGCTCCCTTGGAATTCGACTTCAGACGCATTTCCAAAAAAAGAGTGCAGTCTGATTTTTCTCCTGTGTTGTCCTGTGTGGAACAATAACAAGGAGCCCCTCCAGATTCTAAAATAATGACCTCATTGTTGAGCCTGCTGATTCCCCTTTCCAGATGCCCCTCGTCTGTTAAGCCTGCCTTAATTGAGAGCCTGCTGTGTCTTTCTGTGTATGAAGCTGGTGGGCTCGGGCAGCCTGCGTATGCGATTGGGCCTCGGCGGTGTGATCAAGATGAGGTTTTCCATCAGAGTGAGAGAAAAACGGCCCTGGGTGAGGCATGGAGTAATTGAAGGAAACTTCAGAGACTCTGAACTGACCCATCGAGGATCTGTAGAACTTTCATATGTGGCGTGAAGGAGAGCAGACCTTCTAGAAAATTCTGGGTGATTCATTTCTGGGGCAGCCAAGAACAAGGGTGTGTTTTTGTCGGTTTTGATACTTGGTATGGAAGAAGTGTCCTTCATGTTTTCCAAGGAGTTTCAGAGAACTGTTTTGAGATTTACATCTGCCAACCCCCAAATTGGCTTCTGATCCCTTCCTACACCTTTATGGGAAACTCAGTTCTTGGGAAGCCACTCTCTTCTCCCTCAGAATGTGTGTTGCTTTACTACACATGTACAGAGCTGCTGACATCTTTGAGCCAGCCATTGTCACTGCAGTCTAAGTGAGGTTTACAAAAATGCACACCTTACCTTTCACCTTTTTTACAATGATCCTTATGTGAGATGCTCTCTTTGGAGAGTTACATATAGATGTCACTCTTCAGGCCTCCACCCAAACACAGCAGTCTGCACATTTTGTGTCTTGCCATCTCTGTGCTTTGATGTCAGCCATTGGCCTAAACGACCAGCTCCCTCCATCACGTCCCTCAGGGAGAGAGCTTTGCCTCCCTTGTAGTTCCCTTAGGATAGCTGTCCATGATCACATAGGCCACGCGCGCCATTTTTGTATTCTCTCTGGCCAGTGTGCAGATCCACTGAGTCCCATGAGGCAGTCCTCAGTCAGGGTCCCTCCTGCTGTTACAGCCAGGTGGCAGCTGGGGCTTGAATGACCTGAGCTCCCGTCACTCCCAGGTCTGGCACCTGAGTGGCCATCACCCGGACTTTTGAGGTCTGGAACACCCCTTTCTATTTGTATGTGGTTACAGTGTGCAGTCTGCCTGGTATACAGCCTCAGGATGGCCAGCCTGCTTACACGGAGGCTAAGGACTTCAGAGGCACATGTCTTAAGACAGAGTCAAGCAGAAGCTGTATCATTTTCCATTACCTAGCCTCAGAAATCAAGCCCCCTTTAATTTTCTTTGAGGCCGTTACCTTCTCGTGGTCCCCTGACTCCTGAGTTGCTTTTCAGGGCTGTAAGAATACAAAGGAAAGTTGATGGGGACATAATCATGCAAGGGGGCTTCTGGGAGGAGGTGGTAGTGAGGCTGGCCCTTGAAAAGAGGGTTAGGATTTAGATGGAGAGAAGCGCACGGAGGCAACCAGAATTGGCCCCTGCAGGTGGAGCATGAGAGGACAGAGCTGTGAGGAGGCCGGCCAGGTGGCAGCCAGAACACTGCCAGGGAGAAGAGGGCATGGGTGTGGAGAAAAGGTGCCTTCCGACCCTAAGAAATAGAAAAGGTGGACACTGCTCTGGTGAAGAGCCAGAGGAATCTCATGATTACCTTCTAAAGCAGTTTCAGTAGTAATGTCAATAGTTAATATCTGTGTCCTGGCACCATTGCCTTGAGAATGTGGTAATTATTCAGTCGCTAAATCATGTTCAGCTCTTTGCAACTCCATGGCTTGTAGCCCAACAGGCTCTTCTGTCCATGGATTTCCCAGGCCAGCATACTGGAATGGGTTGCCATTTCCTCCTCCAGGGGATATTCCTGACCCAGGGATTGAACCTGCGTCTCCTGCATTGGCAGGCAGGTTCTTTACCACTGAGCCACCTGGGAAGCCCCACCTTGAGAATAGCCATCCATAATTAATACATTTCACCTCTTTTCAGGGCTTGGTTTGGAAAGACTCTTCTTGGTTCCCGTGACTTTTCCGTTCCACAGGCTGAGCTGGTTCCTGTGGCTCACGTAGACTCTTCTTGGAATTCTTGTTTTATTTAATCACTCAGAAGAGTTATATCAGTTACCATCTCTTACTGGCTTCCTTACCTTCTCACCTGTCAAAGTAAAGATGCAGTACCTTGGTTCTTTTAAAGGGGTCCTCTTCCTCTGAGGAGCATCAGGGCAGCTGGGACCACTGTGTGGGGGCATCTAGTACCTGTTGCAGTGCGATTCTGGCAGAGAATGCCTGGCCTTCCCTGAGGAGAAAAGTTGCCAGGGAAGGGCACAGTCTTCTAGACTGCTCTTATTATAAGTGACAAGATGGCCTGCAACCATATCACCTCATCAGAATTTCACTTGTGTAGCATGATTGTAATTATTCCTGTTTTGCTTAGAAAGCCTCACCCCCAACCACTTAGCTAGTTAGCAGTGGAGGCAATACTCAACCCCAGCTTTGTCTGACCCCAGGGCCTTTACTCTTTCCCCATTCATCTGGCTACCGCTCAGGGTGTATTTTAGGGAGGCTGGCACCATCATTCTTTCATCCTTTCATTCTCCACTGGCCAGCACCTGCTCTGGGCTCCATATGTGTTGTTAATGCATCTGAGGACTGTCTAGGGGAACTCATGAGCACTCCAGCTTTGCCCGAAGTCTCTGTGCCTGGAGAATTTTCATCTTTTGTCTCTCCAACCTCATGTAAATGGAATTTGTGACATAGTTCCAAAGCCCTTGTAGGCTTCTGTAGGTTTCTCTTTCCTGTCTGTACCTATAGCGCCATAATCCAGTTGTATTTATCAAAAGGCAGTTCTAGCGTGTGGGCCAACTTTGAATAGAAGTGCACTGGTTGCCGACATATTTTTTCCTTTACATCCTTTTTCTTTTCCTATTAAATCTGTCAGCATGCATATTAGGAAATCTGTCGCATTCTCTCTCCACCACCCTAAGCATAGTAACATAAAATTAATCGTATCCTAAGAAGCTGATTAAAGTTGCAGGGTTTTTTTCTGTTTTGATTTCCAAAAGAGATCTTTTTCTACTTGTTGTTCTGTTTTTGTTTATTTTGTTTGTTTGTTTGTTTTTTGGGTGGGGCGAGTTGGAGGGGGCCAGGTGGACTGCTTCTATTGGTCTTTTGTTTATCTGTTTTCATCCATCTTTGTTCTTTGGCCCATGAGGGCCTGCCATTGCGGTGGCCTCTGTTGTCGCAGAGCACCAGCTCTGGGCGCATGCGCTCTAGAGCTCCAGCTCGGTGATTGGACACATCGGTCCAGCCACTCCGCGGCACGTGGGATCTTCCCAGGCCAGGGCTCGAACCGGCGCCCCTTGCACTGCAAGGCGGTGTCCTTACCCACTGGACCACCAGGGAAGCCCTGTTTTTGTTTATTTGGCAAACAAATGTACACATCATAAAGGAAAGGAGAAGATAGAGATTACGTTTTTGCATTCCATAATGGAGGTATAGTTTTGTATTCTGCTTTTTAAGGTTATCTTTTTAAAAAGTGAAGTGCCTCTTACAGAGATGGAGCACTGCTGCCTCCTGCTTGTGGAAGTCGCTTACAGTCATCTTCTTCCCTCCACCCCCTCCTCAGGCACAGCACACCCACGACGCTATCACGGAGGCTGCCCAGCTCATGAAGGAGGCCGTGGATGACATCATGGTGACGCTGAATGAAGCTGCCAGTGAAGTGGGCTTGGTGGGAGGCATGGTCGACGCCATTGCAGAAGCCATGAGCAAGGTGGGTCTGGGCTCCAGATGCCCTCGTGCATTCCTTGACCCCATTTCCTCCAAGGTCCTCCTTGGTCTCGAGGCATTACTCTAAGGAGCTGGACGTCCAGGCTGACACCACCAAGCTTCCTCTTCTTTTGAGAGGTCTGCTTAATGTACTAATGTTCTGTCGCACGTCCAGCATACTCTTCATTCATTATTGTTGATTCATTACTTTTGTAAGCCAGTCACACCCTTCCGTCCCCATTTATACAGGGAGATGGAGAAGGCTTCCTTGGTCCCTGCATTTATAAGATGAAATTATTTACCTCCCCTAACCACTTCATAGAGCTGTTGTGGGAAACCAACTCCAAAATGAAACAATGAAGTGATTCCCAAGTTCTGATCTTCAAAAGGGCTCCTTGGGAATCCCTGTGAGCATTTTAGAATGTACATCCTTAGCTCCTACCCCAGCTCTGATCGCTTGGAATCTCTGCAGGATGCTGGATTGTAGAATTTTTTTAACTTAATCTAACCTATTTTATTTTATTTTAATATGAATCCTAGTATTAAAAAATCTCCCTATGGTTCTGGCATCTGACCAGTGGCAGGGACCACTGAGATGGTACGTGAGCTCTTGTAGACAACAGACAGAGACGACAGGAGTATCCTTCCTCTCCACTGACCCATCAGTTGAGTTGGGTCAGTAAAGAAGGATGACTGGACAGTATCTCATGCTCTTCCCCCAAGGAATCCTTCCCTCGCCGTGTCAGCTTGCTACTCATTAGGATGACCAAATGTTCATCAGCATCTAATTACCATCCTCTGATAGCACAGCCAAGAATTGTAGATTTCGTCTGTATTTTCAAATGTCTGTTGTCCGACTTTGAATACATTAATGTGGTTTTTCAGGATAATAAGTAGTCTTTAATTGCTAATTTAGAGAAGATTGGTTGGTGGGGATCTCCATAAAGAGATGATAGCCTGAAACTATAATTAGGATAATCCCTCTTAGACATTATGCAAACATTATCAGACTGTTAATGTCCCAAGCTGGGCTGGGATGCTGAGGATCCCTGAGAGACTCCAGGTTTGCCTTGTCAAAGCATTCCAGTAGTTGCTGGGGGCTTCTCATGCTTCATCTTTGGGCAGTTGTCTGTCCAGTCAGCATTTAACCTCGTTCCATTCCAAGGTCCTCCTTGGTCTCGAGGCATTACTCTAAGGAGCTGGACGTCCAGGCTGACACCACCAAGCTTCCTCTTCTTTTGAGAGGTCTGCTTAATGTACTAATGTTCTGTCGCACGTCCAGCATACTCTTCATTCATTATTGTTGATTCATTACTTTTGTAAGCCAGTCACACCCTTCCGTCCCCATTTATACAGGGAGATGGAGAAGGCTTCCTTGGTCCCTGCATTTATAAGATGAAATTATTTACCTCCCCTAACCACTTCATAGAGCTGTTGTGGGAAACCAACTCCAAAATGAAACAATGAAGTGATTCCCAAGTTCTGATCTTCAAAAGGGCTCCTTGGGAATCCCTGTGAGCATTTTAGAATGTACATCCTTAGCTCCTACCCCAGCTCTGATCGCTTGGAATCTCTGCAGGATGCTGGATTGTAGAATTTTTTTAACTTAATCTAACCTATTTTATTTTATTTTAATATGAATCCTAGTATTAAAAAAAATCTCCCTATGGTTCTGGCATCTGACCAGTGGCAGGGACCACTGAGATGGTACGTGAGCTCTTGTAGACAACAGACAGAGACGACAGGAGTATCCTTCCTCTCCACTGACCCATCAGTTGAGTTGGGTCAGTAAAGAAGGATGACTGGACAGTATCTCATGCTCTTCCCCCAAGGAATCCTTCCCTCGCCGTGTCAGCTTGCTACTCATTAGGATGACCAAATGTTCATCAGCATCTAATTACCATCCTCTGATAGCACAGCCAAGAATTGTAGATTTCGTCTGTATTTTCAAATGTCTGTTGTCCGACTTTGAATACATTAATGTGGTTTTTCAGGATAATAAGTAGTCTTTAATTGCTAATTTAGAGAAGATTGGTTGGTGGGGATCTCCATAAAGAGATGATAGCCTGAAACTATAATTAGGATAATCCCTCTTAGACATTATGCAAACATTATCAGACTGTTAATGTCCCAAGCTGGGCTGGGATGCTGAGGATCCCTGAGAGACTCCAGGTTTGCCTTGTCAAAGCATTCCAGTAGTTGCTGGGGGCTTCTCATGCTTCATCTTTGGGCAGTTGTGCAGAAAATTAAGGAAATTCTCTTCCTCAGGGCCTTCCAATAAAAGTCTCAGTGGGTTTGTGTGACTTTTTAGGACATCAGAAAACCAGAACTGTGAAATTAAGCCCTGTATCTACCAAAGATATTCAGTAATGGAACTCAGTGTATAAATTAGAAAGTCAAATGATAATCTTGTCCTTGTTAGAAGGTGCTTCTCACAATCACTGTAATGCTAGGGAAGAGTTTTATAAGCCTCCGGAAGAGGGAAGTCGTCTTTGCTGGCCTTTGAGCCTTGCTTATTGGATGGCTCTTCAAGAAGGAAAGCAGCTCTTATACTCTCTGATTTCAGGAAGGTAAGTGTAGCTGCACGCTGAGCCCAGGACACACTCGATTCTCTTGGAAGTGCAGGGGAATAGTCCTGGTCTTACCTGAGAGCAATAATTAGGAACCACTAGTAACATGAGCCCCAGAGACTAGGAACTACGAGGGTTGTTCCCCTCAGTTCTCCAAAATACATAATTGGGGTTTCACTGATAGCCCTAAACTCCTGTCCGTCCTGACCTGACACCCGAGGCACCACACTGTGCCCCATCCCTATTGTCCCTTTGCTAAGCCCAGCCCGGCCTGCCCACCCCTGGGGCCTCTGTATTAGTAATATGTCAGGTCTTTTGAACCCCGAAGCAGCAACACATTATAAATATGGCATTTTCTGAGCTTTGATTATATGGTTAAAACTCTGATAAACTATTAGAATCATTGTCTGAAGTTCTGAAAGGCAGTGAATGGCAGAAACAATTCAAGTGTACACAAAATTGATTCTAACTTGGGTGCCGTTCTTGCCACTTTTAGAGCCTTTGCTCTGGGGGAGCTCCTTGAGATTTTTTTCTCTGTATCTAAGCACCAGAAGGTTTGGAAATTAATAGGTTACTATGAAGTAATAAGCTTTCTAGGTACCCTTGAGCACATTACCCCAGCCTTCTAGACCTTATTTTCCCCCATTCAATGAGCTTAGTCTCAGTCTTTGCAAACATTATCAGACTGTTAATGTCCCAAGCTGGGCTGGGATGCTGAGGATCCCTGAGAGACTCCAGGTTTGCCTTGTCAAAGCATTCCAGTAGTTGCTGGGGGCTTCTCATGCTTCATCTTTGGGCAGTTGTGCAGAAAATTAAGGAAATTCTCTTCCTCAGGGCCTTCCAATAAAAGTCTCAGTGGGTTTGTGTGACTTTTTAGGACATCAGAAAACCAGAACTGTGAAATTAAGCCCTGTATCTACCAAAGATATTCAGTAATGGAACTCAGTGTATAAATTAGAAAGTCAAATGATAATCTTGTCCTTGTTAGAAGGTGCTTCTCACAATCACTGTAATGCTAGGGAAGAGTTTTATAAGCCTCCGGAAGAGGGAAGTCGTCTTTGCTGGCCTTTGAGCCTTGCTTATTGGATGGCTCTTCAAGAAGGAAAGCAGCTCTTATACTCTCTGATTTCAGGAAGGTAAGTGTAGCTGCACGCTGAGCCCAGGACACACTCGATTCTCTTGGAAGTGCAGGGGAATAGTCCTGGTCTTACCTGAGAGCAATAATTAGGAACCACTAGTAACATGAGCCCCAGAGACTAGGAACTACGAGGGTTGTTCCCCTCAGTTCTCCAAAATACATAATTGGGGTTTCACTGATAGCCCTAAACTCCTGTCCGTCCTGACCTGACACCCGAGGCACCACACTGTGCCCCATCCCTATTGTCCCTTTGCTAAGCCCAGCCCGGCCTGCCCACCCCTGGGGCCTCTGTATTAGTAATATGTCAGGTCTTTTGAACCCCGAAGCAGCAACACATTATAAATATGGCATTTTCTGAGCTTTGATTATATGGTTAAAACTCTGATAAACTATTAGAATCATTGTCTGAAGTTCTGAAAGGCAGTGAATGGCAGAAACAATTCAAGTGTACACAAAATTGATTCTAACTTGGGTGCCGTTCTTGCCACTTTTAGAGCCTTTGCTCTGGGGGAGCTCCTTGAGATTTTTTTCTCTGTATCTAAGCACCAGAAGGTTTGGAAATTAATAGGTTACTATGAAGTAATAAGCTTTCTAGGTACCCTTGAGCACATTACCCCAGCCTTCTAGACCTTATTTTCCCCCATTCAATGAGCTTAGTCTCAGTCTTTGGGATTATATGACCAAGTTCCTTTTCTTTGTTTGCTTTTGTGCTTGGGGGATTTTTCTTCTTCTTCTACTTTTTAGCCAAGAAAGGTAATTAAAGAAACAAAACAAAGACCCTGATATCTGCATCAGTTCAGTTCAGTTGCTCAGTTGTGTCCGACTCTTTGAGACCTCATGGACTGCAGCATGCCAGGCTTCCCTGTCCTTCACCATCTTCTGGAGCTTGCTCAAACTCATGTCCATTGAGTCGGTGATGCCATCCAACCGTCTCATCCTTTGTCTTCCCCTTCTCCTTCTGCCTCATGTTTTTCCCAGCATCAGGGTCTTTTCCAACGAATCATCTTTTCACATCAGGTGGCCAAAGTATCTACATCAGTAGTATTCCATACAGTTTTTTTGTTGACACCAAAAAAAAAAAAAAAAAGTAGAAAGGCTATAATTTCAGAATGAAAAACAGTTCTTTCAACTAAGTGAATTTGAAATCCCATTTTTCACTTTGTTTGTACTTCTCTCTTCTTCACACTGGGGGCAGGTCCATCACAGTGACCAGTGGCCACTGTATTCTAGGCAGCCCTCTCGTTCCAGCATCCTGGCAGGTTTGCAGCTCACATGGGGGCTCCCAGCACATGGCCCAACCTTTACAAGCTGCCCAATTAATTTATACTGAGTGTGAATCCATGACTCATTCCTCATTTGACCAGTGAGGCCCCTCTGGTGTGTTGGGGCTATTTGGCAGTGTCTATTTCCCTGATAAAGAAACATAAAAAATACCTATCTAGGAGCTTGTGTTGTTGGTTTGGTAGAGATCGCATCTGGTTTGTGCAAGCACATTATACTAGGCTATAGTGACACATTCATTCAACTCTCATTGTAGCCTGGATCAGCTCACAATATGTATCTCCAGTGATGACTCCTTCTGACCTTTTCCTCATTGCTCTATGGTCCCTAGGGTCTTTCCAGACTGCAGAGAGCTGCCAGGAGCTCTTCTCAGATAGATCATTGCCTACTGCAGACCCCATCGCTTTCTTTATGATTGAAAAGTTCCATATCAAACAGATCCAGTCTGATTACCCACAGCCCCCTCCTGTTCACTGCCCTCACTCTTCCTGCAGTCGTTTCTGTTCACCTTGTCTCCTCACCTAGAATACCATTCGGCAACCATTGGTGACAGTCACAGTGATGGTCGTGGTGAGGACGGGTTGCCTTTTTCTTCATCTTAATCATCATGGACATTATCATCTTTATCACCATGATCCCCTTCATTATTGTGGTTTTCCTCTCTGCTCCCTTCCTATAGATGAGGTCTCAGTGGATCTTTATTACAACCTTCCCGTGGGCTTAGAAGTTTCCAATGAAAAATCAGAGAACCAGTTTGAGCCCTAGCTTGAGGCCCATTCTCAAGTCCTGGAACTTGGTCTCAAATCAAGTTCCCCGAGTCTTCAGGGGACAGACCCCTGACCCACTTCTCCACCCACTGATCTCTCTCTTCTCTTAATTCCTATGGTGCTAGAGTCAGATGAACAACTATTCCTGCATGTTTCAACTTCCTTCTCTTTCCCAATTTAGAGCAGAGTGGGGATTCTTGGGCTATACCGTTTCTAGGGAAGCCCTTCATGATGGAGGGTCTGCATTCCCACCCCCCCACCTCCCCCCCCCCCCCCCAGCTCAATGCCTGCTATTGTGACTTCTCTGCACCTGTCCGGCTCACACTCACCTCCATGTGCTGGAGCGTGTTCCCTCTCCCTGGGAGTCCCTCGCCACCTTTTGTGTATGGCAGACTCCCTACCTGGTAACACTTGGTGGAAGCATCATTCCTCTGGACAGCCCCGCCGCTCCCCTCTGACAGATTGGGTGGGGAGACTCTCCTTGCCTGTGTGTCCCGAGTACCTGATGTGCACCTCTAATGAAGCCCCAATCACAGAAGCTGGGGATTCTGTTGACTCTGGACCGAAACACTCTGCAAGCCTCTCCATTTTTCCACGTTCCTGATTCTGAAAAATAAACTCACACTGAACAGTCCCTTGATGACCCATGGACTCTTTGCTCCCCCTGTGAGGCACTCCTCCAGAGCCAAAGGGAACAGATAGATCATTGCCTACTGCAGACCCCATCGCTTTCTTTATGATTGAAAAGTTCCATATCAAACAGATCCAGTCTGATTACCCACAGCCCCCTCCTGTTCACTGCCCTCACTCTTCCTGCAGTCGTTTCTGTTCACCTTGTCTCCTCACCTAGAATACCATTCGGCAACCATTGGTGACAGTCACAGTGATGGTCGTGGTGAGGACGGGTTGCCTTTTTCTTCATCTTAATCATCATGGACATTATCATCTTTATCACCATGATCCCCTTCATTATTGTGGTTTTCCTCTCTGCTCCCTTCCTATAGATGAGGTCTCAGTGGATCTTTATTACAACCTTCCCGTGGGCTTAGAAGTTTCCAATGAAAAATCAGAGAACCAGTTTGAGCCCTAGCTTGAGGCCCATTCTCAAGTCCTGGAACTTGGTCTCAAATCAAGTTCCCCGAGTCTTCAGGGGACAGACCCCTGACCCACTTCTCCACCCACTGATCTCTCTCTTCTCTTAATTCCTATGGTGCTAGAGTCAGATGAACAACTATTCCTGCATGTTTCAACTTCCTTCTCTTTCCCAATTTAGAGCAGAGTGGGGATTCTTGGGCTATACCGTTTCTAGGGAAGCCCTTCATGATGGAGGGTCTGCATTCCCACCCCCACCTACCCCCACCCCCAGCTCAATGCCTGCTATTGTGACTTCTCTGCACCTGTCCGGCTCACACTCACCTCCATGTGCTGGAGCGTGTTCCCTCTCCCTGGGAGTCCCTCGCCACCTTTTGTGTATGGCAGACTCCCTACCTGGTAACACTTGGTGGAAGCATCATTCCTCTGGACAGCCCCGCCGCTCCCCTCTGACAGATTGGGTGGGGAGACTCTCCTTGCCTGTGTGTCCCGAGTACCTGATGTGCACCTCTAATGAAGCCCCAATCACAGAAGCTGGGGGATTCTGTTGACTCTGGACCGAAACACTCTGCAAGCCTCTCCATTTTTCCACGTTCCTGATTCTGAAAAATAAACTCACACTGAACAGTCCCTTGATGACCCATGGACTCTTTTGCTCTCCCCTGTAGCTGGATGAGGGCACTCCTCCAGAGCCAAAGGGAACATTTGTCGACTATCAGACGACGGTGGTTAAATACTCCAAAGCCATTGCAGTGACGGCTCAGGAAATGGTAAGAAGGTGGGCTGCCCACCCCTGCTGCTTGCCCTTTTACCCGCCACACCGCTGGGTCTTCAAATCTGGGGTCTGTGCTGGAGGGAGGTCAGTCCTCTTGTGCTTCCAGGCCCATCTTTGTCCATATCTGTGGTCTTTTTGGCTGCCTGTGGTCTCGAAGCCCCAGGCCACTGGATAGCTCATCTCATAAAACAGCTCCAAATTAAGATGACTGAGAGTTGGGCATGAGGACAAGAGAGCAAAGGAAAGAGAAAAAATGAGAATCAAGGAGGAAATGGAAAGGAAATTGCAAGTTACAGAGACAGGAAAAAAAAAAAATTGTATTTATCTCACAGAAGACTTGAGATGTTTTTAAAGATTAAAGTTACAGTACAAGAGGAGGCATCTGGGGGCAGAACCAAGACTGTCTGACAAAATCAAATTATAATACTTGAACAATGCTCAGACAGGGCTTATAATGAACAGTACAGTATTGCCAGTTTTTCAGGCAAAATGAAACAGTGTGGTAATATAAAAAACTTTTCTCCTGACAACAGAAATCATGTAACTTTTTGAGGTGATTTTTTTTTTTTTTTGCTAAAATGTAATGTAATCAGAATTGTATTACATGGATGTTTAGCTATAAATGGTAATGAGAGACAGTAGATCCTATCTTGATAGGTTAAAAAAGTTGTACAAGGAAAGAAAACTATTGTCCTCGAAGAATTAATATGAGAATTAATATGAGAAGAATATGAATTAATATGAGTGAGAAAGTTCTTAACTTCTGAAGGCTCAGGTATCATAGGATAAAATTGAGAGGTTGCCTCTTGGACGATGCTACTGCCTAAGCCTGAGTTGGAGGGATTAGACTGGACCACTGCGTGGTGCCTGCCCCATCAGGCCCGGCGCCTCTCTGGATGGTTTTGTCATGTAGTCGTGTGTCCACTAGAGGTTGAACTTGGACCACAAAGGCTCCCCTTGTCATACGTTCCTGATTCTGAAAAATAAACTCACACTGAACAGTCCCTTGATGACCCATGGACTTTTGCTCTCCCTGTAGCTGGATGAGGCACTCCTCCAGAGCCAAAGGGAACATTTGTCGCCGCTCAGACGACGGTGGTTAACGACGCCAAAGCCATTGCAGTGACGGCTCAGGAAATGGTAAGAAGGTGGGCTGCCCACCCCTGCTGCTTGCCCTTTTACCCGCCACACCGCTGGGTCTTCAAATCTGGGGTCTGTGCTGGAGGGAGGTCAGTCCTCTTGTGCTTCCAGGCCCATCTTTGTCCATATCTGTGGTCTTTTTGGCTGCCTGTGGTCTCGAAGCCCCAGGCCACTGGATAGCTCATCTCATAAAACAGCTCCAAATTAAGATGACTGAGAGTTGGGCATGAGGACAAGAGAGCAAAGGAAAGAGAAAAAATGAGAATCAAGGAGGAAATGGAAAGGAAATTGCAAGTTACAGAGACAGGAAAAAAAAAAAATTGTATTTATCTCACAGAAGACTTGAGATGTTTTTAAAGATTAAAGTTACAGTACAAGAGGAGGCATCTGGTGGCAGAACCAAGACTGTCTGACAAAATCAAATTATAATACTTGAACAATGCTCAGACAGGGCTTATAATGAACAGTACAGTATTGCCAGTTTTTCAGGCAAAATGAAACAGTGTGGTAATATAAAAAACTTTTCTCCTGACAACAGAAATCATGTAACTTTTTGAGGTGATTTTTTTTTTTTTTTGCTAAAATGTAATGTAATCAGAATTGTATTACATGGATGTTTAGCTATAAATGGTAATGAGAGACAGTAGATCCTATCTTGATAGGTTAAAAAAGTTGTACAAGGAAAGAAAACTATTGTCCTCGAAGAATTAATATGAGAATTAATATGAGAAGAATATGAATTAATATGAGTGAGAAAGTTCTTAACTTCTGAAGGCTCAGGTATCATAGGATAAAATTGAGAGGTTGCCTCTTGGACGATGCTACTGCCTAAGCCTGAGTTGGAGGGATTAGACTGGACCACTGCGTGGTGCCTGCCCCATCAGGCCCGGCGCCTCTCTGGATGGTTTTGTCATGTAGTCGTGTGTCCACTAGAGGTTGAACTTGGACCACAAAGGCTCCCCTGGCAGCGGCTGCTCATTCTTAGAAACTCTGCGTTTGTGCCAGGCTCGTTGTTGTTGAAAGGGACTTGGACTGTGCAGGGAGGAACAGAGTCCATCTCAGCAACTGGGCGAAGGCTGGAGTCGGCCCCGAGCTGGCCCTCCTCTGGAGAGCTCAGGGGCTTCGAGGCTCAGATCCGGCAGCCTGGCTCCACTGGCTCCCGAGCAGGGAGCGCAGCTCAGCTGGGGTGGAAATAGCTCAGGAGTTTCTAGCAGAGTTTCTCTGCCCGCCCACCTTGACCCTGGCTTGCGTGCAGGGGCTGGACGCTGAGCCCAGCCTCAGGCTGCACTGCAGCTCCTGGGCTTGCTGGCGGGAGCTCTGAGGGTGTGAGAGCCCCCCCAATGCCAGCAGCCCCCAGGGGCATTGGACTCCTTGTTGCAGGGTCACATGGAGCGGCTCTGGGTGCAGCTTTGTTCTCTCAGGGTGCAGCATGTAATGCTTTTGAACCCATGCTTCCACCCAACGCCTAGGATGTCTTCTGGTAAATATGCCTCAGATGGGCCCACGTTCCTGTCCAGCCTCTAAGGCTTTGGGAGTCATTTAACAGGTTTGGGGTTTTTTTTCTTTGAAGTCCTTTAAAATCAAGGACCTCGGGTGACACAACGAGTGAGGAAGTATTGTCATCCAGAGTGAGAAAACAGATGGAGTGGAGGGAAATGTTGGACCCAAGAGGGACAGGGACCCCTCTGTGGGTGGCAGTTACCGCTGCCCTTGTGCGACCTGAGAGGCATTTGTATTGGAGGAGAAAATAGCTAGAAGTGAGCATGTTAGCTAGGAAGAGTATGTTGAGCTTTTCTGTGAAACAGGAGAAAAATACAGAACACCTTCAGAGCAAAAAATGCAGAACTTGACTATGTAAGCTACAATCTCTTCACTGAATTTTTGATTGAAATGTTGTCATCCTTTGGCACAATGTTACTAAAAAGCTGAATTCTGCGAGTTCCTTCCGCCCAAATGTTAGGCTTACCATCACGGCAGGCAGGATTTCCTGGTATCCTGTCCTCATGCCCTCTCTCGGTGACACGGCACCTGCTCCTCGGTCCCCAGAGACCACATCAGCCTGGAAGCAGCGTATGATCAGGCCTGGGCTCCCTTGGGATCTCTCTGGGGGGCTCCTCTGGTGACGCCCCAGGGCAGGTCTGGTGGAGGCCGCCACTCTCAGCTCTCCGAGGATGGACCTCTCGGCCCCGTCTCCACGCTGCACGGCCTGAACCCGACCGAGCATGTTGCCTTGGACCCGCTGGCCTATCGTTGCAGCCTGCGGCATGGGCTTTGCTTGAACTGGCCTCTCCAGCGTCCAGCCCCAACACCCAAGCCACAAGCTTAAAAGTGAATGAGACCCTTTGGCTCCCGGTGGTATTAACACGTGGTTCTCATGCTTTTCTCTGTGTGTCCATGTGTGTTTGTGTCTTGCTTGTTTTCTTTTTCCAGATGACTAAGTCGGTTACTAACCCGGAGGAGTTGGGAGGACTGGCTTCACAAATGACCAGTGACTATGGGAACCTGGCTCTCCAGGGCCAGCTGGCAGCAGCCACGGCGGAACCAGAGGAGGTCTGCCACCTTAAGTCCCTGTTTCTAGAAGGAAACCCGGGGGTGGGGGGGGTTCTCCATAGCTCAGCTCCATTCCAGAACACCCCACCCCAGTAGCCACAGCTAGGCATCGCTCCTCGCCTCTGCTGCCAGCCCCACAGGGTCACACCCAGTAGCCCCAGCCCGTGCTCCAGGCTCACTGCCCTTCCTTAGGCGGCCTGGCACAGAGCTGGAGCCGCCAGAGAGGTGGGCTTCACGATGCTGCCCTAAATGTTGAGCTTTTCCAAGAGGGACAGGGACCCCTCTGTGGGTGGCAAACCTGAGAGGCATTTGTATTGGAGGAGAAAATAGCTAGAAGTGAGCATGTTAGCTAGGAAGAGTATGTTGAGCTTTTCTGTGAAACAGGAGAAAAATACAGAACACCTTCAGAGCAAAAAATGCAGAACTTGACTATGTAAGCTACAATCTCTTCACTGAATTTTTGATTGAAATGTTGTCATCCTTTGGCACAATGTTACTAAAAAGCTGAATTCTGCGAGTTCCTTCCGCCCAAATGTTAGGCTTACCATCACGGCAGGCAGGATTTCCTGGTATCCTGTCCTCATGCCCTCTCTCGGTGACACGGCACCTGCTCCTCGGTCCCCAGAGACCACATCAGCCTGGAAGCAGCGTATGATCAGGCCTGGGCTCCCTTGGGATCTCTCTGGGGGGCTCCTCTGGTGACGCCCCAGGGCAGGTCTGGTGGAGGCCGCCACTCTCAGCTCTCCGAGGATGGACCTCTCGGCCCCGTCTCCACGCTGCACGGCCTGAACCCGACCGAGCATGTTGCCTTGGACCCGCTGGCCTATCGTTGCAGCCTGCGGCATGGGCTTTGCTTGAACTGGCCTCTCCAGCGTCCAGCCCCAACACCCAAGCCACAAGCTTAAAAGTGAATGAGACCCTTTGGCTCCCGGTGGTATTAACACGTGGTTCTCATGCTTTTCTCTGTGTGTCCATGTGTGTTTGTGTCTTGCTTGTTTTCTTTTTCCAGATGACTAAGTCGGTTACTAACCCGGAGGAGTTGGGAGGACTGGCTTCACAAATGACCAGTGACTATGGGAACCTGGCTCTCCAGGGCCAGCTGGCAGCAGCCACGGCGGAACCAGAGGAGGTCTGCCACCTTAAGTCCCTGTTTCTAGAAGGAAACCCGGGGGTGGGGGGGGTTCTCCATAGCTCAGCTCCATTCCAGAACACCCCACCCCAGTAGCCACAGCTAGGCATCGCTCCCTCGCCTCTGCTGCCAGCCCCACAGGGTCACACCCAGTAGCCCCAGCCCGTGCTCCAGGCTCACTGCCCTTCCTTAGGCGGCCTGGCACAGAGCTGGAGCCGCCAGAGAGGTGGGCTTTCAGACAGAAGGACTCTGTTGACAGTTTTCTGCCGGGTCTCCTGGCCCTCAGCCCATCACCTGATGCCAAGAGTAGGGCTCACACTGCCATCCTCTTCTTGCAGTTTTCCAAAGGCTCGCAGACGTGTTAGACAAGCCAAGTGTGAGAGCTGCCTGCCCCTCCCTAGAGAAAGAGCTGTGTGGCCAGCCTGCTTCTGTGAAACAAAATCTTGCTCAAATATTGTTGGTAACTTTGTAAGAACTGGCCCAGATCACTGTCCTCAGGCCCCTGTGGACTTCTAGTCTTTCCTGCCTGTCTTCTCTAAGCCCGCTGTCCTTAATGGGCAACATAGACTTAGCTTGGAACATTTGCACCAACAAGAGTCTTAAAATGACAAAAGTTTGACTCCCAAGGCCACTCTCTAATAGATCCCGTATTTAACACCTCTGAGAAATCAGACGGTCCATTGGCCAGCACACAGGATGGGTGGAGCTCTGGAGCACTGATTACACCTGTATCGGGGTTAACACCCGGAAGGGGCCTGGCCCTGAGTTAGTGCATGCCTCCCTAGAGAAAGACAGACCAGCCTTCCATAAAGACTAGGGAAGTGAATATAGGGACCCAGGGAAAACAAGGTAACTACACCCATGAGATTGAGCCAGGAGGGCAAAGCCCTGTTCATGACATTCCAAGGTGAAAGAGTGGTCAAGGCAGAAGGCTTCTCGGGCCAAACCAGAGTGAGGTCTGCCACCTTAAGTCCGGTTACTAACCCGGAGGAGTTGGGAGGACTGGCTTCACAAATGACCAGTGACTATGGGAACCTGGCTCTCCAGGGCCAGCTGGCAGCAGCCACGGCGGAACCAGAGGAGGTCTGCCACCTTAAGTCCCTGTTTCTAGAAGGAAACCCGGGGTGGGGTTCTCCATAGCTCAGCTCCATTCCAGAACACCCCACCCCAGTAGCCACAGCTAGGCATCGCTCCCTCGCCTCTGCTGCCAGCCCCACAGGGTCACACCCAGTAGCCCCAGCCCGTGCTCCAGGCTCACTGCCCTTCCTTAGGCGGCCTGGCACAGAGCTGGAGCCGCCAGAGAGGTGGGCTTTCAGACAGAAGGACTCTGTTGACAGTTTTCTGCCGGGTCTCCTGGCCCTCAGCCCATCACCTGATGCCAAGAGTAGGGCTCACACTGCCATCCTCTTCTTGCAGTTTTCCAAAGGCTCGCAGACGTGTTAGACAAGCCAAGTGTGAGAGCTGCCTGCCCCTCCCTAGAGAAAGAGCTGTGTGGCCAGCCTGCTTCTGTGAAACAAAATCTTGCTCAAATATTGTTGGTAGCTTTGTAAGAACTGGCCCAGATCACTGTCCTCAGGCCCCTGTGGACTTCTAGTCTTTCCTGCCTGTCTTCTCTAAGCCCGCTGTCCTTAATGGGCAACATAGACTTAGCTTGGAACATTTGCACCAACAAGAGTCTTAAAATGACAAAAGTTTGACTCCCAAGGCCACTCTCTAATAGATCCCGTATTTAACACCTCTGAGAAATCAGACGGTCCATTGGCCAGCACACAGGATGGGTGGAGCTCTGGAGCACTGATTACACCTGTATCGGGGTTAACACCCGGAAGGGGCCTGGCCCTGAGTTAGTGCATGCCTCCCTAGAGAAAGACAGACCAGCCTTCCATAAAGACTAGGGAAGTGAATATAGGGACCCAGGGAAAACAAGGTAACTACACCCATGAGATTGAGCCAGGAGGGCAAAGCCCTGTTCATGACATTCCAAGGTGAAACGAGTGGTCAAGGCAGAAGGCTGTGGCTGGTCTTCCCTTCTCCTTTCGATGGCAGACAGTGTCCCCGAGTTGCTCAAAGCTGCAGTTTCCCCTGGGTGTCAGATCTAAGCATGTCTTCACCAAGGCTCCCAGTGACACTACTGAAGTGAAGACCCAGAACCAAATCACTTTCTAACGTATGTTGTAACAATGCATGTAAGTGGGAGTACTCCGTATATATGTACTTGCATACATATATATCCAGCATGGGATGACTTCAGTTTCTAACAGTGCCTATGTTTTGAGATTTTAGGATGATGGAGTTTTTAGACTGCAGCATGAATAATTCTGTTTGCCATGAGTCTGTCAAGTCACTCTCAGGAAAGAAAAATGATCAGAGACCCACAGATGATTCAGTTGATTTTTTTACACAGGCCCATCATTTTTATTTATTTATTTATTTATTTTTTGGTAAACAGACCCCCTCCTTTAGTAAGAGCAACTGGACTCATAATTCATTTGATCAGCATGCAATTTTGAATTTCATAAACGAGCAAAAGGGAGTGTCTTTTGCAGTAAGGGAAAGCTTAGTTGGACAAAAGGAAGAAATGTTTGGTTTTTTGAGAGACGGCAAACTAAAAGAGACTGTGGTTGTGGGGGAAGTTTGACTCTCTGTCTCCTAAATCTTTAAATATGGAATGTAAAGATGGAGTCTTCCTTGGTTAGTTTCAGTCCTGGCCTGACCACATTGCTGAGTGAAGACCTAGTGATCTATGGCGCCCTTTCCACGTCTGATTTCTTCTGAGCTAGCTACCCTGCCCTGTGTATGAAGCAAACAGTTTTCTAATTGCAACCCAGACCACTGAAGCAAAATAGGCCCGGGAAAAAAAAAAAAAAAAAGGCATTGCTAAAAGCAAAGCAGCAAGTTCCTTTACATCCTGGCCCTGCCTTTTGTAGCAGCTGACGTTTCCATTAAGGTTTCCCCTCTTCACCGTTACATCTTGAGATGTGTTTTACATTCCAGACACATGAGCAGGTGACCTGGAGCACAAAGGGGGCAGAGAGACTATAAAATTACCAGTGGCTTGCAAAGGAAAATTCTTTGTGTGCATTTGCCAGACAGATATTTGGGCAGAAAACTGAGAAGGTTAGGAGATCCCTGAAGCAATGTCTTTTTTTTTTTTAATTCTAAGACTGTGGAATCATGTGTATACCCACGAAAGCCCCACATCACAGCATGTGAAAATATTTATATCCAGGGGCAAGTAAGAAGCCGCCCCCTTCACAGCGGCCCTGCAGTCTGCTGTGCCAAGTCAGCGCTTTGGTCTTTTCCAGAAAGGGACAATGACAGGAAAAGTCCCAGCTCTGCCCTCTGAACGTCAAGTTGGAGCTTTTTATCTGCTCGGCTTTCCATGGAAAATTCAAAACTTTTGCTGACATCACTGCGATAACTTTTCCAGAAACGTTAAAACCCTCTGGCGGCTTAGCAATTTATGATGCATTTCCTCTTTAAAAAGCAGGGGCAGGGAGTAAGATGTAGATCCCGTGAGCCACAGGCTTCCAAATGTAAACACTCGGGAAAGGTTTAGTTGATGGCGCCGTGTCTGAGACGTAGCACGTTGCGGTAACCACTTGTAACCCTGCACGTCTTACAAGCTGGCAGGAGCATTTTTCAAGAGCCTCTGGTGAGATCCGCAGCTCTCTGAGATGGGACAGACATCCACTCTAGACACCTCTGAAACTTTCCACTCCAAGGCACGCTTTCTGAAGGTGGAAGAGCAATGCCCTCCATCTGCTCTACTCACTGGTTTTCCCTGCCATGTTTTCTGTCTCAAGAGAAACTGTAGTTAGCCAGATAACATCCCTCACTGCCTTTCCAACTTCCACAAGCTCTCCCAGGCAAATTATACTTGACCTGGTTTCCAATGTAATGGATCTTGAAGCCTGAGAAAAATCTGTACATTTTGTTTAGTTTGAGGCAGTAAAGATGATGGATCTGTGTTTCTTAGACTCCCCCCAATTGAAATGAGAGCCAGAACTTCATGAAGGCCAGGCTTCTAATTTCCCGCAGGGCACACAACCAGGAGACAGTCTTCTCCATTTTACTTTTATTTGGGCAGGAAGAGGGAATTGAGGGTTTTTCTTGAGGTTCAAGTATTGCCTTACTCAAGTTGCCAATTTCAAACTCCAAGTTTTGTGTCTTGGAGCAACATTCCTTTATAATAAACACTGGTGGTAAGTTGGATCTCTCGGTAGCGGGGCAGGGGGGAAGCTAGTCATGTTTGCTGAGAAGTTTAGTGTTGCTTTGAGAAGCTCAGCACTTTTAAAGCCCTTATCTGAAACAGCCTTTAAAAACACATTCCTTCTAGGATGTTCCTCCAGCAGTACAAAATGTCTTGGGAAATTGCAGTAGGGTCGAGTATGTTGATTCTGATGTCCTTCACTGACACGTCCTGGCTAACCCATGTGCCCATGGAGACGGGTAGTAATTCGCAAGTTATTGATCCAGTCCACACGGTGCAGATACTTTAATGGGATCTGGCCCATCTTCCCCACAGCTGCAGTGTGTGGGGTGAGAATCATTCGTCCATCCCCATTTCACAGATAAGCAAACCAAGGAGACTCAGGGAGCTCGGAGAAATGCTCAGGACCACATAGCAACAGTAGTTAGTGTTGAACACCAGCCCTTTTTAAACTTTATTTAGTTATGACTGCACTAGGTCTTCATTGCTGTGCGCAGGCTTTCTCTAGTTGCAGGGACTGAGACCACTCTGAAATTGCCATGCGCAGGCTTCTCATTCTGGTGAATTCTCTTGTTGCGAACAAGGGCTCTAGGTGCATGGGTTCAGTAGTTAGGGTGCACGGGCTTAGTCGCCTCCCAGCATGTAGAAGGAATCTTCCCGGAGCAGGGATTGAACCTGTGTCGTCTGCACTGGCAGGTGGATTCGTAACCACGTAACCACCAGGAAGTCCAAAGCCCCCTTTTAAAATAACTTTTTGGAGTGAGTGAATGATTCAAGTATAGTAAGAAGGTAACAAGTCAGTGTATAGAAAAGCCAGGATTCAAAGCCAGGTCTATTGGGCACCAGAATCCGTGCTCTTTGGTGTGCACCAGGCCTGTAGAAGATAATCGTGTGACCTAGCACAGCCCCAGACTAGGACCAAGCCCGGGGTTGACCAAGAACTCCAGAGCCTTTGCAGCTGTTGAATTTATTTGGTCTCATCCCTTGGCTTTCTGGTGCTGGTCTTCCTCGGATTTCCTAACTGGAATTTCCTGCTCATGACTACTGTGCCGGCTCCACGGTTGTCTTTAGAGGATCTCTTGCTACAAGCATGACTTCATCTCCAGGAAAGAGGCTGAGCATCAGGACCTTGGGGGCGGGGTGGGGAGTGTTTATAGCGTGGCCTTCTGAGGGGCTAAGGGAACATGAGAGTGTGGAGGGGATGTCCTCCCAGCATTTGTCATGTTGGCCCCTAGATTTCAGGTTGGAGGTAGCTGAGGAGCTGGTCCCTTCTCCCTCCCAGCCCCAGGGTGATTGGGGAGTGATTTAGGGGTCCGGTCGTTGTCCCCATGCCCTGTCGTTCTGCAGACAGAAAGCTTGGGCTCGGCTCTGTGCAGGGAGCAGGAGGGGTACCCAGAGACGGCTCTTCCAGAAAATGGGTCTTTTCCGGCATGGTGGTTTCACACCACATTCTCTAGAACCCTGACCCAGCCGGTGCTCTGGAAGTTCTCCACGTTTGCCTCGTTTCCCTTTTTAAACATAATGTAACCATTTCTATGAAACTGTTAGGAAAAGTTGCATGGACTCCCAAACATATTCTAGGCCAAAGTGGTAACCCACTGGGGACCCTCATACCTTGCCCTGGGGCTCTGAATGGTTCTGTACAGGCCTCAGGAGATGGCACGGCATCACCTACCTGGTGTAGTCGGGGACCCATGAAAACCCTCTCCCCTTTTGCTTTATGCACAGACCAAGATTCTCCACACCGTGCAACCAAAGCAAAATATAAAAAACGAGCTGGTGACTGAAGCTGTAACCGGCCTTTACAATCCCATCTTGGGATCACTGAGCCTCAACTGTTGACATTTTAAGTCAGGGATATAAATTTTAACCCACAAAGGAAGAGTATAGTAATAACAAATTACTTAAGTTTTAGATGTTGACTTTCCATGAGTGATTTTATTGGGGAATGGGGAAGGGTTCTGCTCCTAAGTGGAAAAAAATTTGAGAAACACTCTGGTTCAACTGGAATTTCCTGCCCCCCTAGGACCAAGCCGGTTGACCAAGAACTCCAGAGCCTTTGCAGCTGTTGAATTTATTTGGTCTCATCCCTTGGCTTTCTGGTGCTGGTCTTCCTCGGATTTCCTAACTGGAATTTCCTGCTCATGACTACTGTGCCGGCTCCACGGTTGTCTTTAGAGGATCTCTTGCTACAAGCATGACTTCATCTCCAGGAAAGAGGCTGAGCATCAGGACCTTGGGGGCGGGGTGGGGAGTGTTTATAGCGTGGCCTTCTGAGGGGCTAAGGGAACATGAGAGTGTGGAGGGGATGTCCTCCCAGCATTTGTCATGTTGGCCCCTAGATTTCAGGTTGGAGGTAGCTGAGGAGCTGGTCCCTTCTCCCTCCCAGCCCCAGGGTGATTGGGGAGTGATTTAGGGGTCCGGTCGTTGTCCCCATGCCCTGTCGTTCTGCAGACAGAAAGCTTGGGCTCGGCTCTGTGCAGGGAGCAGGAGGGGTACCCAGAGACGGCTCTTCCAGAAAATGGGTCTTTTCCGGCATGGTGGTTTCACACCACATTCTCTAGAACCCTGACCCAGCCGGTGCTCTGGAAGTTCTCCACGTTTGCCTCGTTTCCCTTTTTAAACATAATGTAACCATTTCTATGAAACTGTTAGGAAAAGTTGCATGGACTCCCAAACATATTCTAGGCCAAAGTGGTAACCCACTGGGGACCCTCATACCTTGCCCTGGGGCTCTGAATGGTTCTGTACAGGCCTCAGGAGATGGCACGGCATCACCTACCTGGTGTAGTCGGGGACCCATGAAAACCCTCTCCCCTTTTGCTTTATGCACAGACCAAGATTCTCCACACCGTGCAACCAAAGCAAAATATAAAAAACGAGCTGGTGACTGAAGCTGTAACCGGCCTTTACAATCCCATCTTGGGATCACTGAGCCTCAACTGTTGACATTTTAAGTCAGGGATATAAATTTTAACCCACAAAGGAAGAGTATAGTAATAACAAATTACTTAAGTTTTAGATGTTGACTTTCCATGAGTGATTTTATTGGGGAATGGGGAAGGGTTCTGCTCCTAAGTGGAAAAAAAAATAAATTTGAGAAACACTGACCTAATGAATAGCACACCATGCTTGAAATGAAAGATTTAGATTGTCAGCTGGCTTTGCAAGTGTCTGGCTGTATACTCTTGAGCTAATTACTTCACTTCTCTGAGCCTCAGTCTCCTGATCTATAAAATGTGATGGTTGAACTCATAAGATCTTTTTTTTTATTAGTATTATTTTGAAACTCTGTGATTGTTTCTTCCTCCCATTTCCCCCTTACTTAACATCCCCAGTAGAATCTTATCCTTTAAAGACCTGTGCTCATCCTTGACAGCAGACCTGTCAAGCCTTTGGGTGAGCTGACTTTTCTTTTTCAAATTTTATTTTATTTACTTTGGCTGTGCTGGATCTTCTTTGCTGCACACAGGCCTTCTCTTGTCGTGCATGAGCTTCTCATTGCAGTGACTTCTCTTGTTGCAGACCATGGGCTCTAGGGCTCAGGAGTTGTGGTGCACAGGCTTAGTTGCTCCTTTGCATATGGGATCTTCCTGGACCAAGGACTGAACCCATATCCCCTGCATTGTCAGGCAGATTCTTCACCACTGGATCATCAGCGAAGTTCCTAGTTCTGACTCTTGAGAACTTAGGATTATACCATATGCATCTGAAAATACTCAAGAGCCAGACTGAATTTAAATCTTGGGGCATCCCCTCGCTTCAGTTTGACCTTGTGTTTAAACCAGTGGACATGCCCAGCAAAGAGATGCACTTAAATGGCATCGCCACTCTGTGGGCTGAATTCAAGCCTGTCTCATTCTCGGTGGTAACCTTGATGCTGCACTCATCCAGGTTTGTTTTCAGAGCTGTCTGGTTGCATGATCCTGGCCTGACACTTGTCTTATTCCATGTTGAGATGGTCAAGGTGAAGCCCTGCCCAGTGGCAAAGCTTTTGTAGCACCTGCTCATGTATGATTAGAAGACACTCCAAAGAGCAGACACTTAACTCCCTGGGCTAGGAGAATGTTTTACCAAATGAATTGAAACATCCTTTGGGCCTCAAAAGGACTTTCCATGAGTGATTTTATTGGGGAATGGGGAAGGGTTCTGCTCCTAAGTGGAAAAAAAAATAAATTTGAGAAACACTGACCTAATGAATAGCACACCATGCTTGAAATGAAAGATTTAGATTGTCAGCTGGCTTTGCAAGTGTCTGGCTGTATACTCTTGAGCTAATTACTTCACTTCTCTGAGCCTCAGTCTCCTGATCTATAAAATGTGATGGTTGAACTCATAAGATCTTTTTTTTTATTAGTATTATTTTGAAACTCTGTGATTGTTTCTTCCTCCCATTTCCCCCTTACTTAACATCCCCAGTAGAATCTTATCCTTTAAAGACCTGTGCTCATCCTTGACAGCAGACCTGTCAAGCCTTTGGGTGAGCTGACTTTTCTTTTTCAAATTTTATTTTATTTACTTTGGCTGTGCTGGATCTTCTTTGCTGCACACAGGCCTTCTCTTGTCGTGCATGAGCTTCTCATTGCAGTGACTTCTCTTGTTGCAGACCATGGGCTCTAGGGCTCAGGAGTTGTGGTGCACAGGCTTAGTTGCTCCTTTGCATATGGGATCTTCCTGGACCAAGGACTGAACCCATATCCCCTGCATTGTCAGGCAGATTCTTCACCACTGGATCATCAGCGAAGTTCCTAGTTCTGACTCTTGAGAACTTAGGATTATACCATATGCATCTGAAAATACTCAAGAGCCAGACTGAATTTAAATCTTGGGGCATCCCCTCGCTTCAGTTTGACCTTGTGTTTAAACCAGTGGACATGCCCAGCAAAGAGATGCACTTAAATGGCATCGCCACTCTGTGGGCTGAATTCAAGCCTGTCTCATTCTCGGTGGTAACCTTGATGCTGCACTCATCCAGGTTTGTTTTCAGAGCTGTCTGGTTGCATGATCCTGGCCTGACACTTGTCTTATTCCATGTTGAGATGGTCAAGGTGAAGCCCTGCCCAGTGGCAAAGCTTTTGTAGCACCTGCTCATGTATGATTAGAAGACACTCCAAAGAGCAGACACTTAACTCCCTGGGCTAGGAGAATGTTTTACCAAATGAATTTAAACATCCTTTGGGCCTCAAAAGGTTAAGGAAATAACGTTTTCCCCTGAAAGCATTTTGTCTTTCAATAACAGAGCGAGCATTTGCAGCCTCCTCACTCCCCTAAACTCCGACACAGAGTGATGTTAGAAGATAGCATCCAGATAGCTCAGATTCCCAGGTGTGTAAATTCCCAGGTTTAATTTACAAGACCTGGCCTCTTTCAGTAACTCTTCTTGAGAGACACTGGAAGGATAAGCACCCAGCTTCAAATTATTGTGGAGTCTTTGAAATAACACTTAACTTAGGGGTGTTTTGTTCTGTGTTTAGTTTCTTACCTGGACTGTATTGATCAGACCAAAATGAAAATTATTGGGAAACAAAGCCAGAAGAATGCAAACTTTGAGAGGTGGTTTGTTGTTGTTGTTAAATCTCCAAGTCATGTGCACTTCTTTGCAACCCCAGGGACCGGAGCACGCCAGGCTCCTCTGTCCTTTACTATCTCCCAAAGTTTGTGCAGATTCATGTCCATTAAGTCAGTGATGCCATCCAACCATCTCATCCCCTGTCGCCCCCTTCTCCTTTGCCTTCCATCTTTATCAGCATCAGGGTCTTTTCCAATGAGTCAGCTCTTTGCATCAGGTGGCCAAAGTACTGGACCTTCAGTTTCAGCGTCAGTCCTTCTAATGAATATTCTAAAGGTGGATTTCCTTTAGGATTGACTGGTTTCATCTCCTTGCTGTCTAAGGGACTCTCAAAAGTCTCCTCCAACACCACAATTCAAAAGCATCAATTCTTTAGCACTCAGCCTTCTTTATGGTCTGACTCTCACATCCGTACATGACGACTGCAAGATCCGTGGTAGGGAGGTGGAGGTGGAATTTATTACACCACAAAGAGACAACTGGTACTTCATCCATAGTAGAGTTTATTTGGCTTTTTTTTAGGCAAAGTACCTTTTCTAATCACACAACCCAGGAGTCAGTAAAAGCATGCATGTCTGCTGAGCCAGCAGCTCTAAAAATGTAACTTTTATGGAAACCTCAACCTGCCGTGCTCAAAGGAAGCTTGGGCCCATGGTTGCTCTTGCTCCATGATTAGAAGACACTCCAAAGCCTCTCCGGCAGAGGACGAAACCCCCAAAGGTTAAGGAAATAACGTTTTCCCTGAAAGCATTTTGTCTTTCAATAACAGAGCGAGCATTTGCAGCCTCCTCACTCCCCTAAACTCCGACACAGAGTGATGTTAGAAGATAGCATCCAGATAGCTCAGATTCCCAGGTGTGTAAATTCCCAGGTTTAATTTACAAGACCTGGCCTCTTTCAGTAACTCTTCTTGAGAGACACTGGAAGGATAAGCACCCAGCTTCAAATTATTGTGGAGTCTTTGAAATAACACTTAACTTAGGGGTGTTTTGTTCTGTGTTTAGTTTCTTACCTGGACTGTATTGATCAGACCAAAATGAAAATTATTGGGAAACAAAGCCAGAAGAATGCAAACTTTGAGAGGTGGTTTGTTGTTGTTGTTAAATCTCCAAGTCATGTGCACTTCTTTGCAACCCCAGGGACCGGAGCACGCCAGGCTCCTCTGTCCTTTACTATCTCCCAAAGTTTGTGCAGATTCATGTCCATTAAGTCAGTGATGCCATCCAACCATCTCATCCCCTGTCGCCCCCTTCTCCTTTGCCTTCCATCTTTATCAGCATCAGGGTCTTTTCCAATGAGTCAGCTCTTTGCATCAGGTGGCCAAAGTACTGGACCTTCAGTTTCAGCGTCAGTCCTTCTAATGAATATTCTAAAGGTGGATTTCCTTTAGGATTGACTGGTTTCATCTCCTTGCTGTCTAAGGGACTCTCAAAAGTCTCCTCCAACACCACAATTCAAAAGCATCAATTCTTTAGCACTCAGCCTTCTTTATGGTCTGACTCTCACATCCGTACATGACGACTGCAAGATCCATGGTAGGGAGGTGGAGGTGGAATTTATTACACCACAAAGAGACAACTGGTACTTCATCCATAGTAGAGTTTATTTGGCTTTTTTTTAGGCAAAGTACCTTTTCTAATCACACAACCCAGGAGTCAGTAAAAGCATGCATGTCTGCTGAGCCAGCAGCTCTAAAAAATGTAACTTTTTATGGAAACCTCAACCTGCCGTGCTCAAAAGGAAGCTTGGGCCCAGCATGGTTGCTCTTGCTCCATGATACAGCTGAGGAAGGAGGCATTCTTGTTAGTAATTTTGTAATTTTGCAAAGACTCTGAACTCTTCAAAATATGCTTTATACTAAAGCTATGTATTCTGCACTTCTAATTACCCTCTAGGGCTTTTGTGAGGAATCCATGAAGTTAAATCTGTTGCCTGCTTCAAAGAGGCCCTGACACATAGTAAGGGCTCGATAAACCCTGGTTGAATGAATAACCCCACAGAGTTCATCTAATTAACATTCTTACCTAGTGGCTCAGGATATAGATAAGCAATGCAGCAGAAAAGGTAACAGATATTATTAAGCTTGTTTCCTGGGGACTGTGGGCATTTTATAGTCTCTAAAAAGGGAAGCAAAGTCAACCAAATTCCATAGTTCACCAAACACAGGCTCCTAATAGCAGTGGAATTTTCCTAGCCAGGCTACCCTAGGACGAGGAGAAATTTTCCGTGGGGGGAAGACCTTGATGGCAGGCCCATCACGCTTTGCCTCCCAACCCCGGACTTGCTTCCACAGATTGGCTTCCAGATTCGCACTAGGGTGCAGGACCTGGGCCACGGCTGCATCTTCCTGGTGCAGAAGGCGGGGGCTCTCCAGGTGTGCCCCACAGACAGCTACACCAAGAGGGAGCTGATCGAGTGTGCCCGCGCTGTCACGGAGAAGGTAAGGAGCACCCCTCAGGGCTGGCGGGCACGATGACACCTGCTGTGACTGGGGCCAGACCAGGAAACCGAGCCCCAAACCAGCCAGCCAGGTCTGATCTAGTCATCTCCCCCTCCCACCCAGGATCTCTCCAGGCCTGGGGCGCATCAAGGCAGCTAGGGCTGATCTGTGGTCCTGAGAAACTGAGGGCGTGAGAGGGACTGTCTCCAGAGCACGGGGCCCTGGTGGGTAGCATAGAGGGCTCTCCTATGCACAGAATGGCCAGACGGTGTCCAGGTCACAGGCAGTGCCAAGAAACCTTCTGCAGCCCCTGGGGACTACTTCCTCCGAAAAAAAGGAAGCATGCATGTCTGCTGAGCCAGCAGCTCTAAAAATGTAACTTTTATGGAAACCTCAACCTGCCGTGCTCAAAGGAAGCTTGGGCCCAGCATGGTTGCTCTTGCTCCATGATACAGCTGAGGAAGGAGGCATTCTTGTTAGTAATTTTGTAATTTTGCAAAGACTCTGAACTCTTCAAAATATGCTTTATACTAAAGCTATGTATTCTGCACTTCTAATTACCCTCTAGGGCTTTTGTGAGGAATCCATGAAGTTAAATCTGTTGCCTGCTTCAAAGAGGCCCTGACACATAGTAAGGGCTCGATAAACCCTGGTTGAATGAATAACCCCACAGAGTTCATCTAATTAACATTCTTACCTAGTGGCTCAGGATATAGATAAGCAATGCAGCAGAAAAGGTAACAGATATTATTAAGCTTGTTTCCTGGGGACTGTGGGCATTTTATAGTCTCTAAAAAGGGAAGCAAAGTCAACCAAATTCCATAGTTCACCAAACACAGGCTCCTAATAGCAGTGGAATTTTCCTAGCCAGGCTACCCTAGGACGTAGGAGAAATTTTCCATGGAGGGAAGACCTTGATGGCAGGCCCATCACGCTTTGCCTCCCAACCCCGGACTTGCTTCCACAGATTGGCTTCCAGATTCGCACTAGGGTGCAGGACCTGGGCCACGGCTGCATCTTCCTGGTGCAGAAGGCGGGGGCTCTCCAGGTGTGCCCCACAGACAGCTACACCAAGAGGGAGCTGATCGAGTGTGCCCGCGCTGTCACGGAGAAGGTAAGGAGCACCCCTCAGGGCTGGCGGGCACGATGACACCTGCTGTGACTGGGGCCAGACCAGGAAACCGAGCCCCAAACCAGCCAGCCAGGTCTGATCTAGTCATCTCCCCCTCCCACCCAGGATCTCTCCAGGCCTGGGGCGCATCAAGGCAGCTAGGGCTGATCTGTGGTCCTGAGAAACTGAGGGCGTGAGAGGGACTGTCTCCAGAGCACGGGGCCCTGGTGGGTAGCATAGAGGGCTCTCCTATGCACAGAATGGCCAGACGGTGTCCAGGTCACAGGCAGTGCCAAGAAACCTTCTGCAGCCCCTGGGGACTACTTCCTCCGACAGCCTCCCTGCTCAGAGAGGCTCTCAAGTGCTGGAGCTGAGTAAGAAGGACCCACAGCTCCTCTTTGTTTCTAGATGAGACAGTGAGCTGAGCAGAGTGAAGCCCCGCAAGGTCACAAGGTGCTGTGATGGTGGGGGCGGGCGGGGAGGGCGGCAGGAGCAACATGGCATTTCCTGACTCGGTTGGCAGCTGTTGGTGGAGACAGACTCTCATAGCAGAGCATGTGGGGCTCAGCTAAGCTGCTTCCCCCGGGCACGCCTTGACTTCCTCATCAGTAAAGGGAGGATGAAGAAGTAGAACACCTGGCCCAGGGAGTGTACAGTTACAGGAAGCCATAGGTGTCAGCTCAGCGCCGTGCCAGGCACCCTGTTCAAGGTTTAATGTATTCTAGCTGCTGTTCCCTCTTTTCTCCAACACACTCTTCTCCCGGGAAGTTTTCCCTGGTTCCCAGCACCCTATTCTGAACACCCCGTCCTCCTCGACTCTCCTGCAGTTGGCTGATGGTTTTGCTTGGCTTGTTTCTCGTAGTCCTTCCTCAGGGCCACTGCCATGCCAGCTGCGTGGGGTGCCCACAGCTGCATCTGTGCTTAACTGGTGTTTCCCTCTACTTCGCTTGGCTTGCAGGACACAGGGCTCCGCACGGTTGAGAAGCTTGGCAGCAGGACTTGAGGGGTGGGCAGGGGACCCTCCCCCCGAAGCTGCCGGGACAGAGGCTTCTCTGTTCGTGGCCTCTCACCATGGCCAGGCATTGGTCTCCTGCAGCCCACAGAATCGTCCAAGGCTCCCCAGGATGAGGAAATAAATCTCTCCGCTCGAGGAAGGCATCCTCCCTCCTTTGAAAGCCCTTCCTTGCTGTTGAAGTTGCTTTTGCCAGGTTCCTCCGTAAGAGACTCTGGAACAGGCGCTCAAGCGAGGGAAGAGGGGTCTGAGCTGCGTGGTGCCAGTGAGCGTGGCCAAGCAGCTTGATCCTCTTGAGCTGGCCTCTGTCTCACTGCTTCAGCAGAGGACCCCAGACCCAGGAAACCAGGAGAGAGACCAGAGGCAGGGGCTTGACTCACACACAGCATCTACCAGCTGCTCTATGAGGGGGCCCAGACGGGGTGTCCAGGTCACAGGCAGTGCCAAGAAACCTTCTGCAGCCCCTGGGGACTACTTCCTCCGACAGCCTCCCTGCTCAGAGAGGCTCTCAAGTGCTGGAGCTGAGTAAGAAGGACCCACAGCTCCTCTTTGTTTCTAGATGAGACAGTGAGCTGAGCAGAGTGAAGCCCCGCAAGGTCACAAGGTGCTGTGATGGTGGGGGGCGGGGCGGGGGAGGGCGGCAGGAGCAACATGGCATTTCCTGACTCGGTTGGCAGCTGTTGGTGGAGACAGACTCTCATAGCAGAGCATGTGGGGCTCAGCTAAGCTGCTTCCCCCGGGCACGCCTTGACTTCCTCATCAGTAAAGGGAGGATGAAGAAGTAGAACACCTGGCCCAGGGAGTGTACAGTTACAGGAAGCCATAGGTGTCAGCTCAGCGCCGTGCCAGGCACCCTGTTCAAGGTTTAATGTATTCTAGCTGCTGTTCCCTCTTTTCTCCAACACACTCTTCTCCCGGGAAGTTTTCCCTGGTTCCCAGCACCCTATTCTGAACACCCCGTCCTCCTCGACTCTCCTGCAGTTGGCTGATGGTTTTGCTTGGCTTGTTTCTCGTAGTCCTTCCTCAGGGCCACTGCCATGCCAGCTGCGTGGGGTGCCCACAGCTGCATCTGTGCTTAACTGGTGTTTCCCTCTACTTCGCTTGCAGGACACAGGGCTCCGCACGGTTGAGAAGCTTGGCAGCAGGACTTGAGGGGTGGGCAGGGGACCCTCCCCCCGAAGCTGCCGGGACAGAGGCTTCTCTGTTCGTGGCCTCTCACCATGGCCAGGCATTGGTCTCCTGCAGCCCACAGAATCGTCCAAGGCTCCCCAGGATGAGGAAATAAATCTCTCCGCTCGAGGAAGGCATCCTCCCTCCTTTGAAAGCCCTTCCTTGCTGTTGAAGTTGCTTTTGCCAGGTTCCTCCGTAAGAGACTCTGGAACAGGCGCTCAAGCGAGGGAAGAGGGGTCTGAGCTGCGTGGTGCCAGTGAGCGTGGCCAAGCAGCTTGATCCTCTTGAGCTGGCCTCTGTCTCACTGCTTCAGCAGAGGACCCCAGACCCAGGAAACCAGGAGAGAGACCAGAGGCAGGGGCTTGACTCACACACAGCATCTAGGCTTGCGGGCAGATTCCTGCTGCCTCTCCCTGCCCTCCCGTCTCCATCTGGCGTCCTCATTACTTGTCCCGATGTCTGTGTGGTCACCCCCCAGCCAGTGGGGGCAGACCCATATGAGGAAGAGCACAGGGGAGTCGGGAAGGAAGGAGGGGGCTGGTGTGGCAGGAACGCTGGGGGAGGCCTGGGAGATAGGAGGCAGCTGTGACGGGAGCTCAGTGCCCCTTCCCTACAGCAGGAGAGCCGTCCTGGGGAGTGGGGCCGGTCCAGCTTGCCTCGTGGGGGAGTGTCTCTAGGAGCATGAGAGTGTCCTGGAGGGGTGACATGCCAGCGGAGGGTTTCACAGGAGCGAACACCTCAGCCAGCCTGTTGGTGGCAGGTGGTGGCACGAGAGAGGGGTGGCGTGGAGAACTTAAAGGAAGGAATCCTCTTTGGGCTCCAACCTCTCTGGGGTCCACTCTGAAGAATTTCTAGTCGAGCGGCAGCCGAGGGAAGGAGTGATGAGTGTTCGCAGAGGAATCTTCCACAGAAAACCTGATCAGAAGGAACAGAAACAGCCAGCATTCACGGGAGCCTGATCCTTACCCCTCTTTGTGGTTGCAGGAACATAATCAACTGAGTTGCACCTGCGCTCTAGTAAACCCTTATTACATGCCAAGTACTTTTACATACATTTTCCCTCCCTTATTGTTCCCATCAAACCTGGCTGGCAAGAAGCAATCACCCCCTTTTCCAGATGAGGAAACTGAGACCTGGAAAGGTGAAACAGCCGGCTCAAGGTCATGTAGTCAGCAATGGCAGGGCTCTGATTTAGGCAGGCTACTCTCTCCAAGCTGTGCTGGTAACCCCTAAGCCCCATGGACTCCCAGAGAGAAAGTTCATTGTTCTGTATTTTAACTTTTTTTCTGCCAGTTTTATTGAGATTTATATAGTTGACATACAGCACTGTATGTGGTTTAGATATCATGGCCTCATGATTTCTTACATATGTCATGAAAGTATTCCAAGTTTAGTTAACAGGCATATCACATACATATATGAAGTGTATGTGTCTATGTATTTTTTCCTTCTGATGAGAGCGCTTAAGATTTTAACAACCTTCATAAAGATCACAAAGCAATATTAGCTGCAGTCATTGTGTTGTGCATTGCGTGCCTGGGACGTATCTTAAAACTGGAGGTGTGTGTCTGGTGACTGCTTTCCCTCAGTCTCAGCACATCACACGCTAGCCCATCTCCTGCCATACCCACAAATCTGCTCTCTTTCTCTTTGAGTTTGGTTGGATTTCATTTTATTTTGTTTTCATTTTTATTCAGTTTATTTGAACTAAAATCAAAAAGAGGTTACCCATTTCTCCTCCTCCTCATCCCCCACCACTAGCAACCACCATTCTCTTCATCCGTTGGCTTGCTATTTGTTTTTGTCTTTCATTGAAGGTTCCTCATAAAAGAGAGGCTATGCGGTATTTGTCTTTCTCTAATTTATTTCTCTGAGAATAAAGTCTTTGATGTCCATTTATGTTGTTGAAAATGGCAAGATTTCATTCTTATGGCTGAACAATTTTCCGTTGTATACATGTACAGCATTTCTTTATCTACTCATCCATTGGAATTAGTGTTTTAACTTAGAATACATTCTCAGAAGTGAAATTGCTGTATCATATGATAGTTCTATGTATATATTTTGAGGAACCACCATAATGTTTTTCATATAGGGCTGCACCAATTTTTCTTCCCAGGAAAGGTTGCGTAAGGGTTCATTTTCTTTCTTCTACGTCTTTGCCAACATGTGTTATTTCATTTTGACAGTGAACATTCTCACAGAAGTGAGGTGATATTTTATTGTGGTTTTGATTTGCATTTCCTTGATAATTATGTGGAGTGCCTTTGCATGTGCCTGTTGGCCATCCGTTTATCTTTTTTGGAAAATTGTCCATCCAGATAGCCTGCCACATTTTTTAAATGATTTTTTCTCTTTTTTTTGCTATTGAGTTGTTAAGTGTGAATTCTGTTTATGTTTATCAAATATATGATTTGCAAATATTTTCTCCCATTCTGTAGATTGCCTTTTCATTTTGTTGGTGATTTCCTTTACTGTGCAGAAGCTTTTTAGTTTGTTATATATATATATGTATGTATGTATGTATATATATATATACATACACACACATATATAACAAGTCCCGCTTGTTTATTTTTGCTTTGTTGCTTGTGTTTTAGTGTAAGATTCATTGCCAAAACCTGTGTTGAGGAAGTGACCCCCCTTCTTTCCTTCTAGGAGTTTTATGGTTTCAGGTCTTACATTTAATCCATTTTGATTTAATTTTTGTGTATGGTGTACAGTAGTGATCCACTTTGATTCTATTTTATGTGGATGTCCAGTTTTCTCAACACCATTTATTGAATAGAATGTTCTTTTCCCATTGTATGTTATGGTTAATTGATCAGATATGAATGGGTTTATTTCTGGACTATCCTATCTACACATCTGTGTTTATGCCTTTACCATACCATTTTAATTACTGTTGCTTTGTGGTATAGTTTGAAATCAGAAGGGGATGCCTCCAATTTTATTCTTTCTGAAGATTGCTTTGTCTATTTCAGTTCTTTTATGGTTCCATGCAAATTTAAGGATTATTCATTTTCTGTGAAAAATGCCATTTTAATTTTGGTAAGAATTGTGTTGAATTGCATATTGGTTTTGGTAGTATGGACACTTTAACAATATTCTAATCTATGAGCACAAAATATCTTTTCATTTATTTGTACCTTCAGTTTATTTGACATCTTACAGTTTTCAATATACAAGTCTTTTACATCCTTGGTTAAATTTATTCCTAAATATTATATTCTTTTTGATGCAATTGTGAATGGGATTGTTTTCTTAATTTCCCTTTCTGATAGTTTGTTGTTAGTGTATAGACATAGATTTTTGTTTGTTGATTTTGTATCCTGTAAGTTTGCTGAATTCATTTATTGGTTCTAACAGTTTGTTTTGTTTTTTTTTTAATGGAGTCATCAGAGTTTTCTGTATAGACTATCATATCATCTGCAAATAAGATAGTTTTGCTTCCTACTTTCCAATTGGATTACTTTTTATTTCTTTTCTTCTTTTTTTTTTTTTTCCCCAATTGCTCTAGCTAATACTTCTCCTATGGTATTGAATTAAAGTGGTGAGGGTAGCCACACTTGTCTTATTCCTGATCTTAGAAGAAAAAGCATTTAGCTTTTCACCTTTGAATATGATGTTAGCTATCGGCTTGTTGTATGTGGACTTTATTACATCGAGATATGTTCTCTCTGTATTCACTTTGTTGAGAATTTTTATCATAAACCAGTGTTGAATTTTGTCAAATGCTTTTTCTACATTTATCGAGATGACTTTATGATTTTTAGCCTTTGTTTTGTAAATGCAGTGTATCACATTGGTATGTGGGTTTTGAACCAATCTTGCAATCCTGGAATAAATCCCCCTTGATCATGGTGTGTGATATTTTGATTGTATTTGGTGAATATGGTTTGTTGACATTTTGTTAAGGATTTCTGCTCTGTGTTCATCAAGAATATTGGCTTATAATTTTCTTTTCTTGTGGCATCTTTGCCTGGTTTGAATGTCAGAGTAATGCTGGCCTCATAAAATGAGCTTGGAAGAATTTCCTCCTCTTCTCTTTTTTGAGTGTTCTTTGCAATTTTTTTTTTCAGTCTGAGAAGTTTTAGGTTATATGTTCTCCATCTTGCACACCCATGACTTTCCCTCTTTGCCCTCAGGTGTCCTTGGTGCTGTCCGCCCTCCAGGCTGGGAACAAGGGAACCCAGGCGTGCATCACAGCTGCCACTGCCGTGTCCGGGATCATTGCCGACCTGGACACCACCATCATGTTTGCAACGGCAGGGACCCTGAGCAGAAAACAACGAGACCTTTGCAGACCACAGTTCAATAAAGTCTTTTAATCTTGGTTAATTTTCCTAAATATTATATTCTTTTTGATGCAATTGTGAATGGGATTGTTTTCTTAATTTCCCTTTCTGATAGTTTGTTGTTAGTGTATAGACATAGATTTTTGTTTGTTGATTTTGTATCCTGTAAGTTTGCTGAATTCATTTATTGGTTCTAACAGTTTGTTTTGTTTTTTTTTTAATGGAGTCATCAGAGTTTTCTGTATAGACTATCATATCATCTGCAAATAAGATAGTTTTGCTTCCTACTTTCCAATTGGATTACTTTTTATTTCTTTTCTTCTTTTTTTTTTTTTCCCCAATTGCTCTAGCTAATACTTCTCCTATGGTATTGAATTAAAGTGGTGAGGGTAGCCACACTTGTCTTATTCCTGATCTTAGAAGAAAAAGCATTTAGCTTTTCACCTTTGAATATGATGTTAGCTATCGGCTTGTTGTATGTGGACTTTATTACATCGAGATATGTTCTCTCTGTATTCACTTTGTTGAGAATTTTTATCATAAACCAGTGTTGAATTTTGTCAAATGCTTTTTCTACATTTATCGAGATGACTTTATGATTTTTAGCCTTTGTTTTGTAAATGCAGTGTATCACATTGGTATGTGGGTTTTGAACCAATCTTGCAATCCTGGAATAAATCCCCCTTGATCATGGTGTGTGATATTTTGATTGTATTTGGTGAATATGGTTTGTTGACATTTTGTTAAGGATTTCTGCTCTGTGTTCATCAAGAATATTGGCTTATAATTTTCTTTTCTTGTGGCATCTTTGCCTGGTTTGAATGTCAGAGTAATGCTGGCCTCATAAAATGAGCTTGGAAGAATTTCCTCCTCTTCTCTTTTTTGAGTGTTCTTTGCAATTTTTTTTTTCAGTCTGAGAAGTTTTAGGTTATATGTTCTCCATCTTGCACACCCATGACTTTCCCTCTTTGCCCTCAGGTGTCCTTGGTGCTGTCCGCCCTCCAGGCTGGGAACAAGGGAACCCAGGCGTGCATCACAGCTGCCACTGCCGTGTCCGGGATCATTGCCGACCTGGACACCACCATCATGTTTGCAACGGCAGGGACCCTGAACGCAGAAAACAACGAGACCTTTGCAGACCACAGGTAGGAGGTTGGCATTCACCCTGAGGGCCCCTGGACAGGAGAGGTTTAGTATCACCTGATGGACCTTGAAGATGCTGCCCAAGAGCCAGAAATGTAGTTATCCATTTTGATTTCAACAGCATGCTCAAGTCGGGGAGCCGAACCGCATAATCAAAACAAGTGCCTTGTCTCCAGCTGTGTTCGAGCTTTGCCGCCCACGGCCTCCGCCCAGTCTGCTCTAGCAGGGGGTGGCCTTTTCATCGTCTTCTGCTTTCTGATCTAAAAAGCCGCGCCCTTGATTTCGTCACCCTCCCTAGTGGAACTGGGAGTGGCCCGGGCAGGCCTGTAGGTCCTGCCTAAATGAGGAGTGAAGCTCCAAGCCTGCCGGCTCTCCAGGCTGGCTCTTCAGACTGCTTCAGAGGCGGGTGCCAGGGTCTCCGCTTGCTGCTGGAGACACTCCCCGCTCCAGGTCCTTGTCCCGTGTCCAGCACCTTTCTTCCTCTCTGTAGTACCAGCACTGGGTAGGGGAGGTGATTCCCAGGGCCCTGGCGCCCCTTCCAAAGCCCAGCCCCTCGGGCTCTGGTGTTCAGGGCAAGGTCCCCTGACCCATGTGTCCTCACAGCTCCCTGTAGCTATGAAGTATTTTCAGGGATAGTAGGAACCCCAGGGAGGAAGCTACAAGGCTGGGGAAGGGGACCCAACTGGTAGCCCTGACTCGTTAGTTGAAGTGTTACTACTAATTGACCATGATTTTTAGGCTGGCTTTCCTCTCCTCTATCCTAATTCTCTTACATGGGAGATGAGACCCTCCTGTTCTTTTTTTTTTTTTCATTTTTTTTCTTATCATTTCTTTTTGGCCACTTTTATTGATCCTTCATTTATTTATCTTTGTTCTTTAGCCCGTGTGGGCCTCCCATCACAGTGGCCTCTCTTATCACAGAGCACCAGCTCTGGGCACTGCGCTCCAGAGCTCCGACTCCATAGTTGGACACACCGGTCCAGCCGCTCCGCAGCACGTTGGATCTTCCCAGGCCAGGGATCGAACAGGTGCCCCTTGCACTGCAAGGCGGTGTCCTTACCCACTGGACCACCGGGGGAGCCCGAGACCCTCCAATTCTGAGAGGAGAACCGCATCACCTCTCTTCTTCAATAAAAGCCCTTAGGATGGTCTCTTTTCTTCCAAACTTGACTTCCCTGGTGGTAAAGAGTCCGTCTGCTAATGCAGGAGATACAAGAGATGTGGATTCAGTCCCTGGGTCAGGAAGATCCCCTGGAGTAGGAAATGGCAGCCACTCCAGTGTTCTTGCCTAGAAAAGCACATGGACAGGGGACCCTGGCAAGTTACAGTCCCTGGAGTGGCAAAGAGTCAGACCTGACTGAGCACACAACAGAGCACTCACACACAATGTTTCTTTCCTCCCTGACTACCAGTGACTAGGGTCTACCCTTTGTCTCCCCCTTCCCCCGCCCTCCGCCCTTCCTCAGGGAGAACATTCTGAAGACAGCCAAGGCCTTGGTGGAAGACACGAAACTGCTGGTGTCCGGGGCTGCGTCCACTCCAGACAAGCTGGCCCAGGCGGCTCAGTCCTCAGCAGCCACCATCACCCAGCTCGCCGAGGTGGTCAAGCTGGGGGCCGCCAGCCTGGGCTCTGACGACCCCGAGACCCAGGTGGGTATGGGCAGGCCTCGTGTTCCCAAAGACTGTATACGCCAGGTCTTAGGAGAAAGTAAACGCAGCATGGGAACTTAGGGAGCAGACAGAATGTGTGTGTCTGTGGTTTAAGGACTGGTAGGAAGCAGGTATCTAGGCAGAATAGTGGCAGGAACTCTGGTGTGGCCATGACAATGGACACAGGCCCACAGATTTGGGGGCACTCTGTAAAGAGGTCTCAGCTGGGCTTGGTCAACGGTTGGTCGCAGTGAGTGTTTGGAGATAAGGGAGAGGAAGCTGGCCAGGATGACTGTGCATTTCAGGCTAGATCAGTGATAGACAGTAACTCCCAGTACCCAGCCGAGGCTTCCTGGAGGGAGGGCTGACCTGAGTGGAGATGCAGATGAATTCAGCTTGCTGTGTGTCGAATTGGAAGTTCCAGAGAGACACTCAGGTGGAACAAGTAGGCTTGAGCTGGCTCATGTTTCGGGGTATGGATGCAGGGGATGTTGGCCAGCAAACTGTGACTGTAACCACAGAGGAGGAGGAGGAGGAAAGGAATCCAAGCAAAGCAGGAATCCACCGTTTGGGACCATCTTCAGGGAAAGGAGATGCCTAAGGAGACTGAGAAGCAATGGCAGCTGGTGGGAAGAAAGCCAGGAGCCTGATATTAAGGGGAAGTCCTTTTGGGGGCCGTCTGCTAATGCAGGAGATACAAGAGATGTGGATTCAGTCCCTGGGTCAGGAAGATCCCTGAGTAGGAAATGGCAGCCACTCCAGTGTTCTTGCCTAGAAAAGCACATGGACAGGGGACCCTGGCAAGTTACAGTCCCTGGAGTGGCAAAGAGTCAGACCTGACTGAGCACACAACAGAGCACTCACACACAATGTTTCTTTCCTCCCTGACTACCAGTGACTAGGGTCTACCCTTTGTCTCCCCTTCCCCCGCCCTCCGCCCTTCCTCAGGGAGAACATTCTGAAGACAGCCAAGGCCTTGGTGGAAGACACGAAACTGCTGGTGTCCGGGGCTGCGTCCACTCCAGACAAGCTGGCCCAGGCGGCTCAGTCCTCAGCAGCCACCATCACCCAGCTCGCCGAGGTGGTCAAGCTGGGGGCCGCCAGCCTGGGCTCTGACGACCCCGAGACCCAGGTGGGTATGGGCAGGCCTCGTGTTCCCAAAGACTGTATACGCCAGGTCTTAGGAGAAAGTAAACGCAGCATGGGAACTTAGGGAGCAGACAGAATGTGTGTGTCTGTGGTTTAAGGACTGGTAGGAAGCAGGTATCTAGGCAGAATAGTGGCAGGAACTCTGGTGTGGCCATGACAATGGACACAGGCCCACAGATTTGGGGGCACTCTGTAAAGAGGTCTCAGCTGGGCTTGGTCAACGGTTGGTCGCAGTGAGTGTTTGGAGATAAGGGAGAGGAAGCTGGCCAGGATGACTGTGCATTTCAGGCTAGATCAGTGATAGACAGTAACTCCCAGTACCCAGCCGAGGCTTCCTGGAGGGAGGGCTGACCTGAGTGGAGATGCAGATGAATTCAGCTTGCTGTGTGTCGAATTGGAAGTTCCAGAGAGACACTCAGGTGGAACAAGTAGGCTTGAGCTGGCTCATGTTTCGGGGTATGGATGCAGGGGATGTTGGCCAGCAAACTGTGACTGTAACCACAGAGGAGGAGGAGGAGGAAAGGAATCCAAGCAAAGCAGGAATCCACCGTTTGGGACCATCTTCAGGGAAAGGAGATGCCTAAGGAGACTGAGAAGCAATGGCAGCTGGTGGGAAGAAAGCCAGGAGCCTGATATTAAGGGGAAGGAACCCTCCAGATGTAGCCAGGGGAGCAACAGAAGAGAAGGTGTGAGAGTTGGCCCCAGGGCCGCCCAGCCAGGGCTCTTAGTGAGGAGTGGCCAGATGGGGGTAAAGGATGAAGCTAATGGGTGTAGATGCCCCACTAAAGAAGTTTGGCTGTGAAAGGGAGAGAGAGAGAGGAGCTGAGTTGTGGACAAGGGAAGGCTCCCAGGCTCTGTGCCTCTTGCTTTGGATTCAGCCTTCCCTGATGTGACTTGCCTGGGCCTCAGCCCCCAGCCTACACCTTCAGCTCCTCAAGGGCAGGAGCCACGGTTAATGATCTTTGAAACCTACACACCAAGCACAGCTCCCACACCTCGTGGATGCCCAGCAGCGTGGTTGAGCTCTTGCTGAACTCGCAGCCAACTGTGGCCATCATTGACGCATTCTCCTCATTCCTAAGTGCAAAGCTTCAACATCTCTCCGTTATTTTGCCCCCAGCACCACTTCAGTGAAACACTTCAGTTTTCACTGCTTAAACTGTCCTCAGTGAACAAGCCTGTTAGGCCCATTTGAACAACACTGGAAACAAAGCATCCTACTGTCCAGCACCAGGGTTGACGACAGCTATTGCGCTGGTGAACACAGGGCCGTCGGCGCTGGTCCCACATGGCCACAGCTCCTCCCTTCCCGACATCTTCCAGTGGAGCAGAGCTCCGTGAAGGAAACATTCCGCGTGCTGGCTTTTTGCTTCTTGTGCTGGCTTTCTCTTTAATAACATCAAAGCCCCGACTAGCTGCCGTCTGAAATTCCAGGCGTTCACAGAAGTCTCTGACTGGGCATTGTTCTCACCCCCGTCGAGGAAGGAAAAGCTAGAAAATGCATCAGTGCGGCTGGAACCCGAGCCTGGCTCAACCTGGAATGAATCAGCCAGGAGAATTGAGATCTTTGGATTTACATCCAAAACGTATCAAATTGCTTAGTCTTTAACTCCCAAATGATCCAAGTGTCCCAGAGCCCAGCTTCTTTTGAGACTGCCAGTGGGAAACGTCCCCTCTGAAAGGTACACCCACTTTCTGCTGGTCACTGTCCAGTGACTGGGGGAGGGGACACCTGCTCCAGATGTAGCCAGGGGAGCAACAGAAGAGAAGGTGTGAGAGTTGGCCCCAGGGCCGCCCAGCCAGGGCTCTTAGTGAGGAGTGGCCAGATGGGGGTAAAGGATGAAGCTAATGGGTGTAGATGCCCCACTAAAGAAGTTTGGCTGTGAAAGGGAGAGAGAGAGAGGAGCTGAGTTGTGGACAAGGGAAGGCTCCCAGGCTCTGTGCCTCTTGCTTTGGATTCAGCCTTCCCTGATGTGACTTGCCTGGGCCTCAGCCCCCAGCCTACACCTTCAGCTCCTCAAGGGCAGGAGCCACGGTTAATGATCTTTGAAACCTACACACCAAGCACAGCTCCCACACCTCGTGGATGCCCAGCAGCGTGGTTGAGCTCTTGCTGAACTCGCAGCCAACTGTGGCCATCATTGACGCATTCTCCTCATTCCTAAGTGCAAAGCTTCAACATCTCTCCGTTATTTTGCCCCCAGCACCACTTCAGTGAAACACTTCAGTTTTCACTGCTTAAACTGTCCTCAGTGAACAAGCCTGTTAGGCCCATTTGAACAACACTGGAAACAAAGCATCCTACTGTCCAGCACCAGGGTTGACGACAGCTATTGCGCTGGTGAACACAGGGCCGTCGGCGCTGGTCCCACATGGCCACAGCTCCTCCCTTCCCGACATCTTCCAGTGGAGCAGAGCTCCGTGAAGGAAACATTCCGCGTGCTGGCTTTTTGCTTCTTGTGCTGGCTTTCTCTTTAATAACATCAAAGCCCCGACTAGCTGCCGTCTGAAATTCCAGGCGTTCACAGAAGTCTCTGACTGGGCATTGTTCTCACCCCCGTCGAGGAAGGAAAAGCTAGAAAATGCATCAGTGCGGCTGGAACCCGAGCCTGGCTCAACCTGGAATGAATCAGCCAGGAGAATTGAGATCTTTGGATTTACATCCAAAACGTATCAAATTGCTTAGTCTTTAACTCCCAAATGATCCAAGTGTCCCAGAGCCCAGCTTCTTTTGAGACTGCCAGTGGGAAACGTCCCCTCTGAAAGGTACACCCACTTTCTGCTGGTCACTGTCCAGTGACTGGGAGGGGACAGGCTCTGTCAGGTGTCGGCAGCACACCTGCCTGCTGTGCCTCCACGCTGCCGTCCCCTCAGCCCCTCCTCGGGAGCCCCATCACAGCCCAGTCTGCCCTGTGGTTTTAGAGGCTGGCAGAGGTCCCGTGCCTTTTGTGGGTGAGAAGCCTCAGGTTGGAGACGGAGAGGGTGGGAGGCTGGGCAGTCACCATGTGTTTGTGCTGGCAGTGTCTGGGACTCTCGTGTTCTAAGCTGTCCTCAAGTGCATTATCCAGTTCATCCTGCCAGCAGTGTGGTGAGAGGGCCGGGGCTAGCACCACTGACCCCATTTGTGGATGAGGAGCCAGGGCCCACAGAGCCTAATACGGCGTGGAAGGGAACACCATGTCCTTGGGATCCCACGGACCAGAGTCATCTGAATCCCAGCCCGGCCGTTCCCAGGCTCTGCGAGGATGGACACAAGCATTGGAGTTCTCGCCGAAATGGCGGTGGTGAGGGTTAAATAAGATCTCGTGTGCTGTGCTTGGCTTGGCACCTGGAACACAGCCCTCCATGCAGGGAAGCTGTTGTTGTTAGCGAAGTAGGAGTTGTTATTGTAGCTTCTGGACCCAGAAGACTTAAATGGAATACCCAACATCACAGAATTCCTAAGGACGCCTGGTACTTGAGAGTCCAAGACAAACACCCAGAAGTGGCCAGAGTCTCCATACCACTAGGAGAGCAAAGGCACAGTGTTCGTGCAGTGTTAGTGGTTCCCATCGGTATATCCACGCATTCCCTGAATATCTGCTGAGGGCCAAGCACACGCCAGGCCTTGTTTGGAGTGTAAAACACAGCAACAGAAGTCTAGGCCGACCCTCCTGGAGCTTCCACCTAAGTCAAGGAAGAAGGCAGATGGTACAGAAGCGAATAATAAAGCACATTACCACTATTCCACGATAGCTAAGTTAAAACTGAAGCTTAGTCTTTAACTCCCAAATGATCCAAGTGTCCCAGAGCCCAGCTTCTTTTGAGACTGCCAGTGGGAAACGTCCCTCTGAAAGGTACACCCACTTTCTGCTGGTCACTGTCCAGTGACTGGGAGGACAGGCTCTGTCAGGTGTCGGCAGCACACCTGCCTGCTGTGCCTCCACGCTGCCGTCCCCTCAGCCCCTCCTCGGGAGCCCCATCACAGCCCAGTCTGCCCTGTGGTTTTAGAGGCTGGCAGAGGTCCCGTGCCTTTTGTGGGTGAGAAGCCTCAGGTTGGAGACGGAGAGGGTGGGAGGCTGGGCAGTCACCATGTGTTTGTGCTGGCAGTGTCTGGGACTCTCGTGTTCTAAGCTGTCCTCAAGTGCATTATCCAGTTCATCCTGCCAGCAGTGTGGTGAGAGGGCCGGGGCTAGCACCACTGACCCCATTTGTGGATGAGGAGCCAGGGCCCACAGAGCCTAATACGGCGTGGAAGGGAACACCATGTCCTTGGGATCCCACGGACCAGAGTCATCTGAATCCCAGCCCGGCCGTTCCCAGGCTCTGCGAGGATGGACACAAGCATTGGAGTTCTCGCTCGAAATGGCGGTGGTGAGGGTTAAATAAGATCTCGTGTGCTGTGCTTGGCTTGGCACCTGGAACACAGCCCTCCATGCAGGGAAGCTGTTGTTGTTAGCGAAGTAGGAGTTGTTATTGTAGCTTCTGGACCCAGAAGACTTAAATGGAATACCCAACATCACAGAATTCCTAAGGACGCCTGGTACTTGAGAGTCCAAGACAAACACCCAGAAGTGGCCAGAGTCTCCATACCACTAGGAGAGCAAAGGCACAGTGTTCCGTGCAGTGTTAGTGGTTCCCATCGGTATATCCACGCATTCCCTGAATATCTGCTGAGGGCCAAGCACACGCCAGGCCTTGTTTGGAGTGTAAAACACAGCAACAGAAGTCTAGGCCGACCCTCCTGGAGCTTCCACCTAAGTCAAGGAAGAAGGCAGATGGTACAGAAGCGAATAATAAAGCACATTACCACTATTCCACGATAGCTAAGTGCTCTAAATAAAACCAGGCAAGCTGAGGGAGTTCTGGTGAACATGGGCTTGTGACTCACATGGTCAGGAAGGGTCTCTAAGGACAGGACATTTGAGCTGAGACCTGAAGGATAAAAAAAGCTGGGTTCCAGGCAGAGAAGGGAACAGAGCAGAGGCCCTAAGGTCTGAACAAGGGAGGATTTTCAATGGAGAAGAAAGACAAACCCACATGCCTATAACATGCTAACTGGGTCAGAATCCCAAGAATCAAAGCTGGGAGGGCAGGCAGGCTGCCTTGGGGAGCCGGCAGGGCACTGCAGGGGGCGTGGTTTTTGCTCTCAGTGGTTTTGGTGAGCGGTTCCAGGCACAGACGGGCGGTGTTGCCCCACAGGGCGTCAGCCTCGCTGCCCTAGTCCTTTCATAGGCAGCTTGTCAGCAGGGCCACCGGCCAGGACACGTGTCTGAACTTGCCAAATAGGTGGTACCTGGGTTCTGTGTTCTAACTCAGCATCTGCCTCCCTTAGGGAGCCTCTTCAAGTGTGAATTCTGGATTTCCACCCAGATTCCCACACCAGAGTCTCTGAGGGCAGCTCCCAGGGGCTCTCCTGTGCTCTGGGCTGGGGAGCTGTGGAGGGCGAGCCTTGCCTCCCCTCCGCTGCTGCTCTTGGGCTGTGTGGTCTTGGTGCAGCTGCTCACCCGGGAGTGCACGCCCTCTTTCAGGTGGTGTTGATCAATGCCATCAAAGACGTGGCCAAAGCCCTTTCGGATCTCATTGGTGCTACCAAGGGAGCTGCCAGCAAGCCCGCCGATGACCCCTCCATGTACCAGCTCAAGGGGGCTGCCAAGGTAGAGTGGGGCTCTAGCCAGGGGCAAGCGACCCAGGGGTACTCTGGGTGAGAGATGGCACTCCAGGGTCTTGGGGGGTGGTGCGTCTGAGCCCCTTCCTCACTTGGAGATGCTGGAGCTCGTGGCATTAGATCCTCACTGGAAGGAGGGATGGGACCTCAGCACACTCCCTGCTGTCTCTCGGCCTCTCCTCCCCTACAGGTGATGGTGACCAACGTCACCTCCCTCCTCAAGACCGTGAAGGCAGTGGAGGACGAGGCCACCCGGGGCACAAGGGCACTGGAGGCCACCATCGAGTACATGAAGCAGGAGCTCACGGTAAGGAGTCACCAGTCACCACCCTCGGGGCCTGCGTCCAACAGATGACCTCAGTGCCGCTTCTCTGAGATTTTTTTAGTGGAGAGGTTTTACCTGGACTGCCTGAACTGCGAGGCCCACTGACCTGCCTGCTGGGAACTTTGTCATGGAGAGCCCATGTGATACCACCCTCAGAGGTTGGCTAGGATCAATCTGTGGTTGTAATTAAATGAATGAATGTATATATGTATGGAACCATTCAGGTTTAATTCCACTATAACTGCAGCCTAAAACAAAAGCACTACAGTAGAGTCCGGGCAAAGGAATAACTGATGGTGGCCTTTGCACTCACCTTGAGATTTTTGGGTTTTTTTGTAAATGTTTATTCAAGAGTGATTTTTTTTTTTTTTTTTTTTTTTTGTCCCTCAGTCATTGTTTGTTTTTCATCCATCTTTATTCCTTGGCATGTGTGGGCCTCCCATCACAGTGGCCTCTCTCGCCACAGAGCACTGGCTGTGGGTGGTGCCAGCTCATGCCTGGCTGCACCGGTCCAGCCACTTCTCGGCATGTGGGCTCCTCCCGGGCCAGAGATCGAACGGTGCCCTTGCACTGCAAGGCGAACTCTTACCCACTGGACCACCAGGGAAGCCTGAGGTGTTTTTATTATTTAATTTTTGGTTGCACTGGATGGCTACCAAGGACCCTTTGGGGCAATGCCATCAAAGACGTGGCCAAAGCCCTTCGGATCTCATTGGTGCTACCAAGAGCTGCCAGCAAGCCGCCGATGACCCTCCATGTACCAGCTCAAGGGGCTGCCAAGGTAGAGTGGGGCTCTAGCCAGGGCAAGCGACCCAGGGTACTCTGGGTGAGAGATGGCACTCCAGGGTCTTGGGGGTGGTGCGTCTGAGCCCCTTCCTCACTTGGAGATGCTGGAGCTCGTGGCATTAGATCCTCACTGGAAGGAGGGATGGGACCTCAGCACACTCCCTGCTGTCTCTCGGCCTCTCCTCCCCTACAGGTGATGGTGACCAACGTCACCTCCCTCCTCAAGACCGTGAAGGCAGTGGAGGACGAGGCCACCCGGGGCACAAGGGCACTGGAGGCCACCATCGAGTACATGAAGCAGGAGCTCACGGTAAGGAGTCACCAGTCACCACCCTCGGGGCCTGCGTCCAACAGATGACCTCAGTGCCGCTTCTCTGAGATTTTTTTAGTGGAGAGGTTTTACCTGGACTGCCTGAACTGCGAGGCCCACTGACCTGCCTGCTGGGAACTTTGTCATGGAGAGCCCATGTGATACCACCCTCAGAGGTTGGCTAGGATCAATCTGTGGTTGTAATTAAATGAATGAATATATATATGTATGGAACCATTCAGGTTTAATTCCACTATAACTGCAGCCTAAAACAAAAGCACTACAGTAGAGTCCGGGCAAAGGAATAACTGATGGTGGCCTTTGCACTCACCTTGAGGTTTTTGGGGTTTTTTGTAAATGTTTATTCAAGAGTGATTTTTTTTTTTTTTTTGTCCCTCAGTCATTGTTTGTTTTTCATCCATCTTTATTCCTTGGCATGTGTGGGCCTCCCATCACAGTGGCCTCTCTCGCCACAGAGCACTGGCTGTGGGTGGTGCCAGCTTATACCTGGATACACCGGTCCAGCCACTTCTCGGCATGTGGGATCCTCCCGGGCCAGAGATCGAACCGGTGCCCCTTGCACTGCAAGGCGAACTCTTTACCCACTGGACCACCAGGGAAGCCTGAGGTGTTTTTTTATTATTTAATTTTTGGTTGCACTGGATGTTCATTGCTGCATGTGGGATTTCTCTACTTGAGGGGAGCAGGGGCTACTCTTTCTTGAGGGGCTCAGGCTTCTCATTGCAGTGGTCTGTCTTGGTCCAGAGCATGGGCTCTCGGGTGCATAGACTTCAGTAGTCGCAGCTCACAGGCCCTAGAGCTCATGGGCTTCAGTAGTTGTGGCACATGGGCTCTGTTGTTCCCCAGCAGTAGGAATCTTCCTGCAACCAGAGATCAAACCTGTGTCCCCTGCATTGACAGGTGGATTATTGTTCACTGAGCCACCAGGGAAGTCCTGCCTAGGGTTTAAATGGTGTATACCATGTGTAGCTACACACAGGCCCTCCTGATTCCCGTGGCCATCCACAACAGCTCACCCAGCTGCACACAAATGAATGTGGGAGTCTGAGGTTCACTGTTAGGAAAACCTGGGTGCTCTTACCTGGGACATTGCCCGTTAAGATCGGGCTTCCTTCTCAGTGAGGTGTGTCTGATCTCAGAAACACCAACCTTGTGTTCACTCTTCCCTGGTTCCAGTATCTTAGAGCGAGGTCACTCTGAGAGGTTACTGTGATTATCACCTGTTCTTTTGACTCGGGGGTTGTGGATTGCCTCATCCTAATGCCTTGAAACAGAAATATGCTAGAAATGAGTAGTTTCAAACTGAGATTCCTTTTTAAAAATTTACTGTTACAAATGCTATTTATTCTCATTATTTTCAGTGTTCCTAGTTGGCCATATGACTACACACAGTCAGCTTTAGGACATTTTTCAAAGAAAAATAAAGTTTAAATGCAGAGGCAGCATGGACCATCGTATGAGGTTCCTTTTTAAGAGCATTTGATCACAGATTCAGTTTCTGTTTTGGAAAGGGGTCTTCAGAGAGCCCATTTGTGAAGGCCACAAGCTCCTGAGGGTCAGCAGTAGAGGCGGACGATTCTGTTAGGTTTTGGGGGTGGAGTCCTGGTTTCTCTTGTCCTGTTTCTATTGAATCCAACCTTGGTTGCTGTTGTGCTTATCTCTCATACAAAAATGAAACTAAAAACTACAGATGATATCCTTAAGGCTACTGCCTGGCACTCGCCTGCCTGCAGGGGCTGGAGATTTCTTTGTTTTTTCATCTTTTTTATTTTTTGACCATACCTCGTGGCATGTGGGATGTTAGTTCCCCAACCAGGGATGGAACCCATGTCCTCCTGAGTTGAAAGCTCATAGTCTTAACCACTGGGACCACCAGGGAAGTCCCTGGACTGGAGTTTCTTACCAGAAGTCTGGACACACATTCTGACGGGTGTGGGTGAGCCTATTGGTGGCAATGGAAGAGATTTGTAATTCCTGGGATATTATAGACACATGGTCAACCTAAGTGTACCTAAGTGTACCAGTAAGGTTTAGAATTGACCCAGATCAAAAAAAAAAAAGTTGACCCAGACGATGCATATCTGTGGATAGAGGAGGTTACCAAGGGAGCACCCTGAGCCCAGTTTAGCATGGAGAGCTCTGTCCATGCTCGCTATACGGCAGCATTCAGGGGTGGTCCTTGGTGGCCTGATTGCAGCTGTTCATTACCGGGTGGTTAGTGATGTTCAACACTGGTTGCCACATGGCAGGGAGGTCAGCTGGGTCCTCCCTCCTTGAACAAGGCTACCTAGGGCTAAAGAGGTAGTAAAGGACAGGGAAGTGTGGTGTGCTGCAGTCCATGGGGTCACAAAGAGTCAGACATGACTGAGTGACTCAACGACAAGGGCTGAAGACAGAGCAGCCCCACCTGCTTTGGGAGTCCTTGTGTGCAGGAAGCTATCACTCCTGGTAGAACCATAGCAGATGGGCTGGAAGCAGACATGGTTGGCTTGACTGGCAGGTGGAATTTTCAAAGTGAGACACTCAGTTACCATGACTAATGTAATTCAACTTCTCTAGAGGTGTGTATGTTGTTAAATAATGAGCTTATCCACACAATTAGGCAGTTGTGTGTGTGAGACAGGCTAAGAGTAGAAGAAATGGAATGCTTCATTTTTCCCCAGCCCCACACCATCTAAAAGAGAGAGAGCTGAGTCCAGAGCAATACATTTAGGTCAGTCTTGCCCAGGAACTAGCATCAGGGCTGTGGGAGCTTCTGGGGACCATGAATAGACCGGAGGATCTGGGAAGCCGCACAACCGAGCCCCACCCCAACCCCTGGGGTGAAGGTTAACACACATTGAGTGTCGGTTTCCTCAAGCTAACAGGTTAACACTGTGGACCCTTCTCCCTCCCCTTGTCCCCTCATCATGAATGCTGAGTAGAGGTATACAGGGTTTATTCATGCTGAAATCTTGAAAGCAAGAATGACGTTAGTGCTCATTCCACTGGGACCACCAGGGAAGTCCCTGGACTGGAGTTTCTTACCAGAAGTCTGGACACACATTCTGACGGGTGTGGGTGAGCCTATTGGTGGCAATGGAAGAGATTTGTAATTCCTGGGATATTATAGACACATGGTCAACCTAAGTGTACCTAAGTGTACCAGTAAGGTTTAGAATTGACCCAGATCAAAAAAAAAAAAGTTGACCCAGACGATGCATATCTGTGGATAGAGGAGGTTACCAAGGGAGCACCCTGAGCCCAGTTTAGCATGGAGAGCTCTGTCCATGCTCGCTATACGGCAGCATTCAGGGGTGGTCCTTGGTGGCCTGATTGCAGCTGTTCATTACCGGGTGGTTAGTGATGTTCAACACTGGTTGCCACATGGCAGGGAGGTCAGCTGGGTCCTCCCTCCTTGAACAAGGCTACCTAGGGCTAAAGAGGTAGTAAAGGACAGGGAAGTGTGGTGTGCTGCAGTCCATGGGGTCACAAAGAGTCAGACATGACTGAGTGACTCAACGACAAGGGCTGAAGACAGAGCAGCCCCACCTGCTTTGGGAGTCCTTGTGTGCAGGAAGCTATCACTCCTGGTAGAACCATAGCAGATGGGCTGGAAGCAGACATGGTTGGCTTGACTGGCAGGTGGAATTTTCAAAGTGAGACACTCAGTTACCATGACTAATGTAATTCAACTTCTCTAGAGGTGTGTATGTTGTTAAATAATGAGCTTATCCACACAATTAGGCAGTTGTGTGTGTGAGACAGGCTAAGAGTAGAAGAAATGGAATGCTTCATTTTTCCCCAGCCCCACACCATCTAAAAGAGAGAGAGCTGAGTCCAGAGCAATACATTTAGGTCAGTCTTGCCCAGGAACTAGCATCAGGGCTGTGGGAGCTTCTGGGGACCATGAATAGACCGGAGGATCTGGGAAGCCGCACAACCGAGCCCCACCCCAACCCCTGGGGTGAAGGTTAACACACATTGAGTGTCGGTTTCCTCAAGCTAACAGGTTAACACTGTGGACCCTTCTCCCTCCCCTTGTCCCCTCATCATGAATGCTGAGTAGAGGTATACAGGGTTTATTCATGCTGAAATCTTGAAAGCAAGAATGACGTTAGTGCTCATTCTCTCAGACGTGTCCAATTCTTGGTGATCCCATGGACTGTAGCCTTCAAGCCTCCTCTGTCCATGGGATTTCCCAGGCAAGAATACCGGAGTGGGTTGCCATTTCCTTCTCTAGGGGGATCTTCCTGACGCAAGGATCAAACTCGCATCTCTTCCATCTCCTGCATTGGCAGCTGGATTATTTACCACTAACACCACCTTAGAAGCCCTAAGAATGCTATTGTACTCAGTGATTCAGTCACGTCCAACTCTTTGCAGCCCCGTGGACTGTAGCCTACCAGGCTCCTCTTGTACTGCAGTTAAATGTCTGATTTCCTGCCATTTGACCATTTCCTCTCATGACTAGCTGTTTTCAGACAGTGCGCTGCAGCCAATAGGGGAGGCATCAGTTATTTCTGTCCTTCCCTTTTTGATTTTCTACAGCTCTTCCATTTCTAACTTCCAGGTATTCCAGTCAAAAGAAGTACCTGAGAAGACATCATCACCTGAAGAATCCATCAGGATGACCAAAGGCATCACTATGGCAACAGCCAAAGCCGTGGCCGCTGGGAATTCGTGTCGGCAGGAGGATGTGATAGCCACTGCCAATCTGAGCCGGAAGGCCGTGTCAGACATGCTAACAGCCTGCAAGGTGAAGGCCTCGGTATTGATCGGGGTGGGTCGGGTGGTGCTCTGTCATGGTTGGGCTGTTGCGGTCAGTGTGAAGAAGGGGAGGGACTGGCCATGTGTAGGAGCCTGTGTGATAAAATGCAGGTGTGCCTATCACACATGAGAGGTGACCCTCTGGGGGCAGTTTTGTGTTTAAGAGGGAGTGGACTTGGTCTGCTGACTGACACTCCCACTTCACCTCTCAGTTCTTCCTAAATAGTTGGGACACCTTCTTATGGGGGCTGTCGTGGGGGACACTCTGGCAGTGGTGAAGTGGGACTATAGTGTCATGTTCCAGGCCTTCCAAAGGAAAGCTACACCCCTCGTCAGCCTGCGCCCTTTCCTGTTTCCTCCATCAGCCATACTGCACTGGGAGCTTCGTTGCCATAATTGGGTGAGGGAGTGAGTTAGAGGGACCAGACAGCCCCAGGCGTCTTGGGGATGCTCCTCCTATCCTTCGGAAGACAAGAGGGGCAGCTGGGGAGACCTAAGATTTGTAACCTTCACTTTATTACAAATCTATTAAGCTAGGGAGCCATAAGAGGCCCCCACCTCCCACTGAGCCGCCCCACCCCAGCCCTACACCCTTCTAGGGATAGTTGTGTCCCCAGGACCCCGACTTCTCCGTGAGATGGATCAGTGACACCTTTCCTCCACCCCACCTCCCACACCCCGACCCCCATGGTAAGCAGATGGAGATGAACCACGGAAGGGGAAAAGCAGCAGTTGCAGCTTGAGGTCCTCAGGAACAAGGCCCTTCTTTGTGGTGAAGTGACTTGTGGGGAGAGCTGGTATAGGGTCTGATGATGGGTTTTTGGCGGTGAAAGGATGGACTGGTGTCCCTGGGCAGGGGCAGGGCAAGACAGTCAGGCTAAAGGGCTGGGCGTGGGAAACAACACCCATTTCCTGGTCCCCAGGGTGTAGGGGAGGGTAGAGCATGAGGAACAGGTGTAGGCAGGAGGAAAAGAGTGTGGCCAGAGGGTAGGGCTATGGGCACGAGTTCCATGTGAGCTGGGCCAGGGAATTTAGACTCTCCTGAGGCCACAAGTATAATTTTATTATTTTCTTTGGGCCTCGGTATTGATCGGGGTGGGTCGGGTGGTGCTCTGTCATGGTTGGGCTGTTGCGGTCAGTGTGAAGAAGGGGAGGGACTGGCCATGTGTAGGAGCCTGTGTGATAAAATGCAGGTGTGCCTATCACACATGAGAGGTGACCCTCTGGGGGCAGTTTTGTGTTTAAGAGGGAGTGGACTTGGTCTGCTGACTGACACTCCCACTTCACCTCTCAGTTCTTCCTAAATAGTTGGGACACCTTCTTATGGGGGCTGTCGTGGGGGACACTCTGGCAGTGGTGAAGTGGGACTATAGTGTCATGTTCCAGGCCTTCCAAAGGAAAGCTACACCCCTCGTCAGCCTGCGCCCTTTCCTGTTTCCTCCATCAGCCATACTGCACTGGGAGCTTCTGCGATAATTGGGGGAGGGAGCGAGTTAGAGGGACCAGACAGCCCCAGGCGTCTTGGGGATGCTCCTCCTATCCTTCGGAAGACAAGAGGGGCAGCTGGGGAGACCTAAGATTTGTAACCTTCACTTTATTACAAATCTATTAAGCTAGGGAGCCATAAGAGGCCCCCACCTCCCACTGAGCCGCCCACCCCAGCCCTACACCCTTCTAGGGATAGTTGTGTCCCCAGGACCCCGACTTCTCCGTGAGATGGATCAGTGACACCTTTCCTCCACCCCACCTCCCACACCCCGACCCCCATGGTAAGCAGATGGAGATGAACCACGGAAGGGGAAAAGCAGCAGTTGCAGCTTGAGGTCCTCAGGAACAAGGCCCTTCTTTGTGGTGAAGTGACTTGTGGGGAGAGCTGGTATAGGGTCTGATGATGGGTTTTTGGCGGTGAAAGGATGGACTGGTGTCCCTGGGCAGGGGCAGGGCAAGACAGTCAGGCTAAAGGGCTGGGCGTGGGAAACAACACCCATTTCCTGGTCCCCAGGGTGTAGGGGAGGGTAGAGCATGAGGAACAGGTGTAGGCAGGAGGAAAAGAGTGTGGCCAGAGGGTAGGGCTATGGGCACGAGTTCCATGTGAGCTGGGCCAGGGAATTTAGACTCTCCTGAGGCCACAAGTATAATTTTATTATTTTCTTTTATTTATTTATTTGGCTGTGCCAGGTCTTAGTTGCATCACACAGGATCTTTCTCTTTTTTTTTTGAACGTTTTTTATTTATTTTGTGGGGGGTGGGGAGGGAGGGGCCTGGGGGGACACTTCTGTTGGTATTTCATTTTTATCTATTTTCATCCTTCTTTGCTGTTTGGCCCATGTGGGCCTCCCATCACAGTGGCCTCTGTTGTCGCAGAGCACCAGCTCTGGGCGCATGCACTCCAGAGCTGCGGCTCGGTAATTGGACATATCGGTCTAGCCGCTCCGCGGCACGTGGGATCTTCCCAGGCCAGGGATCGAAGCGGCGCCCCTTGTACTACAAGGCGGTGTCCTTACCCACTGGACCACCAGGGAAGCCCACACAAGATCTTTCATTGCAACGTGTGGACTCTAGTTGTGATACGTGGGCTTCAGAGTTCACAGGCTCAGCCGCTGTGGCACGCAAGTGCAGTTGCCCCTCCATGCCATGGCATGTGAGATCTTAGTTCCCTGACCAGGGATTGAACCTGCATCTTCTGCACTGCAGGGCGGATTCTGAACCACTTGATCACGAGGGAAGTCCCCAAAGTGCAGTTTTGATGTGCTCATTGAAATCTCCCCTGACAGAAGTGATCGTTCCTGTAGGGGTTATAGCCTCCATGAGAGCGATATTTACCAGCCAGATGTGGCTAATGAGCACCACCATGGTGCACTTGCCAGGCACCTCCTAGTTTTGGAAGGGTGGGTGTGTAGATTCTGTCCTTCAATCCTAGATGGGAAGGGTAAGGGAATTCTAATTTGATTTGCGTTGGTGAGGTGACAAGACTAAGGTTACACTTACAATTAGAACCAGAGCTGAAATCATGCCTTTTGAGTTCCAGACCAGTCTGATTTTGCTCCTTGTGACTTCCCAGCCATAGAGCTCGAGGTCGCCATGGTTGATGGGTGATGGGTACTTCCATCTCCGTGGGACAGGTGTGAAATGAGAGGGGAAAATGAGAAGGGGAAATGGAAGGCTCCAATTTCCCTCCCATATATTCTTCAGAGGGAGAGGTTAAAGTTTAAAGCCCTAGCCCTGGCTCCTTCCTGTGATCTCACCCTGAATCAGGCCATCCTGATTTTGCAGAACCAAATAACAGCCAGAGCTTCACACGCCAACACCAGACTTGAGGACAAGGGTCACCGCTGAGCCCAGAGACTCCTGTCAGGACAGGACTTACTGATGCTTACTTTTCCTGAGGTCTCCTCTAACCCCCAGCCCTTTGCAGAAAGGAAATGAGGCAGCTTGCTAGGAAGGGCATGCAATGAATATATAGAAAACCAGGAATGCCAGTTAGCGGGCCAAGAAGGAACAATCCTGTGCCAAGCCGAGGGGTTTTGTGGCCATATTTGAACGCCACCTTTGGGGCTGAGCAGGGCAGCCAGGGCAGAAACAGAGGTGCAGTAGGACACACCCTGACCCATTAGATGGGGGGAGTACATTAATCACTCCACTGGGACATGGATTTCCCTACACCCCCAATGAATTCTAGTGTGCCTTTCTTTCTGAGCATACTTTCATGTTCGCATGTCTATATCAGATGCAGTTTCAGATCTCCAGTTATAGTGACTATTACATGACTGTTTCCTTTACTATAATCATTATAACTGACTCTTTCATGAACACAAAATACATTGTTCATGAATATACTGTTTCCCCTACTATCAAATATTTAGATGATCTGCATTTTCCTTAATTATCAACTTCAGTGGGCATCTTTAGTTTTTGGATTTTTTTCCCTATGCTTTGGACAATATCCTGAGGCAAGACTCCCAGAATGAGAATTAGTGGGTCAAACGGTGTGACCCTCTAATTCTTGCTAGGCTGCCTTCCCCAAGGGTTCTGCCAAGTTAGAGCCACCAGCAGCAATGACCAGCAGTGGTCATCAGCATGCACACAGCTCTCACTGAGGGCCTTGCCATTACCTCCTGGAGGAGCGTCAGAGCCCTTGTCTAGAAGACCTGAGCTCGAAGTCGCCATGGTTGATGGGTGATGGGTACTTCCATCTCCGTGGGACAGGTGTGAAATGAGAGGGGAAAATGAGAAGGGGAAATGGAAGGCTCCAATTTCCCTCCCATATATTCTTCAGAGGGAGAGGTTAAAGTTTAAAGCCCTAGCCCTGGCTCCTTCCTGTGATCTCACCCTGAATCAGGCCATCCTGATTTTGCAGAACCAAATAACAGCCAGAGCTTCACACGCCAACACCAGACTTGAGGACAAGGGTCACCGCTGAGCCCAGAGACTCCTGTCAGGACAGGACTTACTGATGCTTACTTTTCCTGAGGTCTCCTCTAACCCCCAGCCCTTTGCAGAAAGGAAATGAGGCAGCTTGCTAGGAAGGGCATGCAATGAATATATAGAAAACCAGGAATGCCAGTTAGCGGGCCAAGAAGGAACAATCCTGTGCCAAGCCGAGGGTTATGTGGCCATATTTGAACGCCACCTTTGGGGCTGAGCAGGGCAGCCAGGGCAGAAACAGAGGTGCAGTAGGACACACCCTGACCCATTAGATGGGGGGAGTACATTAATCACTCCACTGGGACATGGATTTCCCTACACCCCCAATGAATTCTAGTGTGCCTTTCTTTCTGAGCATACTTTCATGTTCGCATGTCTATATCAGATGCAGTTTCAGATCTCCAGTTATAGTGACTATTACATGACTGTTTCCTTTACTATAATCATTATAACTGACTCTTTCATGAACACAAAATACATTGTTCATGAATATACTGTTTCCCCTACTATCAAATATTTAGATGATCTGCATTTTCCTTAATTATCAACTTCAGTGGGCATCTTTAGTTTTTGGATTTTTTTCCCTATGCTTTGGACAATATCCTGAGGCAAGACTCCCAGAATGAGAATTAGTGGGTCAAACGGTGTGACCCTCTAATTCTTGCTAGGCTGCCTTCCCCAAGGGTTCTGCCAAGTTAGAGCCACCAGCAGCAATGACCAGCAGTGGTCATCAGCATGCACACAGCTCTCACTGAGGGCCTTGCGCATTACCTCCTGGAGGAGCGTCAGAGCCCTTGTCTACCCCCCGAACCAGACCTGAGCTCTGTCCTCATACTTGGAGACATAGAGGAATGAGGCAGATGAGCGTGGGGAAGAAGTTAAAGGCCTGGCCTTTTAGTCTTCAGATGAGTAAAACCAGGCTCATAAATAATAGATGCTGGCCACTCGAATCGGGGGGCAGGCAAGGGGAGGTCCCAGATGTTCTCCCAGTCGTCCCCAGTCCTAGGATGAGGGATTGGACTGGAGGAGGCATGGAAGCAGGTTACTCTTTCCCTTCTCCTATGACCTTTTATCCTAATGTGTGATTTGCCTTTGTCCTGACTTGTGAGTTATTTGTAGTTCTCTATTTTTAGTATTCTTATAAGCCCCCTCAAGTTCTTTCCAGAGTGAGGTTGTAGGAGGAAGGGCTAAATTGGTAGGGTTGCCAGACTGAACAGAAAAGAAGCAGGCTGCCCCATAGTTAGGGTAAAAGTTTCCAGTGTGTGTTTGAAATTCAAGTATCACTGGACGTTCTGTAGTTCATCTGGCCGCCCCATGAATGGGTGTGCCATGTGAAATGATACGTCATGAGTGACCCAGGCTGGCAGGTCACAAGTATAAGAAAAAAGGAGCCATGTTAACCTATGTCCTGGTTTGCTTATCTCGACATGTATAATGTGAGTGGGTTATTTATGGCACCTCTGAGGGTGCTGGGGAGCCGGCTCTCTGAAGGTTCCCAGGAGCCAGTGGGCCCTGGTCAGGGGACTGTGGCTGCGGTGTGGTCTGGTCACAGAGTGAGGCCCTGGTGTGCTGAGCCTGTGAGCAGAAGAGGGGTCTTCAGGATGCTTCTTGCCACTGGAGAGAAGCAGGCTGATGCAGGGATGGAGCCTCTCCTGCTGTAAGCCCCAGTTGTGGATCTTTCCTGGGTTTTTAGCAGATGTGATGTTTCTTACGTTTCAGTAAAAGTAGAGGAGGGAGCGGTGGCGTGATGAAAAGGGAAGGAAAGAGGAGCCAGGTTCACTTGCTTTTGTCTGACCCCCGGACAGTGGAGAAAGCAGGCTCATCAGAGAACCTGCAGTGGAGACAGGTGGGACGGACAAGAGAACATGCAGGAGGACCCCTCCTCTCTCCAGGGAAGCAGGGAAGCTTTCTCAGACAGGTCACGGAAGCAAAGACAGAAGGAGTTCCAGAATTGGGGTCTCCCGCCTGGGTCTTGGACTGCACAGCCCTGCTGGGCAGGGGACTCCGCCTGGTCCACCGGCCACCTGGTTCTTCCTGTTTGAACACGACGCTCTTTTCTTTCTCCAGCAAGCCTCCTTCCACCCTGACGTCAGTGAGGAGGTGCGCACCAGAGCCTTGCGGTACGGGACGGAGTGCACCCTCGGCTACCTGGAACTCCTGGAGCACGTCTTGGTGGTGAGGAGGAGTGAGGGCCGGGTTGAGGCTGGGGAATTGCTGAGCATCCTTTCCTCAGGAAAACCCCGCATAGAGCATTGTGCAGGCTCCACTTGCAAGGCTGGGACTGGACTGAGCTGAAAAACATCTCGCACCCACGGTTCCAGCTCACAAGATACAAGCGTAGTCTGGAGGAAGGTGTGGGTTAAATCCAGAAGAACCTGGCTCTCTTGTTGTACCAAAGAGGCAAGACTAGAGAGGAAGGGGACTGGGTGGGCAGAGTGTGGGGCGAAGCAGGTGGAACACACAGAGCCACCACGGAGAAAAGGTGGGGAGGTCTCCTTAGGAAAAACCCCAGTCTACTCTGCAAGGGCCAGGAAGGCTGCTTAAAAAGCCAGACCAGCCTCTGTCACAAGTTAGAAACATTACCTGTGCTGTAGGAGACCTCCTAGCCTCTCGTGATTTCCTCCAGTCTTTGAACCAGTGGCTTAGACCACACTCACTGTGACAGTCCCCTTCGTCTGATGACCTTCCATCACACTGGTGTGGCCACATGAGCAGGGTGAAGATGTCTGAAACAGAAGGTGCTGGCAACATGAATGGCCCACCCACAAGCTCAGGCTTGCACCAGCTTACAGTTCTTAGGGTTGCGTGGCTTCCCCCTGACCCTAAAGGCTGAGCCATGGGGAACCAAGAAGTTTAGGCTGTGTGCATTTGTCCTTTCTAATCATGGGAGCCATGTCTAGAACCGAGGGAGGTCTGGGAGAGAGCTTGTTCAGGAGGCAGAGACACCCAGGAGAGACTTGACAGTGGCTCCTCTCCGTTACTTTTGCTTCTTCCCAAACCTAAAAAAAAAGATTCATCACTTTAGCATACAAGACACATGTACCGCAAAGACTGTCAAACCTTCGATTTGTTAGGCTGAAATTCTTCTCTTTTCACGAAACCACATGAGGTTAGCAGGTCTAAGGAATGATCGAAGACTCAAAGATGTTTGGCCACTTGGTTGAGGTTACTGGCTACTATTGACAGACCTAAGAACAAGTCCCACTTATTATTCTCACTGTCCCTGTTCTAGCATTTCACTGCCTTCTCCTTAAACTTAAATTACCTTCCGATGTTAAGCTTTTTAGGTCTTTTAAGGGAGCATTACTCACATTCTTGCACTGCAAGGCAGTGTCTTTACCCACTGGACCACCAGGGAAGCCTCACTTACATTCTTCACCCAGGTAACTGGTACTGTTTATTCACTAAGTCTTGTCCGACTCTTACGGATTCCATAGACTATAGCCCGCCAAGCACTTCCTATTCTTTTCAAGGCAAGAATACTGCAGTGGGTTGCCATTTCCTTCTACAGGCTATCTTCCTGACCCAGGGATCAAACCTGCATCTCCTGCATTGCAGGCGGATTCTTTATCAATTAGCCACCAGTAACTATAATCAGTGCAAAAGTATATCTTTTGTCAGAGTGGCCAGTCTAGGATTCCTAACACTGGGCTCCTAAAGCCTGAATACTTGTGAGCAGAAGTCAGTATATTGCTTGCAAACCAGAGAGAACATCTTTGCAGGTACAAGTCTGCCCCAGCGAAATCAGCTGTCTGGTGTGGGGGTTAAGAAGTGTTCAGGCTGTGAGCATGCTTAGCAGAAAGTCTGGTGTAAAGAGAATGAAGCCAGCAAGGCTTCCAAAAGATACCTTTTTCTTGATGAACCGATCTATTCTAGGCTCATGGGATCTTGTTATGTCCAAACATTAGAAGCATAGTGGAAACAATCTTAGGCTTAGGTGTGGATCCCTTGGGTTCAAATCCAGGCTCTGGCAAGTTACTAGCTGCATGACTGCCATCTATCTGGGTTTCAGTTTGCTCAAGTGTTAGACAGGAAGCTTACTAAGGATTAAGTGAGGCCATGGGGAGCCCGGGGCGCTGGCTGAGCTTACGTCTACTGCACGCTTCGTTGAAATCCTCCTGGAAGTTGCCCGTCCTGGCTGAGCAGAGTGCAGGGCTGTGACAGCAGTGCCCTCCTAGCTTCCTAGGTCAGGGCTCTCCCCTTGCCCTCCAGCCCCCCTTGTCTCTATCTTCCATGCTTTGATTTTCATTTGTTGTTTGAGCTTTGCGGTTGTACTAGTCGTGTCCAGCTTCCTAGTCTCCGCCTCCAGTTCACTGCCTTCTCCTTAAACTTAAATTACCTTCCGATGTTAAGCTTTTTAGGTCTTTTAAGGGAGCATTACTCACATTCTTGCACTGCAAGGCAGTGTCTTTACCCACTGGACCACCAGGGAAGCCTCACTTACATTCTTCACCCAGGTAACTGGTACTGTTTATTCACTAAGTCTTGTCCGACTCTTACGGATTCCATAGACTATAGCCCGCCAAGCACTTCCTATTCTTTTCAAGGCAAGAATACTGCAGTGGGTTGCCATTTCCTTCTACAGGCTATCTTCCTGACCCAGGGATCAAACCTGCATCTCCTGCATTGCAGGCGGATTCTTTATCAATTAGCCACCAGTAACTATAATCAGTGCAAAAGTATATCTTTTGTCAGAGTGGCCAGTCTAGGATTCCTAACACTGGGCTCCTAAAGCCTGAATACTTGTGAGCAGAAGTCAGTATATTGCTTGCAAACCAGAGAGAACATCTTTGCAGGTACAAGTCTGCCCCAGCGAAATCAGCTGTCTGGTGTGGGGGTTAAGAAGTGTTCAGGCTGTGAGCATGCTTAGCAGAAAGTCTGGTGTAAAGAGAATGAAGCCAGCAAGGCTTCCAAAAGATACCTTTTTCTTGATGAACCGATCTATTCTAGGCTCATGGGATCTTGTTATGTCCAAACATTAGAAGCATAGTGGAAACAATCTTAGGCTTAGGTGTGGATCCCTTGGGTTCAAATCCAGGCTCTGGCAAGTTACTAGCTGCATGACTGCCATCTATCTGGGTTTCAGTTTGCTCAAGTGTTAGACAGGAAGCTTACTAAGGATTAAGTGAGGCCATGGGGAGCCCGGGGCGCTGGCTGAGCTTACGTCTACTGCACGCTTCGTTGAAATCCTCCTGGAAGTTGCCCGTCCTGGCTGAGCAGAGTGCAGGGCTGTGACAGCAGTGCCCTCCTAGCTTCCTAGGTCAGGGCTCTCCCCTTGCCCTCCAGCCCCCCTTGTCTCTATCTTCCATGCTTTGATTTTCATTTTGTTTGTTTGATGCTTTGCTGTTGTATAGTCACTAAGTCGTGTCCAGTTCTTTGTGACCCCATGGACTGCAGCATGCCAGGCTCCTCTGTCCTCCACTGTCTCCCAGAGTTTGCTCAAACCCACGTCCATTGAGTTGGTGATGCTGTCTAACCATCTCATCCTCTTCTGTCCCCTTCTCCTTTGCCTTCAACCTTTCCCCAGCATCAGGGTCTCTTCCGGTGAGTGGTCTCTTCACATCAGGTGGTCAGAGTATTAAAGTTTCCGCTTAAGCATCAGTCCTTCCAGTGAATATTCAGGGTTGATTTCCTTTAGGATTGACTTGTTTGCGTTCCTTGCTGTCCAAGGGACTCTCAAGAGTCTTCTCCAGCACCACAATTCTGGCATCTTCCTATTACTCACATGAGGGATCCTCACTTCCCCTGTTTCCTCCAGGTCCATTTCTTGGTTCAACCATATTTTCTCCTCACTCCTGTGTCTATATCTGTGTCGTGTTGACGACTGACCCAGGGCAGTAGGTCCAGGCCCCTGCACGCCTTTGGTCTTGGCATGTGTTTAATGAGGATGTCATTAAACTACCTGGGGGTCCACTCACAGTGCCTCTCTGCCTGATCCATGAAGCTGATGGAAAGGAGGCAGCAGCCTTCAAGGCATATGGTGGAGTGAAGATGTTGCATTTCCTTTCTCCACACAAGGATAACTTAGCCCAGGGATAGGAGTTCTGTCGCCATGTGGAAGGGAAGGTGCCAGCCCTTGTCTTGAGAACTTTCTCCCAGGGGAGAAAGAAAAGGGAGCCCTCAGAGGGTCCCCTCCTTGACATCAAGCCACTTGTAGACCCTCTTCCAGTATCTGGGAACCAGGTGTGGCATTCACCAAGGTGCTTCCTCCCTCCTCCATCGCTCCTCTCCCTGCCAACCACGTGTTAGTAAACAGAAGACAAGGCTTCTTGGGGATGGTGGCTGGGGAGAATGGTTGGCCTCTTAAGTCCAGGAAGAAGGAAGTTCAAGGGTCCAGGCCTCTGTAAACATGAGCCATTCCCAGAACACATTTCTCAGAGCCATTCCCAGATTACACACTCAGAGACCCCAGCTTTATGGCCGCTTAGTGACTGTGTCGGGCTTCCCAAGTGGTGCTAGTGGTAAAGAAACTATCGGTCAATGCAGGAGACAAAAGAGATGCAGGTTTGATTCCTGGATCAGGAAGATCCCCTGGAGCAGGGAATGGAAACCCAGTCCATTACTCTTGTCAGGATAATCGCATGGGCAAGAAGCCTGGTGGGCTACAGTTCATGGTGTTGCAAAGAGTTGGATATGACTGCAGCGACTTAGCACACTCTCAGTGACTATGTCAGGCGTCAGCCCTAGTGATCATCAGCAGGTCCCTCTGGGACAGGAAGGATGCATACTGCAGGGAGACCCCTATCACGTGTGATGTGGGAGGTTTCATTGGAGGCCAGTGGTTGGCATAGGGGAGCGACCACTTGCTTGTTTTCATGGACCTGACAAACACCACTGCACTTTACAACCAGGTGTGCTTTCTGGTCTGTTTTCTATTAAGAGTTCTTCCTGGTAGTCGTTAAAGGAACAGGACTCTGAAACCTTCTGTGTTTTCAAACCTAATTTGATTGATCGTGTGGTGGTTGATATGTCTGTTAGAAGCCGGCCACCTGGATCTCTTTTCATCTTTCTATACGATTATTATCATTGTAGCCAATAGTTAAGGTAGAGATACGAATGTCCTCTTTCCCCATAGCTGTTTTGAGAATTATAGTGTGAAAAACACTGGTGCTACAATGAAATCATTAACAGGAAAAAAGCTTAATGACATGAAAATTTTTATACAGCGTAATTGGTCTCATCTTCTGCAAGAAGGCTGTTTTTGCCTCGATGGTGACAAGTGTTGATGGTTCTAACATCCAAGGCGAAAAGAATGAAATCACATCAAATGTTTGTTTTAAAAAATCTGTTCATAGATTTATTTTTGTCTCCTTTGAGACCCATACATATTTTATGAAGGGTATTTCCCAATAAAAATACAGGAAGGAAACATCCAGGGGATTATCATAAACATGAAAAATACCAGTTCTTAACTGAAAACCTCTGTTGACAGCATTCTGTCCTCTAAGTTGCAGATACTTGCAATTTCCTTGGCCCTACAACTGCAAATAAACTCACATTTCCCATCACGTGCCCTCTGTCCTGGGCTAATATGAGTCTAAGTATGAGGAAGACTGTATGGCTGGAAAGTCAAAGTGTTAGTCACTCAGTCATGTCCAACTCTTTGTGACCCCGTGGACCTGTAATCCACTAGGCTCTCCTGTCCATGGAATTCTCCAGGCAAGAATACTGGAGCAGGTTGTCATTTCCTTCTCCAGGGGAGCTTCCCAAGCCAGGGATTGAACCCAGGTCTCCTGCGTTGCAGGTGGGTTCTTTACCACCTGAGCCACAAGGGAAGCCCTCCACATGAGAGGACCATGAGCCATAAGACCGCTAAGGACAGAGCTGGTAGAGACCCCACCTGAGAAGAAATAAAGGAAATGGAAATGCACTAGTATTCACTTCAGAAAACAAAAGCCAAATTGACAATTTAGAGAAGACATCAGACTTATATGAAGATTACCTTAGGGTAGAGAAAAAGAATACTAATACTGGCTATTTGAGGATGGTGACTAAAAAAGCAGTTAAAATTAAACATTTACACACACACACACAAACCACCACCACCACCACCACCACCACCACCACCACCCTCTCACCTGACCTCGTGTCTTCCCCATCCTGCCCTCTTCCTCACTTGGAGAAAGTGTCCGCTAGTTAGAGGAATAAGCTGAGATCACTTTCAGGTGGTCTAAGGAGGTTTTTCCATCTTCTTTAGGAACTGTTTTTCTTAAATTCAGACATGTGAAAATGTGAGGGAAGGTGTCCTGCTTTGGCTTTGTTCAGTGCAAATATCCTAGAGCTAAGGTTTCTTCACCAATTTGGGCTGGTTTGTGTAGTTTTTCCCTTTTTCCGATGGTGACAAGTGTTGATGGTTCTAACATCCAAGGCGAAAAGAATGAAATCACATCAAATGTTTGTTTTAAAAAATCTGTTCATAGATTTATTTTTGTCTCCTTTGAGACCCATACATATTTTATGAAGGGTATTTCCCAATAAAAATACAGGAAGGAAACATCCAGGGGATTATCATAAACATGAAAAATACCAGTTCTTAACTGAAAACCTCTGTTGACAGCATTCTGTCCTCTAAGTTGCAGATACTTGCAATTTCCTTGGCCCTACAACTGCAAATAAACTCACATTTCCCATCACGTGCCCTCTGTCCTGGGCTAATATGAGTCTAAGTATGAGGAAGACTGTATGGCTGGAAAGTCAAAGTGTTAGTCACTCAGTCATGTCCAACTCTTTGTGACCCCGTGGACCTGTAATCCACTAGGCTCTCCTGTCCATGGAATTCTCCAGGCAAGAATACTGGAGCAGGTTGTCATTTCCTTCTCCAGGGGAGCTTCCCAAGCCAGGGATTGAACCCAGGTCTCCTGCGTTGCAGGTGGGTTCTTTACCACCTGAGCCACAAGGGAAGCCCTCCACATGAGAGGACCATGAGCCATAAGACCGCTAAGGACAGAGCTGGTAGAGACCCCACCTGAGAAGAAATAAAGGAAATGGAAATGCACTAGTATTCACTTCAGAAAACAAAAGCCAAATTGACAATTTAGAGAAGACATCAGACTTATATGAAGATTACCTTAGGGTAGAGAAAAAGAATACTAATACTGGCTATTTGAGGATGGTGACTAAAAAAGCAGTTAAAATTAAACATTTACACACACACACACAAACCACCACCACCACCACCACCACCACCACCACCACCCTCTCACCTGACCTCGTGTCTTCCCCATCCTGCCCTCTTCCTCACTTGGAGAAAGTGTCCGCTAGTTAGAGGAATAAGCTGAGATCACTTTCAGGTGGTCTAAGGAGGTTTTTCCATCTTCTTTAGGAACTGTTTTTCTTAAATTCAGACATGTGAAAATGTGAGGGAAGGTGTCCTGCTTTGGCTTTGTTCAGTGCAAATATCCTAGAGCTAAGGATTCTTCACCCATTTGGGCTGGTTTGTGTATTTTAGTTTTACTTTAGAAAAAAAATCTTCAAAACCAGAAAACCATGCCAACATTTGTGTGTCTACCATCTGTAATTAACTTTGTTAATATTTTGTCTTATTTAGTTCTGATCCTTATCTTGTTAAGAAAGAAAAAACTCTTGATAATAATTAATTTTATATCTTTTACCAATACCATTCTTTTTTTCCTCTGTTGTTTAGTTGCTAAGTCATGTCCAACTCTTTGCAACGCTATGGACTGCCAGGCTCCTCTGTCCATGGGATTTTTCCAGGCAAGAATACTAGAGTAGATTGCCATTTTTTTTCCCCAGGGTTTTTTTTTTTTTTTTTGTCCCTCCATTGAGGGACAAATAACTATCGTGATTTCAGCTTTCTTAACCTTCTATGGATCTCAGGAAAGCCCCCTGAGCTCACTGAAAGTTCATTTCCTGTGTTTCCCTGACCATCATTAGAGAAACATCAGCACATAAACACACATGCCCCCTAAACTGTTAGAAGGATTCCGGGACACCTGGCTGAATCCTTTGGGAATTTACAAATTCCACATTGAGAACCACTTCTTGGGGAAGTTTGTTTCAGGGTCCAGTTGTCAGTCTACAAACAGAGGGATCTAATTTAGGCAGAGCCCTTGTCTTGCTGCTCCGGGAGCTGCTTTATGAAGCTTTAGACGTGCCCGTTTGAGCAGTGTTGGCCTTCTGCATTTGCTGTTGGCAGGTTTGTTGTGGATGACTTCTACAGCAAGATGAGAGACAGCTGGTTGGCCTCTGCAGCAACCACAGCTCAATACTGCTACTAACCCACAATATGAGGTCTTTGACAGGGGTCGCATTACCCTCACTTTCATGAGCAGGACTTTAATTTTGTTCTCTCTGTTGCTTGCTATTAGAAATCATGTTGACTTAATTGCAAAATAAAAATAGAGCTCCTTTGCTCCTGCCGTTAAATAGTGTAGTTCTTTCCATTTCTTTAGGAGCTTTGTTTTCTTAAATTCAGACATGTGAAAATGTGAGGGAAGGTGTCCTGCTTTGGCTTTGTTCAGTGCAAATATCCTAGAGCTAAGGATTCTTCACCCATTTGGGCTGGTTTGTGTATTTTAGTTTTACTTTAGAAAAAAAATCTTCAAAACCAGAAAACCATGCCAACATTTGTGTGTCTACCATCTGTAATTAACTTTGTTAATATTTTGTCTTATTTAGTTCTGATCCTTATCTTGTTAAGAAAGAAAAAACTCTTGATAATAATTAATTTTATATCTTTTACCAATACCATTCTTTTTTTCCTCTGTTGTTTAGTTGCTAAGTCATGTCCAACTCTTTGCAACGCTATGGACTGCCAGGCTCCTCTGTCCATGGGATTTTTCCAGGCAAGAATACTAGAGTAGATTGCCATTTTTTTTCCCCAGGGTTTTTTTTTTTTTTTTGTCCCTCCATTGAGGGACAAATAACTATCGTGATTTCAGCTTTCTTAACCTTCTATGGATCTCAGGAAAGCCCCCTGAGCTCACTGAAAGTTCATTTCCTGTGTTTCCCTGACCATCATTAGAGAAACATCAGCACATAAACACACATGCCCCCTAAACTGTTAGAAGGATTCCGGGACACCTGGCTGAATCCTTTGGGAATTTACAAATTCCACATTGAGAACCACTTCTTGGGGAAGTTTGTTTCAGGGTCCAGTTGTCAGTCTACAAACAGAGGGATCTAATTTAGGCAGAGCCCTTGTCTTGCTGCTCCGGGAGCTGCTTTATGAAGCTTTAGACGTGCCCGTTTGAGCAGTGTTGGCCTTCTGCATTTGCTGTTGGCAGGTTTGTTGTGGATGACTTCTACAGCAAGATGAGAGACAGCTGGTTGGCCTCTGCAGCAACCACAGCTCAATACTGCTACTAACCCACAATATGAGGTCTTTGACAGGGGTCGCATTACCCTCACTTTCATGAGCAGGACTTTAATTTTGTTCTCTCTGTTGCTTGCTATTAGAAATCATGTTGACTTAATTGCAAAATAAAAATAGAGCTCCTTTGCTCCTGCCTTGTCTAAATAGTGTACTTTGCTGTCAGGCCGTTCCCTTTCTTAGACCCAGAGTGTATTCAGAAGTGGTTTTCTCTTTCCCTCAAGGCTCTTCTAAAGACAGAAGTCTTTCATCACTCCACTTGTATGATTTAAGTGAATCTCCCTACCACACCCTTCACTTTTGTTTCAGCGTTATTGAGGCATAACTAAGATACAATAAACATATTTGAAGTGTTCCATTTGAGTAGTGATATTTGAATACGTCTGTAAAAACATCACCACAGTCAAAACAATGAATACATCCATTACTCTTAAAAACTTCCAGGTAACCATTGATCTGCTCTTTGTTATTATAGATTTGTTTGCATTTTGCAGACTTTTCTATAAAAGTAATCATCGAGTATGTACTCGTCTTTGGCTTCTTTTATTTGACATCAGTATTTTTCATTCCATCCACATTCTTATATGTAGCAGTAAATTGACCACTTTTATTGTTACATGGTGTTCTCTAATCTTTTCACGTGTTGATGGATGTTTGGGTTGTTTCCAGGTTTGATTGTTAGAAATAAAACTGCTGAAAGCATCCCATTTACTAGTCTTTCTGCCTATATGTTTTCATTTCTCTTGGATAAATACCTAGAAGTGGAATATTTATATCCTAGGGTGGGTATATTTTTAACTTCTCAGGAAACTACTACATTCTTTTGTACAGTGGCTATTTCCACTAGCAATATATGAGCGTTCCAATTTCTCCATGTCCCTGTGAGCACGTAGAATGGTCCATCTTTTTAATTTTAGCCATTCTAGTAAATAAGTGGTGGTATTCTATTGTGGTTTTAATTTACAACATTGAGTATCTTCTATGTACCTGTTTGTCTTCTGTATATCCTCTCAGATAAAGCATCTGTTCAGATCTTTTGCCCTTTTTAATTGGGTTTTTGTCTTACTATTGAACTCTTAGAGTTCTTTGTATTTCCTAGGCATGAGTTCTTGGTCATGTCACTGAAAAAATTAATAATCGAAGAAAGAAATGAAACATTTTATTCAAGCCAACCTGAAGATTATAACCTGAGAGACAGTCTCTGAGAGAACTCTGAGAACTGCTTCAAAGAAATAAGTGGAAAGGTGGGAATTGGGATATATGTGGTCTTAGCAAAGGGGGTTCATGCAACAGGCACTCATCTCAGGAGAAGGTTGCTCCTAGTCACGAGAAACAGACACTTGGTTAATGATTTTAGTGCTTTCTACATATGGGAAGATGCAGGAATCCAGGTTCATTTGTTAAATCTCTTGAAAATATCTATTTGTCTGAGGACCAGTCTGTTCCGTTTTCCTTGAACACAAGTGCCCCATGCTGATCTTCACCCTATTTCTTTCACGGTGTATTGTAGGTCAATAGCTATAGCTGGTAATGACTTAATCCTTGTAGACCTGGGTGGTGGGCAACAGTCTTTATTTGACACTCCCTTCCCTTTTAGTTTTCACTACAACCAGAGATTGGAAGGCATTTTGCAACCAGTTTGTTCCACGACACTGGAAATGCTCATCCCCGGGTCAGGCCAGGGTTTTGTCGCTGAGCCACTCAGTGTGCTGTTACTGGACCAGGCTTCGTCGACTGTAAACAAAGGCCTCTGGACCACCTGTTTTACTAGTCTGTGTGGTTCCCTCTTGTTGCTTCTTCCCGTATCACGTGTTGCACTGTTGAAGTCATTGATGTTACAGCACTGTATACTTGGTCAATCGTTTTCATTCACCTGGTCATTCTCAATTTCACCTGAGGCCCGGTCACGTATTTGGTAATGCAAGAAGTAATATTCTTATAAAATAGACAGAATACAGGTAATGTAGCTGATGACATTAATGAGGTCATAGTATTTAAGCTGAGAACTTAAGTTAGGTGTGACTCCAGTGTCTCCTCAGATCATCTAAGCAGTCAATTCTGCATTGATCCCTATCTTTAAGGAAAATGGTATATTGACATTGTACATAAAGTTCGCCAAAGATGCCCGCATGTACAATGTGAATAGGGGTTCGTGTGACCCCTTACACGATTGAAAAAGGAATTTTATCTTCTAAGAAGTTACGTGGGTGAAAGGTATTTCGTGCAGCAAGGACTAGCCGGACCAGGTTAGAGCAGAGACAACTCAGGCCATTTATTGCGACAACGCTCCCAGACGAGATTCACGTGGCCCCAAGAGACGGGGCCAGTGAATTCACGCCTGGAGATGGGATGAGGGAATTTTTATGTGGGAAGAAAAAAAGGGAGAGGGGGTTTCTTGGTGCATGTGCAGAGGCAAAGTCTTTGTTTAAGCGGAGTGCCAGTGATGAGTTAGTTGTCCTTGAGTTGTTTGTGGGTATGGGGCGAGGGTCTCGGTGACTCATGTCTGGCATACGTGCAGTTTGTGTTTTTCTAGACACAGTGGAAAGTCCTTGATGGAACGAGTTCCTTATCACTAGCTCTGTGAGATTCCCAGGCGCTGGCAGGTCGGCAGAAGGCTCTTTGTTGCTAACCTTGTAGGGCCGTCAATTTTGCAAGGCCTGTGGTGTTAACCCTCTGTTAGCCAGTTGGAATGGCGACATCAGAAGAAGAAAAATTGATCTTTATGGTTGAGCAAGTATTTCTGCTGTTGGGCAGGGCTGTTAATGTATAATGTAGATGCATAATGCCTGCTAGATGGGAGCGAGGGAGGGAGGAGGCCAGAGGGTAGAAGAAAAGCTTTTTAAGTTTAATTTTTTTTTTTTTGTCTTGCCTTAAAATGTGAAGTTTTATTTCATCAGATATATTTTCTGCAAAGAGTTTCTCTTAGGATATCACCTGTATTTTCATTTTCATAACAGTGTCTGGCAGAGGGAGACAAATATATATTAAAAAAGAAAAAAATGACAGCAATAAGAAAGAAAACAAAAAAAAAATGCAGATAAACCTTGGATAAAAATGAAAGTGCAACTAAAATATGTCTTCTATCTAAAGTATTAAACATTTAAGATGAACTGAATGCTTGTTTGCCAGTGTGTATTAGTCACTCAGTCATGTCCGACACCGTGGATTGTAGCCCACCAGGCTCCCCTATCCCTAGAATTCTCCAGGCAAGAGTACTGGAGGGCGTTTGCCATTTCCTTCTCCAAGGGATCTTCCCAACCCAGGGATCAAACTCAGCTCTCCTGCATTGCAGGCAGATTGTTTGCAAAGGTTGTCAACTTGTTTTTAGGATTATATCCCAGTGTGGGAAAAGAAAAATAATTTTCCCTCTCCTCTTCCGAGTTCTTGCTTGAGACTGCATTAACCAGAGAACAGCGAATAAAATCTTATTCAATGTGTACGCCGTGGATAAATGGTAGATACCCTAGGGGGAAAACGAGTAATTCCCAAACTGGCCTAAACCACTGGATTAAATACTGCCTTCAGGCAAAGAAAAGAAAGGTGTGTATGGTGGAAGGGGTCTGCTTGGGGTGGGTGGCCAGGAAAAGCAGGGTTAACAAGAGTAAGGTCGTTAGCAGATTGAAGTCAGAGCCTTTTTGTGTTTTTCAATTGCCTGCACTGGGTCACTGTTGCTTTGTGCAGGCTTTCTCTAATTGATGTGAATGGGGACTGCTCTTTGTTGTGGTGTGTGGGCTTCTCATTGCAGTGGCTTCTCTAGGGCATGCAGGCTCATTCATTGGAGCTGGTGGGCTCTAGAGCACAGGCTCAGTCGTTGTGGCCCATGATTTTAGTTGTTCCAAGCATGTAGGATCTCCCCTAGATGAGGGAGCAAACCCATGTCGCCTGCCTTTGTAGGCAGTTTTCTCCACTGCACCACCAGGAAGTCTAAGACAGAGCCTCCTTCATTGATAGGAGTCTCCTGAGATTTTGAGTCTGCTTTCTCTTACTGGTACTGAGAGAGAAACACCCTTACAAATAGAGGTTTCTTTTATAAATGTAAATTTTCCCTTCAGAGGATAACTTCCCTGTTTTCAGAGCATCTCCCTGGGTCTGATTTTTCTCAAAATAATCAACTGAAAGCAATCTGTATGCCAGAGCATGTCATCTTTTGGTGGCATACTTTATTTCAGCGTCCTTCTTTTGTTTGCCTGCCATCAAAGAAATTGAACTGAATGCTTGTTTGCCAGTGTGTATTAGTCACTCAGTCATGTCCGACACGTGGATTGTAGCCCACCAGGCTCCCCTATCCCTAGAATTCTCCAGGCAAGAGTACTGGAGGGCGTTTGCCATTTCCTTCTCCAAGGGATCTTCCCAACCCAGGGATCAAACTCAGCTCTCCTGCATTGCAGGCAGATTGTTTGCAAAGGTTGTCAACTTGTTTTTAGGATTATATCCCAGTGTGGGAAAAGAAAAATAATTTTCCCTCTCCTCTTCCGAGTTCTTGCTTGAGACTGCATTAACCAGAGAACAGCGAATAAAATCTTATTCAATGTGTACGCCGTGGATAAATGGTAGATACCCTAGGGGGAAAACGAGTAATTCCCAAACTGGCCTAAACCACTGGATTAAATACTGCCTTCAGGCAAAGAAAAGAAAGGTGTGTATGGTGGAAGGGGTCTGCTTGGGGTGGGTGGCCAGGAAAAGCAGGGTTAACAAGAGTAAGGTCGTTAGCAGATTGAAGTCAGAGCCTTTTTGTGTTTTTCAATTGCCTGCACTGGGTCACTGTTGCTTTGTGCAGGCTTTCTCTAATTGATGTGAATGGGGACTGCTCTTTGTTGTGGTGTGTGGGCTTCTCATTGCAGTGGCTTCTCTAGGGCATGCAGGCTCATTCATTGGAGCTGGTGGGCTCTAGAGCACAGGCTCAGTCGTTGTGGCCCATGATTTTAGTTGTTCCAAGCATGTAGGATCTCCCCTAGATGAGGGAGCAAACCCATGTCGCCTGCCTTTGTAGGCAGTTTTTCTCCACTGCACCACCAGGGAAGTCTAAGACAGAGCCTCCTTCATTGATAGGAGTCTCCTGAGATTTTGAGTCTGCTTTCTCTTACTGGTACTGAGAGAGAAACACCCTTACAAATAGAGGTTTCTTTTATAAATGTAAATTTTCCCTTCAGAGGATAACTTCCCTGTTTTCAGAGCATCTCCCTGGGTCTGATTTTTCTCAAAATAATCAACTGAAAGCAATCTGTATGCCAGAGCATGTCATCTTTTGGGGTGGCATACTTTATTTCCAGCGTCCTTCTTTTGTTTGCCTGCCTGGTTGATTCTCTTCTCATTAACAACCTTATTGAGATACAATTGTCATGTGACAGAATTTCCCAGCTAAGGCACACAATTCCTTGGTCTTCACTATATTTAAAAGTTGTGTAATTATGTCCATAATAATAATTTTAGAACGTTTTGTCACCCCAAAAAGCCTCATACTCTTTAGCCCTCCTCCTTCCCTTCACCCGTACTCCGGGCCCAAGGCAAATGCTGGCCTTTTTTCTGCCTCTGTGGTGTCCCTCTTCTGGACATTTCATATAAACAGAACCGTATAGCTTGTGGTCTTTTCTAATTGGCTTCTTTTCAGGTAGCATGGTATTTTTAAGATTCTAAAGCAAACTTTCAGGTTCCTGCTTTTTAAAGTTTTAAACCACAAGTTTTGAGTTTGTGTCCTCTGTTTAAGAAGCTAAGATCACCAAGTGTATTTTCCTGTATTTTCTTCTACGTTTTAATTCTTACAGTCAGGCTCATGCTCCACTTCTAGTTCAGCTGTGCATATAGTGTGAGAAAAGGGTCAAGTCCATTTTCTTACTTATGGCTGTCCAATTGTTCCAGTGTCATTTGTAGACAGAACCGTCCTGTCCTCAATCAGCTGACCATGTGTGTGAATCTCATTCTGGACTCTTCTGCTCCGTTGACCTGTATGTCTGTATTCCAATACCATGTTGTCTTGTCCACGACTACAACTTGATCGTGAGTCTCGAAGTCAGATACTCTAAGACTTATAGCTTCTGTCTCAAAATGGTTTAGCTGTTCTATGTCCTTTGCATTTTATATACATTTTAGAGTCATCTTGTCAATATCTGAAAAAGAAAAAGCTTGTTAGTGTTTTGACTGGGATCATGGGGAGATCTGCAAATAAGTGATATCTTAATAATCTTCTAATCAGTGACTATGGTATATTTATCCCTTTACTTAGGCCTTCTGTAATTTTTTTCAACAGTGTAGTTTCCATCATCACATCTTACACATTTGTTACCAACTTTAACAATAGGTATTTCATGATTTTTTATGCTGCTATAAATGGTATTGATTTTTTTAAATTTAATTCTCAGTTTTTTACGGCTAATATATAGAAATATAATTGGTGTGTGTCGATTGATCTTATGTCTTGTGACCTTGCTGATAAACTCATTTATCCTAGCTTTTTTTTTTTAAACACATGCCTTAGAAATTTCTACACAGACATTCACGTTATTTATAAGCAAAGACAACTGTACTTCATTCACTTGTTCACTCATACACAGATTTGTACTGAGGTAATGTCTGCATGGGGACATGTGTAGGTAAGTCCTAGAGTGGGGAAATGAGAAAAACAGAACAGCTGAACTCAGAAGAGTACCAAATATAAAATTTAGAAGATTGCAAGAGGAAGGAGGGTAGGGATAGATGCCTGGGAAGTGATGCTCAAGAATCTTTGTCTAATCAGTTCAAGTGTATAACATAATGTCTTCTATGCACTGGTGTGTCTGGGGCTGGTCACTGTGTAACCCCATGAACTCACCCAACCCCAGATTCTTCACCAAGCTTCTTTTAAAGTCCTCTTATAGTTGGGGACTTCAAAAGACATGTTTTTCTACACTCATGAGATAGAGTATGATACCTGGCCACATGAAAAGGCTATAGGACGCCAAAAAAGAGAATTAAAATTTCATGAATACCTGCTGTGTTCCAGGCACTATGCAAGATACTTCTCATGTGTTATTCCATTTGATGTTTATGACACTCCCTAAGAAGTAAGCATTATCCCAGTTTTACAGATAAGAAAGCAGGCTCTGAGGGGGTTTAGTTATCTACCCATTGTCACAAACCAGGGGCAGGTGAAGCCAGGTTTGAAACACAAGTTTAATGAAAGCCAAGGTCATGCTTTGTCTGCTGCTCAGAGGCTCCACAATTACCCATAGGGAGATAGTGGTGGTGCTTTCTTCCTGAATGTCTTAGCATTTCTAAATTTTACGATGACCTCTGTAAAGCGTGGGTAAGAGATGCATAAAAGAATACTGACAGAAGAAACTTTTAAGACTAGGGAGGAGCAAGATGGTGTAAGTCAGATATGAATCCATAGGGGAGGATGGTAGGGAGCTGTCATCCATTTCCTAGTTCTATTGTTGAATGAATTGAAGAAGAAATCAGCTGAGGATGTCCTTTAAATTTGATTAGGGTTAGAGTTTATAGGATCCTTTTTAAAATCATAAAAAAGGGGGGAAAAAAAACCAATTGAAAACCCCTTTAAGCTAGGTTTAAAAGAAGGAAAATGCATAGGACTTCTCCCAGGAGAACTTGCAGTCAAATCCCTGGAAATGAGTTGTCCTTTTTGGAACAGCCATCCTGTGAGGATTTTTGTCTCCAAGACCCCACCTGAGTTACACGTGTTTTCTGTCCCCGTGTTTGCTTTGTCACAAGCACCAGCTGACTGGTGGCCCTGGGCTTTTATGTTCATTCGAGCATTCTCACACTTCAGCTAATTTTTCACGCATAGATTTGTTTTAGGTTCAAACCAAAGGACAACTAAAACTTCATCTCCCGCATGATCTTAGGGAAGTAGGTCAGAAAGACCTCAGGAAAACCCCTGGTTTTCAACTTTTCATTTCTCATGTAAGGAGACCAAAGGCCAGTGAGTCTTAGGTGTTTCCTCTAAGTTTCTGGAGCCACCCAGTGACAGAGTTGCAACTTCAAACCAAGGTGTCCAGCTCTGCGTCCACCAGCAAGAGTGGGCTTTCTGTCACAGTGGCTGCCATCTGCCTTAAGTGCTTGACTTGTTCTTCACCTGCAGATTCTTCAGAAACCAACCCCAGAACTCAAGCACCAGCTGGCTGCTTTCTCCAAGCGTGTGGCCGGCGCTGTGACCGAGCTCATCCAGGCAGCGGAGGCCATGAAAGGTAGGCTGGATTCTCGCATGTCGTCCCGTGGGCCAGGCTCGACAGCCAACTGAGCAGAGAGAATGTGCAACAAACACCAGCCTTTTCTTGACAAACGCAGTAAGAAGGAATAGAGCGAGTGACTTTGTAAAAGCAAACAGGAGTCGAGTTAGACTTTTAAGTAATATCCTCCTGAAACAAGCCTTTTCTCCAGGCTTGGTATGAAGTGCTTCAAGTTAAACTTTTCCCTTCTCTTCAGAGAGAGCGATGTGACCCTCAAGAGTGGACCCAGTAACATATTTTTTAGTACCTGCTGTCCATTTCTCATCTGTATTTTTCTTTGAATATTTGTTCTCATTTAAATGATATACTTCATGTTTAGAAATGGTATTATCTGGGTACATTGTTTATATACCCCTTTGTGGTTACATAGAAACAATCAACTTACCCAGTAAGGGTTTTTTCATCAATTTCCCTTTGTTTGCATTGAGGAGAATGGCTATTCTTTTCTGGGAATTTACAAGAATGAGTTCCCAGAAGAGAATGACACATCTCTGTGCTCAGCATGAGCTCAATTCTCCTGAGGATGCTGACTTGCATTCACAAGCTTTAAGTTATAAGACAGAGTAACACTCAAGCTGGCCTTGGTCTATAAAATCTCAACTTTTGAAGCTCTCATTGATGACCGCTTCTGTGGTCCTCTGTATAGCTCATTTGGAAAGCCAGCATCAGACAGGAGGCTTCTGCACCCAGCTGATCTCCATGAGAGCTGCGGAGAACATCCCTTAGGACAGTGCAGCTGGTCAGCTTATGGAGCATCCCTGCGTGCAAATCTCGATATTGTTTTTAATTATATCACTTCACTGAGGTCTACAGTTACCAAGAATGAACCTCTTTGGACTGATTTCAGGAACAGAGTGGGTAGATCCCGAAGACCCCACCATCATTGCAGAAACAGAATTATTGGGGGCTGCGGCATCCATTGAGGCTGCTGCTAAGAAGTTAGAGCAACTGAAGCCAAGAGCCAAACCAAAAGTGAGTGTCCTTGTGCAACCGCTTGTCTGCTGTCAGTGGGTCTTCCGGTGGATGGCTGTGAGTAGACCCAGCTGGGCTCCAGAGAGCTTACGTCCTTCCCTGTGGCTGGACTAGCAAACTGCAAACCTATTGTACCTGCTGAGCACCATTTTACAGGGTGTGGGGAAAAACCCAAGGAGATGTCTTTCAGGTTAACCACCCTAAGAAATACCTTTGGGTATCCAGAGGGTGAATCCAGGTATTTCTTGAAACAAAATCTTGATTTTTTTTTTTCACTATTACATGAAGCAGGTGTTGGATGTTTTCTACAGAAAGCCCTGTAACTGAATGTGAGTCTGTCACCCTGTAGTTTTCTAGTTTCCATCATACTTTTTACCAAAAGTAGCATTTCTGGGCCTCTCCTTTTCATAAAATCAATAAGAGATCAAGGTGAACCTCAAAAGTGGACCCAGTAACAGATTTTTTTTTAGTACGTGCTGGAGACTGGTGGGCTGGTATGTTTCCTCCATCTGTGTTTGTCATCTAGATAAATGTTGAGAACTTAATTATGGTAAGTGTGTGTTAAGAGAAAGTCATTTAGAGCAAAGACATGCTTTAAGATAGGACAGCAGAGGACCATTAATACATAAAAGATGGTGCCCTGGTGCTCAGCATGAGCTCAATTCTCCTGAGGATGCTGACTTGCATTCACAAGCTTTAAGTTATAAGACAGAGTAACACTCAAGCTGGCCTTGGTCTATAAAATCTCAACTTTTGAAGCTCTCATTGATGACCGCTTCTGTGGTCCTCTGTATAGCTCATTTGGAAAGCCAGCATCAGACAGGAGGCTTCTGCACCCAGCTGATCTCCATGAGAGCTGCGGAGAACATCCCTTAGGACAGTGCAGCTGGTCAGCTTATGGAGCATCCCTGCGTGCAAATCTCGATATTGTTTTTAATTATATCACTTCACTGAGGTCTACAGTTACCAAGAATGAACCTCTTTGGACTGATTTCAGGAACAGAGTGGGTAGATCCCGAAGACCCCACCATCATTGCAGAAACAGAATTATTGGGGGCTGCGGCATCCATTGAGGCTGCTGCTAAGAAGTTAGAGCAACTGAAGCCAAGAGCCAAACCAAAAGTGAGTGTCCTTGTGCAACCGCTTGTCTGCTGTCAGTGGGTCTTCCGGTGGATGGCTGTGAGTAGACCCAGCTGGGCTCCAGAGAGCTTACGTCCTTCCCTGTGGCTGGACTAGCAAACTGCAAACCTATTGTACCTGCTGAGCACCATTTTACAGGGTGTGGGGAAAAACCCAAGGAGATGTCTTTCAGGTTAACCACCCTAAGAAATACCTTTGGGTATCCAGAGGGTGAATCCAGGTATTTCTTGAAACAAAATCTTGATTTTTTTTTTTCACTATTACATGAAGCAGGTGTTGGATGTTTTCTACAGAAAGCCCTGTAACTGAATGTGAGTCTGTCACCCTGTAGTTTTCTAGTTTCCATCATACTTTTTACCAAAAGTAGCATTTCTGGGCCTCTCCTTTTCATAAAATCAATAAGAGATCAAGGTGAACCTCAAAAGTGGACCCAGTAACAGATTTTTTTTTAGTACGTGCTGGAGACTGGTGGGCTGGTATGTTTCCTCCATCTGTGTTTGTCATCTAGATAAATGTTGAGAACTTAATTATGGTAAGTGTGTGTTAAGAGAAAGTCATTTAGAGGAAAGACATGCTTTAAGATAGGACAGCAGAAAGGACCATTAATACATAAAAAGATGGTGCCCTGGTGCTGTCCAGAGGGGAAAAACCCAACCGTGTAAAGAAACCGTAATTCTATCTCCCCCACAGCTGTCTTCACCAAGAATATGGTGGAACCAAAGAGAGCCTCTTTATCTTTTCTGTTCAAACAAGTCCTTACTAATACTTACAACTTGACCTCCCCTCCAAGGACTCACATATATTAGGAGGTAAAATTTAACTCTTCCTCTCAAAAAGAAATTGGACCTCCCCACCCAGTGTAGGTATACCTAAAAATGCACCTTTTTTTTTTTTTTTTTTAACTGAAGGGTGGAGTTTAAGTACTAGAACATATCAAAGTACTCAAAAGCAGTACCTGGGCTGATGATGTTTGTAAAGTAGACATGAGCACATAGTGAATCTCGTGAGTTTGCCAACATTCATCACACCTGGGAATTCTGAGAGCCAGTCTCCTGATTGTCACTCTAAACTCGGTAAAAGCACTTTTAGAATTTCTCATCAGGATTGTACTTTATGAGTTTTGGCTCCTGGATTTTGAGTTTGCTAGAGTCCTTTTTATCAGCCTTAACCTGAGGGTCTTAGGTCGTCTGAGATGGTCCAGGTTTTTCTCAGCACACTTCAACTCCGTCTGCTGGGTCTGGCTTTATTTCTGCTTTGTAAAATAAGTTCAGTGTGAGTGGAAAGCTTCTTTTAGCTAAGAAGCCGGCAGCCATTAACTGAGATTTTTGAGGCTTTATATTTATTTCATTTTCCTGTTCCTTCTCTAATTGACCACACAGTTTCCTCTCCTCTGGGGAAATCATCTGTCTACTAGTGCTGCCGCCACATCAGCCGACGCTCTTTCTCCTGGAGAATTAATCTGGCGCTAATTTACACTGATCCTTCTTAACTCTAAGAGCTGCTGTCTCAGTCCCTCTCCTGTTGTCCTTTGCAGAATCTTTCTGAGCTCTGTCTATCTCTTTTTTAGTACGTGCTGGAGACTGGTGGGCTGGTATGTTTCCTCCATCTGTGTTTGTCATCTAGATAAATGTTGAGAACTTAATTATGGTAAGTGTGTGTTAAGAGAAAGTCATTTAGAGGAAAGACATGCTTTAAGATAGGACAGCAGAAAGGACCATTAATACATAAAAAGATGGTGCCCTGGTGCTGTCCAGAGGGGAAAAACCCAACCGTGTAAAGAAACCGTAATTCTATCTCCCCCACAGCTGTCTTCACCAAGAATATGGTGGAACCAAAGAGAGCCTCTTTATCTTTTCTGTTCAAACAAGTCCTTACTAATACTTACAACTTGACCTCCCCTCCAAGGACTCACATATATTAGGAGGTAAAATTTAACTCTTCCTCTCAAAAAGAAATTGGACCTCCCCACCCAGTGTAGGTATACCTAAAAATGCACCTTTTTTTTTTTTTTTTTTTAACTGAAGGGTGGAGTTTAAGTACTAGAACATATCAAAGTACTCAAAAGCAGTACCTGGGCTGATGATGTTTGTAAAGTAGACATGAGCACATAGTGAATCTCGTGAGTTTGCCAACATTCATCACACCTGGGAATTCTGAGAGCCAGTCTCCTGATTGTCACTCTAAACTCGGTAAAAGCACTTTTAGAATTTCTCATCAGGATTGTACTTTATGAGTTTTGGCTCCTGGATTTTGAGTTTGCTAGAGTCCTTTTTATCAGCCTTAACCTGAGGGTCTTAGGTCGTCTGAGATGGTCCAGGTTTTTCTCAGCACACTTCAACTCCGTCTGCTGGGTCTGGCTTTATTTCTGCTTTGTAAAATAAGTTCAGTGTGAGTGGAAAGCTTCTTTTAGCTAAGAAGCCGGCAGCCATTAACTGAGATTTTTGAGGCTTTATATTTATTTCATTTTCCTGTTCCTTCTCTAATTGACCACACAGTTTCCTCTCCTCTGGGGAAATCATCTGTCTACTAGTGCTGCCGCCACATCAGCCGACGCTCTTTCTCCTGGAGAATTAATCTGGCGCTAATTTACACTGATCCTTCTTAACTCTAAGAGCTGCTGTCTCAGTCCCTCTCCTGTTGTCCTTTGCAGAATCTTTCTGAGCTCTGTCTATCTCTGAATTCTGCTTTCCCTCTGTCCAGCTATTGATTTATCTCATGATTCTTGATCTGAAAAACAAGGTCGTTGGAGTTCCTCCCCCATGGAATTAGTGATATAACAAATGAATGAGATAATTTAGGGACAGTAATTGACATATGGTAAGATATAGTAAGCAGTCACAATAGTTTGGTATAACTATTACCAAAAATAAACTTCTGGAGCTTTAATCTACTACCTCCTAGGAGAATCTCTAACATGCAAATTATTCCATGGATCCATGAACTTACGGCTTTAGCAAAAAAAAAAAAAAAAAATCTCATGTTGATTGAGTACCAAGCATGTTTTAGTCCATCTTCTAGGTATTTTACGTAAATTAACTCATCTGGTTCTCACAAGTCCACCAGGCAGCATTGTTTGCATCCCTGTTCTAGAGATGCAGAATCAGGGACAAATTACTTGCCAGTCAGATGGGCTCAACCAAGCTGCAGGCAGCATTTGCATGGGCTATGAGTGGCAGTCTCAGCCCATGCCAGTCCTCTGGGCCTACCCAGTGTCAGAAACCCTGGTGCTATCCCACGGGGGACGTTTTTGGTTTACCCATACCCCTTGAGCTGTTGATCCTACCTCTTTGAATCTGTCCCGAGTAGGGAAATCCAGAGAGGAAGAAAGTTTTGTGTACATGAGAGGGTTGCTCCTTTCATCCTTGTTCATAGTAGCCAGAATATACAGAGATGACCTGAGTGTTTCATTGAAGGACATGTATGTAGCTGTTCAGAATAAGGGTTGATCAGACTGTGTAGCATGAAGAAGTTGCTCCTGACATAATATTAACTGGAAACAAGATGTGGAATCATGTACTCAGTATGATCACAACTCTATTAAAAGAAGCACTTGGGAGTAAAGGAGACAGGTGGGCAATGTACAAGAATGATGATGGGCTTAGAGTGGTAGGAGGGTCCATGTCTTAAAATTTCATAAGACAATGTTTTAAAAATAATAGCACTTACAAATTATTAATGACTGCTTCCCTGGGCCAGTGCACATTCCCCTACACTGCCCCAGGATCACCCAGCCTTTCTGTTTAAAGCATGGGCTTTTATGGAAATTCAAGGTCCTGGTTGACCTAAGTGTGGACTTGAGTCCTTCCTTGAGGATGCCTGTTCTACGTCACTCCCATCTTTGTGTTAGGGAGCACTTGGCCCTTCCCCGATCCTTAAAATCACCAGAGGTCTCACTCCACCCAGTGACTCCTGCCACACAGAGTATGTCACCTGTAAAACTGTTTTGAAGAATCCATCAACCTAAGCCAGTGTTTGTGCCGGTCTGGGAGTGCCGTCTGCTCTGTGGTCATAACTGCATGGAGTAAAATTTCTTGACTTCAAGAAGGAATTTCTCCCCAGCTGAAAAAGAAAAAGTCCCAATCTGACATCAAAAATCAGTCTTTTGAGACCAACCCGTTCTTCCTATCCCCTTCCAAAACTAAAGTCAATCAGTAATTGGAGATCCTCAGGGTTCTGTAAATAAGCCATTGCTGCTACACCTTTATCCGTGTTAACTCTACACAAAGCCCCGGGTACCCACGGCTGGGTGAATATCTTTGCTTCTGTCCCTGGGGAGCAGCTACACTGCTTGGAGTCTGGGGAGTCTGGGGGATGGCAGTGTTTTTATTTCCATTGTTCTGCCCACCACATTCTCAGGGTGTCCCTTTTAAAAGTAGAGTGGTCCCACATTTGTGAAGATGATTCCTAGTGTATTCCCACCTTGGGCCCTTAACAATGTAAGCACCTCTTTTTGCCTGGAATCACCCAGACTCAAATAAGAAATTGGCGTCATTGGATCTACCATTCTGCTTGGGAAGATGGTATAAAGGCAAAATGAGAATGTCCGTGAGCCCTGGTGCACGTGCCTAGGATACTGCTGACAATGCCGTTTCCATACCCACAGACACACCTGTGCTCCACAGACAGGTGACAGAGGCGCCGCAGCGGCGCCTGCCCCACCGCGACTGCGGCCTGCAATGTTGGGCCCGTTCTCAGCTCAGTCAGACCTGGATGCCTTTCTGCAGGCCTCTGTGTGATATGTTTGATATATTAGGTTGTTATTTAATCCAACTATATATCAAACATATTCCTACAGTGTCTTGCCCTGTCTCCGGGGGTTCCTAATATAGCTTATAAAGAATGTAGCTTATAAGGAAAGAAGATGTTAGAACCACAAGTAGATCCAGAAGATGGACTACTCATTCCATCTCTTTGTTATATTCCATTTCTTCTTGAAGCATTTAAAACCTGCATCCCTGCTGCTAGATTCTTTAACTATAGAGACAAATAATTACTATTTATGTTTCCTAAGAGCTTGAGATATTATGTACAGCTTAGTTTTGTTTTGTTTTTTAAGGAATTTTCATAGTTTTATATCTTAGCAGTTAGACTGCACTGAGATAATCTAGTGTCACATTTCTTCTGTTTTCTTTTTTAACACCAAAAGTATGTTTATTTGGGGGTATAGTCAATTAACAATTTTGTGATAGTTTCAGGTGAACAGTGAAGAGGCTCAGCCGTACATATACATGTATCCATTCTCTCCCAAATCCCCCTCCCATCCAGGCTAGTACATAACACTGAGCAGAGTTCCATGTGCTGTACAATAGATTTTTGTTTGTTCTCCATTTCAAACATGGCAGTGTGTACAGTTTAATTTTGTGCAGTGATGAATCCTAAAGGATGTGCTCAGTGGGGGAAAACCCATGTTTGTGATACAGGATAAGGATTATAGCCTCCAGACCCATCTAAAGATTTATATATCATCCTTTTAAAAGTAGAGTGGTCCCACATTTGTGAAGATGATTCCTAGTGTATTCCCACCTTGGGCCCTTAACAATGTAAGCACCTCTTTTTGCCTGGAATCACCCAGACTCAAATAAGAAATTGGCGTCATTGGATCTACCATTCTGCTTGGGAAGATGGTATAAAGGCAAAATGAGAATGTCCGTGAGCCCTGGTGCACGTGCCTAGGATACTGCTGACAATGCCGTTTCCATACCCACAGACACACCTGTGCTCCACAGACAGGTGACAGAGGCGCGCAGCGGCGCCTGCCCCACCGCGACTGCGGCCTGCAATGTTGGGCCCGTTCTCAGCTCAGTCAGACCTGGATGCCTTTCTGCAGGCCTCTGTGTGATATGTTTGATATATTAGGTTGTTATTTAATCCAACTATATATCAAACATATTCCTACAGTGTCTTGCCCTGTCTCCGGGGGTTCCTAATATAGCTTATAAAGAATGTAGCTTATAAGGAAAGAAGATGTTAGAACCACAAGTAGATCCAGAAGATGGACTACTCATTCCATCTCTTTGTTATATTCCATTTCTTCTTGAAGCATTTAAAACCTGCATCCCTGCTGCTAGATTCTTTAACTATAGAGACAAATAATTACTATTTATGTTTCCTAAGAGCTTGAGATATTATGTACAGCTTAGTTTTGTTTTGTTTTTTAAGGAATTTTCATAGTTTTATATCTTAGCAGTTAGACTGCACTGAGATAATCTAGTGTCACATTTCTTCTGTTTTCTTTTTTAACACCAAAAGTATGTTTATTTGGGGGTATAGTCAATTAACAATTTTGTGATAGTTTCAGGTGAACAGTGAAGAGGCTCAGCCGTACATATACATGTATCCATTCTCTCCCAAATCCCCCTCCCATCCAGGCTAGTACATAACACTGAGCAGAGTTCCATGTGCTGTACAATAGATTTTTGTTTGTTCTCCATTTCAAACATGGCAGTGTGTACAGTTTAATTTTGTGCAGTGATGAATCCTAAAGGATGTGCTCAGTGGGGGAAAAAAACCCATGTTTGTGATACAGGATAAGGATTATAGCCTCCAGACCCATCTAAAGATTTATATATCATTTTAGTTCAGTTTTACTCTCATCTTCAATTTAAAAATTAGTAATTTTCACCATCAAGTCTTCGGCAAAAATTCAAGCACAAATCAACTCTCTGTAATGTTCCTTTCCACCCACAGTAACAAAATGTATAAACCACACCATCCAAACCAAATGTATGGATGGTGAGTCACTGGGCTTTATATAAACTTTGGAGGACTAAGTATATCTAATAAAGATAACGCAGTATGGATTATACTCTGTCTGTTCAGTTTCCTGTTATAGGTTAACTTGTCACTAGAGGTTGATAATATTTAGAATATGCCGACAGTCAGCAAGCAATTCCATAGCCTAATTGGGTGCAACAGGAAGTTTGGGATCATGAACCATTTTTTCCTGGCATGTAACAGCCTTTCTTAGTTGGCTTTGACCTCCTCCTCCTCCTCAAAGAGCCTGTGAAGGGTATGTGAATTCATTCTCACACAACTAAAGACTTAGAGCTCTACTTTCTGAAAGGGGAACTCTTGTGCTAATGGCTCTGAATTTTGGAGCAAAGAGGAAGTGCTCTTGTAAAGGACACTCCTGAGGATGCAAACACTACCCCACACAGGTAGGTAGCGAGCCAGTGGTGTGAACAGGTAGGTCAGGAAAGCCTCTCCTGGTGGGTTCTCAGAGCCATCCTAAGGCTGCTGACAGGGACTGCCTAGAGACAGGTCACAGCAGCAGCAGAGAGATGGTGGCACAGGGGAGGGGGATACGGGGCTGGGGTCCCGCTTCCAGAGGTAGGAGGTGGAGCCTACCCCTGGGATCCTCCTCCACTGAGAGTGGCGGCTGTGCCCTAGATCTCTCAGTCAGTTTCCAAGACACTGCCACAGTCAACGTGACCTTCATTCAGCTAGGTGGCATTGTTTTGAGTTGCAAGTCCGTTCAAGTTGTTGGACGAAAATGACAGGTTGTCATGGAAAAGCAACAGCAAGCTGTTCTGCCTAACAAAAAAGCACAGTTGAAAAGGATTGGAAGTTTGAAGCCCATACATTAGAACTGATGTGTGTTTTGGGGGTACATCTTATGATGGACCAGCAGGTTCTACTGATTAGTCGCGCAATTGGGAAAAGGCAACCAGGTGTTCAGGGAGGAGAAGGATGCAGCCTGGCCAGACCGTGGGCATTGAGCTCATCTGCCACTAGCTGCCTCCAGGCCAGGAGACCTGAGGTGGGGGAAGAATGAGGGCCCTCCAGCTAGCACTGTTCCCACGCGACTCCCCATCAGGTCAAGCAGTGGGTCTCTCAGACCCTCCTCAGACACACACACGATTCATGTCACGTGAGTTTCCAGTGTAACGGATGTACCTGATGAAGTGTTTGGAAAAATTCTGTCATCTGTTCTTCCTCCATGCTCCCTAGATAGACACTCGAGTGCCTTTATATATATTTTTGAGAGTTTGACACATCTTTAAGAATTTCTCTGTCAAACAGAAGTGGCAATTAGTAGATTCTGATAAAGGATGGATGGATAGATACCTATAGAATAAACCTAGGGGAAAGAAAAAACAGACGTAGCAGTTGGAAGATTATTCCGGTAATATTAAAAAATAGAATGGTGGCCACTGTGGGAAAACTTCTCCCAAGATCCTAAGCCCACAGGCTCAGACTTTGTTCATAGATGCTGCAGGAACATGTAGTTATTTCACATCTGGATGGAGGCTGGTCCCTTCTCAGGTTGCCGGCATGACCATTTAGCAGCGCTTTCTCTCTGTCATCTGCTTTGTCTGTTGACTGTTTCCCTGGAGTCTCCATTGGGACCAGGTCAACCTGGGAAAAGCAGACCAGCCAACCAGCACTGGTCACTTGGCAGTTCCCGTGGTTCTGAGAAGTTTCCCTTTTTCTTAGGACTCGTAAATGTGGTGGTCCTAAAGACAATTCACCTGTGGGTCCTCCAGAAGAGAAGCTGACCTGGCTCGCATACAGTTCAGGTCTATGGGTAGAAGTAAGTTCTCCCCTCAGGCACCTCTCAACTCAGAATCAGAAGCAAACTGGTAGTGGCCAGACTCGCTGCCAAACCAAGGAATAGGGCTGCCTGTTCTACTCAGCCTTCCACCTGGCAGGAAAATGCGTCACTCGTGTTGTGGAAGTTCTTGGTGTTGGCCTTCTGTTTTATCTCTTGAGGACATTTAAATTATATGCAAAGGTTCACACTTTAAAAAAGTTATACCCTGGGCCTCCCTGGTGGTCCAGTGGGTAGAGTCCACCTTGCAGTGCAAGGGGCACCAGTTGGATCCCTGGCCTGGGAAGATCCCACATGCTGTAGAGCAGCTGAACCGTTGTGTCCAATTACAAGCCAATGCTCTGGATTGAGAGAGACCACTCAATGGGAGGCCCACACGTGCCAAAGAATAAAAAAGATAGATGAAAATAAATATAAATAGAAGAGTCATGATGGGGAAAAGAAAAAAAAAGTTTTTTAACAGCTGATGTGATATGACTTGTCTTTAATTGTAAGCGTTCTATATGACTTTCAGTGACAGAGGAAAAGGAATGATACCTGACTGTAAAGATGGTGCCATGAGTTGAAATCTGGTTTTCGTGGCCAGTTGTGAGAGAGATGACCATGGTGCTTATCTGCTCTCAGCAAGGTGATCCCTCAAAGGAGGTTTTCAGAGAGGGAGGTTGAAGTGGCTAGTGACCCTTAGGCCATCTCCTGTGGTTGTCTTTAGCTCCATTGGGGAAGTGACACAATGTTGCAGGGATGGAATTCACAAGAGAAAGGGCAAGAAAGAGGACCACCGATGGAAACATTCTTCCTCTGCCAGGCGCATGCCCGGGGACTTGTCTGGGAGGATGGGCTTGGTGGAGGATGGTAAAGATCCTGCAGGAAGGAGGCTGAAAGAGAGAAAGGAAGAGAAAAAGACGTCTGTGCTTATTTGGGTCCACACATTCTTTTAAAAGATTTTATCCAAAATTAACATGTCAAAGCTAAAGGACCAGGAAGGTTGAGTTCACTCTCAAAATTACAAACAGAAAATGAAATGTTTGACATCTGGAAAAGGGCAGCAAATTCCCCCAAGTCACGTGGCCAGAAAGGGCAGAGCAGAAACTGAAACCCAGTTGTCCATTTCTTGGTTGTGTGTCAAGGGAGAAACTGGAAGCAGTGGCAACACTTGACACTTCGTTTATCTTTGATTTGTCTTTTGTATATGTATTGTAGGTTGTAGTCAGAAATGGCAGTGAGAATCTTTATTAGAATTAATGCTGAAGAGCAGGGTTTAGCCAGAGAAACAGACTAGCTTAACTCAAGGCCCAACAAACTATTTTTCAAGCCACAAAAAGTATATGTATTCATAGAAAACTGAAATGAATTGTGAGTAGTTATTGAGTATTTACTGTGAGTCAGTTATGCACTGTGTATATTAATCATTTTAACAGCCATATTGAATAAGTAGGCGAGAAGGTAGGTTAAGAAAATGAATGAATTGCCACAAAGATTAAAGTTCTTCAGAATGTTTACTGGATTGAGAGAGACCACTCAATGGGAGGCCCACACGTGCCAAAGAATAAAAAAGATAGATGAAAATAAATATAAATAGAAGAGTCATGATGGGGAAAAGAAAAAAAAAGTTTTTTAACAGCTGATGTGATATGACTTGTCTTTAATTGTAAGCGTTCTATATGACTTTCAGTGACAGAGGAAAAGGAATGATACCTGACTGTAAAGATGGTGCCATGAGTTGAAATCTGGTTTTCGTGGCCAGTTGTGAGAGAGATGACCATGGTGCTTATCTGCTCTCAGCAAGGTGATCCCTCAAAGGAGGTTTTCAGAGAGGGAGGTTGAAGTGGCTAGTGACCCTTAGGCCATCTCCTGTGGTTGTCTTTAGCTCCATTGGGGAAGTGACACAATGTTGCAGGGATGGAATTCACAAGAGAAAGGGCAAGAAAGAGGACCACCGATGGAAACATTCTTCCTCTGCCAGGCGCATGCCCGGGGACTTGTCTGGGAGGATGGGCTTGGTGGAGGATGGTAAAGATCCTGCAGGAAGGAGGCTGAAAGAGAGAAAGGAAGAGAAAAAGACGTCTGTGCTTATTTGGGTCCACACATTCTTTTAAAAGATTTTATCCAAAATTAACATGTCAAAGCTAAAGGACCAGGAAGGTTGAGTTCACTCTCAAAATTACAAACAGAAAATGAAATGTTTGACATCTGGAAAAGGGCAGCAAATTCCCCTAAGTCACGTGGCCAGAAAGGGCAGAGCAGAAACTGAAACCCAGTTGTCCATTTCTTGGTTGTGTGTCAAGGGAGAAACTGGAAGCAGTGGCAACACTTGACACTTCGTTTATCTTTGATTTGTCTTTTGTATATGTATTGTAGGTTGTAGTCAGAAATGGCAGTGAGAATCTTTATTAGAATTAATGCTGAAGAGCAGGGTTTAGCCAGAGAAACAGACTAGCTTAACTCAAGGCCCAACAAACTATTTTTCAAGCCACAAAAAGTATATGTATTCATAGAAAACTGAAATGAATTGTGAGTAGTTATTGAGTATTTACTGTGAGTCAGTTATGCACTGTGTATATTAATCATTTTTAACAGCCATATTGAATAAGTAGGCGAGAAGGTAGGTTAAGAAAATGAATGAATTGCCACAAAGATTATGTTCTCAGAATGTTACTGTGTCCAAGCTCATACTGCTTGCCATGTAACATGCCAGTGATTCAAGAGATGACATGTTGGGGCAGAGAATAGCAGCTGTATTTGGAAATCCAGCAGACTAAGAAGATGGTGGACTAGTGTCCCAAAGAATCATCTTCTCTGAGTTAGGGTTCAGGATTCCTTGATACTAAAAGGGGAGGAGGTGTGGTTGTTGTGAGCTTCTTGGTACTAAAATCCTTTGTTCTTACAGTTGTCCATATAGGTTTGGTCACAATGTTCCTATAAACCTCAGACATGGTACGTGTTATTGTCTGTTCTATAACTTTTTGTCTCTAAATGAATAGAAAAGTTGGTGTACCTTGAGAGGTCAGTGCCTTGAGAATGGGCTAGTCTATATATTTCAGGCCATAGGCAACATTCTTAAGTTTCATAGCAAAAGCAATAGAATACAGAGGTTAAAGTAAAAGAAACAGATCCAATATAGAGTCAGTTTTGTCCCTATTACAAGAATCCGGAAAGGTCAAAAGACAGAAATGAGAAAAGGCCTCCCCTTCTCCATCCCCTTTCCACCCTCCTTGCCCTTCTCCGTCAGCACAACAGAAATCTCAAAGTCTCTCCCGAGCATGGGAAGCAGGTAGTGAGGGAGTCGGCCCAAAGTGTGACCTTTGCCCAGCGGGATCTCACCAGACCTCTCACTGTGTAAAAAAGGATATCTGGAGAAGATCACCACACAGGATAAAGGCCAGAAAAAGTATGCTTAGACTTTTCTCAAAGTTATCAAAAAGCCAAAGCTAGAGTCTGCTAGACGATCCAAGAAGGACGGTTGATGAGAACCTTGGTGACCTGACCAGTAGTCTTTTAGAATTGAGGGGACTGGGAAAAGAGCATTGTACAGAGGATGAGAAGATCTCAGCGGCTGCAACTGATGCCAGATTCTTAGCCTGCACATCTGTTACACTATTTTCTTAAGAAGTCCTCTTAGTAAAATGAGGTTGTGTTTTGAACCTGTATATGTGTGAATCAATGTCACAGACTGTGAGTGCCAGTTAATAGCATACAATTAACAGCCAATGGCATTCCACAGGGCAGGTATCAGTGCTTTGATGTGTGTGACCAATTATCCCCAGGGTTCAGGAATGGCAAGTTACTGATGGGGACACTTGCTCCATGCCTCTCCCCTTCTCTAACCATATGAATTGTCCTCTGGCTGACCTCTGGTACTCAGAGACTCATCTTAAATGGATACCTTCTCTCAGCAAACCTTTATCACATGGGCTTCTCTGCCCCATGCTGTGCTCCAGAGACGTAAATTAGATGAAACACAGTCCGTGCCCTGGAGGAGTTCATAGACTCGTGGGATTCAGCTTACTGGTGTCTGAGTCCAGGCCTGCCTTTCCCTCAGGGAGCCCATACCACCCCATCTGGCACCAGATCCTCGGTGGTCTGAGCAAGAAAGGGCTGAAGTCAATTGTTTTTTCTAATTTTGAAAAGAAAAGTTGGTGTACCTTGAGAGGTCAGTGCCTTGAGAATGGGCTAGTCTATATATTTCAGGCCATAGGCAACATTCTTAAGTTTCATAGCAAAAGCAATAGAATACAGAGGTTAAAGTAAAAGAAACAGATCCAATATAGAGTCAGTTTTGTCCCTATTACAAGAATCCGGAAAGGTCAAAAGACAGAAATGAGAAAAGGCCTCCCCTTCTCCATCCCCTTTCCACCCTCCTTGCCCTTCTCCGTCAGCACAACAGAAATCTCAAAGTCTCTCCCGAGCATGGGAAGCAGGTAGTGAGGGAGTCGGCCCAAAGTGTGACCTTTGCCCAGCGGGATCTCACCAGACCTCTCACTGTGTAAAAGAGGATATCTGGAGAAGATCACCACACAGGATAAAGGCCAGAAAAAGTATGCTTAGACTTTTCTCAAAGTTATCAAAAAGCCAAAGCTAGAGTCTGCTAGACGATCCAAGAAGGACGGTTGATGAGAACCTTGGTGACCTGACCAGTAGTCTTTTAGAATTGAGGGGACTGGGAAAAGAGCATTGTACAGAGGATGAGAAGATCTCAGCGGCTGCAACTGATGCCAGATTCTTAGCCTGCACATCTGTTACACTATTTTCTTAAGAAGTCCTCTTAGTAAAATGAGGTTGTGTTTTGAACCTGTATATGTGTGAATCAATGTCACAGACTGTGAGTGCCAGTTAATAGCATACAATTAACAGCCAATGGCATTCCACAGGGCAGGTATCAGTGCTTTGATGTGTGTGACCAATTATCCCCAGGGTTCAGGAATGGCAAGTTACTGATGGGGACACTTGCTCCATGCCTCTCCCCTTCTCTAACCATATGAATTGTCCTCTGGCTGACCTCTGGTACTCAGAGACTCATCTTAAATGGATACCTTCTCTCAGCAAACCTTTATCACATGGGCTTCTCTGCCCCATGCTGTGCTCCAGAGACGTAAATTAGATGAAACACAGTCCGTGCCCTGGAGGAGTTCATAGACTGGTGGGATTCAGCTTACTGGTGTCTGAGTCCAGGCCTGCCTTTCCCTCAGGGGAGCCCATACCACCCCATCTGGCACCAGATCCTCGGTGGTCTGAGCAAGAAAGGGCTGTTCATTTACCAGCCCACTGAGTGAAAGCGTTTCCTTACATTCAGGTGCCCTAGTCTCCAGATTCTTTCCCCAGGTGCCCTTGCGGCAGCTCCAAGTTACTGTTCTTCTCTTCGATCTCCCAGCTTTGTTAGGAATTGTTCCATTAACAAGCCTCCATTTTAATTGTGACTCTTTTGTTTAGGGAAGTCCTTCCAAGACCATGCTGGTCCCATTTCTGTCCTTTTTCACCACATGATTAAGCGTATGTCCTTCTTTTTCTTGCTGCCCTCACATCCCTCTCTGATTCCATCCTGTATGTTGGTGAGAGGAGCTAAAGTCAACAGGAACACACACTGGGATATCATGGCTTTTCATCAGTTTCTCCTTGACTTGGAGAACTCCCATTTTCTCTTAAGCTAGAAGTTGTATGGTGTGAGGAAACATCAAGCATCAATACTTAATTTCAGCAGGAGAAATAGAGTGGAGTCTCAATGATGTCTGATCTACAGAAAGATACTGTTCCAAAAGGCAGATCTCATCATGGAACTCTGCCCAACTGCAGCATTTAAACATTTGCCCTCTCTGAAAGTTGGCTTTATTAAGCCTTTCGTTGGGAAACTCTGTCATACTTTTTAATCAAGCAAATGTCTGCAAGAGATAAGGCATCCTGCCATGTCCATTTTAATGTCTAGAGGTCTTATAGAAAGGAAAAGAAAAATAATCAAAGAGCATTACAACATTTGGCATGACAAGAAAAATATGTGGGTGTCAGAAATATTTCCAAGTAAATATTTCAAGCTTGTGGGGGTTTTTTTAGACTTTTTTTTATGGGTATAGTTGATTTGCAATGTTGTGTTAGTTTCTGGTGTACAGCAAAGTGATTCAGTCATATATATACATATATATATACACACACATATATATGTTCATTCTTTTTCAGATTCTTATATAGCTTATCACAGAGTACTGAATAGAATTCCTTGTGCTGTACAATAGGTCTTTGTTGGTTATCTATCATATATATAGTAGTGTACATGTGTTAAGCCATGTGTTTTTATGAAAATAGAACATGTCAAGGGTAACAAAAGATATGAGAGAGGCCTTTTTTATACATATAAGTATTTTTGCAGACCTTTTTAAATTTTTATTTTATTTATTTATTTATTTTTGGCTATTCTGGGTTTTCACTGCTGCCACAGGCTCTTCTCTAGTTGCAGGGAGGGGGAGCTACTCTGTAGTCAAGGTGTGCAGGCTTCTTGTTGCGGTGACTTCTCTTGTTGTGGAACTTAGGCTCTAGGGCACATGGGCTTCAGTAGTTGTGGCACGTGGTCTCAACAGTTGAAGCTCCAAGGCTCTAGAGCACAGGCTCCATAGTTGTGGCTCATGGGCTTAGTTGCTCTGCAGCATGTGGAATCTTCCCAGATCAGGGATTGAACCCATGTCTCCTGCATTGGCAGGCGAACTCTTCACCACTGAACTACCAGGGAAGACCTAGGAGAGGTCTTTTAAGTTGATTCTAAGATATATTCTTTCAGATCTATCCATGCTTTAGAGTTGGCACTTGGATTTAAGGAAATTCCATTTTTGTGTAGTTTAAAACTGTGGAAATAAGAAACCTGCTGTGAAGTGGACTCAGTCTTGGAACACATAGCATAACTGAGGCCACCTATGACAAGGGCCTGGGAGATGTTAGGAACCACCAACTGGCCTCCATCTCCTCATCAGCAAAATCAGTAGGCTCTCCCTTTGAACTCAGAATCTCTATGGCTTCCCCAGTGCGTTTATCTGTTATATTTTTGACTTTTGCAGAACAAATTTCCAGAAAAGCTCTAAATTCAAGGTTGAATTGAATATACGTATTAGAGCCCAATGCCATTTCTTCATGGCTTGCGTATTGGGTTGGCCAACAAGTTCGTTTGAGTTTTTCTGTAAGGTGTTACAGAAAACCCAAATGAACATTTTGACCAACCCAATGTAACAGTACCTTTTATTCCAATATCTTATGATAAGTTGTTTTATGTTTCAAATATAAATGAATTTTATTTTCGACCATTACCAGAGGCTTCTCTACCCCATAATCAGGAATCTGAACTTAATCTATTGGAACTGAATCCACTTCTGTCCTGAATGCTCCTAGAACAAGACTTTGTCAGAAATTAGAGAGAATACAGTGCTCCTGTCTCAGAATCTCTCAAGTGCTGCTGTCCATCTTCAGATCCCCCAGATATGCATAGAAATCTCTTTCTGATAATATGAGTTATAAAAACAAAAGCAAGAATGGCCACCTCTTTAACCGTGAGAGATACCATAAAGGAAGAAACCGGAAAAGCATTGTATCAGTGTATCCATCTGGTGGTTCCTATGGGATTATCCATGAGCCGATTTGAACCTCTGGCATGAAATCATTCCTCACTGATGCCTAAGTCCTGGCCACACCTGGGGGGAAAAAAATACCTATCACGATGAAGGCAGAGAAATGTAGATGTAAATCTGGTCTAGAATCTTCCTGCCTCCACATGACCTTGACTCAGTACACCATCTCCCTCAGCATGAATGTTCCATTAAAAATATAAGGATAAAGATAACTTCAATATAAGATTTTTTCTCATTTTTTATAGTGAAAATTAAATAAGCAAATGCACATGAAAGTGCCTGACAAAATACCCACATGTAATAGGCACTCTTAACACATATTGCCATTGTAAAATATTGGGAATGTACTTAATGCCACTGGATGGTACACTTAAAGTTGGTTTGAAAAGCGAATTTTGTGTTACATATATTTTCTCACATACACAGAGGAAACTATTACTATACTTGACTGTCATCTCTTAATGTCACATCTTTAATGTATGGTGACCAAAGGGGCGCTTATCCATACTAGCTTAGCATCACAAAGCAATTATTGCTGGGGGGAACATGGTGGGTCATCTAATCTGACCACCCTTTATTGTGATGCTCTGTCCCACCCAGCCTGGAACTAAAGTCTTTACACTTGCCCAACTTCCCAGAAGCTTCTCTTCAACATCCCAAGCATTTGGGCAGCAGGAAGCCTGGTGATGGTGAATTTCCCGCAGACCACTAGTGACCTGAAAGCCCTGTGTGGTCAGAACCTGTGTTCTTCCCCAAGTGGAGCCATGCCTTGGGTTTCCAAGGGGCAAGCCCTACCTTGATGTCATGTTGCCTGATTTCTTTTCTCCCACACGTGATCTCTTTTTGGCATGTGGCTCTCCTCCACCGCAGAAATGCAGATACTGTTTTACTTTTGTTTTCACCAAAGAAAAAGAAGGTTTTTCCACAGCTAATAACCATCTTTCCTTTTTTCAACCCAGTTTTTGAGCCTTACAGTGAGAGAGTGTGCTACCATTTGTTGATCATTGATTATTTCAATTTGAGGTATTAATGTTGACAGAACCATTTGAATATATTTTTGTTTCCCACTGAATTATGTCTTTTTTAAGACTCTAGTCTGGAAAAATCATGTCTTAATTGTCTGAAAATGTCCTGACTTAAATTTTGTATGGGATCTCAATGCTGGCCATTTTTATCTGTTAGAGAGGGGACGGGGGAAGGCAGCAGATGGAGACGCCAGCTTAAGCCTTTCTACCCTGGGTATGGTTTGTCCATGAAAAGCCATGCCCAATTGAAGAGCCAGGTGACTGAGACATAAGTCATTTGGCAGAAAGCACCCTTGGGGGATATGAATTGCATATGACACTGTTTTCTTTTGGTTATAGCAAGCAGACGAGACCCTGGATTTTGAAGAACAGATCTTGGAAGCTGCTAAATCCATTGCCGCTGCCACAAGTGCCCTGGTCAAATCGGCCTCGGCAGCCCAGAGGGAGCTGGTGGCCCAAGGAAAGGTGTGTAAATCCTGCTGGCCACGGTGGGGGGAGTCGGGCAGTGAGAGCCTCTGAACACCCAGGAAAAGGCAGTACGGCCTCTGTCCTGAGTGAGGAAGCCCTCCTGCCCTATCCCTCCCCAAGTCACTCCACTCTCCCCATCTCGCTGAACACTCTGTTTGCTTCGATCTGACAGACAGAATGAAGGCTTTGGCTTCCAGACTTCTCATCTGCTTCTCGTTAAGGAGAGTTTCTACTCCAGGCAGCCTGCAGGGCCTGGACAAGATATTCATTTTCCCACTGTCCATGAGGCCATTTAAAGACATAAACTGCCATAGGTTCCCGGTGGATGGCTATATAAGCACCGCAGTCCGGGGCTTTGGAAAACCTTGTCCAATTCCAGTGACTCCATTCATTTTCTTAGGACAGTTGAACTGAATCCTGTCCAGCTCTGCTGTTAGTATTTTCCTGAGCCCTTTGGTCACACAGCAGGTCTGGTTTTAAAGTTGAAATGTCTTCAACCTGCTTCATCTCCAGTCACCCGTTCCGTCTGCATTAGCGTGAGAGCCTAGTTCTTTCTCAGTGATCCAGAGGATTAATAGTACATTACACTAATTTTTTTTGATCATTTTTTAATTGTTAGTATTAATGTTGACAGAACCATTTGAATATATTTTTGTTTCCCACTGAATTATGTCTTTTTTAAGACTCTAGTCTGGAAAAATCATGTCTTAATTGTCTGAAAATGTCCTGACTTAAATTTTGTATGGGATCTCAATGCTGGCCATTTTTATCTGTTAGAGAGGGGACGGGGGAAGGCAGCAGATGGAGACGCCAGCTTAAGCCTTTCTACCCTGGGTATGGTTTGTCCATGAAAAGCCATGCCCAATTGAAGAGCCAGGTGACTGAGACATAAGTCATTTGGCAGAAAGCACCCTTGGGGGATATGAATTGCATATGACACTGTTTTCTTTTGGTTATAGCAAGCAGACGAGACCCTGGATTTTGAAGAACAGATCTTGGAAGCTGCTAAATCCATTGCCGCTGCCACAAGTGCCCTGGTCAAATCGGCCTCGGCAGCCCAGAGGGAGCTGGTGGCCCAAGGAAAGGTGTGTAAATCCTGCTGGCCACGGTGGGGAGAGTCGGGCAGTGAGAGCCTCTGAACACCCAGGAAAAGGCAGTACGGCCTCTGTCCTGAGTGAGGAAGCCCTCCTGCCCTATCCCTCCCCAAGTCACTCCACTCTCCCCATCTCGCTGAACACTCTGTTTGCTTCGATCTGACAGACAGAATGAAGGCTTTGGCTTCCAGACTTCTCATCTGCTTCTCGTTAAGGAGAGTTTCTACTCCAGGCAGCCTGCAGGGCCTGGACAAGATATTCATTTTCCCACTGTCCATGAGGCCATTTAAAGACATAAACTGCCATAGGTTCCCGGTGGATGGCTATATAAGCACCGCAGTCCGGGGCTTTGGAAAACCTTGTCCAATTCCAGTGACTCCATTCATTTTCTTAGGACAGTTGAACTGAATCCTGTCCAGCTCTGCTGTTAGTATTTTCCTGAGCCCTTTGGTCAAAAAGCAGGTCTGGTTTTAAAGTTGAAATGTCTTCAACCTGCTTCATCTCCAGTCACCCGTTCCGTCTGCATTAGCGTGAGAGCCTAGTTCTTTCTCAGTGATCCAGAGGATTAATAGTACATTACACTAATCCTGCATATGGGAAGGCCTTCCAATTTAAAATATTCCATGTGTCCTCTTATTCCCATACAACATGGAACCACCCCATCCAAATTACATCTTACAAAGAAGCTTTTCAGTCATAGAGGTACCATGGGAATCCTACCAGGTTTGCGGGATTTGGTCACCGCACGTCAATCCCTTCTGTTTGATAGTAAAAGACCTTTACTGTTGGTATGCTGATGATAGATGTGATTGTGTCTTAACCTAAGAACTTGCAATAGAGACAGTTATGCTCAGTCAGTGGCCTTGTGTCTTCCTTCCACAAAGCCACTTGTGAGCTAGTTTGTTGTTGATGTTTAGTCGCTAAGTTGTGTCTGACTCTTGCGACCCCATGGACTATAGCCCACCAGGTTCCCCTGTCCATGTGATTTCCCAAGAAGAATACGGGAGTGGGTTGCCATTTCCTCCTCCAGAGGATCTTCCTGATCCAAAGATCAAACCATGTCTCGTACATTGCAGGCAGATTCTTTACCTCTGAGCCACCAGGGAAGCTTAGCTGTGCCTTAATCCTACCTGCATATGTTGGCTCCCCTTTCTAAACCATCATGTATCCATTATTGATTTTGAATCTTTATGCTTCTCACATGTCCCCTATATATGGAGCAGAGTGCCATTCTCACTCACCTAGGACTCATTGATCATATGGATCATTGCGAAGAACATCCTACCTAGAAATTCCAGTTTATCCACATCTTAATAAAGAGCCATCATACATGCTGGACAGAGAGCTAGGTACTAGAGAATCAGACTTGAATATAGCCCTTTCCTTCAAGGAACTTGTGTGTTCTTCAAGCATTTAAAAAGTTGGTAACAGGTTTGCAAAGAGTCAGACATGGCAACTGAACAACAACAGAGGTTCAGCTGGATTTGGGGGACCATATGGGGAACCCTGGGACCTTCTCTGACCTTCAGGGTTTACCTGCCCTTCATCCAGCCCTGATGTGGTGCCTGTAATTGCTGAGAGACCCCAGTTTCTTATTCAGATGTAGCTACCTCTCTCTTACCACTCCACACGCCTCCCGCAAGTGTAAAGGTATTTCCTCCTGTAGCTCCCTTTGCATCTGGCCAGAGAACATTTCACTTGTTGCCATAATTTCTAAACAGAAACAGGGATCGTCCTACTTCCAGCTCCTTCTCTCCCCTCCTCTGACAGATTGGTCTGTATTTCCTTAAGACAAGGGTCTGTGCTCAGTTGTACAGAGAGAGAGATGCGCCCGCTTTTTATCATCAGCAGCTAGGCAGTCATAGCCTGGGTTCCAGGGTCAAGAATCAGGAGAGATTTAAGTTTCCCTCGCCTCTTGACTGAAGAGGCCCCCATGGCTCCCACGTTGGAGACAGACAGTCAGCAGAGGAAATAGACATGTCAAGGCAGCCCCGTCCATCGTTCCTGAGCTGTTTGCCCAGAAATGTGGTACCTGGCAACTAAATGGAGGCCATTGAGAGTGTTTCCGATCGCCTCCTTGTGGCCCAAGTGGAAACCAGTCGGGATGTGCAAGCTTGGAGCTGCTGGAGTCCCGCATGGGGAAAGGTGCCATTGGCGGGGGTCCCCAGGAGGTGCTGCGTGTCTGATGAGGGGCTTCTCTGTCCATTTCCAGGTCAGGGGCAGGGCCTGAGGGCTGAATCTCCCTGCACCTTCCTGCTCTCATCAAACTTCTCTGTGCTCCTCTCTAGGTGGGCTCCATCCCCGCCAATGCTGCAGACGACGGACAGTGGTCACAGGGCCTGATTTCTGCGGTGAGTCGTTCTCTCCTCCTTCCCCATTGGCTTTTTGGATGCCCCAGGGATGTCTGGGCCTGGGGTCACCTCTCTGTTGACTGTCCCCAGGCCCGGATGGTGGCAGCTGCGACCAGCAGTCTCTGTGAGGCAGCCAATGCCTCCGTGCAGGGCCACGCCAGCGAGGAGAAGCTCATCTCATCTGCCAAGCAAGTCGCCGCATCCACCGCTCAGCTGCTCGTGGCCTGCAAGGTGAAGGCCGATCAGGATTCGGAGGCCATGAGGCGGCTACAGGTAATGGTCACTGATGCTGGTGGGAAATTACTCCTGTTGGAGCAGGTAGGTATCGCCGGAGGAGGCAGTCTCACTTCTTGGCATGACCCACCAGGCCTTCCATCGCCAGCTCCGTCCCACGTGTCTCATTTCCTGCCACGCGCAGCCATGTGTCCTGCACCTGCTGCCCCAACAAACTGACGTTCTCCAGGGTGCCTTCTGGTCTCAGGCCTTGGGGCCCTCCTCCCCACCAGACTAATATTGGTGAACTCCTGCTCATCCTTCGATCCAAAACTCCGGTCCCATTGGGCGCCCTGCCTCTGACGGGGTTCTGTATTTCCTTAAGACAAGGGTCTGTGCTCAGTTGTACAGAGAGAGATCGCCCGCTTTTTATCATCAGCAGCTAGGCAGTCATAGCCTGGGTTCCAGGGTCAAGAATCAGGAGAGATTTAAGTTTCCCTCGCCTCTTGACTGAAGAGGCCCCCATGGCTCCCACGTTGGAGACAGACAGTCAGCAGAGGAAATAGACATGTCAAGGCAGCCCCGTCCATCGTTCCTGAGCTGTTTGCCCAGAAATGTGGTACCTGGCAACTAAATGGAGGCCATTGAGAGTGTTTCCGATCGCCTCCTTGTGGCCCAAGTGGAAACCAGTCGGGATGTGCAAGCTTGGAGCTGCTGGAGTCCCGCATGGGGAAAGGTGCCATTGGCGGGGGTCCCCAGGAGGTGCTGCGTGTCTGATGAGGGGCTTCTCTGTCCATTTCCAGGTCAGGGGCAGGGCCTGAGGGCTGAATCTCCCTGCACCTTCCTGCTCTCATCAAACTTCTCTGTGCTCCTCTCTAGGTGGGCTCCATCCCCGCCAATGCTGCAGACGACGGACAGTGGTCACAGGGCCTGATTTCTGCGGTGAGTCGTTCTCTCCTCCTTCCCCATTGGCTTTTTGGATGCCCCAAGGGATGTCTGGGCCTGGGGTCACCTCTCTGTTGACTGTCCCCAGGCCCGGATGGTGGCAGCTGCGACCAGCAGTCTCTGTGAGGCAGCCAATGCCTCCGTGCAGGGCCACGCCAGCGAGGAGAAGCTCATCTCATCTGCCAAGCAAGTCGCCGCATCCACCGCTCAGCTGCTCGTGGCCTGCAAGGTGAAGGCCGATCAGGATTCGGAGGCCATGAGGCGGCTACAGGTAATGGTCACTGATGCTGGTGGGAAATTACTCCTGTTGGAGCAGGTAGGTATCGCCGGAGGAGGCAGTCTCACTTCTTGGCATGACCCACCAGGCCTTCCATCGCCAGCTCCGTCCCACGTGTCTCATTTCCTGCCACGCGCAGCCATGTGTCCTGCACCTGCTGCCCCAACAAACTGACGTTCTCCAGGGTGCCTTCTGGTCTCAGGCCTTGGGGCCCTCCTCCCCACCAGACTAATATTGGTGAACTCCTGCTCATCCTTCATGACTCACCTCCAAAGCCACCTCTTCTGGGAAGCCCTCCTTGACTCCTAGGCCTTGGGCAGTCTACTCTACCAGAGCCTCTGGCCAGGCTAGCCTGATGGTTCCTATCACCCTGTAGGACCACATTTATCTATATGTCTGTGTTTGATGAGACTGTGAACCTCCTCGGTGCAGGTACCAAATCTATATTTTTGCGTCTCTCACCTCTAAGATGGTACCTATTTCATTGGAAACTCTCATTCAGTGTTTGCTAAAGAAAGGAGCCAGAGGAAAGAGGAGTTTATGTGAGATGCTGCTAAGGTTTCCCAGAGCTCAGAGAACACCCTTACGAGGGTGACAGTTGAATCCTGCCCAGTAGATCTAAGTTTTCCTTATTGTTTTGATTATAAAAGTATTTTAAACACAGTGAAGGAAATGTGGGGAGGAAAAAGATAGCCTAGCATCTTCATAGGTTTAGTGTTATTTTTTTCTCCTCCTATTTTTATCTTATACAGAATACTTTTGTCTAGTTGTCATCCTAACAAGAGACATTCTGCATTTTTTCACTTCACACTTTATCACAGCTTTTCTTTCTTTGAGGAAAGGTCTCCATAATGGCCCTGTGCAATGCTAACTGGTTCATTCATGAGTCTCATTTTTAATGATTGCATGACATTCTGTCAACTGATCAGACCAGGACATATTTGTGTCCAGTTTTCTAGATGTTTGCTATTATAAATGTTGTAATGCAAATTGTGTATGTTGCTTAAACTGTCTCTATAAGATCATAAATGGCATACATATTTGAACAGTTCTAGCAAAACTCTAAAATTTCATTCTATTTCCTGAGTTGTAAAGTGCATTGCAGTTCTTTAGTCCTGTTTCTGTGTCTCAGACCCACCTTCCTCACCTTCATTTTCCTCCTGGCATTAAACCCAGGGGGGAAGTGGGGAGCTGCATGTTTGTGAGTGTGCGATTCATGATTTGGGGGAGAATTGGGGAGCTGCATGTTCATGGATGTGCGACTCGTGGGTTTGGGAGACACTTCTCTGGAAAATATCCTGAGCTAAGAGAGAGCTGGATTTGAGACCTGCCTCTGCCATGTATTGAGTGTATGATCTTACACAAATCATTCCAAACCTTCCAGGCATCATGTGTAAAGTGAGGAGATGCCAGCACAGGCTCTTGCGAGAATCAAGAGACATTGAGTTTGGTTTTGTGAGTCCTAGGGATTTACACAGGCACAACCCAGCATCACTCTTATTATCATCATCGCTAATTTAACTGGATGCTGCAGTGTTGTATGAGTCCCTTACAGTGACTCAGAGATTCGCTAGGACTGCACAGACCTGTGTTCAAATCTCTGCTCTGTAATTTATCATCTGCAGGATCTTAGATTAGTTCCTCAGCCTCACTGTCTACATAGATAAGTGCACTAATGATTTCTGACCTCGTAAAGCTATTTTAAGGATAGGCCTATGATGTCCCCTTGTCAGGTGCTGATGGCCTCCTCATCCCTTCTTGTGCAAGTCCTCATGGTCCCGCTTGGACACTTTATTTTGCTTGTTGTTGTTAAACTCCATGGACACTTTAGATTACCAAGCAGATGAGCCAGTTAACCTTTTCTTTTAGTATTTACTTACCTGTTTGGGCACACTGGATCTTGGTTGTGTTCCATGGAATCTAGTTCCCTGTCCAGGGATCAAACCTGGGCCACCTATATTGGGAGCATGGAATCTTAGCCACTAGATCACCAGGAAATCCCACTTAACTTTGAATGAGAAAAATTTTCTCTTTCTGATGGCTCACCATCAAGAACAAGTTCTTGACACTCAGGGGCTGGGCAAGGACTATGTTGCTTAAACTGTCTCTATAAGATCATAAATGGCATACATATTTGAACAGTTCTAGCAAAACTCTAAAATTTCATTCTATTTCCTGAGTTGTAAAGTGCATTGCAGTTCTTTAGTCCTGTTTCTGTGTCTCAGACCCACCTTCCTCACCTTCATTTTCCTCCTGGCATTAAACCCAGGGGGGAAGTGGGGAGCTGCATGTTTGTGAGTGTGCGATTCATGATTTGGGGGAGAATTGGGGAGCTGCATGTTCATGGATGTGCGACTCGTGGGTTTGGGAGACACTTCTCTGGAAAATATCCTGAGCTAAGAGAGAGCTGGATTTGAGACCTGCCTCTGCCATGTATTGAGTGTATGATCTTACACAAATCATTCCAAACCTTCCAGGCATCATGTGTAAAGTGAGGAGATGCCAGCACAGGCTCTTGCGAGAATCAAGAGACATTGAGTTTGGTTTTGTGAGTCCTAGGGATTTACACAGGCACAACCCAGCATCACTCTTATTATCATCATCGCTAATTTAACTGGATGCTGCAGTGTTGTATGAGTCCCTTACAGTGACTCAGAGATTCGCTAGGACTGCACAGACCTGTGTTCAAATCTCTGCTCTGTAATTTATCATCTGCAGGATCTTAGATTAGTTCCTCAGCCTCACTGTCTACATAGATAAGTGCACTAATGATTTCTGACCTCGTAAAGCTATTTTAAGGATAGGCCTATGATGTCCCCTTGTCAGGTGCTGATGGCCTCCTCATCCCTTCTTGTGCAAGTCCTCATGGTCCCGCTTGGACACTTTATTTTTGTTGTTGTTGTTAAACTCCATGGACACTTTAGATTACCAAGCAGATGAGCCAGTTAACCTTTTCTTTTAGTATTTACTTACCTGTTTGGGCACACTGGATCTTGGTTGTGTTCCATGGAATCTAGTTCCCTGTCCAGGGATCAAACCTGGGCCACCTATATTGGGAGCATGGAATCTTAGCCACTAGATCACCAGGGAAATCCCCACTTAACTTTGAATGAGAAAAATTTTTCTCTTTCTGATGGCTCACCATCAAGAACAAGTTCTTGACACTCAGGGGCTGGGCAAGGACTATGGGAAATTTAACAAAGCCTTAACAACCGTGAAAAGGAAATTCCAAACCTCAGGTGGAAGAGGTCCAGCCCCCTGGTCCACGTTCACTGAGCACTAAGAGTAAGCCGGGGGCAGGGCTGCAGCCCTTGCTGAAGACCTGGGCTGCGCATGGACCAGCCCCTCTGTAGCTGGCTCTGGCACTTGCCTCTTCCTCAAGCCTGTAGCACAGAGCCAGCTGTGACTCTGAAAGCACACCTGAAAGGCCCTACTTACTGCAGGGCCTCATTCCTCCTGTGCGGGGGTAGGTTTTACTTTCATAGCCCTTCATTCCCTCAGAAAGCACTGGTGAGAATCAGCCCAGGGTAGACACTGTGCCTGGTGCTGGGGAGGCAAAGATTAAAGTCACAGCCCCTGCCTTCCAGTTGGCCACTGTCCAGAAGGGAGAGGGGCAGCCACAAGTGTGGTAAGGGCTGCAAAGAAGCCAGTACGGAGCTTTCCAGGGGCACTCAGGAGGGTGTGGGTTAAGGCTAAGGTGGACAGAAAGAAGGATCTCTGAGTCAAGTCCTCAAGTATGCCTCAACTGGAGCAGGCAGGAGGTGGTGAATTTCTCATCCTGGAGACAGCCCCTGAGCAAGCTCTGTTAACATTCATACCATACTGCTGTGATCATGGGTTCACATAACTAATTCTTTTAAGTGCGTGTTCCCTGGGAGCCAGGAAGTGTGTCTCAATCCGTGAATGAGCTAAGGTTAGGTAGGCGCCGGTGCTGGTAGAATCAATGGATGGATGGGTGGGTGGACAGATGGACAGACAAATGGGTACTATGTAGAAATAAATTCTGTGTTATATATAATTGGATGATAAATGGATTCCTAGTCACATAAACTGTGACTCTGTGTCTGTTCTTGCTGAATCCAAAAGGCTGTTTTTAATGATGCCATGTGTGTCTTGTCCCCTCTCCAGGCAGCAGGAAATGCTGTGAAAAGAGCCTCAGACAATCTTGTTCGTGCGGCCCAGAAGGCAGCATTTGGCAAAACTGACGACGATGACGTTGTAGTGAAAACCAAGTTCGTAGGGGGCATTGCTCAGGTTTGTGATTAAATCCAGACAGTATTTACTCTCAAGTGAGCACTGGGTTATAACAGAGACACTAACAGTGGCCTAAACACAATGGAAGTTTATTTCTTCCTGATGAGACAGTCTTGGGTGTAAGCGGTCCAGGGACGATGTGTTGGCTCCTTTGTGTCTGAGACCCAGGCTCCATCAGCCTCATTACTCTATCATCCCTGAGGTGTTCCCTTGGCCACTTGGCCTAAGATGACCTGGTAACCACCTCAGGTGTCCAGCCAGCAGAAAGATGGAAAGTGAGGGCAGACACAACTGTGAAGCTGTCTGCATCACTTACTCTCACATGCTGTGGGTCGGCGCTCAGATATGTGGCCAACCTAGCTGCAAAGGATGCAAGGAAACTCAATAGTCTTTCCTGAGTAACAGTGTGCCTACCTAAAAACAAGGGTTTCTCTTATAGAAAAGGGAGAGAAGAGAGTTTGAGGGCAGCAGTATTATCTTTAAATGATACATTTGGAGCTGCTACTCCAGATTTTTGGCCCTAGAGAAAGAATGAATGATGACCTCTCCCAGAAGTTTTACAAGAATGGATGGGAATCTGACTTATGCAGGCCTGCATTCTTGTGCGTGGGAGTGGGGTGGGGGGGGAAAGGTCAGGAACCAGGCGTGCAGTTTGGGTGTGTTCATATAACATGGAGATGGTGCTTTGGACAGTGCGTGTTCCCTGGGAGCCAGGAAGTGTGTCTCAATCCGTGAATGAGCTAAGGTTAGGTAGGCGCCGGTGCTGGTAGAATCAATGGATGGATGGGTGGGTGGACAGATGGACAGACAAATGGGTACTATGTAGAAATAAATTCTGTGTTATATATAATTGGATGATAAATGGATTCCTAGTCACATAAACTGTGACTCTGTGTCTGTTCTTGCTGAATCCAAAAGGCTGTTTTTAATGATGCCATGTGTGTCTTGTCCCCTCTCCAGGCAGCAGGAAATGCTGTGAAAAGAGCCTCAGACAATCTTGTTCGTGCGGCCCAGAAGGCAGCATTTGGCAAAACTGACGACGATGACGTTGTAGTGAAAACCAAGTTCGTAGGGGGCATTGCTCAGGTTTGTGATTAAATCCAGACAGTATTTACTCTCAAGTGAGCACTGGGTTATAACAGAGACACTAACAGTGGCCTAAACACAATGGAAGTTTATTTCTTCCTGATGAGACAGTCTTGGGTGTAAGCGGTCCAGGGACGATGTGTTGGCTCCTTTGTGTCTGAGACCCAGGCTCCATCAGCCTCATTACTCTATCATCCCTGAGGTGTTCCCTTGGCCACTTGGCCTAAGATGACCTGGTAACCACCTCAGGTGTCCAGCCAGCAGAAAGATGGAAAGTGAGGGCAGACACAACTGTGAAGCTGTCTGCATCACTTACTCTCACATGCTGTGGGTCGGCGCTCAGATATGTGGCCAACCTAGCTGCAAAGGATGCAAAGAAACTCAATAGTCTTTCCTGAGTAACAGTGTGCCTACCTAAAAACAAGGGTTTCTCTTATAGAAAAGGGAGAGAAGAGAGTTTGAGGGCAGCAGTATTATCTTTAAATGATACATTTGGAGCTGCTACTCCAGATTTTTGGCCCTAGAGAAAGAATGAATGATGACCTCTCCCAGAAGTTTTACAAGAATGGATGGGAATCTGACTTATGCAGGCCTGCATTCTTGTGCGTGGGAGTGGGGTGGGGGGGGAAAGGTCAGGAACCAGGCGTGCAGTTTGGGTGTGTTCATATAAATCCTTCATGCAAGACTGCTTTTCCACCAGGTACACTGTGGCTCCGTGGCTGAACTTACTCCTTCCCACACTTTCCTTAGCTCTTCCTGAACCACTCCCTGCATTTTGCAATACAGGACGCGTTTTTACCAGAATCTCTTTGTTGATACAGTAGTCCCGTGAGAAGTCCCATGAAGACGGGTCTCTGACCTCTGTTCTCTCTCCTCAGAGACCACAATGCTTGTTAGTGTAAACAAGGCTCTGAAAAGACCGTGGCTTTTCAGAAATCTATGCAGCTTTTTGCAGCATAAACTTACCCTTTCCTCTTGATAGCTGTATTCTACAGCGCATACCTTAGAGGCTTTAAATACTTATATGAAAGCCATCTAGTAGTAAAGGACTCCAGCTTTAGCTTCGAGAATGCCTGGGCTGGGTCCTGTTCCACTAGCTGAGGCTCTTCAGGAAAGTAGACCCACATCTCTGAGCTTCAGCTGTCTCACTGGAACAATGAGATTCAACAGGCCGTACTTTACAGTGTCACCAAGGAGGTGATGGGGCACTCTGTGTAAAGTGCTTATCCCAGAACCTGGTGCATCGTAGGGATGTGGTCAGTAATGGCTGTTAAATCAAATGTCAGAAGTCAGCTTATTGTCTTGAACCGCTAGTCTCAGAACCCAAACTGTGACCCAAAGGCTAGTCTCCAGAGCCGAGCATACTCAGTCCTGGGGCAGTGCTGTGTCCCGTGGTCGTGGAGGCTGGGGACGCTCATGCGGCAAGCAAGGAGGGGAGGGCAGCTTGCTAGAAACCTTCAGTTCCCTCCAGCGAGTTGCTTTCCCTCTAGATCATCGCCGCCCAGGAGGAAATGCTGAAGAAAGAACGAGAACTGGAAGAAGCAAGGAAAAAACTGGCCCAGATCCGCCAACAGCAGTATAAATTTCTACCCACGGAGCTGAGGGAGGATGAAGGCTAAGGCCAGAGCCAGGTGGCACGCCCCAGGGGACGGCTTCATGAGAACTGGACGGACAGTAGTCCTCTGAGAGGCCCGGCCCTGCCCGCCTCCCCTGAGGCAAGTCCCGAGTGCCCCGGCTCAGTCCTCTGTGCTGTGGGGCAGCAGCTGCATGATTGTGATGTCGCACGGTACAGTGAGTCCCACCCACAGCTCCTCCACCGCCTCCCCCAGCCTCACCATACCTCAGGAGAGGGGCGCAGGTTCCCGGACTGTTACCAAAAAGGTGAAGTCAGTATTACATCGTCCTCAGACACTCGTGTTTCTTTTGGTCCTTCTCTAGGCCTGCTGCTGGGCCTGCTGTGAAATCCTATAGGAAACAAACGATAAACCAGCTCGGGGAAATCACTGATGCCACAGCATAAACTTACCCTTTCCTCTTGATAGCTGTATTCTACAGCGCATACCTTAGAGGCTTTAAATACTTATATGAAAGCCATCTAGTAGTAAAGGACTCCAGCTTTAGCTTCGAGAATGCCTGGGCTGGGTCCTGTTCCACTAGCTGAGGCTCTTCAGGAAAGTAGACCCACATCTCTGAGCTTCAGCTGTCTCACTGGAACAATGAGATTCAACAGGCCGTACTTTACAGTGTCACCAAGGAGGTGATGGGGCACTCTGTGTAAAGTGCTTATCCCAGAACCTGGTGCATCGTAGGGATGTGGTCAGTAATGGCTGTTAAATCAAATGTCAGAAGTCAGCTTATTGTCTTGAACCGCTAGTCTCAGAACCCAAACTGTGACCCAAAGGCTAGTCTCCAGAGCCGAGCATACTCAGTCCTGGGGCAGTGCTGTGTCCCGTGGTCGTGGAGGCTGGGGACGCTCATGCGGCAAGCAAGGAGGGGAGGGCAGCTTGCTAGAAACCTTCAGTTCCCTCCAGCGAGTTGCTTTCCCTCTAGATCATCGCCGCCCAGGAGGAAATGCTGAAGAAAGAACGAGAACTGGAAGAAGCAAGGAAAAAACTGGCCCAGATCCGCCAACAGCAGTATAAATTTCTACCCACGGAGCTGAGGGAGGATGAAGGCTAAGGCCAGAGCCAGGTGGCACGCCCCAGGGGACGGCTTCATGAGAACTGGACGGACAGTAGTCCTCTGAGAGGCCCGGCCCTGCCCGCCTCCCCTGAGGCAAGTCCCGAGTGCCCCGGCTCAGTCCTCTGTGCTGTGGGGCAGCAGCTGCATGATTGTGATGTCGCACGGTACAGTGAGTCCCACCCACAGCTCCTCCACCGCCTCCCCCAGCCTCACCATACCTCAGGAGAGGGGCGCAGGTTCCCGGACTGTTACCAAAAAGGTGAAGTCAGTATTACATCGTCCTCAGACACTCGTGTTTCTTTTGGTCCTTCTCTAGGCCTGCTGCTGGGCCTGCTGTGAAATCCTATAGGAAACAAACGATAAACCAGCTCGGGGGAAATCACTGATGCCACAGATAACTCAAAGATCTTCTCCCTCTCAGGAGAAGGCGGATGTTGGAGTTGGACACGGTTCATAAAAACCAGAAATGTAGACCAACGTGGACTCCAGGAGGGCAGCAGAGGCCTTCCTGCCGTGTGTCCAGCACTGGCTCACCCAAAGGGTGGACAATACCTGCTCCTGTTTGCACGCTTTCTTGCCTCAGTGTGTAAGCTCCCTGTACAATCTAGATCCAACTTATCTTCTGTGGCCCAGGAAATTGAATGGTTTTTTTTTTTTCCCTCCATAATCCAAAGGGCAGAGGCACGGGGGGACTGTCAGGGCTCGGTGAGCAGGGGCTGTAATAAAATGTGTGGGCTCCTTACCCTGCAGAGGCTGTTTGAGTTCATCCAGATTCATCCACACAAACCCAGGTCCTCCAGGCGACAGTAAGTACAGCAGCCCTGCCTCGGCATCCAGAGGCAGGCTTCCACCCCAGTAAAGCCGTTCCTTGGTCACCCCATCTTCTAGGTCCCCCATCAGCTTCTCTGCTCTCAAAATGCTCAGTCTTCAGGGTTCTGTCTACAACTCCCATCACCCACTCTCCAACCCAAGATGGATGTCGTCTCTGTGTCCTAATTCATCCTAAAATCCGGGTGCATTCTAATATCAGTACGAACTCTTAACAAGATAGTTTTGCTAGTGAACCCATCTTAAAAGTGACGACCTATGGTATTTTCAGTTTGTCTTTTGGATGCCGGAGTTCAAGAATCTCATATTCCTTCCCCCACCCCATCCCCCATCTCTCCTTATCTTTTCAGAGCCCTCTCCTTGGAAGGGCATTTTAAGACATTGAACTTAACTTTAATCTGAACCTTCCCCCAAGAAGGATGAATGCATGACATGTGGGATAGATGCTAGTGCCAGGTAGCAAGTGTCTTTGAAAATTTTTCCCTGAGGGAAGACAATGGTGATGGAGGTACGTGGTTTTTTTTTTTTTTAAGCTGGGAACTGTGGACAACCGTCAATCATTCACGTCTCCACGGTAGTGTGGTCTCCCATCTCGTCGTTCATTCACAATATAGTTTGAGTATTCCATTGGGGGAAAAGCTAATGCTCTGGTCCTCAAAAAGTATTACCTGGACCTTGCCCCGTGGTTCTGCTTTAACAGACTCTGGCCAAGGCCATGGCTATAAAACAGAGTTAAACTCTGGACAGCTTCTCAGATTTATGAGACTGGTAAGTGCTCCATAGAAATTTTTTCCCAGGCAAGTAGAAAGCTACAGGAAATGCAGTCTAAATGAGAAACAAGTGGAGAGAGTCTCTAGAGAGTTGGGGATGAAGGTATTAACTCCAAAGAGGAGGGAGCTGACGGGGCCCTTCCGTCTAATCAGAGAAGCTAGGCAGCTCTTGGCTCACCCTGCTCAAGTCTTCACAGCTGTCCTGGGCTGCACACCTTGGGATCTTAGCCTGTGAACTGGGGCTCTCTCCAAGAGTCACTTTGCAGATGTCATAGGGTGCTTTCTGAGACTGTTAGGAATCACACCCAGTCCTCAGGCGACAGTAAGTACAGCAGCCCTGCCTCGGCATCCAGAGGCAGGCTTCCACCCCAGTAAAGCCGTTCCTTGGTCACCCCATCTTCTAGGTCCCCCATCAGCTTCTCTGCTCTCAAAATGCTCAGTCTTCAGGGTTCTGTCTACAACTCCCATCACCCACTCTCCAACCCAAGATGGATGTCGTCTCTGTGTCCTAATTCATCCTAAAATCCGGGTGCATTCTAATATCAGTACGAACTCTTAACAAGATAGTTTTGCTAGTGAACCCATCTTAAAAGTGACGACCTATGGTATTTTCAGTTTGTCTTTTGGATGCCGGAGTTCAAGAATCTCATATTCCTTCCCCCACCCCATCCCCCATCTCTCCTTATCTTTTCAGAGCCCTCTCCTTGGAAGGGCATTTTAAGACATTGAACTTAACTTTAATCTGAACCTTCCCCCAAGAAGGATGAATGCATGACATGTGGGATAGATGCTAGTGCCAGGTAGCAAGTGTCTTTGAAAATTTTTCCCTGAGGGAAGACAATGGTGATGGAGGTACGTGGTTTTTTTTTTTTTTAAGCTGGGAACTGTGGACAACCGTCAATCATTCACGTCTCCACGGTAGTGTGGTCTCCCATCTCGTCGTTCATTCACAATATAGTTTGAGTATTCCATTGGGGGAAAAGCTAATGCTCTGGTCCTCAAAAAGTATTACCTGGACCTTGCCCCGTGGTTCTGCTTTAACAGACTCTGGCCAAGGCCATGGCTATAAAACAGAGTTAAACTCTGGACAGCTTCTCAGATTTATGAGACTGGTAAGTGCTCCATAGAAATTTTTTCCCAGGCAAGTAGAAAGCTACAGGAAATGCAGTCTAAATGAGAAACAAGTGGAGAGAGTCTCTAGAGAGTTGGGGATGAAGGTATTAACTCCAAAGAGGAGGGAGCTGACGGGGCCCTTCCGTCTAATCAGAGAAGCTAGGCAGCTCTTGGCTCACCCTGCTCAAGTCTTCACAGCTGTCCTGGGCTGCACACCTTGGGATCTTAGCCTGTGAACTGGGGCTCTCTCCAAGAGTCACTTTGCAGATGTCATAGGGTGCTTTCTGAGACTGTTAGGAATCAGACCCAGAGGGTCACAGTCTAGAGGTGCTGCGGGCCTCCCACAGCAGGCCTCTGGGGAGCCCCACCGGCCCACCCTCACCCCCTTTTCTTCCAGGGTGTGTGGTTGCTTCTCCCCTTCAGTTGACCTGTGTCACAGCCTGGCGTCCCAGGAGCCAGCAGTGAGTTCTCTGTCCCTGCCTCAGAGTCATTTAAAACCTGTCCTGAATTTGATATCAGAATAACCTCTAGAGACAAGCTGAATGGAAGACCTATGCTTTTTACAGCTCTAAAGAACAGGTATGATTTTTGTGGGACTTGTGTAAATACCCTCCCATCCAGTGGATTCTGCTGCTGTGAGCACTGGGGAAGCTGGTTTTGGTTGCCACCTAGGGTGGTGCTGTTTTTTTTTTTTATCGGTCCCTTCCCCATCCATCCTGGGCCATGTGCCTGAGTAGCTTCAGGACTGGCTTGGTCTCCCATTTCATGAAATGAGGGAAAGGCTGTGCTTTGAACGTGATTTAATAGGTACTCCTGTAGGTGTCCCCAGATGGCAGTGAGGGAGGAGGGGGTTCTGGGTTTTCTTCAAAGGAAAATAATAGGTATGAACTGGGGGGAAGGTGAATTTTCATTTCAGAGCATCTAGTGAGAGAGTGGTTTCAGATGGAAAATGGTCCCAGGCTTGGAGCATACAGATGCCCCTGTGTGGAGGGGGTGTAGGGGTGTGGGGTGTGGACCTTGCCCCGTGGTTCTGCTTTAACAGACTCTGGCCAAGGCCATGGCTATAAAACAGAGTTAAACTCTGGACAGCTTCTCAGATTTATGAGACTGGTAAGTGCTCCATAGAAATTTTTTCCCAGGCAAGTAGAAAGCTACAGGAAATGCAGTCTAAATGAGAAACAAGTGGAGAGAGTCTCTAGAGAGTTGGGGATGAAGGTATTAACTCCAAAGAGGAGGGAGCTGACGGGGCCCTTCCGTCTAATCAGAGAAGCTAGGCAGCTCTTGGCTCACCCTGCTCAAGTCTTCACAGCTGTCCTGGGCTGCACACCTTGGGATCTTAGCCTGTGAACTGGGGCTCTCTCCAAGAGTCACTTTGCAGATGTCATAGGGTGCTTTCTGAGACTGTTAGGAATCAGACCCAGAGGGTCACAGTCTAGAGGTGCTGCGGGCCTCCCACAGCAGGCCTCTGGGGAGCCCCACCGGCCCACCCTCACCCCCTTTTCTTCCAGGGTGTGTGGTTGCTTCTCCCCTTCAGTTGACCTGTGTCACAGCCTGGCGTCCCAGGAGCCAGCAGTGAGTTCTCTGTCCCTGCCTCAGAGTCATTTAAAACCTGTCCTGAATTTGATATCAGAATAACCTCTAGAGACAAGCTGAATGGAAGACCTATGCTTTTTACAGCTCTAAAGAACAGGTATGATTTTTGTGGGACTTGTGTAAATACCCTCCCATCCAGTGGATTCTGCTGCTGTGAGCACTGGGGAAGCTGGTTTTGGTTGCCACCTAGGGTGGTGCTGTTTTTTTTTTTTATCGGTCCCTTCCCCATCCATCCTGGGCCATGTGCCTGAGTAGCTTCAGGACTGGCTTGGTCTCCCATTTCATGAAATGAGGGAAAGGCTGTGCTTTGAACGTGATTTAATAGGTACTCCTGTAGGTGTCCCCAGATGGCAGTGAGGGAGGAGGGGGTTCTGGGTTTTCTTCAAAGGAAAATAATAGGTATGAACTGGGGGGAAGGTGAATTTTCATTTCAGAGCATCTAGTGAGAGAGTGGTTTCAGATGGAAAATGGTCCCAGGCTTGGAGCATACAGATGCCCCTGTGTGGAGGGGGTGTAGGGGTGTGGGTGTGTGCCCCATGAGAGGAACTGGAGGAACCTTGAGCTGATCTGAAGGCCATAAAGGGAACCTGAACTGGACTTCAGAACTGCCTGGTGACTGGATAGTTTAGGCTTTGCTTGGTTCTGCCTTTCAGAAAAAGTCTTTGCGTAAGGATGCTAAAGCCGATTCAGTTGAACAGCAGCTCTTGTTTAAGTTACTGGCATCGGGGCAGGTGTGGGCCTGGTGATCAATGCCAGCAGGAACCTTGGGCCCTGGAGGTGCTCCAGTCAGGTGCTGCGTGCCCCCCAGGCTGCCTGCAGAGTGCCTCCACGGTTAAACAATGAACCCTGTGTGCTTTATCACAGAAAGCCCCTCAGGGCTTCTCAGAGGCTCTCCTTGCTTGCATTCTGGGTGTGTTGTTAGTCAGTTTACAGATAACCAAAGCCTATTGCAAATTTCTCAAGACGTTATAACCAAAATTCACCAAAATTCACCCGAGAGAGTGAACCCCATCAGCTCCGTATCCCCAAGGCCACGGCCTCGTGCCAGAGCCAGGCAGAAGGGCAATGTGGTGAAAGAGCCTGCTCCTTGCGTGAACCCCCAGGTCTTCCCCCAGCACTGAGTTCTGGACGCCGCTGGGCCCCCGGGTCACTGGCCATCTGCCCCCAGCACAGGCTGTCCAAGTGTTTCAGCACGCAGACCCATGGAGGAAGCGTCTCTGTGCTGACCGAGGTGACAGCCCTCTCCCAGAGCCTTGTGGGAGCCCAAGGAACTGGGGATGTTCACTTCAGGCTCAAGGGCACTAGAGTTCAGAAACCCAGAGGTCCTGAGGGCTTGTCAGCAGCTCAGGTCCCACCTCAGCACTGCCGTCTCCAGGTGCTCTGGGCGGGCGAGGCATCTTCCCCCACGAGGTCCCCACATGCCATAGGTAAACGTCCCTGAGACAACTGCTGCATCTTTCTGAGCGTCTGTTCAGTGTGTTATGTTTATGGGCAACAGGAGCAGGTACATAACAGAGCGTCTGTGGACTGAAAATACACTACAAAGAGATACTTCTTCTCTGTAAAGAGGTTTGCCTTTGCATTCCTCGGAGTCCCCCTTGCAGCCCCCATGGACATCCCTGTACAGTCACCCCATGTTGGCATCTCCTGGTTCACAAAGCATGCAGCCGGGGTTCCCTCGAACACCTTCTTGCCAAGCTGCAAAATCCGGAAGGAAGTGGAGAGTGAACTTTTGCTATGGGTCATAATGTCTTTATTGATCTGGTCACATAAATTATTTTTTATTCACCAGAAATAAATTTGTAAAGGAATGAACCGTGAAAGTCTCATGGGAATTCTGTGCCGAAGCTGCAAAATCCATGTGAGAGGTGCTCCAGTCAGGTGCTGCGTGCCCCCCAGGCTGCCTGCAGAGTGCCTCCACGGTTAAACAATGAACCCTGTGTGCTTTATCACAGAAAGCCCCTCAGGGCTTCTCAGAGGCTCTCCTTGCTTGCATTCTGGGTGTGTTGTTAGTCAGTTTACAGATAACCAAAGCCTATTGCAAATTTCTCAAGACGTTATAACCAAAATTCACCAAAATTCACCCGAGAGAGTGAACCCCATCAGCTCCGTATCCCCAAGGCCACGGCCTCGTGCCAGAGCCAGGCAGAAGGGCAATGTGGTGAAAGAGCCTGCTCCTTGCGTGAACCCCCAGGTCTTCCCCCAGCACTGAGTTCTGGACGCCGCTGGGCCCCCGGGTCACTGGCCATCTGCCCCCAGCACAGGCTGTCCAAGTGTTTCAGCACGCAGACCCATGGAGGAAGCGTCTCTGTGCTGACCGAGGTGACAGCCCTCTCCCAGAGCCTTGTGGGAGCCCAAGGAACTGGGGATGTTCACTTCAGGCTCAAGGGCACTAGAGTTCAGAAACCCAGAGGTCCTGAGGGCTTGTCAGCAGCTCAGGTCCCACCTCAGCACTGCCGTCTCCAGGTGCTCTGGGCGGGCGAGGCATCTTCCCCCACGAGGTCCCCACATGCCATAGGTAAACGTCCCTGAGACAACTGCTGCATCTTTCTGAGCGTCTGTTCAGTGTGTTATGTTTATGGGCAACAGGAGCAGGTACATAACAGAGCGTCTGTGGACTGAAAATACACTACAAAGAGATACTTCTTCTCTGTAAAGAGGTTTGCCTTTGCATTCCTCGGAGTCCCCCTTGCAGCCCCCATGGACATCCCTGTACAGTCACCCCATGTTGGCATCTCCTGGTTCACAAAGCATGCAGCCGGGGTTCCCTCGAACACCTTCTTGCCAAGCTGCAAAATCCGGAAGGAAGTGGAGAGTGAACTTTTGCTATGGGTCATAATGTCTTTATTGATCTGGTCACATAAATTATTTTTTTTTATTCACCAGAAATAAATTTGTAAAGGAATGAACCGGTGTGAAAGTCTCATGGGAATGGGAGGAACGTGGAGGAGAAGAAGAGGAGGCTGTGTCTTTATCATGTGACAGCAACTCCCCTTCAGGCACCAGCTCCATAGTCACCAAAGTGTGTGAGATGAGGAGAGTCAGTGTTCGACGAAGACAGTGTGTGTGAGAGAGAGACCCCGGCAAAGCCACGGGGAACCACTGAATTCCATACAACGTTGTTGACTCTGGAGAAAATTCAAATAAGAAATAGACCCTCAGTAGGAAGATGCTATTATTTTCCTCTTAAAGAAGCAGGGTCCCAGACAAGGAGTTCAAGCTTTTGGACCACGCACATCCCCTGATGGGAAGGGCCGGATAGAGAGTGCAGGTGTTCTTCTACAAACGTGAGTTGGAGCCTGACCCCGGAAGGATCACTTCGCTTCCTGCAGCCAAGGCAGAAGTGCACCCTCCAGAGATTGTACCCCCTCCTTCCTGTAGGGTGTAGGCAGTGCAGGTTGTGGAGAACCAGACTTGGGGAAAATGTAAGGCATTTCTAATCTGTGAGAGGGCGATATCAAAGAATCACCATAGCAGCAGAGTGAGTGTCACCAGAATGTCTGACAACTAAGAGGAGTATCTTCCCTCTTAAAATAGTAATTTAGAATCACTAAGCCCATTAGTCCTATTTTTTCTGTCTTTGACTTAAAAATGAGGGTGGAACTGACTGCCAGAGACAGGAAGGTGGGAAGTCTGAGGTGTGGAGTCCAGGAGCGGGGCTAATGTTTGTGGGGCTTCCTGGGTGACCTGGGCTGGACGTGCAGCCCCCTCAGCCCTGCACGACCATGGGGAAGGTGCTATGGCCATTTTGCAGAGGGATAAACAACTTAGCCAGGCAGGGCAGTGGTAGGCGAGAGACTAGCTATCTGCAGGGTTTCAGACCCTCTCCAGCTACATCAGGCTGATTACAATCAAAGACCTTACTCAGTGCCCTGTCACCTACTGTGGGCAGGACACTGGGGAGCCTACGTTGTTCCTGGAGAAGGTTACAGTCCAGGGAGGACAAACCTGAGCCTAGACCAGGGGGCAAAGAGGACAAAGCCCTGGAGTTTGGAACAACCTTCAAACCGAGGGCGTTTGACCTGACTCCTAATGAATAGGGGTTTCCTGGGCAGAGAAGCCGGGGGCAGGGGAGGTGTGGGCAGCATTCCAGACCATGGCAAGGGCCTGTGCAAAGGCCTGGATTCCTGAGGGGGTGGGTTGCTTAAGGGGACAAGTGAGGATTCGGTATGGTCTGGGCCAGGGGCGAGTGGCATGGAGAGAAGGGCAGGCAGGAGCCCAGGGAGGGCCTTGTGTCAGGCCCGGGCCCCTGGGACAGTTAATAGATGAATCGCTCTGCAGGCGCGTCAGGGGAGAGACTGTCTTCACAGTCCAAGTGTGGGGATAGCCTGAGCACGGTCAGCAACTGGGGAGTGAGTTAGGTCCCAAAGTATTGGTCCAGGGAATGTTCAGAGCGAAGAGTCCGGATGGGAACCAAGCCGCTGTGCCTCCTGGGAGATGCCACAGCAGAAAAGACCCGTGCCAGGAGTCAGGGCAGACTTTGTTTACGGGGGAGAAGGGGTTTCCTCTCTAGATGGCCAACGCTTTCTGTACCTGTAGGTCCATGTGCCAGGTGCTGGCCTTTAGGATCCCTTGAGTCCCCACTACAACCTCGTAAAGTATGACTCATGTTGCTGTTGTTTATTTCCCAGGCAAGAATCCTGGGGTGGGTTGCCATTTCCTTCTCCAGGCGATCTTCCAGATTCGGGGACTGAACCCATGGCTCCTGCATTGGCAGGCAGACTCTTTATCACTGAGCCACTTGGGAAGGCCAAAGAGTAAGCACGCTTATCCTCATTGTTAAAGCTGTTCTTAATGCCAAACCTCAGCCTGCACACCATGGGGAAGGTGCTATGGCCATTTTGCAGAGGGATAAACAACTTAGCCAGGCAGGGCAGTGGTAGGCGAGAGACTAGCTATCTGCAGGGTTTCAGACCCTCTCCAGCTACATCAGGCTGATTACAATCAAAGACCTTACTCAGTGCCCTGTCACCTACTGTGGGCAGGACACTGGGGAGCCTACGTTGTTCCTGGAGAAGGTTACAGTCCAGGGAGGACAAACCTGAGCCTAGACCAGGGGGCAAAGAGGACAAAGCCCTGGAGTTTGGAACAACCTTCAAACCGAGGGCGTTTGACCTGACTCCTAATGAATAGGGGTTTCCTGGGCAGAGAAGCCGGGGGCAGGGGAGGTGTGGGCAGCATTCCAGACCATGGCAAGGGCCTGTGCAAAGGCCTGGATTCCTGAGGGGGTGGGTTGCTTAAGGGGACAAGTGAGGATTCGGTATGGTCTGGGCCAGGGGCGAGTGGCATGGAGAGAAGGGCAGGCAGGAGCCCAGGGAGGGCCTTGTGTCAGGCCCGGGCCCCTGGGACAGTTAATAGATGAATCGCTCTGCAGGCGCGTCAGGGGAGAGACTGTCTTCACAGTCCAAGTGTGGGGATAGCCTGAGCACGGTCAGCAACTGGGGAGTGAGTTAGGTCCCAAAGTATTGGTCCAGGGAATGTTCAGAGCGAAGAGTCCGGATGGGAACCAAGCCGCTGTGCCTCCTGGGAGATGCCACAGCAGAAAAGACCCGTGCCAGGAGTCAGGGCAGACTTTGTTTACGGGGGAGAAGGGGTTTCCTCTCTAGATGGCCAACGCTTTCTGTACCTGTAGGTCCATGTGCCAGGTGCTGGCCTTTAGGATCCCTTGAGTCCCCACTACAACCTCGTAAAGTATGACTCATGTTGCTGTTGTTTATTTCCCAGGCAAGAATCCTGGGGTGGGTTGCCATTTCCTTCTCCAGGCGATCTTCCAGATTCGGGGACTGAACCCATGGCTCCTGCATTGGCAGGCAGACTCTTTATCACTGAGCCACTTGGGAAGGCCAAAGAGTAAGCACGCTTATCCTCATTGTTTAGATAAGGCTGTTCTTGCCCAGAGAATCCGACGAACAGAGAAGCCTGTCAGGCTACAGTCCATGTGATCAAAAAGAGTCGGATACAACTGAGTGCACACACACACACACACACACACACACACACACACACGTAGATGAGGCTGAGATACAGAGAGGTGAGGCAGCCTGCCTAAGGCCTCACAGCTAGCAGAACTGGGATCTCCCAACCACTGTGTTAAGATCATGCAGCTAGTCAGTGGCCAAGCAGAAAATGAAACTCCAGTTTGTTTCCAGAGCTCGTGTTTAACTGAGTTGATGGAAAAGCTGTCTGAGCCTGGCAGGTTGAATAGAAATTAGACAGAGGCAGAGAGAAAATCCTTGGAGCAGAGGGAGCCACGTGGGCACGTGATAGAGCCTGGGAAATGCAAGAGGGGCTGCTGGTGGGTGGGGACAGGGAGGGTGGGGACAGTGATGACCGCAGGAGATGATGGTGCGTCTGCACAGGTGTTAGGGGCGTGGGGTGGCCTGAGCGTCACCAAATGAGCATCTGGCTAAGGAGCTTTCATTTTGACTGTACAGGTTACCACAAGCCTGGCTTGGCTTTACTCTTACCTGGTATCTCAGAAAATCCAGGCTGGGGGTCTTTTTTCTCTCAAACTATAGTTTTCTCCAGAATCTAAACAACTAGTGCTCAAGAGCAGCCCTGTGGTTCTAGGAAATTCAACCACTGGGTTTTGGTTTGAACATTCTCCACCCTGAGCGGGACAGGATCCCAGCAGTTTCATTCTTTGAATGTCCCAAAGCAAGAAGCCATCCATGCCCAGAGGCTGCTGTGCCTGGTGGGACAGGGCCTCTCTCTCCAGACTCTAGAACTTAGCTTTTTGAATAAGACATTCAGTCAGATAAGCCCGGAATTGAATATTAAAGAAGTTCTTTCTGAGTTCCCTGGAAGGCAGGAGGTGTTTTACTGTTTTATTGAAGTCAGCCCAGGGTGAGAAGGGACCTGAGCTAGGCCCATGGTCCTGTGGTCCCAGCACCCTGATACTGTCCCTACAGGGGGACATTCAGGGGGAAGCAGGAAGGAAGAGGCAGATGGGACTCAGTGGACATGAGGGAAGATCCAGACTAAAAGGCACGGTTGCTTCCTTCAAAGACCTTAAACCTTCCTGAAGAATATGATCTCCTGCTGGGGAAGTGAGAATAGGTCAAGTTGTCTACTGTTGGGCTGAAGGCTGGAAGGGTGCAGGGCATCAGGGCAGGGGCAGCGATGTGGGCAGGGCTCTGGGGCAGCTAGCAGGCTGGAGGAGGCCTTCAGTTGATGGGAGAGGCTGAAGCAAGCTGCCAGGAGCAGGGAGAACATTTAGGGCCCAGACACACAGGCAGGAAGGAGCAGGTGGGGAGAGAGGACCACAAAGACGCCTGAAGCTGGAGGGCAGCGGTGCCCTCTGCAAAATCAGAGCTTCATCTGAAAGAGAGGAGGGAACAGAGACGCGGAGGAGAGAAGCAGCCACTCTCAGGCTGGCTGCAGTCGGCCTCAGGGCCGCGGTCTTCACGACCGTCCTTCACGCCTGCCGGCTCACCATATGCTCACCTGATGCGTGGGATACTTTGCTTGGGCACCATGGAGTCCATTCTCAGTTTGCATCCTAGAGAGCCCCCAGTTTGCAGAGTAGATGGCTCCTGACAAAGCCTTCCTGCCACTGGGACTGTTCTGGGTTCCAGAGGAAAGCTCTTAGCACCCAAGTTGGCCTCTTCTTTGTTAGGTGTCTTGGCTGGTTGTGACCACAGGGGGCAGCGTGGTTCCATGGGACACTAACAGGCCATTCCTGTTTTCCTTAAGGAAAAAATGGGGATATTTTATGGACAAGTAAATGTAAGAATCATGGGATTAAATTCAGACAAATGAATACCTTAATTCTCTATAGTGCCTTGGGGCTTCTAAGTGACTCATATATTGAGTTGGCCAGAAAGTTCGTCAGAGTTTTAAAAACGTGAACAAACTTTTTGGCCAATCCAATACATTGACTACTTCCACAAGGAGCATATGCCATATGGTTTTGCCCCTATTTTTTTTCAACCTTCACCCTTTTGTTTTTATTCCAGTATATATTCCAAGGATCATCCCTTGGGAAACCCTATCCCAAAATCCCAGTGGAATTATTGTCTGTCTCCTGCCCCTTTAGCACACGTGGGTGGTGCTCTGTCTAGTGTTACTAGGTAATATTTCGTCTGTGCAGCAGCCTTATCTAGGTCATAGGCAGGGATCATATCTTGTCACATGTAGCGTCTCCAGCACCCAAAGTTGAGCTGTAGATACATGAGAAATTTAATGAAGATTGACTGCCTGGGTGATCAACGTTAGCCCTGCAGTTTGCAAGCACTGTTTATGACCTGGGGATCAGCTGTCTTGGACTCTGGCTGATGTGAACTTCAAGAGGCCAAAAGAGGTGTGTTTCCAGACAGTTACCATATCCCACAGCTGCTCCTTTCCTCCCCACCCCCTTGTGGGGCCCCATGATGCCTCAGGGCAACACTTCTGCTAAAATACTTTCTCTGAAAATTACTTTCCTAGGATTCCCTTTATAAAACAGCTGCAAGGAAACACAGCTTGATCCTATATATCCTGAAACGTCCTGGTAATACCATTGTTCAGAGAAATCCAGAAGATGGGCTCTAGCCAGTAGGGGGTTGTTAATAAAATGTTGAAAAGACCACAGATGCTATGAGCTGATGGCAATAAAATGGCACTCTTGGCCCAGATCCCAGTGGAATGTGGAGAATCTGGGACAAAAGGGAAAGGCAGAGCTGGAAGTTTGTTTAATAAACTCCGAGGTTCCCCCTGCATCTGAAGGGCATCTGAAATTTGACGCCCCAACCCTTCTTCCTTTTTCTTGCCTCCTAAGGCAGCACCATGAAGTGAAAACACATATGGAGGTCTTTGGACTTCAGCAAGTCACTTCCTTCCAAAAGGATATGGACAGAACACTGCACTTCACCTCCCAACACCTGCCTCCCCAATGGAGCCACAGCAGTAACTGGGGAGGGGCGGGGGGAGTTGACCCTCAAATATATGGTGGGCCTGATTGGTCCAAGTGTTGGGGCACAAGAAACACTGCAGAAACAAGGAGCATATGCCATATGGTTTTGCCCCTATTTTTTTTCAACCTTCACCCTTTTGTTTTTATTCCAGTATATATTCCAAGGATCATCCCTTGGGAAACCCTATCCCAAAATCCCAGTGGAATTATTGTCTGTCTCCTGCCCCTTTAGCACACGTGGGTGGTGCTCTGTCTAGTGTTACTAGGTAATATTTCGTCTGTGCAGCAGCCTTATCTAGGTCATAGGCAGGGATCATATCTTGTCACATGTAGCGTCTCCAGCACCCAAAGTTGAGCTGTAGATACATGAGAAATTTAATGAAGATTGACTGCCTGGGTGATCAACGTTAGCCCTGCAGTTTGCAAGCACTGTTTATGACCTGGGGATCAGCTGTCTTGGACTCTGGCTGATGTGAACTTCAAGAGGCCAAAAGAGGTGTGTTTCCAGACAGTTACCATATCCCACAGCTGCTCCTTTCCTCCCCACCCCCTTGTGGGGCCCCATGATGCCTCAGGGCAACACTTCTGCTAAAATACTTTCTCTGAAAATTACTTTTCTAGGATTCCCTTTCTAAAACAGCTGCAAGGAAACACAGCTTGATCCTATATATCCTGAAACGTCCTGGTAATACCATTGTTCAGAGAAATCCAGAAGATGGGCTCTAGCCAGTAGGGGGTTGTTAATAAAATGTTGAAAAGACCACAGATGCTATGAGCTGATGGCAATAAAATGGCACTCTTGGCCCAGATCCCAGTGGAATGTGGAGAATCTGGGACAAAAGGGAAAGGCAGAGCTGGAAGTTTGTTTAATAAACTCCGAGGTTCCCCCTGCATCTGAAGGGCATCTGAAATTTGACGCCCCAACCCTTCTTCCTTTTTCTTGCCTCCTAAGGCAGCACCATGAAGTGAAAACACATATGGAGGTCTTTGGACTTCAGCAAGTCACTTCCTTCCAAAAGGATATGGACAGAACACTGCACTTCACCTCCCAACACCTGCCTCCCCAATGGAGCCACAGCAGTAACTGGGGAGGGGCGGGGGGAGTTGACCCTCAAATATATGGTGGGCCTGATTGGTCCAAGTGTTGGGGAGAAACACTGGCTGAAAGTGCGCATCCTAGCCAGGCACAAGAGTAACCACTTGCAACAGGAGGTTCTAGTAAGGAATGTGTAACTACCAAGCTACCACCAACTGGAGTAATATAGAAAAGGTCGAAAGGAGAGAGGAGACTCCAGTCCATATATCCTACCAAGCTACCAGAATCCTTCTTGCTGGCATCCATCTTGGCTGAGCGACGTGTGCACCAACCACCAGGAAGCACCAGAGTCAGAGTGATTGGCCAGAGACAACCCAGAAACTAACCCCATGACCATGAAACGCGAAAGTGAGAGCCACATAGCAGAGCAGTCCTCCTGGGCTCTCTTAACCTGCTGCTTTCCAGCCGGGTGCCCCTTCCCAGTGAAACCTCTGGCTTTGTCAGCATGTGTGTCTCCTCAGACAATTCATTTTTGAGTGTTAGACAGGAACCCACTCTCGGGCCCTGGAAGGACACCAGTGCAAGGACAAAACCATTCTTCCTAGTGGTGAGTAGTTCTCAGATGAACTAAAACCTGATCTGGCCGAGGAACTGGTAGGAAGTGTCTGCGGGGGCATCAGCCACCCATCAGTGATGAATCAAGAAGCGTCTGCTGACCACCAGCAGAATCAGCTTCAGGATGGAACCTTCACCAGGATGGTAAAGATAATCAAAGAATCTGGGTATTTGGTGACACAGTTGATCAGCATACCTAACTCTAATTCTTCCATACTTCCCAGTCCCTAACCACATGCATTCCTCCCATGTTTAAGCCAGCTTGAGTCGCCCACACAGTGTAATTGATCCCAGAGAGCAGTCACATGGGGAAAGGCCAGCAAGCATCTGGTCACAGAGGAGGCCCTCAGCAACATTTTCTTCCTTCTTCCTTCACGCCTACATAAAAGTCATCTTGAGAATGTGTCCCAAGAAAATTCCACCTCTTCCACATTCAAGAGTTAACTCAAGCGCTCCCCTGCGAGCCTAATATAGCACTAGACTCACGCTGGATCCTCAGTAACTATTTGAAGGACCCTTCACCTGAGACCTACCTCTAGACAGTGATGCTGGCCATGCCTGGACTCCAGCTTACGGCTGGCTCGGTGGAGCGGGAGGTGATAACGGACGTGCATGTGGACAGCATGTGTCGCGACTCTGGGGCGAGCTCTAGGAGCGCAGGTCCACCCCCCGTCTTTAGGCCCGCTGTCTTGGACATCCGCCACTGGTAAGGTGGTGTGGTCTGTGGCCCATCACCTACAACGAAAACCATCTGAGGAATGTCTGGTATGCAGGGGTATGTGGTGTGGTGTGGTGTGGGTTTGTTTCTTCTGTTCATCACTTGGCAAGGAAAGCCTTAACTATTTTGTCTGGAGGCACAGGCGTAGAGCTGAGGACCCCAGGGGAATGGAGATTAGTGGAGGGGAGGAGGACAGTTCAGCCTCTGTCCCTGCACCTGGGGCTGCATGGTGCTGTTGTCTACCTGGTGGTGTTTGCTCAGGCCCTGGCCTTCCCCTCGGGTCCCCCAGTGGAAGTCGGGTTGAAATGTGTAGCAGGAGTAGCAGCAGGAAGATGCTTACAGGGAAGGAAAGTTACAGGGAGAGTAAGACAGGCAGGAGGCTGAGCCGTCAATAACCCGGAAATGTGGCTTCCCCTTCAGTGACTGGCTCCTGGGCTTTGTGAAAGGGACAGAATCTGGCCTGGGAGTCATGGGATTTGGGTTCTGGTTGTAGCTGAATGATCCTGGGAACATTTCCTTGATTTCTTGGAACCTCTTTGTTTTCATGAGAAACACGACTTCTGCCATGATTTCCATTGGCTCTGGGTGATGGCTATCCAACTGCCAATATTTTGAGTATTAATAACACCTAGGAGCTCTGCTAGTCATTTACCATACCTATAAGTTTTCTTCATCATGGCGAACATTAAGTGCTATGCCAGTCACAGTTCTAAGAACTTTATATCAACTCATTTAATCCTCACAACAACCCTACAAGGTAGATACTAACTCCATTTTACAGATGAGGAAACTGAGGCATAAGAAAGCCAAATGTTTTCCCTCCCATCCACACAGCCAGAAAAGAACAAATCCAAGAAGTGAACCTAGGCAGCCTGGCTCGAAGTTCTATCTTCAGAGCTCTGTACTTTATTGTATGTTGTTTCTCTTAAGTGAAGATAGTATCTCCACTTCGTGGCTGGTGAGACTGAGAAAAATCATATGATTCGGCCAAGGTTCCACAGCTGTTAAATGTTGGAGCCAGGACCTAAACCTAGATGTGTCATCAAAAGGTTTTCTGCCCTCTTAGTGGATGAATGCACCCAAAGAGAGAAGACCCTTCAAACACCCAGCATGACCACTGCCTCTTGGTAGGTCTGATGTTGGAGGTCTCCATTTGTAACCTTGATGAGTGTGTCAAAATATAATTTTCAAAAAAAAGCTGAAAAGCATGACTCATACAAATGTAGAGTGAACATGTGTCAAGGTTTTACTGAACTCACTGATGAAGAAACCAACAGAATGGCAAGGTTCATTCAAAAAGATAGAAAAATATTATGGGCTTCCTCAGTGGTCCAGTGAGTAAGGACACCGCCTTGCAGTGCAAGGGGCGCCAGTTTCATCCCTGGCCTGGGAAGATCCCACGTGCTGCAGAGTGGCTGGACCAATGTGTCGAATTACCGAGCCGGAGCTCTGGAGCGCATGCGCCCAGAGCCGGTGCTCTACAACAACAGATGCCACCATGATGGGAGGCGCACAGGAGCCAAAGAACAAAGACGGATGAAAATAGAGAAATGAAAGACCAATAGAAGTGGCCCGCCCGCTCCCCTCCCTCCCCAACCCGACCCCCACCCAAAAATAAATAAATAAATAAATCTTTAAAAAAAAAAAAAAAACTGGATGGGGTCCATCCTTGTTCTGGCTTTTGATGTATGGGGGACCAGCCATGGGACTCAGCCCCTGCATGGGAAGCGAGGCCTCTGATGAAAAGTAGGCTGCACGGCAAAGCCCTTAGCCAGGGGATGTTCCACTAAACACCAGTGCATCCAAATGAGCGGGCATCACCTCCAGGCCAAACCTGCAGCAAGAGCCTTTGAAGACCACAGTCACGTGAAATAGTCAGAACTGCTGTGAAGGCTGTGACAATGCAGCTCTGGAGAGACACCTCGATCCCAGGCATCTCATCGGCCATCCCAGCATGAGCTCACAGGCATCTGTCACAGTCTTAACCAGAGGCTGGCAGCCTTCTATAACAGGGCCAGATGGTGGATATTTCAGGCTTGGCAGGCCACATGTAGCATCTGTTGCTGCATTGTCTTTGTTTTTCATTTTTGTCTGACACAACCTTTTAAAATGTGAAAGCCATTTTTGGGCTCCCTGACGATATAGAAATAAGCAGCGGGCTGACTTTGGCCCACAGGCTACAGTTTGCCAACCCAGGTGTTACTAGCTTTGCCAGCACGTGTAAGTGCCTCTGAATCCTGTTTTCTTCATTTTGCAGCCGAGTGAGCTTGGACAAGCTTCCTTATCTCCCTGGGCCTGAATGTCCTCGTTAGTAAAATTTTTTCTCAAAATACTGGCTGCTCATCTACTGTCCTGCCAAGCACAAGAGTGTTTATGAGGCTGAAATAAAATGAAAAAGTCCCAGCATGTCCAAGGAATGTGGCAGGAGGCTCGCAGCTCTTGCTTGAACCCAACAGGGGTTTGGGCTGCCCTGAGCAAAGGGGGGTCACGGAAGCGGAGTTTGGTACTATGATGATGGCCTGGAATTGGGCAGTGCTGTGTGACAACACTCCAAGGACGCGGATTCCGTTTGTCCCGAGCGGATTCCAGGCATCTATTTGTTTTAAAGGCTTTCCTGATGAGTCTGACCTGCTGTCAAGGATGAGAACCCCTCACCTCCCCCTACAGTAGTCTCCCACTTACGGGTACATACACAGGCATCTGCCCCAGGTGGTGGAAAACTGTCATCCATGCGGACAGCCTGGTGCCCCTGCTGGTCTCATGCCCACCCTCATCCAGCGAAGCCTGGTGTCCTTCAAAGCAAAGTGTTCTCCCCAGTCCACTGTGGGTCAAACTCCTGCTCCGGGCATCAGCTCCCAAGACTGTTTCATGTCAAAATCAGTAACAAGTGTTCTTCTGAGAGCACAGAAATGGCCACAGGAGTGGTGGCCAGATCTCCTGCCATGACTGCCTCAGGGCAGGAAGCCGGCCTTTCAGAGCGAGGCCTAATGCAGGCCTGTTGTTTGACGTGTGCCTTAGTGCCTCCCCTCTAGCCCTGACCACAGGCTCAGAGCCCCAGGCTCAGAGAGGCCACCTCGTTGCCTCAAGACCACAGAGCTCGTCAACAGGTCTGATAAAGAAAAGTTCAGTGAGCCTCCCGTGAGATGACTCCTCCTGTGAATTACACTCCTGTAGTCTTATTAAAACCCTTCCCTTTATGTCATTTTCTTTATGACCATGAGAGCAGAACAGTGGAGCATTCATGCTGAGAATTTCCAAAGGGCATTTTTTTTTTTTAATCTCAAAGGCTCATGGTTAACTCTTATTTAAGAAGCAAGTTCCTCCTCCCATTGTGGGAATTCAGACCCTGGGCTGTTCTGAACTGGAGATGTCCAAGTTGTCGTGAATTTGCTTTTATGCCATAAATATGTTCCTGAAGACTGGATAAGTAAAATTACTACATAACTTAAAGGGGATCCTTGTGCACGGTTTAGAGTTTTGTTTGGGGTTGGTTTTTTTAAATTTTTTTTTAATTTTTCTTTTAGAAATGGGAGAATCCTTCCACAAAGAGAATCATTTACCTTGATTTGGTTTGCAAATCTAGATTTGGGCATATTGGGTTTTCTTAATTATGTCTGTAACTTTGGCTATTTTTTGGTTTAGAGAATTTTCTTGAAAACCAGTTCTCTGATGATCCTGGAAAGTGTTCCCTCCCAGTCCACTGGCTTTTGAAGGTTCAAACTCCTGCCCTCACCTCCCCTACAGTAGTCTCCCACTTACGGGTACATACACAGGCATCTGCCCCAGGTGGTGGAAAACTGTCATCCATGCGGACAGCCTGGTGCCCCTGCTGGTCTCATGCCCACCCTCATCCAGCGAAGCCTGGTGTCCTTCAAAGCAAAGTGTTCTCCCCAGTCCACTGTGGGTCAAACTCCTGCTCCGGGCATCAGCTCCCAAGACTGTTTCATGTCAAAATCAGTAACAAGTGTTCTTCTGAGAGCACAGAAATGGCCACAGGAGTGGTGGCCAGATCTCCTGCCATGACTGCCTCAGGGCAGGAAGCCGGCCTTTCAGAGCGAGGCCTAATGCAGGCCTGTTGTTTGACGTGTGCCTTAGTGCCTCCCTCTAGCCCTGACCACAGGCTCAGAGCCCCAGGCTCAGAGAGGCCACCTCGTTGCCTCAAGACCACAGAGCTCGTCAACAGGTCTGATAAAGAAAAGTTCAGTGAGCCTCCCGTGAGATGACTCCTCCTGTGAATTACACTCCTGTAGTCTTATTAAAACCCTTCCCTTTATGTCATTTTCTTTATGACCATGAGAGCAGAACAGTGGAGCATTCATGCTGAGAATTTCCAAAGGGCATTTTTTTTTTTTAATCTCAAAGGCTCATGGTTAACTCTTATTTAAGAAGCAAGTTCCTCCTCCCATTGTGGGAATTCAGACCCTGGGCTGTTCTGAACTGGAGATGTCCAAGTTGTCGTGAATTTGCTTTTATGCCATAAATATGTTCCTGAAGACTGGATAAGTAAAATTACTACATAACTTAAAGGGGATCCTTGTGCACGGTTTAGAGTTTTGTTTGGGGTTGGTTTTTTTAAATTTTTTTTTAATTTTTCTTTTAGAAATGGGAGAATCCTTCCACAAAGAGAATCATTTACCTTGATTTGGTTTGCAAATCTAGATTTGGGCATATTGGGTTTTCTTAATTATGTCTGTAACTTTGGCTATTTGTTTATTGACAGTTTCTTAGCTCTCACAGATGGAGTTTGTGCTCTGTGAAAACCAGTTCTCTGGTTCCTAGATGGAAGCAGCAAATGTTTCTTCAGTTACCACTGTGCCATTCACTGTTGGACCAGATCACATCCACTGCCTCATTCACGATTCTGCAGCATGGGCTGTATTGGCCCCATTTCATAGCTAAAGAAACTGAGGTACAAGCTGTTTATCTGATAAAGGGTTGAAATGGCATTCCAACCCAGCTCTGTCTGACCCCAGGGCAAATGGTCTTTCCAAATCAGGAAGCCCAAGGTTTTCCTCATCACTGAAATACCCAAACAACCTCCATCCTCCACCCAGTGCTAATGCACTGAGCACTTGCTGTGTGTAGCTAGGAAGCTGGGGTGCTGGGGAAAAGGCATGGAATGGATTTAGGGGACCCCTCTTCATGCTCCTGGCTCTGAGGTTCATGTTTTGTTTTTTTTGTTTTTTTGTTTTATTAAGATTTATTTATTATTTATTTGGGGCGGGGGTCGGGTTGGGGAGGGAGGGGAGCGGGCGGGTCACTCCTATTGGTCTTTCATTTCTCTATTTTCATCCGTCTTTGTTCTCTGGCTCCTGTGGGCCTCCCATCGCGGTGGCCTCTGTCGTTGCAGAGCACCGGCTCTGGGCGCATGCGCTCCAGAGCTCTGGCTCGGTAATTGGACACATGGGTCCAGCCGCTCCGCGGCACGTGGGATCTTCCCAGGCCAGGGATCGAACCAGCACCCCTTGCATTGCAAGGCGGTGTCCTTACCCACTGGACCACCAGGGGAAGCCCTGAGGTTCATGTTTAACTCACTGTCCCTATGTGAGTCTCAGCCTTCCAAGTGGTAAGAGGTGGGGAGTGGGGTGCAATAGGCCATTTTCTTTTTAAAAAAAAAAAAATACATTTATTCGTTTGGCTGTACTGGGTCTTAGTTGCAGATCTCTGATCTTTTTTTTTTTAATTCTTTATTTTAAAGATTTTACAGAGTTTTGTTGTTCACTGACATGTATGTTCCCAGATCATTCATATGCATATCCCTGGTCCCCGCCCCCCACCCAGTTTCCCACCTCCCACCCCTCCGGACCATCGCCCCAAGTGATTGTAGGCACTCCTATTCCCTTAGCACAATGACAATAGCTATCTTTTCCACACGTGCCAGTATAGGTTTCATTGAAGCACACAGGATCTTCAGCTGTGGCATGTGGGATCTAGTTCCCTGAACAGGGATCAAACCCAAGCCCCCTCTGCTGTTCACTGGATCACTAAGAAGTCTCTAGAGTGTCAGTTTTCACACTAAATTTTCTTGGAGTCCAGGGTTTTCAGAAGGTTCCCTGGGGCCTGTTCTGTAGGAGTATGTGAAAGGGAAGTTCAAAGTCAGGAGCCTGTACCGGCTTGGACAGCGCTGCTTTTATCTGCTTTTGTGTTAGGTTTCCATGTGTATTTCTACTTGGAAAAGGGGTCTGCTGCTTTAAGAACTCTTACAAACAAAGGCTATCTCCAGGTTCTTTCCAGCCCCATCCCTCCATTAATGTGAGAATATTAACACCAGGCACTGGGTCCTCTGCTGGGGAGCACAGAGCTGGACCCTGCCGTCTAAGAGCAGGATAGGCTGGAAGGCAGCGCAGAGGAGAGGCTCCTGGGCCCCCCAGAGCTCCTCTGTCCCGGGGAGAAGGCCTCTGTGCCCACACTCGCCTACAGAGGCAGCGGGGTCCAGTGAAAGGGCAGCAGTGGACCACGAGTCAGGAGCCCTGCCTTCTGGTGCCCGCTCTGGGCCCTCCTATCTCATCTTGGGCGGGTTGTGAAAACCCCTCTGGGCCTTGGTTCCCTTGAGTCACAGGCCCCTTTGGAGAGTGAAAGAAGAGGGTGGACATGCACCTTGACCCTCAGGTGTTAATATCAGTATAGGAATAAAAGGAGACTCAAAGTAGGAGGATCCACAAATCCACATCGCTGAGCCCAACGAGAGACAGCATCTCCGGCAGATCCTGGTATTGAAGTGCTGTCTTAAAAGTGTTCAGCGAATTTTCTTTCTAAATAGCTTCTGTGCCATGAATTGCAGTGCCTGGGGCAGACTCCAGTCACCTTAGGCCTCCTACAGCCGGTAACGTCATATCTTTGGGGAGTGGCAATGAAATGGTTAAACACCAGGCTGTCTGTTCAAATCCTGCACTGCGGCTTACTATGCCTTGGTTTCCCCTCTCAGAAGAGAGGACTACAACTAGGACCTAGAGCAGAGAGTTATGGCAAGAAGTAAATCATCTAGGATGCATAAAGCCCTAGAAGGTACCTGGCCCATAGTTTGTATTAACCATTATGATACTATTTGTACACTTATCTGTCTTTGGCACCTAGTGTAGTACATGCAAGAGCTCAAAAATACTGTGACCAATGTATAACAGCTAATGTTTTTGTCATTTCTATTGACGGCACCTTACACATATTATACCACCTTCATACAACCCTATAAGGTACTCCTTACTGTTCCCATTTTCTGGATGAGCATACAGAGGCACAGAGAAGTTAGTATCTGACCCAAGGGTACATAGCCGCAAAGTGACAGATCCAGGACCTGAGCCCAGGCGGTCTGAACTCGGCAGCCTTTGCTTCTCCGCCCCCCTGCACTAATGTTGATTTGTCCGAGTATTCACCGACTTACACGTGAATATATTTTCAAGGTAAAAAATGTAAAACTATGAAGAAGCATAATAATAAAGCCAACTTAAATGTGATCACCCAGAAATGAACACCTGGTTAACGGTCTACATGTGCTGTGTCTGAGTTTATGTCTATGCGAAATGCTTCCATAATGAGATCATGACATCCTCACACTTTCTCATGAGCGTGGTTATGAGTGGAATTGCATCCTCCCAAAATTCACATGTTGTAGCCTCAACCCCCTAGAACCTCAGAATATGACCTTATTTGGAAATGGGGTCTTTACAGACTCAGTCAAGTGAAAGTGAGGTCACTAGAGTGGGCCCTAATCCAGCACGACTGGTGTCACTGTAAAAACAGGAAACGTGGACACAGGGACGTACAGAAGGAAGAGGATGTGAAGAGATGGCGAGGGAAGACTGCCACCTACAAGCCAAGGAGACAGGCCTGGAACAGGGGCTTCCCTCCCAGCCCTCATAAGGAACCAGCTCTACACACCTTGGTCTTGCACGTCTAGCCCCCGGAACTGTGAGACAGTGCATTTCTGCTGTGAAGCCCCCACGCCTGCTCTGCTTTGTTCCAGCAGCCCAGGTGGACTAACGGCAGTGCTTTCAAGCAGTCTTGTGATCTCTGCTTACCTCTGTTTTTGTTGGAGTATCAAAGCTTTACAATATTGCATTAGTTTCTGCTGTACAACAACATGAGTCAGTTATGTGTACATACATCCCTTTCTACTTTAGCCTCTCTCCCCACCTCCATCCCACCCCTCTAGGTCCTCACAGAGCACAGAGCTGAGCTCCCTGTGCTATGCAGCAGCTTCCTACCAGCTGTCCAGTTTATACATGGTAGTGTGTACATGTCAGTTTCCCAGTTCGTCTCACTTCCCCTGCCGTGTCTATGTATCCATTCTCTACACCGGCATCTCTCTTCCTGCCCTGCCACTGGGCATATACCCTGTGAAAAGTTTCATTCAGAAAAGATGCATTGTACCCCATTGTTCCTTGCAGCACTGTTTACAATAGCCAGGACATGGAAGCAACCTAGTTGTCCACTGATAGATGAATCGATAAAGAAGATGTGCTTCATATATACAATGGAATACTACTTTCCCATAAAAAAGAATGAAATTGGGTCATCTGTACTGATGTGGATGGACCTAGAGTCTGTCATACAGAGTGAAGTAAGTCTCCTTATCTCTGGTGCCTTACCTCCAACCTCTCTTCCTTCCCTCATCTGCAGATCCCATCTTCAGACCAGCCTTGTCTTTCATCCCTTTCCTGATGGGGTCCTCAATCTGTACCAGTTCACAGGTGAACAACAGGACCTGCTTATATTGCACAGCCTTTCCCACTGGATACCGCTCAGTGTGCAGCCTCTGTAATCTTTTAAATGGATCCAAATCATCTTTAATTAGTGCCATGTTCTGCTCTGGGTGATGGGACAGGAAGGCCGTTTGAAACCCTGAGGGAGTATCTCAATGTGGACTGTGTCTTTTCTGACACAGTGAACTGCCTTGACTTTTTTGAGAGAAGGTCAAGATTGTGCAGAAGCAGGTTGAGAAGTCATCCCCAGCTGGTATCATGGGGAAGAAGGGCTATCCACAAGCTACTGTCAGCATTTCAAAAAAAGTCCAGCAGACACCAAAGTTTTTATTCTTAACAGAGCCAAATGAAGTACAAGGCCAACTGTCCAGGTTGCTAGTCTATGAAGGCACTAAAACACAGGCCAATGAAGTGAGAAAGACAGCACCGGGACTTCCCTGATGGTCTAATGGTTAGGACTCTGGGCTCCTAATGCTGAGGTCCTGAGTTCAATCCCTGGTCAGGGCAAATAGATCCCATATGCTGCAACCAACACCAAAACCAGCCAAATAAATAAATAATAATTAAAAAAAAAAAAAAAAAAAGACAGCACCACCTCGCACCTGTCTCCAAGCACCCTGTTTAGCTGGTTAAAGGTTAAGTGAAGAATGGGACTTCCTTGGCTATTCAGTGGCTGGGACTCCATGTTCCCAATGCAGGTGGTCCAGGTTTGATATCTGGTCAGGGACTTAGATCCCACATGCTACAACTAAAGATCCTGCATGCCTAAGACCCAGGCAGACAAATAAATAAATATACTTTTAAAAGACATGTGAAAGTGACAGCCTTCTCTAAAGAAACTGAGGGTGGAAGGTCACTCTGTGGAGCCTCTAGCTTTCCCTCATGTGGGACCAGCCCCCAGCACTCTCGGGGGCGGGGGTTGGGACCAGCAGCCAACCCTAAGCCTGGACAGTAAACTGAAAGGTCAAGTGTTAAAATAAATATTTAACAAAAAACAAATACTGTGATTATAGAACAACTTTTATAGGAATAAGCCTGGGCTTCCCTGGTGGTCCATCTTTTTGCAGATCCCATCTTCAGACCAGCCTTGTCTTTCATCCCTTTCCTGATGGGGTCCTCAATCTGTACCAGTTCACAGGTGAACAACAGGACCTGCTTATATTGCACAGCCTTTCCCACTGGATACCGCTCAGTGTGCAGCCTCTGTAATCTTTTAAATGGATCCAAATCATCTTTAATTAGTGCCATGTTCTGCTCTGGGTGATGGGACAGGAAGGCCGTTTGAAACCCTGAGGGAGTATCTCAATGTGGACTGTGTCTTTTCTGACACAGTGAACTGCCTTGACTTTTTTGAGAGAAGGTCAAGATTGTGCAGAAGCAGGTTGAGAAGTCATCCCCAGCTGGTATCATGGGGAAGAAGGGCTATCCACAAGCTACTGTCAGCATTTCAAAAAAAGTCCAGCAGACACCAAAGTTTTTATTCTTAACAGAGCCAAATGAAGTACAAGGCCAACTGTCCAGGTTGCTAGTCTATGAAGGCACTAAAACACAGGCCAATGAAGTGAGAAAGACAGCACCGGGACTTCCCTGATGGTCTAATGGTTAGGACTCTGGGCTCCTAATGCTGAGGTCCTGAGTTCAATCCCTGGTCAGGGAACTAGATCCCATATGCTGCAACCAACACCAAAACCAGCCAAATAAATAAATAATAATTAAAAAAAAAAAAAAAAAAAGACAGCACCACCTCGCACCTGTCTCCAAGCACCCTGTTTAGCTGGTTAAAGGTTAAGTGAAGAATGGGACTTCCTTGGCTATTCAGTGGCTGGGACTCCATGTTCCCAATGCAGGTGGTCCAGGTTTGATATCTGGTCAGGGACTTAGATCCCACATGCTACAACTAAAGATCCTGCATGCCTAAGACCCAGGCAGACAAATAAATAAATATACTTTTAAAAGACATGTGAAAGTGACAGCCTTCTCTAAAGAAACTGAGGGTGGAAGGTCACTCTGTGGAGCCTCTAGCTTTCCCTCATGTGGGACCAGCCCCCAGCACTCTCGGGGGCGGGGGTTGGGACCAGCAGCCAACCCTAAGCCTGGACAGTAAACTGAAAGGTCAAGTGTTAAAATAAATATTTAACAAAAAACAAATACTGTGATTATAGAACAACTTTTATAGGAATAAGCCTGGGCTTCCCTGGTGGTCCAGTGGGTAAGGACACCGCCTTGCAATGCAAGGGGCACGGGTTCAATCCCTGGCCTGGGAAGATCCCACGTGCTGTGGAGCGGCTGGACCGATGTGCCCAATTACCGAGCCGGAGCTCTGGAGCGCATGCGCCCAGAGCTGGTGCTCTGCGACAACAGAGGCCACCATGACGGGAGGCCCACACGGGCCAAAGAACAAAGATGGATGAAAATGGACAAATGAAAGACCAATAGATGTGGCCTGCCTGCTCCCCTCCCTCCCCACCCCACCCCCACCAAAATAAATAAATTAAAAAAAAAAAAAGAATAAGCCTGAAATTTTGCTTTTAGATTTTAATTATTTTATCATTTTGCTAAGGAAAATCTTATTTTAGTTGTTAAAATTTCAAACTCTTAAACTTTGATCTGATGCTACAAGAAAAAAAAACCACTGAGCAACATCAGTTTTCCAATTGCTGCTGGGGTTACTATCCTGACATTTCCATCATTAAGTAGGTGTCACTTGTAGCTGGCACACTTAATGATATCACTAAGCTTTTTGACAAAAGGCAGTATAATGTAGGAAAACATTTTTCAATAACCTGTTTTGACTTTTTTGGCTCTTGATTTTTAATTTTATAAGAGAATCATATTAAGAGTGATGAGAGCTCAGTAGAAGGAGGGTTTGTTAATCAATTAATTTTGTCAAAAACTCAATTAATGTAAAAATGTTAGAAGGGCTTTCTAGAGAATGCATTTGCACTGAACTTTGAATTAATCAATGTTACCTGCTTTCTAAAACTTGGCATAACCTTTTTTTAATACTAGTTAGGACTAAATCCCCCATAAGCTTTGACATTTCTATTTTTATGATTTTTTAAATGCAGTGGGCAGAACAATGACCCCCAGAGATTTGTTGTTGTTGTTCATTTGCTAAGTCACGTCCTCCTCTTTGTGACCCCATGAATTGCAGCATGCCAGGCCTCCTGTCCCTCACCATCTCCTGGAGTTTGCCTAAGTTCATGTGCATTGAATCAGTGATGCCATCTAACCATCTCATCCTCTGACCCCCAAATATGTTTACATTCTAAGAGTCAAAATCTGTGAATATATCACATTACATGGCAAAAGGGTGTGATTAGATTAAAATGCTGAGATGGGGTGATTATGCCGGATGATCTGGGTGAGCTCAGTATAATCATAAGGTCCTCCCAAGAGGGAAGCATGCGGGCCAGAGTTAGATAAAAAGATGGGAAGACAACCAAAAGTAGACATTGAAGTGATGTGGCTACTGGTTTTGATGATGGGGAAGGGGCTGTGAGCCAAGGAAATGTGGACTGCCTCTGTTCAAGGCCAAGAACAGATTCTCCCCAGAGCCTCCTGCAGGGATGTAGTCCTGCAGGCACCTTGAAGTTAGGTTAGTAAAACTTACTTTTCAATCTGGCCTCTAGAATGGTATGATCATGGTTAATAATTATGATTATATGTAATTTTAAGCTACTAAATTTGTGGTTATTTTCTTACAGCAGCAGTAAGAAACAGCAACTTTGGGAAGTCCTTTTTAAAATATCTATAGCAACCCTTTTGATCTATTTTGGCTCTTGGTATCTTTACATTAAGTAGGTGTCATTTAACTTAATGATATCACTAAGCTTTTGACAAAAGGCAGTATAATGTAGGAAAACATTTTCAATAACCTGTTTTGACTTTTTTGGCTCTTGATTTTTAATTTTATAAGAGAATCATATTAAGAGTGATGAGAGCTCAGTAGAAGGAGGGTTTGTTAATCAATTAATTTTGTCAAAAACTCAATTAATGTAAAAATGTTAGAAGGGCTTTCTAGAGAATGCATTTGCACTGAACTTTGAATTAATCAATGTTACCTGCTTTCTAAAACTTGGCATAACCTTTTTTTAATACTAGTTAGGACTAAATCCCCCATAAGCTTTGACATTTCTATTTTTATGATTTTTTAAATGCAGTGGGCAGAACAATGACCCCCAGAGATTTGTTGTTGTTGTTCATTTGCTAAGTCACGTCCTCCTCTTTGTGACCCCATGAATTGCAGCATGCCAGGCCTCCTGCCCCTCACCATCTCCTGGAGTTTGCCTAAGTTCATGTGCATTGAATCAGTGATGCCATCTAACCATCTCATCCTCTGACCCCCAAATATGTTTACATTCTAAGAGTCAAAATCTGTGAATATATCACATTACATGGCAAAAGGGTGTGATTAGATTAAAATGCTGAGATGGGGTGATTATGCCGGATGATCTGGGTGAGCTCAGTATAATCATAAGGTCCTCCCAAGAGGGAAGCATGCGGGCCAGAGTTAGATAAAAAGATGGGAAGACAACCAAAAGTAGACATTGAAGTGATGTGGCTACTGGTTTTGATGATGGGGAAGGGGCTGTGAGCCAAGGAAATGTGGACTGCCTCTGTTCAAGGCCAAGAACAGATTCTCCCCAGAGCCTCCTGCAGGGATGTAGTCCTGCAGGCACCTTGAAGTTAGGTTAGTAAAACTTACTTTTCAATCTGGCCTCTAGAATGGTATGATCATGGTTAATAATTATGATTATATGTAATTTTAAGCTACTAAATTTGTGGTTATTTTCTTACAGCAGCAGTAAGAAACAGCAACTTTGGGAAGTCATTTTTTAAAAATATTCTTCCTCTTCAACTTGCAAAAATGCTTATCCATCTATAGCAACCCTTTTGACAGTTTAGAAATTTAGCATTCATAATTGAAAACTATAACAAATTATCTTTTTAAAGCATTTTTTAAAAAATCTGTTGTGAAGTGTGATTAGTGAGATCAAAACCTATTGGGGAGCACCTCATTTTTCTCTGACACTTCATTATTTCATATTCTTTATATGCTTTATTCAATTTCTGGATTAAGAATGACTCATCATGCATGCTTAGATGATTTCACATTTTCTTTGCACCTCCTGAAATTTTAAGGTGGGTGGCAAAGCTGACATTCTGCTTTTAATTAATCTCAGAAGACATGAAGACTTTCTATAGTATTTTTTGAAAGTTTCTTTTAACCAAAAAAAAAAAAAAAACAAGTATACATCTAGAAAACTTACCAGAATTTGAGAAGAAATAATCAAATATTAACAAATACATCTATCTCAGTGGTTGTCCATACTACCAATATTGTTGCACCAATTAGCTACATATGCGGTCATTAGGCTTCAGTGGTAAAGAATCCACCTGCCAATACAGGAAACATAGGTTCAATCCCTGGGTCAGGAAGAGCCCCTGGAGTAGGAAATGGCAGTCCACTCCAGTGTTCTTGCCTGGGAAATCCCATGGCCAGAGGAGCCTGGTGGGTGCAATTCATGGGGTCACAAAGAGTCAGACACGACTCAGCAAGCACGCCATCATGAGGGACACTGTTAGCTGATTCTCTGATCTTGTAAGCAGTCACCCACAGCACTGGGACATGAAGCCAAGACTTCCCAGACTCCCAGGCTAACAAGTTCTGTCCAAGGTTAGCATCTGGGGGATACAGAAAAAAAAGAAGCTGGTGTCTCACAGTCAGTGCAGACAGACTCAATAGCAGCAGCTGCTGCTGTTCCATCTGTGGGGTGTTGCACAACAGTCTGGCCACTTCCCTAAGATCTCCGAACTTTTGGATCTGAAAACGGCCTTTCTGACCTCTCCTCTCCCTGCTGTCCCAAAGTTGTGCATGCCTCTAATGCCCTGCATTAATGCCCTCCTCTTCAAAACATCTAGAATGGCTTCTATTATTTTGACCACAACCCCAGCTGATACAATCACGTACACAGTCACAACGTCACCAATCACACTCAAGTTCAGCAATGATGAAGAATCATGAAGTACACATGGGACTATTTGATCTTCCAAAGTCTGAAGACAAAGAAAAGCAGATTTTGAATGAATGTCAAGGCCATGGCCACACTCCTGGGTGTCCCTGTTACTGTGCAGCCAGAGCAAACCCACAGGTCTTAGTCTGACTTGCACCTTCAGTGGCTCTGCTTAGTCTTCACAAACGGTCCAAACTGTTTGTTTTTACCAGGATGAAATCAACACAATGAGGTCATGCTGCAAGCCAGATGGGCGTTTACATAAACAACTTTAAGCAACAGCAGAAAACAATGACCAGCACATCAGGCTGAATGCTTAGAATCTTTCCACACATGAAGATACAAGTTGGAACTGAAACAGTCCCAATAAAATGCATCCTTGATGGTGCAAAAGACAGAACCCAGTGAGCCGAAGAGGGAGATTTAGGTGAGGACGACAGCCCAGAGTCAAGAAAAAGAAAATCTCTGCTCCCAGTGGTGGGCCAGGTCTGCGGTTCTTGAAGTGTCTAACCTCTGGACCCCTTTACGCTTTTAAAAATTATTGATGACCTCAGAGAGCTTCTGTTTGAGAGTATTATATCTATTGGTGTGTGCTATTTTACAAGTTAAAACTGAGAAAAATTAAAAGCAAGAATACACAGCACCGGGACTTCTATGGCAGTCCAGTGGTTAAGTCCCTGCTTCCACTGCAGGGTGCATGGGATCGATCCCTGGCAGAGGACCTAAGATCCCACATGCCGCATGTAGTGACCAAACGCAGAAAGAGAATACAGCATACATCCCAGCACCTGAGAGAGCCAGTAGTCTTTTGAAAACTCTCCTGTACCTTCAAGGAAATGAGAGTGAAAAGGACAAATAACATCTTAATATTTTCAGGAAAATAGTTTTGGTCCCACATCCCTAAGAGGACCCTGGGGACTTTCTGAGCACCCCTCCTCCCCCCACACACACTTTGAGAGCTCCTGAGTGAGGTTATTATATTTAGTCTAGCTTATTCAATTCTCCTTGAAATGACTGCATTTCCTATTTCCATTTTGCAGATGACGAAAGTGAGGATGAGCATGGTCTAGTACCTAGGCCTGGGCGACACAGCTACTGAACAGCAGCCAGGATTCAACTCTGCTCTCTCTGCCTCCAGGGCCTGCACCTGAAGAGAAGACGTGACCATTGGCAGGGCCAGGCCCAGGAAGGGTATGGCTGGAGAGGCTTCAGACTATAATAAGGGACCCCCATAGTGGGACAGAGGGACCTTCCCACCAGGAAGCTGACTGGGCATGAAGAGTAGCTGGAGTGTCCAAGTTTAACTGGATTCCATGAATGCAGAACATGTGCACACACGGTATGGTCTGAGGGAGGAGGCTCTGGAGAAGGGGAAACAGCAAAGGGGGAGATTTGGCTGCTGGTCCAGGCTCTGCCATCTGCCTACAGTGAGTGGTTCGACCTGGCAGGGCTGGGCTAGAGGAGGTCGCAGGCAGCCCACCCTGGAACTTCCTCCCCAGCCCTGAGGTCTTAGCCCTGCGTCCAGATAGCATGCGGGGATGGCTGGGTCAGCTAGGCTAGAAGATAAGTCTGCACGGCCTGAGAGGAAGGCGGCTCTCACCAGCCCACAAGGGCTCAAGACCAGCCCAGGGGACCTGGGGCTTTTTCCAGGACCATAATAGGTGATTTCGCTTCAAAGCCTAACACTGGGAGTATTGGTTGAAATCCACCCAGAGTAAGTTTTCTATTAGAACAGCATTCCAGAGCTACCGCTGGCTTTGCACTGGGGAGCTCTGGTTCCAATCTCAAAGATGTCAAACACTTTTAAAGGCACAGGAGCTTAGCTTGACGCAGCAAAGCAGCAGTAGTGGAGGCCCATGCTCACCAGCATTCCCACAGCAGAAACTCAAGGCAGATCCACCAAGCTCCACACCAGCTCCCACCCCAAGCTCTGGTCTGTCCCCCACTTCTGCTGCTCAGCTCCAAGCCTGACCAAGGAAAGAGCTGATCCTGAAAGTGGGGGTGCCCATACCTACCTCCACTTTTGTGTGGGTGTGTGTATCTATAGCCTCAGGCACACTCATGTGCCCTATTTACACACCTGGCTCAATCCCAGGCCCGGCAGGTCCACTACAGCCGGCGTCCCTGCCAGCCGTCCACTGTCTGCATGCCACCTCCCTGGCGGGGATGGCTCCACTCGGCAATCGGCAGTAACACCAACAGAAGCTCACAATGTGCAGCTCTGCACACCTCACGCCTCACCCCAAAGTCTCTCCCGAGCTTCACAAAACAAACCCTTATGAGGTTTCAGGTTTCCCTCCTGAGAGGTGAGGAAGCTGAGGGTTGATGGGGTAAACAGGAGAGTCCAAGGAGTCCCAGGAGAGCAACCCTGAGTCCTGCATCTTCCACTCTCTCTCAGTCCAGCCTTCTTTTTGCTATGTGGAGGAGCCAAGTGGGGAGTAGGAGGGGCTCAGGGTGGTAGAGTCCACGGATGGGGGTGGGGGTGAGACTAGCTGATCTCTGGTGGCCCATCATCTGGAGTCCTTGTAGGATCAACCATTCTTTAACATTAGAAACACACAAGTTTTGACATTTCCCTGGTGGTCCAGTGGTTAAGACTTTGTCTTCCAAAGTAGACGCTGTGGATTGGATTATTGGTCAGGAAGCTAAGAGCCCACATGCCTCAGGGCCAAAACATAAAAAAAAAAAAGAAACAATGTTGTAACAAATTCAATAGACTTTAAAAACAATCACATTAAAAATCTTTTTTTTTAAAAAAAAAGAAATACAAGTTTTCATAAGCCAAGGAACTTGTTTGACCTTAATTCTCTCTCCTAAAGAGCCCCCACCCCATTTATCCCTTCTCTTGTGCCCCATCACCTTCTGCCTCCTGATTTCCGGGGTGAGGCACCTGCCCACTGGAATCTCAGGAGTGTTAGTGGGCAAATCTAGCCTTTCAAAACCTCTTGTATTGTGATCCTGGCCACCCAATTTATCCTCTCCTTGTGCCCCAAATCCCACAGCAGAAACTCAAGGCAGATCCACCAAGCTCCACACCAGCCCCCCGTGGTCTGTCCCCACTGGCTCAGCTCCAAGCCTGACCAAGGAAAGAGCTGATCCTGAAAGTGGGGGTGCCCATACCTACCTCCACTTTTGTGTGGGTGTGTGTATCTATAGCCTCAGGCACACTCATGTGCCCTATTTACACACCTGGCTCAATCCCAGGCCCGGCAGGTCCACTACAGCCGGCGTCCCTGCCAGCCGTCCACTGTCTGCATGCCACCTCCCTGGCGGGGATGGCTCCACTCGGCAATCGGCAGTAACACCAACAGAAGCTCACAATGTGCAGCTCTGCACCTCACGCCTCACCCCAAAGTCTCTCCCGAGCTTCACAAAACAAACCCTTATGAGGTTTCAGGTTTCCCTCCTGAGAGGTGAGGAAGCTGAGGGTTGATGGGGTAAACAGGAGAGTCCAAGGAGTCCCAGGAGAGCAACCCTGAGTCCTGCATCTTCCACTCTCTCTCAGTCCAGCCTTCTTTTTGCTATGTGGAGGAGCCAAGTGGGGAGTAGGAGGGGCTCAGGGTGGTAGAGTCCACGGATGGGGGTGGGGGTGAGACTAGCTGATCTCTGGTGGCCCATCATCTGGAGTCCTTGTAGGATCAACCATTCTTTAACATTAGAAACACACAAGTTTTGACATTTCCCTGGTGGTCCAGTGGTTAAGACTTTGTCTTCCAAAGTAGACGCTGTGGATTGGATTATTGGTCAGGAAGCTAAGAGCCCACATGCCTCAGGGCCAAAACATAAAAAAAAAAAAGAAACAATGTTGTAACAAATTCAATAGACTTTAAAAACAATCACATTAAAAATCTTTTTTTTTAAAAAAAAAGAAATACAAGTTTTCATAAGCCAAGGAACTTGTTTGACCTTAATTCTCTCTCCTAAAGAGCCCCCACCCCATTTATCCCTTCTCTTGTGCCCCATCACCTTCTGCCTCCTGATTTCCGGGAGTGAGGCACCTGCCCACTGGAATCTCAGGAGTGTTAGTGGGCAAATCTAGCCTTTCAAAACCTCTTGTATTGTGATCCTGGCCACTTGCCAGATTATTTAGTTATGTGCCCCGTGAGAAGGGACCCTTTCTTATCTTTCAGCCATGACATGATAGCCCCTGTCTACCTTCCCTGGGGTCCAGTCACAATGAGGGGACCCACAGAGATTGCTTTCTCAGGTAAAACTGCCTCTGGGAAACAGTTTTTGGCCTAGACCAGAAATGGGAGAACTTTGGGGTGACCCTACCAGGTGCAGGCCAGGATGACCTTTGGGTTCCCTCCAGCTCCACAGCCATGCGGACAGCTCAGGACCACTCCAAACTTTGTACTGAATGTCAGTTTCCGGGTAGGCACAGCCAGGGCAGGCTGGATGACAGGCCAGGCAGTCCCCTAGGGCCACAGAAGCCTCAGGAGCAGGGCCCCAGGGGTGATGCAGTCACTATCACTTCTGACCTTTCATTCAGCTGAATCACAGGCAGATAAAGAAGGCTCGCCTGCGGCCTGGTTCTGGATCCTGGCCTCAATGTTCAATTTGACTTGTTAGGAAAGACCTGATACGTGAGTACTATGGAATGGTTCAGCCGACCCTTGAACCAGTAACACTATCTCTCCTAGTGGGCTTTCCGCAGCGGGTAGGGGATTCTGAGGCCAACAATGACGTGGAAGGGTGCTCATTTGGCCACTCAGGGCTTTTCCCCTCGAGGAGCATCTGTTTCCCTCCAGTCGACAGCTTCCTGGGTCCCTTCCAGGCGCATCTGTAGCAACTCTCCAGCTGGAGGTGGATCTGGGGAGGATTCGAGTCTTCCAGCAGCTTTCCTGCAAGGAAACACTCTGGGAATCTCAGTAAGGCCCTCTCCCAAGCAAAGCACGCAAGTCTTCTCTGAAAATCAACCTTCTCCTTCTGAATTGCAGTTTCTTTATAGAGCTGAGTTCCTCAGCTCTGGTTTCCTCATGGGAGGGTGAGGAGAAGAGCACCTTTGGCCCTTCAGTCTGGGTCATTTTGGTGCTGGGTGACCCTGACAGCCCTCGGCCCTGAGGGACACAGAAGCAGGTGGATAAACAGTTTTGAGAGAATGTGACTTGTCTCATGTTGGAGGCAAAGCCAAGGGGCTGGGAGAGTGGAGGCGGTCATGACTAACACCTGCGGGAGTGAAGAGGCTCTGAGGGATGGCGCCTTGGTCGGCAGCCCGATTAGGAGGCTGGCGGTATGTGCAGGTGAGGCCTGGAGGGAGGGCTGAATGTGAACAGTGAACGAACTGAGCCCTGCGAAGGCTCCCTGACTGGCAGCCTGGCCTTAACCTGCTTCTGAGAGAGGATCCTTAAAATTGGCTTCCGGTGAAGGGGTGATATGAGTTAGGGTCACTGGGGTCAGGTGACAGAAACTCATGGGCCGACTCAAGCATAGAGGTCTGGAGGGAGCCTGCTGGAATGGTCAGCAGGAAATCCAGAGAAACCAGGCTTCCGTAGATGGAAACCAAGTGGGGCAGGGCAGCAGCCAGGAGGCAAGGGCTTATCCCAGAAATGCCCCCCACCCATTTCCAAGATAATTTCTCACTGTCTCTACAACTTTCCCTCTAAGAGTCCAAGTCCCAGATGGTAGAGACTTAGATCCCGTCTTTGCCTGCCAACTGCTGGCAGGCCGAGAGCAGAAGCCTCTGATTCCTGGTGTCTGGGGAAGGAGGCCCAGAGGCCCCAAGGAACAGGCATCAGCCTTTCTATGAGAGTCCTTTTCTTGGCTAGAGAGCTGCTTCCTGTGGGGAATGGCAGCCATTCTTCCAAGTCTTTTATCCCTGCCCTCATGCTATGGAAACGTTTAGGAGTACCCTGGGGGACCAGGGTGAGGGGAGGGAAGAGGTTAATTTTCATTGCTGCCTTTTCCAATGTGACTAATTCATTTATCTTTATAGCTTTCTGAGAAAACATCTTTTATTATCTGTAGGCGTGGTGATCCCACTATGTTCTGTATGGGATAAGACAGGAAAATCATAAACGGAACATCATGAGGACATCGCTGTAGGGGAATTTTAATGATCACAATGTATTAAATGGTTATTGTATGTTAGACATTGGGTTAACTACAGATTATAAAGCTTGCTATATACTATTTGCAATAGCCTCTAACTGGAAACTCCCCAAATGTTCGTTCACCAACATTGCGTTGCTCAGTCACTCAGTCATTTGCAGCCCCGTGGACTATAGCCTATCAGGCTTCTCTGTACATGGAATTTTCCAGGCCAAAATATTGGAGTGGGTTGTCATTTCTTACTTCAGGAGATCTTCCCCACCCAGGAACCGAACCCCTGTCTATTGTGTCTCTTGCAGGTGGCTTCTTTACCGCTGTGCCACCTGGGAAGACCAACATTAGAATACATTAATTAATTTGGAGGCTATTCATGCCACACAGCAGCATCTCATGATGTGACCTGCCCCTGTGAGTCCCTGAGGTCCTTTCAAGAAATCTGTGAGATTATTTTCATAATAATTCTAAGACATTATTTGCCTTTTCTTCTCTATTAACCATTGTACTGATGGTGCACAAGCAAGGGTTGATTAAAGTTCGGTAATTGAACACAAATTGATGCAGGGACATTTCACTGTACTCGTAGCTCTTTGCATTCTTCATTTAAAAAAAAAATTGTTTGGCTGTGCTGGGTCTTAGTTGCAGCACATGAGATCGTCAATCTTCATTGCACTGTGTAGGTTCTAGTTCCCTGACCAGGGATTGAACTGAGGCTCCCTGCATTAGGAACATAGAGTCTTAACCACTGGATCACCAGGGCAGTCCCTCTTGTAGTCTTCATTGTCATATAGCAAAAAAGAAATTGGCAGTTTCATTTAAGATAATATCTTAATGAAACACTAAAATTATTAATTAAACCTCAACTCTTGCGTACATCTATAATATCTTGTGTGATAAAATAGGAAGCACACAGAGCGAGGCACAGTGCATGTCATGAGAAAAGCATTTGTGTGACTGAGTCCTGAGCTGAACTAGCCATTTCCTCCTGTTGATTTTTGGTCTACATGAACAAGAGACTCTTGGACTAGGAATTGAATTGCTGGACCATAAGAGTATATGTATGTTCAACTTCATGTTGTTGTTGTTTAGCTGCTAAGTCATGTCTGACTATCTGCAACCCCATGGACTGCAGCATGCCAGGATTCCCAATCCTTCATGATCTCCCAGAGTTAGCTCCGACTCATGTCCATTGAGTCAGTGATGCCATCCAACCATCTCATCCTCTGTTGTCCGCTTCTCCTGCCCTCAATCTTTCCCAGCATCAGGGTCTTTTCCAATGAGTTAGGTCTTCACATCAGGTGGCCAAAGTATTGAGAAAATAGCAAACTGTCTTCCAAAATAGTTATACTAAATTGCAAGAATGTATAGACAATTTTGTGAATTCACTTTCTCTCTAGCACTTAACTTTGTCAGATTTTTACACATTTTACCCCCCAAAATGTTTATAAAATGACATCTCATTGTAATCTATTTGTATTTTCCTAATTATTAATGAGGTTGGATGTGTTAGATGGCCATATATTTTGCCCACCACCGCTCCCTTTGAGTCAGCCCAGTCAGTCAATGTCATAGGAAGCTTGACCATGTGGGGTTATCAGGCTTTGTATTAGCATGTGCAGTATATTATAATTATACTATACTTATATTATTCAATTATAAGATGCATCATTGGTCTTCCCTGGTGGTCCAGTGGGAAAGGACACCGCGTTGCAGTACAGGGGGCGTCGGTTTGATCCCTCACCTGGGAAGATCCCACGTGCCGCGGAGCGGCTGGATCAATGTGTCCAATTACCGAGCCAGAGCTCTGGAGCGCATGCGCCCAGAGCCGGTGCTCTGCGACGACAGAGGCCACCGCGATGGGAGGCCCACAGGAGCCAAAGAACAAAGATAAATAAATGAGAGACCAAAAGAAGTGACCCAAAAAAAGATGCATCATCATTTTAATGTAGATTAGAAATGTCATATCAAATTATAATTTAAATTTTTAGTGAATAATGATGTACATTTATTTATCTATACAATTATACATTATTTCCTACTTTAATGTAACCATTTACAATCTACTCTAAGCTTTCTCTGCATTTAGAGTCTAAAGATTCTTACCATTTGAGGCAAATACTCCGAAAGAAATGTGGAGTTACAGGGCCCGCACCCATAGACTTGACCTCCCGAGTGTACTTAGTAAAGACAGTTAATATATCAGGTTTTACATGCATCTCCTATTTGGTTAAACTTGTGGTTTCATTTTCTCCTTAACTGAAGTACCTGTCACTGGAAATCTGAAAGTCTGCCAGGCACTTTTGAGGAATGGATGTGTCGTGTTTAGTGATAATCTTCCATGAGGCACGAATTAGCCCCAGCAGCTTCTCACAGCTCTCCCTTCCGTGATCCACTTGGAGAGGCTGGCTGAGTTTGCACAGCGCCGTGATGACAACTGTGTCTGTCATGACTCACTCCTCTATTTGCTGCTGGCAAATTTTGGCTGACATCAATGAAAAGAAACAAGCCACTCTCAGAAACATTCAAAAGTGAAAAAGTGTGCATTTTATTTTTCTTCTAATTATTTATTAATTAGAATTTAAATGTACACTTATATGTGCATGGGTTTCCCAGGTGGCACTAGTGATAAAGAACCCACCTGCCAATGCAGAAGACATAAGAGATACAGGTTTGATCCCTGGGTTGGGAAGATGCCCAGGAGAAGGGCACGGCAACCCGCTCCAGTATTCTTGCCTGGAGAATCCCATGAATAGAGGAGGTTGGCAGGCTACAATCCATGGGGTCACAAAGTGTCGGACGTGATTGAGGCAACTTAGCACACACGCATGCTATATGTGTATATATGTATAAGACATCCACACATGTGCGTGTGTGAATGTGGCCAATCTTAACTGAGCGTCTCCTAGCCGATAAATTCCATTTCAGGGACTCTTCATTCATTATGTGGGGTAGATAATTTTGTAAGGTAGGTAATATTTTCCTCATTCTAAAGAAAACTGAGCTTCAAAGAGGCAAGATAACTTGACCATGACTCATAAGTGGCAGAATCAGTATTCCAGTCTGGTTCTACCTGGCCTCAAAGTCCTTAAATTTCCTAAGATGCTGAGAAGGGGACAAATGTCAAAGTTGGTGAGTCGTGTTTTTTTAGGTACTTCCAGGTAAGATCTCAGACAAATCATTCTCCAGTCTTGCCTGTTATGTCTCTAAGGGTGGATGCCTCTGTTTACCAAGAGGTTACTGACAGGCACAATGACAGATTCACTAGAGAGTTGAGCTATGTTAAAAATAACAAGGTATTTATCCCTAATCCCGTTAAGCTCCCTGTAGCTGTGGGCAAGTTGATCAGAGGAGGGCATGTTAACTGGCCACCGTACAGGTGGCTCTAAGGTTGCTTTTATAATCTCCTGCATTTTCCCAGCTCATCCTGGGCTCGCTGTCACTTGTTCTAGCGTTGGTTGTTGCAGAACCCTAACTTTTCTTTTTGTGATGAACAATCATAAAACCAATGAACTAGTTGTCAACAAAGAGGCTCAGGCTGGGCCCTAGAAATGCACTTCTTTTTTTAAAAAATACTTATTTATTTGGCTGAGCTAGATCTTAGCAGCAGACATAGGATCTTTTTAAATGTGGCGTGTGAACTCTTAATTGTAGCGTGTGGGATCTAGTTCCCTGACCAGGGGTTGAACCCAGGCCATCTATATTGGGAGCAGGAGTCTTAGCCACTGGACCACCATGGAAGTTCTTAGAAATGCACTTCTTTTCACTTGGGATGTCCTAGTACAGAGTGAAGAGGAGCTCTAGATGGGGGCTGACGCATCGTATCAGGTCTCCAGGGTTTGGAGCTTTGTCAGCTTCTGATTTACCCACCAGTGTGGTTTGATGCTCCTACAGGCCTGAAGAGATATGAGGTAGGGATGGGAGGGGGGCTATTCCCCACTATTTGGCAAGATGACCCTTAGATATCTTAAGCAAGTAAAAGCTTGTTTGGATTTTTTCAGACCTTCCTGCGGGAGTACATGCCTTCACCTACCTCGAATGTCTGGCTTTACCCGGCCTTCACAAACTTTTCACTGCCAAAAATCCATTTTACAATTTCCCCCCCATGAGCCTCATCTCTGAAGGACTTTTATCCACCAAGCTACAGGCTGAGTGTTTTTTAATTCTCTATGAATTACATATGGCCAGCAGAAAAAGAGAATTCCAGTCAAAAGCAAAAGAATGTGACATTTTAATCATGTAAAACAGTTTTCTTAGGACTTTTTTGGAAATACGGAAATAACTCCATGATCCTAGTCACTACGCTTTTTAGATAAATCCCCAGGGCTCCAATGACCCGTATTTAAAACCACTGGCCTAGTTTATTCAACATGGGTCTTTTAACTATGTGGTTGACCTTGGGGAAGAATCGCTTTTACCTACTGCTTGACCTTTGGGTCAAACCAGTCCACATATCAATGAGAGTCTATATTTCCTTAGTTCAGAGATGCCACAACATTTTTTAAATTGAGGTATAATTTATATGAAATTATATTGAGGTATGAAATTTATACTTTTTGTTGTACTATGAGTTTTGACAAATGCATACATTCGTACAGCCACTCACAATCAAGACATAGAAAAATTACATTACCCCCAAAACTTCCTTCATGTCACTATATATAGTCATCCTTTCTTCCTACTTCTGGCCTCTGGCAACCACTAATCTATTCTTTGTCCCTAGAAGCCTCCCTTTCACAGAATGTCATATAAATAGAATCATATAAATTGCTGGCTTTTGTGTCTAGCTTCTTTCACTTAGTAAAATGCATCTGAAGTTTATCTGGGTTAGTGTCTATACCTGTAGTTGGTTTTCCTTTTTTATTGCTGAGTAGTATTTCATTGCATGGATACACTGCAGTTAGCTTATTCCTTCACCTGTTGATGGACATTTGGGTTCCACATGGGGGGCTTTTGAATAAAATCACTGTAAATATTTGTATACAGGCTCTCATGTGAAAATGTTTCCATTTCCCTTGGATAAACACCTAGACATGGATTGCTAAGTCATTTGATAGGTGACTTATTTATTTGATAAAGCTTATTAACTTTATAGGCTAACAGATTGTTTTCCAAACTGGCTATACCATTTTGCATTTCCACCAGTAATACATGAGAATTATAGTTGCTCCCCAACTCACCAGGACATGATATTGTCAATCTTTTTTAATTTTAGCTATTCTAATAGATAGTGGTTTTTATTTGAAATTCCCTAATAATAATGGTGGATATATTTACATATGCTCATTTGCCATCTATATGTTCTTTGGCGAACTGCCTATTTAAATATTTTCCCATTTTTAAAAATTGGGTTGTTTGTTTTCTTACTGAATTTTGAGAGTTCATTATTCGCTATGAACATAATAAGCCCTTTGTCAGATGCATTTTCCAATAATGTATTCCTAGACTGTGGATTTTTTTTCTTTAGTGTTTTTTGCAAAGCAGAAGTTTATTTATTGTGATAGAGTCTGATTTATTCATTTTCTTTTATAGATTGTGCTTTAGTGTCCTATGTAAGAAATTTTTGTCTAACCCTGTGTTAGAAAGAGTTCTCCTAGTTTTAGGCTTTGCATTTATGTCTATGGCGCATTTTGAGTTAGTTTTTGTACAAGTTATGGAATGTGAATCAAGTGTCAAGGTTCTTTTTTTTAAATGAATATCTAGTTGTTCTGTAAGGGATAGGGAAAGGGGCAGGGCACAGTTTTTGAAAAGAATGACACACCAAGAGGCGCCATGACAGTTCCACCCCTTCCCTAAAAGAGCTGAAATAATCCTCCCACTCATTAGCATATGGAATTTCCCAGCCTATAAAAGCTAAGAACGCCATGTTTTCCGGCCGCTAGATTTGCTCTACCATGGCCCACACTCTGTCTGTGGAGTGTGCTTTCTCTAAATCTGAATAAATCTATTTCTTATCTATCACTTTGTCTCTTGCTGAATTCTTTTCTGCAAAGAGACATAAAGAGCCGGAGCCTCAGTGGGTCCAGACATTACGTGAGTGGTTTTGGCTGAGTTCGAGTCCTGGCCACGTGGGTTCAAGTCCCAAACAGGGTTTAATTAGGTCTGGGCCCTGGGTTTAAGTCTCATATCGAGGTAGAACACTTTCAGTTCCAACACAATTTGTTGAAAAACCTCTTCATTCTTTTTCCATTGAACTGATTTTGTACCTTTGTCAAAAATCAATAGATGATATATGTGTGGGCCTATTTCTGGGCCTCTTCATTCATTCCAGTCACCTATACCGCTTGGTCTAGATTACTCTACTTCCATGGTAAGTACTGAAAAAAGATAATATGAACCCCCCAGCTTTATTTTTTTCAGGGTTGATTTGACTATTTTCCCTTGCTTTTCCATATAAATCTTAGCATCAGTTTGTTGATTTCTACAAAAAAAGTCTGCTGACATTCTGATTGGGATTATATTGACTCAGTCAATCTGGGGAAAATTGATATCTTAACAATAGTTAGCCCTCTAATTTACTCATTTAGATTCCTTTGTTTTTAGATTTCAACATATAAGTCCTGCACATATTTTGTAAAATTTAAACCTAAGTGTTTCATGGTTTTTGTTGCTTTGTTGTTATATGTATATATATATTTTTTTTTTTTAGGCGAAGGGCGGGTTGGGGAGGGAGGCGGGCAAGTGGGCCACTTCCGTTGGTCTTTCATTTCTCTATTTTCATCCGTCTTTGTTCTTTGGCTCCTGTGGGCCTCCCATCGCAGTGGCCTCTGTCGTCACAGAGCACTGGCTCTGGGCGCATGCGCTCCAGAGCTCCGGCTCGGTAATTGGACACATCGGTCCAGTCGCTCCGGGGCACATGGGATCCTCCCAGGCCAAGGATCAAACCGGCGCCCCTTGCACTGCAAGGCGGTGTCCTTACCCACTGGACCACCAGGGAAGCTTGTTATATTGCTTTTTTAAAAAATAATTTTATTCACTTGTTTACTTGTGGCTGTACTGGGTCTTCCTTGCCATGCAGGCTTCTCTATGTTCGTGTCGAGCAGGGACTACTCTCCAGCTGTCGTGTGCAGGCTTCTCATTGCAGTGGCTTCTCTTTGCGGTGGGTCACAAGCTCTAGGGTGTGCAGGCTTCAGGAGTTGTGGCTCCCAGCTCAACAGGTTGTGGTTCCCAGGTTCTAGACCACAGGCTCAGTAATTGTGGTGCACAGGCTTAACTGCTTTGCAGCATGTGGGATCCTCCTGGACCAGGGATTGAACCTGTATCTCCTGCATTGCCAGAAGGATTCTTTACCACTGAGCCACCAGGGAAGCCCTGGTATTGCTTTTTTAAAATAAATGATATTTATTTATTTATTTATTTTTGGCTATTCTGAGTTTTCACTGCTGCCACAGGCTCTTCTCTAGTTGTAGGGAGTTGGGGCTACTCTCTAGTTGCGGTAATCAGGCCTTTTGTTGACTTCTCTTGTTGTAGAACTCGGGCTCTAAGGCACACGAGCTTCAGTAGTTGCATCACATGGGCTCAAAAGTTGCAGCTCTGGGTCTCTAGAGCGCAGGCTCAGTAGTTGTGGCTCATGGGCTTAGTTGCTTCACAGCATGTGGGGTCTTCCCGGGTCAGGGATTGTACCCATGTCTCCTGCATTGGCAGGTAAACTCTTTACCACTGAGCTACTAGGGACGCCCTGGTATTGCTTTTTAAACTTAAAATTTCAGTTGCTCATTGATAGGATTTAGAACTATAAATGGTTTTTGTACATTGACCTTGTGTGATCTTGCTAAACTTATTAGTTTCAATAGAATTCTTTAAGAGTCCTTGAATTTTCTATGTAGACACACCATCTGCACATCAAGACAGTTTTATATTTCCTTTTGCAATCTGTGTGTTTTATTTCTTCTTCTTGCTCTATTGTGTTGATTAGAATCTCTAGTCAAGTATTATATTGACCTATATATGATAGGCACTTTGCTTTGAAGAGAGACTTTGTCGTCTCCACAAGATGCTGGTGGAATTACTATATTCTCCTTAGGACCCTTGATTCTGAGGAAACAGATGTTGACATTGCAATAATAACAGTGCTTAACATCTGTTGATCAACTGCCATGTCTAAGATCCAGTACTCTTAAGTTTACATATATTATTTCATTTGATCTTTACATCAACCTTATAAGATAGATAGTACTGACCCCAGTTTTGAAATGAAGAAACAGGCTCAAGAGTGTAAGAAACTTGCCCAAGATAACCCAGTTTATTCTTTTAGGGTAGTGAATTCAAATCTATTACCTGTTGTCTCCAAAGTCCATGTTCTTCCCACTACACTATACTGCTTATGGTCTAAATCATTTTCATCAGATCTCAGTCCTGTCTAAGCATAAGAGGCCTTTGAGGAGCTTTTACAAGTTATGATTCCCCTCCTCCCCCGCCTCTCCCCTCCTCCCCCACACACCAAAGACCAATTAAATCAGAATCCCTGAGGCTGAGGCCTGGGTATTTTTTAGAAAATGGCCCTGTTGACTCTGATCAACAGTTTGGACGGAGAATACTGGGCCTGTGACTCCTGAAGGGAGGGGTCCTCCTGCCTTTATAGGAACCAGAGGTGACTGGTGCTCAGATCTGGAAGCAATGGGTAATGAATGCTTAGCAGGAAGCAACTGCTGTCTGCTTTGGGCCTGGGAGGCTCAGTGCTATAAAAGGCAAAGCTTTCTCCTTCATTTAGTTGCTCAATTGGTTTAGGATTGTCCCGAAAATTTTATAAATGGTATTGCTTTTAAACTTAAAATTTCAGTTGCTCATTGATAGGATTTAGAACTATAAATGGTTTTGTACATTGACCTTGTGTGATCTTGCTAAACTTATTAGTTTCAATAGAATTCTTTAAGAGTCCTTGAATTTTCTATGTAGACACACCATCTGCACATCAAGACAGTTTTATATTTCCTTTTGCAATCTGTGTGTTTTATTTCTTCTTCTTGCTCTATTGTGTTGATTAGAATCTCTAGTCAAGTATTATATTGACCTATATATGATAGGCACTTTGCTTTGAAGAGAGACTTTGTCGTCTCCACAAGATGCTGGTGGAATTACTATATTCTCCTTAGGACCCTTGATTCTGAGGAAACAGATGTTGACATTGCAATAATAACAGTGCTTAACATCTGTTGATCAACTGCCATGTCTAAGATCCAGTACTCTTAAGTTTACATATATTATTTCATTTGATCTTTACATCAACCTTATAAGATAGATAGTACTGACCCCAGTTTTGAAATGAAGAAACAGGCTCAAGAGTGTAAGAAACTTGCCCAAGATAACCCAGTTTATTCTTTTAGGGTAGTGAATTCAAATCTATTACCTGTTGTCTCCAAAGTCCATGTTCTTCCCACTACACTATACTGCTTATGGTCTAAATCATTTTCATCAGATCTCAGTCCTGTCTAAGCATAAGAGGCCTTTGAGGAGCTTTTACAAGTTATGATTCCCCTCCTCCCCCGCCTCTCCCCTCCTCCCCCACACACCAAAGACCAATTAAATCAGAATCCCTGAGGCTGAGGCCTGGGTATTTTTTAGAAAATGGCCCTGTTGACTCTGATCAACAGTTTGGACGGAGAATACTGGGCCTGTGACTCCTGAAGGGAGGGGTCCTCCTGCCTTTATAGGAACCAGAGGTGACTGGTGCTCAGATCTGGAAGCAATGGGTAATGAATGCTTAGCAGGAAGCAACTGCTGCGTCTGCTTTGGGCCTGGGAGGCTCAGTGCTATAAAAGGCAAAGCTTTCTCCTTCATTTATGAAATGCTAGTAAATCCAAGGAGTGTGTCATGGTATTTTAGCATGAACTTATCACACATGTTTGTGCTGGCATGTAGTTGACATCTTGATGGAAAACAGGTGGGACTCCTCAAAGCTGCTGTTAAGGACTTAATGGGTTACAAAAGGATGCTAATGAAAACGTTTGATGAGAAGAACGTTGCCATTTCAGAGGATATAGGGGGCGGGGGCGGAGAACTCATTTCTCAGAGGCATTCAGCCTGCTGGGGCATCTTTCAAAGCAAAACACCAAGTTCCATGCATCTCTGTGGGAGGCAACAGTACCCCTGAAATATGCTCCCTGGAGTAGCCATGGTTACAAAGAAATGAAACCTTCTCTCTACCGTGGCAAACTGAGCCTCTGGTGACATTATTGGCAGGATAAAATAACTGCATTTTTGGACCAGTTATTACTATAAACGTTAGGACGCCCTTTAAAGGTTTTGCCACACTGGGTGTGATACCAATCTGGGTAACATTACCTTGTTTGAAATGTCCCTATGACTTGGACCACATCGTTGTTGTTATTATAAGTTTACTTTTCCCCATAATAAAGATACAAACATCACGCAAAGTTTAGAAAGTGCAGAATAGAAGCCAATTTAAAGCTAAAGAGAGTTGTTGCTTGAGCTCTTACGTATGCTTGAGCTCTTATGTGTGTTCAGTTGCTCAGTCGTGTTCGACTCTGTGACCCGTGGACTGTAGCTCTGCTAGGCTCCTCTGTCCATGAAATTTTCAGGCAAGAAGGCTGGAGTGGGGGCCATCTCCTACTCCAGGGGATCTTTCTGACCCAATCATCAGGAGCCATCTCCTGCACTGGCAGGGGAATTCTTTACCCCTGTGCTACGTAGGAAGCCCCCCAGTACTCTCATATACATCACTTTATTTTAATCCTCACAAGCTTCTCAGAGAGAAGCCTCATTCCTATTTTCAGATGAGAATACTGAGGCTGCTATGGTTCACTCAGAACTCACCTGGAGGCAGGTAGCCTGGCCCCGTGGCTCATTCTCATCCCACCTACTCACCCTTACAGCTGTAGTGCATCTTGGAATCTTCTCCGTCAGCCTTTCTTGTTTATAAGCAAGCATTTTTCTTTTTAATCTAATGTTTGGGTTCCATACTTTTGAACACACGAATAATCCAGTTTTGTTTTCAGCTTTTCTTTTTCCACATAACTTTATCATTAAAATGGTTTTTCAGGGCTTCCCTGGTGGTCCAGTGGGTAAAGAGTCTGCCTTGCAGTGCATGGGGCACAGGTTTGATCCCTGGTCTGGGAAGATCCCACGTGCCACAGAGCGCTTGGACTGGTGCATCCAATTGCGAGCCAGCACTCTGGAGTGTGTGCACCCAGAGCCGGTGCTCTGCAACAAGAGAGACCACTGCAATGGGAGGCCCACACAGGCCAAACAATAAAGATGGATGAAAATTAATAAATTTAAATATATATATATATAAGAGGCCAAATTAAAAAAAAAAAAAAAGGTTTTCCAGCTCATTTTTAGCCTCTGCTCATTCATTTGGCACATGGCACATTATTTCAACAAGACGCTTGGAGGGGACTTCCTCCTTCATGGAGGGTTTATCTTGGCAAACTTGTTTGTGGGTGAAAGTCGTTTTGAAGAGCGTAGCACTCTCTTGGAGAGGAACTGGGTGCTGCGGGAGTGCATGATCCAAAAAGAAGTCAAGAACTAGTTTTCCCACCACATAGCCCAATCATAGCTTAACTCTTTTCTAGCAAACCACTATCCTGATTCCATGTAAGAAAGGAAAGGTTTGTTTTTGTTTGTTTGTTTAAATTATCTGTTTGGCTGCTCTAGGTTTTAGTTCCAGCATGTGGGATCTAGTTCCCTGATCAGGGATGGAACCCAGGCTCCTGCATTAGAAGTGAGGCGTCTTAGCCACTGGACCACCAGGGAGGTCCCAAGAAGGAAACGTTTTTAACAATAAGGAATTTTTTAAGAGACAACATGACATGAGAAGTAGACAAGTATGATCTTTCCACAGTTGTATGTAAATGCAGAAAGAGGGAGCAAGGATCTGTGCTGGCTTCTCAGAGGGAGAACCTTCCAGAAAGAACCCCTATCCTGGCTCTGCAGACAAGTGAAGGCTGCAGAAGGCAGAGGAACAAATGAGACAGATTGACACAGGCCCCATGGAGACAAGGGCAGGTGGTAAAGAAGAGAGCCAGGCCTGGATTTTGGCCCAAAAGGCAAAAGCAGAGAGCACGTTTATCTTAGAATCTTACACAGTTAGAAAAGAAACTCCTCAATGCAAGATGGTAGAAGTTGGCAAAGCTCTTTTGTAACTCTGTTTCAGGTTAAGGGGACAAATCCCACTTCTACATTTTGCTGGTTGCCTCGGCTTTCTTTTTTTCCCAGTGGATTCATTGACTCACACTGGAGCCGGTATGTGGGTAAGTGGGTGGGGACTATAAACGCGAATATTCCCATGACAGAGTAAACATTTCTGTGTGCAAACTAGGATAGCTCTGCTTCCTTTCAACAGACGGGTTTGGCTAATTAACTTCCAGGGCTTCCGGTGGGTGATGAGCCCCCGTCCCCCACCAAATGTCCTGGGTTTTCTCCTTTTCATTGTTTGACCCTGTGCTTGTTGGTTGGAGTGTAAAGGATGGAAAAATCTGAACTGTTTTCTCCAGCTCTCAAAGCCCCGATTCGTACAAGAGAGAATTGAAAACAAACCACTCTTGGACTCTGAGCAGAAGTGGCAGCAATATCTCTGCTTAGAAATCTGCAGGTGAGGAATGGAGAAAGCGAGCCTGTTTCTCATTACGGTTCTTGGCAAAGCATTCTGAGGCACATCTGGAAAAGAAGGGAGAGGGGCTGCGGTGAGGTTTGTTTCATAAGCCCCTTTCTCCCATCACTCGTCTGTTGGCTTTTCCCTCTCAAGGTCATCTGGGACCAGGTTTCCAAGCCCTATACATCCCCTTCATGTGTCTGTACATAATCTGAGTATATTGCGTTTAAAGTGGAGACTCCAAATAAGGAAAACCCCCTCCGCTCACATTTTTTCTAAATGTCAGTTGAAGTTCTCTCACAGACAATCTCACTTTCACAGATGCAGTGAATTTCAAGGGGAGATGTCAATAAGAAGGATCTCTCATATTTATTCATGTAGAATTCTTTTTTCTAGGTGATATCTTAGCCATTGCTTTCATCTGAATATCACAACATTTGCTTGAGGTAGCAGATCTCCATTTTACAGTTGGGCAAAAATCCAAAAACAAAGTAAAAAACCCCCTGAGGCCCAGAGAAGGTAGGTGATGTATACGAAGTTTCATAGCTCGTGAGAGTCAGTGCTGGTATTATAAACCCAATCCCAACCCACTAGAGCATATTGTGGGTCACACCACACATTATCCCTCCTTGAAACCACCTCTCCCGACTCTCACCATTCCTCTCTCTTGAATGTTTCAGGTCTAACCTTAAATGCTACTTCCTCCAGGAAGCCCTCCACAATCCCATCTCACCCTCAGGTTAAGGTAAGTCTCCCTATTAGCACCCTGTGTGTTTTTTTCTTTATGACACTTACCACAGATTTTAATTATAAGGTGTGATTGTTTGCTTAATATTTTCAGCACCAATGAGACTATAAGCCCCTTGTGACAGGAACTGTGTCCAGTCTTACTCATCATTATAGGTGGACCAAGACACCACTCAACACAGTACCACAGTGCCTAGGATATGATAGCCACATCCCACCAACACATGCAGCTTATCAAATACATGAACAAACAAATGAAAAATTCCTGAACACAGTGGTGAAGGCTGAACCCAGTCCAGATTCCTAACTTCAGTGACCAAGGACTGGTGGTTCTCATTGACACTGTGAAATATTGAGATTTGGGAAAGAAGGGAGATAACCCCTTCTAACTCCAATAGCTTCATTTTTGTTAATATTGTATACTACTTACTGCATATTAACAATGTCACATGATGTAATTCTCCTTATGAGAGGAGTATCTTTTACTAAATGTTGAGAAAGTTCTGAAATCATGATGGTTCGGTCCTGCTCATCAAGGCCGTTTTCCAAGGAACCTCACTGATTTCCTTACAATCCATTTATGAATTCAACGGAAACAACCTTCCTCCCATTGAAACAAACTGAGGTGATTTAATGCCTTGTCAAGCTTCTGCACAAACCTCCACGTGGGGCAGCGTGACTGGAGACGAAGCTGGTATAGGGAAGGCATCTCATCAAGAACAGTTTGCTCTGACATTCTCATGACTTTATGACTTTTCAAAAAAGTAAACATCATGAAAGGCTGCCTCCACGTTTAGTTACCCCAGGATCTAATAATGTACAGCTTTTATCAGCAACGTTGACAGGGAAGGATAAAGGTTCTGAATTTCCCTGAAATATACAGACTTCTGGATTCCTGCCCGGGACATCCAAGAGAAGGTGTTCTGGACATTCTGTTCAGAGAGGCTGGAAGTGATGATTACCTAATGTGCAAAGTAGCACTTTAAAAACCCCGACCCACTCTGTAGGATTGCTTGAAAAACTAATTGGAAACAACCTCAGATATTCTATACTCTGTCACTTCAGTTACAACTGGCTGCTTTGTCTACAGTTCAGACAGATTTGGCAACTGGGAAGGGATGAGGGGGTGGGAAGTCAGCTCCCAGAGACCCTGATGGGGTCCTTTGAAGACAGTCAATTATCCCCCGGCTGTATCTCCTAGGCTGCAAAGGAGGGTGATGTTTGAGAACCCCTCTCCTTGCCTTCCTTGATGCCTGCGGACCTCCAAGAAGGAGAAGGGGAACCATATGCTGTCTGTGTCATTGTGCTCCTTTCCACCTGGTAGTTGTCGCGACAGTTCTCTGCTGTGCTGGGCGTGGTCTTTTGAAGCTATGGACAGAGGAAGTCAGTTCTGCTGCTGCTTCACAGGGAAGCCAGACAGAAGTTCACTACCTCTTTGCTGCCCGTTCCTGGCCTGCAGATGGCTGCCTTCTCGCTGTAGCCTCATACGGCAGAGAGGAAACTTTGTCTCCTCCTCTTCTTATAAGGGGACTAATCTCACCAAAGGGACCCCACCGTCGTAGTCTCAACGGAACCTAATTACACTCCCAAAGCCTTACCTCAAAATACCATCTCACTGGAGGTTGGGACTTCAATATGTGAGTTTGGGGAGTGGGAGACACATTCAGTCCAGAGCATTTAGAAAGTTTTCTTGAAAAGAGCCAGTTATCTGCTCTTGGGTCAGTGAAGGCAATAGTTCTAAGTTCCCTAAAGGAAATCAACCCTGAATATTCATTGGAAGGATTGATGCTAAAGCTGCAGCTCCAGTACTTAGTCACCTGATGCGACGAGCCGACTCACTGGAAAAGAACCCTGATGCTGGGGAAAATAGACGGCAGAAGGAGAAGGGGACGACAGAGGATGAGATGGTCAAAGGGCATCACTAACTCAATGGGCATGAGTTTGAGCAAGCTCCAGGAGACAGTGAAGGACAGGAATGCCTGGCATTCCGCAGTCCAGGGGGTCTCAAAGAGACAGACATGACTGAGGGACTAAACAACAACAACGTGTCCTTGGTGTGCTCAAGTTCCTGGAGATTAAGACCAGGTTCAGCCCAAGAGGCAAGTCTAAGTGGAGTCTATTCCCTTTAGCACAGTTGGGCTTGCTTGGCCCGGAAGGTCAGGAAGGTTTTCTTTCCTGTTACAGCTTAAATCATACACCCAAGCCAAAGTTAACTCTGAATATTAACCTTTATTTTTTGTCTATATATTTTTTCACAAATGAAATATGAAACAACAAAAAATGGCACGGGGGCACAACTTGAGTGTGTAAAGCTTTAGCAATATAAACAGAAAAGTCAGATACAAGTCATAATATTTAATTTATTGTGTACAGCAAATTAAAAACCCTTGCATAGTGGTTTTGTTCAACCAAATTGCTTTTGTTCATTTCTTGCATTTCATGAAACGGATTTGTTCCAACTTCTCCTCTTCACCGTCACCGTCTCCCTCACTGGAGATGCCTCCCGAGGCCTCTCCCCCAGTTTTCCAGAAGCAATCATTGTTAATTCCTGTGCTGTTTGATATCTAGCACTTTGTGAACTTGCGTTTCTTGTTGTCGCTGAAAATTTATACTAAGCCACAAGTACCCACTGGTATAACCATTTGTAGAAGAAACTTTCTAAGCTTCTTTGGTGAGTATATGTATGATTTCTCTAACAACTCGCTTTAGTATCGTTTTGACCAGTGATCTTTTAAAGATTGTTTGCAGTGATATCCATCGCTTCCCTGGTGGCTCAGCAGTAAAAGAATCTGTCTGCAATGCAGGAAATGTGGGTTTGATCCCTGGGTCAGGAAGATCCCCTGAAGAAGGAAATGGCACCCCACTTCAGTATTCTTACCTGGAGAAATCCTCTGGAAAGAGGAGCCTGGCGGGCTGCCATCCATGGGATCACAAAGAGGTGGACATGGCTTAGCAACTACACCACCACCACCACTGCTCACATTGGTGAAGGGCTTGCCCCCCAGTAATAAATAGTACATGTCTATTCATTTCTTTGCTTCCTTTGTAGCAAAATTTGTCAGTTGATCTCTTTGCCAACCTAAAACTAACATCGATTGAGTTCTGAAGATTTTGTACATTCTCCAAATAGTGTTCTCTTATTCAGAAATACAATTACTATGAGAACACCCTGTAATTAAGAGCTTCTTTAAGACCTCTCCATCTTTTCTGAAGGATAATTTTAGGGACGTGATACATCAACAGGACTTTTAGGACACATGGTACTCTGTAATTACTGAAGTCCTTGTTTCTTTCCAAGAAGAAGGTTGCTGTTGGGACTCCCTAGACTGTTAAGGTCCTTCCGAGGGCAGCGGCATCCAGGGGCCTGGTTTCTTGAGTGACACATACCCTATCACAGTTCCATTCAGGCTGTTGTCCATTTCATGACTGAAGAGTGTGTTATGTTTGATAGAGGCAGAGAACACCAACCCAGGCCAGAGAATTTCCCTTTCTGGAATATTATTGGAGCATGCAAAACTGTACCAAATGTAATTTCTGAAGTTCCAAGCAGAAAATATCAGTGTCTTGGCATGCCATAGTTGTAACATTCTGTCACCAATTCCAATGTGCTTTTTTTTTTTTCCCACACCAAGTAGTTCTCCAACACCAGCTGGGTGTCCCACAACTGAATTCTGACACTGTCTACCTAGGGATAACATCAGATTCCATTATTAAAGTTTTAGTCCTACAAGACTGTTCCCCATTCCCTCCACCCCCACCCCCGCCCCTGCATATGACCATTGCAAGCCTAGATTCTTACCTGTGCTCTGAGCAACATACTCAACACTGAGGTTCGATGAATTTACTAGAGCAGCTCAGAGAACTCAGAGAAATATTTAACTTACTAGATCGTGTGTGCATGCTCAGTCGCTCAATTATATCTGACTCTTTATGACCCTATGGACTGTAGCCAGCCAGGCTCCACTGTCCATGAGGTTATCCGGGCAAGAATATTGGACGGGTTGCCGTTTCCTTCTCCAGGGGATCTTCCTGACCCAGGGATCAAACCCATGTCTCCTGTATTGGTAGGCAGAATCTTTACCACTGAGCCACCTGGGAACAGATGATCAGTTTATTATAAGAAGATATGCCTCAGGAACAGTCAAAGAGGCGCATAGGTTAGGGTATGTAGGAAGGGGCTCAGAGCTTCCATGTCCTCCCCAAGCTTGCCACTCTTCCCCTTTTGGGTTTCTACAGAAGCTTTATTACATGAGTGTAATAGACTGAGTTATTGGCCTTTGGTGACTGAAGTCAATCTTCAGCTCCTCTCTCCCCAGAGAGGGCTGAAAGTTATAACTGTCTAATCACCTGTTGATTCCTCTGGTGACCAGTCCCCATACTTAAGTGACCTAGTTGCTTCCCCAAAGTCACATCATTCATACAACAAAAGACACTTGTATCGCTTTCATTACAGGAAATTCCAAGGGTTTTAGGAACTCTGTGCCAGGAAGAGGAATGTTGATCAAATATATACTTATTATAAATCACAAGTTGCTTATGAAATTTTTACTTAATCCTGTAGAGAAAAGCTCTTTTCATTGGAAAGTTGTAGGTAGAATAGAAATGAAGAAATTGAAGTGCAGAGAGGTGAGGCAACTTGCCTGAAGCTACACAGCCAAAACATGATGGAGCCAGAACTCTGGACTCTGGTTGATGTGGTTCCACATCCATTCCCCCTCACCAAGGTCCCCTGCCTTCTTTGGTGTTGGATGTGAGCTGAAGGTAACCCACGTTTAGCTGAGTTTCAGTGTCGCCTCTTCCCTCAGCCTCATCTGTCCTCAAATGGTGTGCAGTTCTTCCACAAAGAACAGCAGCCACGAGACCAGGCCACTAGACACCAAGCTACTGGACAACATCTGTGTAGTTTGATCTCATGTCCAAACAGGAGTATTCTGGAGAGACCCTGAAGAGTACAGAAGCCAAGAGATTCCATAACCTTTATTAAGGAAGAGGCTTTGTTTTTATTTTTTTGTTTTGGGCCAACCATTCTCTACCTACTCCCCAAAGAGTGTGGGTTACTAAGTAAATCGGGTAATTATTGCCTAAGTCAGGGACTACTGTGATTTAGAAATTAGCCATGTCTGTTTTTCTTATGCAGGCTCACTGGAAAAGAATGTGAGCTATTTTTCCCCTCTTCCTCTCCAGAGGCCCCTGCATTTTGGAGGACTGGGCTTCTCTTGCCCCAGGGAAACGTTAGAGGCCTTTCTTAGATTTTCTAAGGGTTTGGAGTCTTAACACTGCTTGTGGGAGATGCAGAGCGCTAGGGAGGGAGCCTAGGGTGCAGAGGTCGTTAAGGGCTGGCAGGATCCTTGAGTCCAGGTGCTCTGGAGTTGGCAGGGCCTTTGGGGAGTGACTAAGAGAAGGGAAGGGACTGTGACTTTGTATTTGGAGAGGATGCTGTGGGCATCAGCAGCAGCCTCCAACTGGTCTAGTAGGACTTGGAAGACAGGCCACTCAGCAGTGACTGTCTCAAACCCAGTGCCCTTCTGCATGTTTCTGGAATCCTGAAGGCCTCAGGGTTCTGTGTGGAAGGAGAGTTAGGGGCCCTGAAAAGGGGCTGGGATTGAATTTTATACAGTCAGAAATCTAAGTATGATTCAATTTGATTTAGGAAATTCATAAAATGTGTCATGGAACACATTCCTAAGTGTCATGGAACAATTTATATCAGTTATGCTAATAATGACCAAATCCTGACCGGAATTTTTATAATATATTTGGTAAAACATGTCTTACTTTTTTTTTTTAATCCTTTGGAAATGGTCGATCAATAACTGACAGGATATAACTATTCCAGGCCCTTCTTCTGGTAAAAATATGCCCTTTCCTGGTAATTTAAATGCCAAATTGCCTCCAGATGAGGCTTTAAAAATACCCTGTGATTAAATCGACGCCAAATGGAGTTTCTGTGGGAACCTTTCCTGACTCAGAGGGACGACCTGTGAGTTTTTTTGAAAGGCCCGGGATCTAGACTGGGCTAGAAATGCGACTTGGGGCTGGAGGAGCCCATGAGTCGGTCTTGGGGCCCTGGGCTCTGGACACTTGCCCACAGCTGACTGAAGGGCCTTAGGAAGAGTGCTGCAATTCTCTCTCAAATTGCAGGACCCTTTCTCCCCTGCGCTTGTCAGACCACAGAGACAGGGCTGCAGGGGTGGGACTGCTGGGCAGTAGGTTGTGGGGTGGGAGGCAGCCAACACGTATGTCCGTGCATGTCTGTGTCTGTCTATGTGTTTGTGTTTCTATGAGTCTGCATGTTTGTGTGTGTGTACACATGAGCATCCTTGCCAGAGAGAGAGGGTCAGGAATGCACTCGACTCAGAGGAAAGAGAAGGTGGCTCACAGCGCAGTGGCTGAACTTCTTGGAGCAGAAGCCCTCTGGGTTCTCGCAGACCACCTGTTGCCCAACACATGTGGTGGTGTGGCCTGCGCTGCAGGCGAGGAACAGGGTCTTCTTTTTGACTGAGAGCAGTGGCGACAGAAGGAGCAGAGTGGAGGGTCTGGGGAGACAGCCAGCACCTCGGGCCAAAGGATGAGTAAACTGAGTCAGGGAGGGCAATCTTGACTGCAGAGCACTCTGAACAACAGGATGGCGTCAGGCTCCACCCTTCCCCGCATCCTTCTCTCCTGTTGGGATCCTGCTGTGGGACCACTGTGTCCTCTGTGGAGAAATGCAGGAAGGCACACCTTTGTCTTTAAGCTCTGCTTTAGTTAGGCGTTCCAGTGGGTACATCCCACTTGAGATCTCATTAAAGGTGCTTGCTGACTAGAACCTAGATTTTGTTATCCTGTTTTACAGATGAAGAAACTGATGCCCAGAGAGGGCAAATGGGTTGTTTAAGAGAACAGAGCTGAGGCAGGAAGCCGTATGTGCTGAAGTTAGAGCCTCACCTAAGAGTCCTCTACCTGTGGATGGCCCTCGTATATTTAGAGGTCCACACACATGTACATACTCGCCCCCTAAGGGTCCCTTTATGAAAGACCATAGCCCGGACAGCAGAGGGTTCCACGTTATGGAAGTCTCTATTTATGATGCACACAAAACCACCACAAAACTGTAGGCCTTGTGAAAGCTAACCATGCTCTTACATCCCTCTCCTCTTTCTGGGGATGGGAAAGAGTCTTAATTAGCATAATGTTAAGAGCGTGAGCTTTGGGATCTGCCTGTGGTTTCAGTCTCCATTTATCAGCTCTATGACCCTGGACGAGTCACTCAGCCTCTGTCAGCTTCAATGTCTTCATCTGAAAAATGGGATGATATGATGATAATATTTACCTTATGGGCTGTTGTGTGAATTAAATGAGACCATGACCATGGATGAACAGCATTTGATGCCCAGTAATCAATCAGTAATTGGAAGTTGTAATTATTCACAGTGACAATGTGGCAATGAATGGTGGTACTCGTAAAAGCAGCCAATGCATCTGGATGATCACAAAAAGCAAGGTGAGCTTGGTTCTCTGTAGCAACAGAGGATGTGACATCTGTGTTGTTGTCAAAGGTCCGGACGGGTGCCAAGACCAGGGAGTAGGAAATGAGCAGCCTGCTGATGGACATGAAAGGGGGAAGGGACAGACATCAGAGACCCTTTACCTTGAGGTGGAAAGTTCTGACTGATTGTGTTGGGTGTCTCTAACGTCCACCTCCTCTGTTCTCAGAGTCTGAGTGGAGCACAGCAAGTGCTGGGCATTGGCAAAGATAAGACAACTGTGACCCGAAATAAGAGCTAGAAGCCAGCACTGGGAAGCAAAGCAAAGGCAAGTGGGGCACCCTGGCACCAGATGCCAGAGCGGGTCTGCTCTTTGTCCCCATCACCTGTCAGCTGAGAATTCTGCACGTCATCCGTGCAGTGGAGTATGACCAGGCCAGAGTCAGGACCCTGTTACTCACCATCCGTGGCTTCTGTCAATACCCATGTGTCCCAGAGGGAGGCATTTCTAGCAGTTGCCTTGTCTTGATTAACAAAAATAAAGTCTTTTACATTGTAAAGAAGTATGTCAAAACAATGAAAGTTGATAGAGTAATATGGATTTTTCAGGATGTACATATTATATACATACATATGCATAGAATTTTTATTATGGAAGTTTTCAAACAGACACAAAAGTGGTAGGAATACCATGGCGAACCCCTAGGTACTCATGATCAGCCCTCAACAACTGGAGCAGCGTGTCGTGAGAGTTCCAATGAAATTCACATGGCTTTTAACATTTTCCCAATATGTTAACGAGCTCCGGTGACCCCATGGTATGAATGTGTTAAATCTCCTGATATTCAAGCACCTGAAATTACTCCCCACTCCTCAACGGTCTTGAGCACCTGTCTGAGTGAAGTAAGAAAGAGATCAGTTAATCAACTTGCCCCAAATCCTACAGGAAGCTTGACTAGTGCTGAAAACAGGAGGTCCTCCATATGAGTTGAGAAGATAATCATTATAGCAGAGGAAGAACTAATGCTTGTTGCACACTTACTATGTGCCAGCCTCTCCTCTGGCCGCTCTACCTTTATTGGCTTACTGACTTCTCATGCCAGGGCTATAACAGGTATCTTATCTTCACTCCTCTTTTACAAGTGAGAAAATTCAACACGAAGAAGTTAAGCCAGCAAGGATTTAGACAGAAGCTTCCTGCTGATGGACATGAAAGGGAACAGACATCAGAGACCCTTTACCTTGAGGTGGAAAGTTCTGACTGATTGTGTTGGGTGTCTCTAACGTCCACCTCCTCTGTTCTCAGAGTCTGAGTGGAGCACAGCAAGTGCTGGGCATTGGCAAAGATAAGACAACTGTGACCCGAAATAAGAGCTAGAAGCCAGCACTGGGAAGCAAAGCAAAGGCAAGTGGGGCACCCTGGCACCAGATGCCAGAGCGGGTCTGCTCTTTGTCCCCATCACCTGTCAGCTGAGAATTCTGCACGTCATCCGTGCAGTGGAGTATGACCAGGCCAGAGTCAGGACCCTGTTACTCACCATCCGTGGCTTCTGTCAATACCCATGTGTCCCAGAGGGAGGCATTTCTAGCAGTTGCCTTGTCTTGATTAACAAAAATAAAGTCTTTTACATTGTAAAGAAGTATGTCAAAACAATGAAAGTTGATAGAGTAATATGGATTTTTCAGGATGTACATATTATATACATACATATGCATAGAATTTTTATTATGGAAGTTTTCAAACAGACACAAAAGTGGTAGGAATACCATGGCGAACCCCTAGGTACTCATGATCAGCCCTCAACAACTGGAGCAGCGTGTACGTGAGAGTTCCAATGAAATTCACATGGCTTTTAACATTTTCCCAATATGTTAACGAGCTCCGGTGACCCCATGGTATGAATGTGTTAAATCTCCTGATATTCAAGCACCTGAAATTACTCCCCACTCCTCAACGGTCTTGAGCACCTGTCTGAGTGAAGTAAGAAAGAGATCAGTTAATCAACTTGCCCCAAATCCTACAGGAAGCTTGACTAGTGCTGAAAACAGGAGGTCCTCCATATGAGTTGAGAAGATAATCATTATAGCAGAGGAAGAACTAATGCTTGTTGCACACTTACTATGTGCCAGCCTCTCCTCTGGCCGCTCTACCTTTATTGGCTTACTGACTTCTCATGCCAGGGCTATAACAGGTATCTTATCTTCACTCCTCTTTTACAAGTGAGAAAATTCAACACGAAGAAGTTAAGCCACTTGCCCAACTTCACACAGTTGTTTAGCAGCAGAGCAAGGATTTAGACAGAAGCTTCCTGACTCCAGAGCCTGCTTTCTTTTTCTTCTTTTTTTAAAGAAAACATCTGTTTATTTGGCTGTGCTGGGTCTTAATTGTGGCGCATGGGATCTTTAGGTGCACTCCTAAAGTCTTGGGCTTACCCAGTAGCACAATAGTAAAGAATCTGCCTGCCAATGCAGGAGATACGGGTTCGAAGCCTGGGTCAGAAAGATCACTTGCAGTAGGAAATGGCAACCCACTCCAGTACTTTTGCCTGGGAAATTCCTTGAACGGAGGAACCTGGTGAACTACAGAGTCTGATATGACTGAGCACGCACTTGAACTCTCAGTAGTGGCATGTGTAATCTAGTTCCTTGACCAGGGATCGAACCCGGAGCCCCTGCATTGGGAACTTGGAATCTTTGCCACTGGACCACAGGGAAGTCCCCAGGGCCTGTCTTCTTAACTAAACAAACAAAGCCTGACTTGGGCAAAGTGATTCCTGCTGGGAAAGATGAGAATGGAGAGGAGACTCCTCGCATAAAACGGGCCGTGGACTACATTTCTCTGTAACGTCCTCACAGCCCCGACGACAGAGCCTGTGGCCCTCAATGGGCAAAAAGTCAGCATTTTTCCTCAATAAGGAGTTGTCCTCGTTTCCTCAGTGCCAGAATGGAATTTGTGGTTTGAAAAAACACATGTGTATATATTATGTGTAAAAAATATTCATAGAAAAAATTCAGGGAAAATATTCACTGAGAACTGAGTATTAACAAGTGCTGGTCCTTACCCACAGTGGGATAGGGCTGGAGTGGTGATAGGGAATTAAATTTTTTAAAAAGTGTTTGGCCACACTGTGCAGCCTGTGGCTTAGTTCCCCGACCAGGGATTGAACCCATGCCCCCTGCATTGGAAGCTCAAAGTCTTAACCACGGGACTACCAGGAGAGTCCCTTCTTTTCTTTTTGTTCATCTTAATTTTCTACAATGAATATGAATGATTTCTGATACAGAGCGTAAAGGAAGGGAAGAGGAAAACATGAAAGAAGGAGAGGTGGTACGCTCCAGTGGCCTTCAGCACTCTGAGGCTGGGATGGGCGGCAGGTGGAGGGGTTGGGAGCATCGGGCAGTGAGAGACGGCCAGGAGGTGGCACGGATGCCAGGCATCATCTCAAATTAGGGCCCAACTAGATTTAAAGGTCATGGCTCATGGGATTCCCACCCCGTCCTCACAGGACCTGCTAGCCCTCAAAGGCCACAGCAAGTCAGCTTGTGTAAAAGTACCCTCTGCTGCCCAGCTCTGGTTTCTGGAGGGCCCCGAGGTGCTGGGAAGTGGAGTGCTCTGACACCTCTAGGCCCACCCTCATTTGGAAGGTGCTCCAGGGCCAACCAAGGCTGTCTGTTCTCCAATGCTGCATCTTTGGGATTAAAAATAACCCTCCCCTGGGCTTGGCTTGGCTGTGCTCTCCCTGCCCTTGGGGGCAGGGATGTGAGAAATGACCCCAGACTGGGGCATTTTCAGGCTGGACAGAATTCTACCCACATGCCCCCCACCTGCCCAACAGGCTACCCTCCATCATGAGCCCTTGATTAAAAAGCAGGAAAAAGCAAGGGATTTGCAGCATCTAATCTACCAGGTAGGAAAGTTACAAAGCCTCACTGGTGTAGCCTTGTTGATGTCACTAAAATAGCAGCAGAGGGCTCCTAAGAGAAGTGCCAGGTCCTTTATCAGCTGTTCATTTATCACCTGTTAAGCACCATATACATGTGAGTTCTGCGGCAGCGTGAGGTAGATTTGAGGGTGCCGCAAGGCACAGCTTGCCCTCAAATACCTATGCCAGTTAAAAATTCCACCATCAGGGACTTCCCTGGTGGGCCAGTGGGTAAGACTCCGCGTTCTCAATGCAGGGGGCTGGGGTTCAGTTCCTGCTCAGGGAACTAGACTCCACATAACTAAGAGTTTGCATGCCACAACTAAAACCCAATAAATAAGTTAAATTTTTAAAATTCTACCATCAGAATCATTCCTTTCAGACTAACAAGCTATGCCTCCAAGTGAAAGCCGCTCAGTTGTGTCTCTTTGCGGACCCCATGGACTGCAACCCACCAGGCTCCTCTGTCCTTGGAATTCTCTTCTCCAGGCAAGTATACTGGAGTGGGTTGCCATGCCCTTCTCCAGGGGATCTTCCCAACCCAGGGATCGAATCCAGGTCTCCCACATTGCAGGCAGATTCTTTACCATCGGAGTCACCAGGGAAGGCCACTCCACATATGTCTGTCTTGCTCCTCGCCCCTGATTTCCTGCCTTCCTTCCCAGCTCCACCTCCTGGGCCTCTTTGCTTCTCTTGCTCTGCTGGAACACTCCTCTCAGGCTTCAAGTATGCCATTCTCAAGCTTCCAAACTCAGTGCTTCATGTCCTTAACTTGATGATCTTAGTTCCTTTTTTTTATAAAAACAAAGCTGAATCTCTACTTTTTCGCTCAGTTGTAAAGGCAAAGATTTTCTCTTTGTCTCTAGCTATGTCTCTCCCTTCCTGTCCTTCATCCTGTTCCTGCCGTGGAAAGCTTGGCCCCACTTTTCCAAGGAACCCCTCCCTCCACCTGTATCTTTGATGCCATCTACCTGCTGTTCCTTCCTCCAGGATTTTCCAGCTCTTTCTCTGCAAGGACACTGTCCTGCTTTGAAGAGCTTCGAGGACCGGCTGAGACACTCACTGCCTTGCACCTGGGACATCTGGAGTCACTGCCAGCCCCTCCCTTCCCTTCGCAGCCAAACAGTCTCTGGCTAGGTGGGTGGGTTGACTGACTGATTGATTGCTACCAAGGCTGCCTCTGCCTCCCCTCCCCCACTGACTTTCTTCTGCCTTTGGGCCCCAACACAAAAGATTTCTTATCCACCGGGTCCAAGCTTTTCCTGGCAAGGCATAGCTTGCCCTCAAATACCTATGCCAGTTAAAAATTCCACCATCAGGGACTTCCCTGGTGGGCCAGTGGGTAAGACTCCGCGTTCTCAATGCAGGGGGCTGGGGTTCAGTTCCTGCTCAGGGAACTAGACTCCACATAACTAAGAGTTTGCATGCCACAACTAAAACCCAATAAATAAGTTAAATTTTTAAAATTCTACCATCAGAATCATTCCTTTCAGACTAACAAGCTATGCCTCCAAGTGAAAGCCGCTCAGTTGTGTCTCTTTGCGGACCCCATGGACTGCAACCCACCAGGCTCCTCTGTCCTTGGAATTCTCTTCTCCAGGCAAGTATACTGGAGTGGGTTGCCATGCCCTTCTCCAGGGGATCTTCCCAACCCAGGGATCGAATCCAGGTCTCCCACATTGCAGGCAGATTCTTTACCATCGGAGTCACCAGGGAAGGCCACTCCACATATGTCTGTCTTGCTCCTCGCCCCTGATTTCCTGCCTTCCTTCCCAGCTCCACCTCCTGGGCCTCTTTGCTTCTCTTGCTCTGCTGGAACACTCCTCTCAGGCTTCAAGTATGCCATTCTCAAGCTTCCAAACTCAGTGCTTCATGTCCTTAACTTGATGATCTTAGTTCCTTTTTTTTATAAAAACAAAGCTGAATCTCTACTTTTTCGCTCAGTTGTAAAGGCAAAGATTTTCTCTTTGTCTCTAGCTATGTCTCTCCCTTCCTGTCCTTCATCCTGTTCCTGCCGTGGAAAGCTTGGCCCCACTTTTCCAAGGAACCCCTCCCTCCACCTGTATCTTTGATGCCATCTACCTGCTGTTCCTTCCTCCAGGATTTTCCAGCTCTTTCTCTGCAAGGACACTGTCCTGCTTTGAAGAGCTTCGAGGACCGGCTGAGACACTCACTGCCTTGCACCTGGGACATCTGGAGTCACTGCCAGCCCCTCCCTTCCCTTCGCAGCCAAACAGTCTCTGGCTAGGTGGGTGGGTTGACTGACTGATTGATTGCTACCAAGGCTGCCTCTGCCTCCCCTCCCCCACTGACTTTCTTCTGCCTTTGGGCCCCAACACAAAAGATTTCTTATCACCAAGTCCTGGGCTCTGGCCAGTCCTGGAGTCTTCTTCCCTTCAGCCCACAGACTGCTGACCTGCTTTTTCCCAGTGCTTCCCATGCCTCGTGTGACCCTCGGGCACCCAGGTGTTCCCTGAATTCTGAACATGACTCACCTCAGAATCAACAGCCACATGCTCAGGGATCTCAGCTTGTCACAAAACTTGTTTCCTGTGTCAGACAGTGGCAGTAATACCTGCCTCACAGTGTTATCATAGAAACAAAGGGGATAATAAGTGCACATCACAGCATTAGTGCTGGATAATATTAAGTGCTTAACAGATCATAGTGGCGATTGAGTATCTTAAAGAGCTAATGCATCCTCTGTTAGGGACAGTTTAGCACCTCATTATTTAGCCAGTTCATTGTGACATCTCTCAATTTTTTAGCAAGTTCCCCTTATTTTTTTTAAAACAAATACTGACACAGTGTAAAGGTACTCTCTTAAATGCGTTTCACTTTTTAAGTATTTTAACCCTCATGGCAATACAATGAGATAGCCCTGTCTTAGCAGAAGAGAAAATTTAGATCCAGTGGGATTAAGTAATTTATCGGAGATCCCAGGGTTCGTGAGTGGCACAGCCAGGAACTGAACCCAGGCAGTATTCTGCTTAATACTAGACTCAGCTGCCTGTTAAGTTAAGCTTAATTTAAAAGACATAATGAACTTGTGCTCCTGTGAGTGCTGTGAAGTAACACAAGGCAGTCCTCACACTGGTGTCATTAAGGTCCAACACTGCATCTTACTTATTTTTTCACTCATTCATTTAAAAAGCACTTAAGGAATATTTAGTATGTGCCGGCAGTAGGGTGTGCTGGAGCCCAGTGGTGAACAAGACAGGCGTGGCCTGGGTCTTGCATTGCTCCCAGTACCTAAGAGCAACTGATTGCGCCTGGCATACAGTAGGAGCCCCAGGACTAGAGTGGGCTGAGTCTCTGTGGTAAGCCCCCATCCTCAGCAGTCTCAGCCATCCCTTCCCCCAGAGGAGTTAGGCCACAACACAGGGTTCCCCTAGAGGGCTGGGGCCCCTCCCTTCCCTTCGCAGCCAAACAGTCTCTGGCTAGGTGGGTGGGTTGACTGACTGATTGATTGCTACCAAGGCTGCCTCTGCCTCCCCTCCCCCACTGACTTTCTTCTGCCTTTGGGCCCCAACACAAAAGATTTCTTATCACCAAGTCCTGGGCTCTGGCCAGTCCTGGAGTCTTCTTCCCTTCAGCCCACAGACTGCTGACCTGCTTTTTCCCAGTGCTTCCCATGCCTCGTGTGACCCTCGGGCACCCAGGTGTTCCCTGAATTCTGAACATGACTCACCTCAGAATCAACAGCCACATGCTCAGGGATCTCAGCTTGTCACAAAACTTGTTTCCTGTGTCAGACAGTGGCAGTAATACCTGCCTCACAGTGTTATCATAGAAAAAAAGGGGGATAATAAGTGCACATCACAGCATTAGTGCTGGATAATATTAAGTGCTTAACAGATCATAGTGGCGATTGAGTATCTTAAAGAGCTAATGCATCCTCTGTTAGGGACAGTTTAGCACCTCATTATTTAGCCAGTTCATTGTGACATCTCTCAATTTTTTAGCAAGTTCCCCTTATTTTTTTTAAAACAAATACTGACACAGTGTAAAGGTACTCTCTTAAATGCGTTTCACTTTTTAAGTATTTTAACCCTCATGGCAATACAATGAGATAGCCCTGTCTTAGCAGAAGAGAAAATTTAGATCCAGTGGGATTAAGTAATTTATCGGAGATCCCAGGGTTCGTGAGTGGCACAGCCAGGAACTGAACCCAGGCAGTATTCTGCTTAATACTAGACTCAGCTGCCTGTTAAGTTAAGCTTAATTTAAAAGACATAATGAACTTGTGCTCCTGTGAGTGCTGTGAAGTAACACAAGGCAGTCCTCACACTGGTGTCATTAAGGTCCAACACTGCATCTTACTTATTTTTTCACTCATTCATTTAAAAAGCACTTAAGGAATATTTAGTATGTGCCGGCAGTAGGGTGTGCTGGAGCCCAGTGGTGAACAAGACAGGCGTGGCCTGGGTCTTGCATTGCTCCCAGTACCTAAGAGCAACTGATTGCGCCTGGCATACAGTAGGAGCCCCAGGACTAGAGTGGGCTGAGTCTCTGTGGTAAGCCCCCATCCTCAGCAGTCTCAGCCATCCCTTCCCCCAGAGGAGTTAGGCCACAACACAGGGTTCCCCTAGAGGGCGCTGTTCAGTAGAGCTGTTGGGAGGACACTTCTGTGCAAGAGGCAGGATTTGAAGAGTAGTGTTGGGGGATGGGGAGAGTGTTCAGGGAATTCTGGAGGGTTTTAGAGCTGAAAGGATTAGCATTTTACTGGACAGCAGGACTATGTCCAAGTCCTCTGAGTCCAACACACTGGTGGTCAAGACCAATTGCTGAGCCCGAGAGAAATTTCATGGGATGCACTAGACACTCCTTTCTAGGTTCCTACCAGCCAGTCCAGGCGTTGACCTTTCTCTCCATACCTTTCTCCAGGGCATCCGCTTCCCCAACCCAAAGTCTCACAGTCAGGACTGAGACAAAGTCTGGCGGAAGAAACAGCTGGCTTCAGGCTCAAGTGGTTTGGGATAACCAGACAAGATGAACCAGTGTCGCCTTGCCTCCCTGAGCTAAATGTAGGCAGGGAGAGGACCCAGTGAGGTAGGAAGCTTGACCTATGGCCCCAGGTTGCTCACCTTCTTGTTGCAGAGATTGCATTTCTCGCCATCAGTTGCAGAGTGGATCTGATCCCCTGGCATGGCTGCAGGGATTACCTGGAACCTTCCAGACCTCAGCTACTCTCAGTCTCTATTCGACCGCTGCCCTGGTCGCCCTACCTGCCTATTCCCCCTGCTGGGAAGATTCTTCTCTGGGATCTTGGGGTTTCTATTCCCTTCTCACCATCCTTCAGCTCCTGGAGGATGTCTTCTCTGAACACCCTCTCTAAAATACTACCAGCTCCAGCTACCGTCTCCCCTGGCCCTGGTTTATGTTCTCCGTAGAGTCAAAGTGTATTTTCAAAAGCTAAAAACATGACCCTCACACACAAATAGAATAAACACGTATCAAAGGTTTGTTAACTCGTTAATGAATGAACCAGCAAGATTTACTTAATGCTGGTTTGAAGGAGAGCGTGGCCTGGGTCTTGCATTGCTCCCAGTACCTAAGAGCAACTGATTGCGCCTGGCATACAGTAGGAGCCCCAGGACTAGAGTGGGCTGAGTCTCTGTGGTAAGCCCCCATCCTCAGCAGTCTCAGCCATCCCTTCCCCCAGAGGAGTTAGGCCACAACACAGGGTTCCCCTAGAGGGCGCTGTTCAGTAGAGCTGTTGGGAGGACACTTCTGTGCAAGAGGCAGGATTTGAAGAGTAGTGTTGGGGGATGGGGAGAGTGTTCAGGGAATTCTGGAGGGTTTTAGAGCTGAAAGGATTAGCATTTTACTGGACAGCAGGACTATGTCCAAGTCCTCTGAGTCCAACACACTGGTGGTCAAGACCAATTGCTGAGCCCGAGAGAAATTTCATGGGATGCACTAGACACTCCTTTCTAGGTTCCTACCAGCCAGTCCAGGCGTTGACCTTTCTCTCCATACCTTTCTCCAGGGCATCCGCTTCCCCAACCCAAAGTCTCACAGTCAGGACTGAGACAAAGTCTGGCGGAAGAAACAGCTGGCTTCAGGCTCGAAGTGGTTTGGGATAACCAGACAAGATGAACCAGTGTCGCCTTGCCTCCCTGAGCTAAATGTAGGCAGGGAGAGGACCCAGTGAGGTAGGAAGCTTGACCTATGGCCCCAGGTTGCTCACCTTCTTGTTGCAGAGATTGCATTTCTCGCCATCAGTTGCAGAGTGGATCTGATCCCCTGGCATGGCTGCAGGGATTACCTGGAACCTTCCAGACCTCAGCTACTCTCAGTCTCTATTCGACCGCTGCCCTGGTCGCCCTACCTGCCTATTCCCCCTGCTGGGAAGATTCTTCTCTGGGATCTTGGGGTTTCTATTCCCTTCTCACCATCCTTCAGCTCCTGGAGGATGTCTTCTCTGAACACCCTCTCTAAAATACTACCAGCTCCAGCTACCGTCTCCCCTGGCCCTGGTTTATGTTCTCCGTAGAGTCAAAGTGTATTTTCAAAAGCTAAAAACATGACCCTCACACACAAATAGAATAAACACGTATCAAAGGTTTGTTAACTCGTTAATGAATGAACCAGCAAGATTTACTTAATGCTGGTTTGAAGGAGAGTTTGAGGAATTGAATATTCATGGGCATTAAAATGAAAAAATACTGAAAGATGTATTTTTCCTCCCACTTTCACTGAGATGTAATTGACATATTATACCATTGTATAGTTTAAGGTGTATAGCATAATGGATTGGATTTACATACATCATGAAATGATGACCACAACAAGTTTAGTGAATATTCATAATCTTATATAGATACAATATTTAAAAAATAGAAAAAAATGTTTTTCCTATACTGAGAACTCAGGATTTACCAACAACTTTCATATATAACAATACAGCTGTGTCAATTAGATTTACCCTACTGTACATTACGCACCTAATGCTTATAAATCTCATACATGGAAGTTTGTACCTGTCAGCTGAAGAAACTGCAACCTCAGAGTTGAGAACTATGCTTTATTCATGGACATTCCTGAGGCCTGTATGGCCTGGGATGCAGTCTCTTAGAAAGCTCTGAGGTCCAAAGAAGGAGGAAGGGAGGAGCCAAGAAATTTAAGAGCTTTCGCTGGGGAAAAGACATGTGGTTGCACATCAAAAGATTACTGCTGGGCTTCCCCTGGTGGTCCAGTGGGTAAGGACACCGCCTTGCAGTGCAAGGGGCGCCGGTTCGATCCCTGGCCTGGGAAGATCCCACGTACCGCGGAGCGGCTGGACTGATGTGTCCAATTGCCGAGCTGGAGCTCTGGAGCGAATGCACCCAGAGCCGGCGCTCTGCGACGACAGACGCCACCGCGATGGGAGGCCCACAGGAGCCGAAGAACAAAGACGGATAAAAATAGAGAAATGAAAGACCAATAGAAGTGGCCCACCCGCTTCCCTCCCTCCCCAACCCAACCCCCACCCAAAATAAAAATAAAATAAATAAAATCTTAAAAAAAAAGACAAAAAAAAAAAAGATTACTGATAGGGCTTCCCCTGGTGGTCCAGTGGGTAAGGTCACCGCCTTGCAGTGCAAGGGGCGCCGGTTCAATCCCTGGCCTGGGAAGATCCCACGTGCCACGGAGCGGCTGGACCCATGTGTCCAATCACCGAGCCGGAGCTCTGGAGCGCATGCACCCAGAGCCGGTGCTCTGCGACGCCAGATGCCACCGCGATGGGAGGCCCACACGGGCCAAAGAACAAAGACGGATGAAAATAGAGAAACGAAAGACCAATAGAAGTGGCCTGCCCGCTCCCCTCCCTCCCCAACCCAACCCCCGCCCAAAATAAATAAATAAATCTTAAAAAAAAAAAAAAAAAAGATTACTGCTAGTCATGAAAACAGATATCTCAAGTCAATGATTTTAGTGTTTTTCTCTGTATGGATAGATGCGAGTCTGGCTGACTGAAATTACTCCTTTGATATGCACTTTAACTCTTAAGGCCCAAGATCTCCTAGAAGAGAGTGTGGCAGCCCACTCCAGTATTCTTGACTGGAGAATCCCATGGACAGAGAAGCCTGGTGGGCTACAGTCTATAGGGTCACAAAGTGTCAGACACAACAAAGGTGACTTAGCATGCAGGTACACATTCTCCAGAACTCCCCTCCACGGGCTGATGGTTTGACGGGGGCAATTCACTTTTTACTGAAACAGCAGCCAACATTTTTTTGTCCACCTTCCTTTGGATCCCCTTCATCTCCTTCCCTCTCCTTATTCCTCCCTACCTTCAGCCCTGATAACCACAAACCTACTTCCTATTTCTATGGATTTGCCTTTTCTAGAAATTTCATATAAATAGGATCATATGTAGTATAATTTTTGACTGGCTATGTTCACTTAACATAACATTTTCGAGGTTTATAAATGGAGCAGCAATTTATACCTTCAGGTAGTCCACTAATATTTCCCTCCAGGATAAACCGCATTTCATTTATCCACTCAGTAGCTGGCGGGCATTTGGGTTGCCTCCAGTTTGGGTGGTGATGAATTACAGTGCTCTAAGCATTTGTGTACAGGAGTTTGGATGGATGGATGTTTTCCATTCTTTGGGGTATACACCTAGGAGTGGGAATGCTGAGTCATATGGTAACTCTATGTTTTTTGTGTTTTTTAAATTGGACGATAATTGTTTTACAGTTGACAATTGGAGAATAAATGCTTTACAATTCTGCTATACATCAACGTGAATCAGCTGTAAGTATACATATATTCCCTCCCTTTTGAGCCTCCCCTGGCAAACTGTAACTAATACCTCAAGGAAATCACCACCTACTTTCTAGAGTGCCTGCACCATTTTATAGTCTCATCACCAGTGTATGGCTGAGTTTGTTTTTGAAGCATAATTAACCTATAACACTATGTTAGTTCCTGTTATACAACACAGTGATTCTGTATTTCTCTGCATTTCAAAATGATCACTATGGTAAGTAGAGTTAACCTCTGTCACCATAAAAGATATTCATAATAATTGACTGTATTGCCCACAGTGTACATTTCATGCCTGTGACTCATTTATTTTGCAACTGAAAGTTTGTGTCTCTTAATCACCCTCAATTATTTCTCTCTTTCCCCCACCCCCTTCCCCTCTAGCAATTACCTATTGTTCTTTGTATCTATGAGCCACTGTTTTGTTAAGTTTACTCATTTGTTTTGTTTTTGAGATTCCACATATAAGTGAAATCATACCATATTTGTCTTTGCCTGACTTATTTCACTTAGCATAATATTCTGTAGGTCCATCCACACTGTTGTACATGGCAAGATTTCATTCTTTCTTATGGTTGACTAATACAAGATGGAATATTACATATATATATATATATATCAATTTTCTTTATTCCTTCATCAGTTGATGGACACTTAAGTTGCTTCCACATCTTGGATAATGTAAATAATGCAGCAATAAACATATAGATGCATATATCTTTTCTAATTAGGGTTCTCATTTTCTTCAGATAAATACATAGGAATGAAATTGCTGCATCACATACTAGTTCTATGTTTAATATTTTTAAAGAACCTCCATAGTGTTTTCCAAAGCTCTGCACCCATTTACATTCCCCCAACAGTGCACAGGTACTCCCTCTTGTCCACATCCCTTCCAACACTTGTTATTTGTTGTTTTTTTTTTTTTTTTTTGATAATAGATGTTGTGACAGGTGTGAGGTGATATTGTATTGTGCTTTTGATTTACATTTGCCTGATGATTAGTGATGCTGAGCATCTTTTTATGTACCTGTTGCCCATCTATATGTCTTCTTTGAAAATATCTCCATTCAGATTCTCTGTCCAATTTTCTTTTTTGGGGGGGAGGCAGGTTGGGGAGGGACGAGGGCAGGCGGGCCACTTCTACTGGTCTTTCATTTATCTATTTTCATCCATCTTCATTCTTTGGCCTGTGTGGGCCTCCCATCGCAGGGGCCTCTGTTGTCGCAGAGCACCGGCTCTGGGCGCATGCGCTCCAGAGCTCCGGCTCAGTAATTGGACACATCAGTCCAGCCGCTCTGTAGCACGTGGGATCTTCCCAGGCCAGGGATCAAATCGGTGCCCCCTGCACTGCAAGGCGGTGTCCTTACCCACTGGACCACCAGGGAAGCCCTTTCCAATTTTTAAATGGGTTATTTGTAGGTTTTTTTATATTGAATTGTAGGAGTTCTTTGTATATGTTGTGTTTTAGCCTCTTATCCAACATACTGTTTGCAAATTTCTTCTCTCATTCAGTAGGCAGCCTTTTTATTTTGTTGATCATTTACTTTTCTGTGCAAAAGCTATTTCGTTTGGAACCTCATTTGTTTATTTTGGCCTTTGTTTCCCTTGCTTGAGGAGACAGCTCCAAAACAAAAATATTGCTAAGACCAAAGTCAAAGAATATAATGTATATGGTTTCTTCCATAAGTTTTATGGTTTGGGTCTTACCTTTTTAGTCCTTAATCCGTTTAAAATTTATTTTTGAATATGAAGTGACAAAGTAGTCTGGTTTGATTCTTTTACATGTAGCGATCCAGTTTTCCCAGCACATCTTGTTTAAAGAGACTGTCTTTTCCTTATTGTATATTTTTGCCTCCTTTGTCATAGATTAATTACAGATATAAGTGTGGGTTCATTTCCAAGCTCTCTTGTCCTATTAGGTTTCTAATTAGCTACAAACATGGTTACTGTCCTACAGAATAATAAAACCATAACCTTTGGGATAATCTAGTCTACTTGCAAGAAATCTAAAAGTTAACACATAAATCCCAGTGTCTGTGATCTGATCAAATCGTAAACAAGTAAGTCAAACACAGGTGCATCCTCTGGAGCATTAAATAATCTTTGGGCAGTACTGTTAAACACAACCCAGGTGTGGCTTTGAAAGGATATACTGTACTCTTGTTTGCTATTTCCAAGTTCAGATAATTTTTTCAACAAGAGCATGCATGTCTATCGGAGATTGTCTTGTGGTTTATTTGCTCATTGCCAACCTCAGCCTGCTAGAGTAAAGGTTCCATGAAGGTATAGACTCTGTCAATCTTCATGACCACTGTGTTCCCAGATTCCTACTTCTGTTCCAGATACCAAGTAAGTATTTAATGGTGAAAAACATGTTAGTTCCTCAGTCATGTCTGATTCTTTTGGACTGTAGCCCACCAGGCTCCTCTGTCTGTAGAATTTGCTAGGCAAGAATAATGAGTGGGATATAGGCCTAATAGTGGGATTGCTGGGTCATAGGGTGCTTCTATTTTTAGTTTTTTAAGGAATCTCCATATTGTCTTCCATAGAGGTTGTATTAATTTACATTCCCACCAGCAATGCAAGAGGGTTCCCTTTTCTCCACACCCTCTCCAGCATTTGTTGTCTGTCGATTTGTTGATGATGGCCATTCTGACAGGTGTGAGGTGGAATCTCATTGTGGTTTTAATTTGCATTTCTCTAATAATCCTGATGAAATCAAAACTGAAAGAGGCACCTGTACCCCAATGTTCATTGCAGCTCTCTATACAATAGCCAGAACATGGAAGCAACCTAGATGTCCATCGACAAATGAATGGATCCAGAAGCTCTGGTACATATATACAATGGAATACTACTCAGCTGTTAAAAGAAATGCAGAAGACTCAGTCCTAATGAGGTGGCTGGCTTTAGAACCTATCATAAAAAGTGAAGTAAGTCAAAAAGAGAAAGACAAGTATAGTATACTAACTCATATATATGGGATCTAGTAAGACGGTCATGATAACACACACAGTGAACTCATGAAAAACAGAGAATAGACATAAAGACATTGTGGAGACCGAACAATGGGAGGGAGTAAAACATTTTGAGCATTGTGCTAGGAATAGGAGTACCTACAATCACTTGCAAGAAATCTAAAAGTTAACACATAAATCCCAGTGTCTGTGATCTGATCAAATCGTAAACAAGTAAGTCAAACACAGGTGCATCCTCTGGAGCATTAAATAATCTTTGGGCAGTACTGTTAAACACAACCCAGGTGTGGCTTTGAAAGGATATACTGTACTCTTGTTTGCTATTTCCAAGTTCAGATAATTTTTTCAACAAGAGCATGCATGTCTATCGGAGATTGTCTTGTGGTTTATTTGCTCATTGCCAACCTCAGCCTGCTAGAGTAAAGGTTCCATGAAGGTATAGACTCTGTCAATCTTCATGACCACTGTGTTCCCAGATTCCTACTTCTGTTCCAGATACCAAGTAAGTATTTAATGGTGAAAAACATGTTAGTTCCTCAGTCATGTCTGATTCTTTTGGACTGTAGCCCACCAGGCTCCTCTGTCTGTAGAATTTGCTAGGCAAGAATAATGAGTGGGATATAGGCCTAATAGTGGGATTGCTGGGTCATAGGGTGCTTCTATTTTTAGTTTTTTAAGGAATCTCCATATTGTCTTCCATAGAGGTTGTATTAATTTACATTCCCACCAGCAATGCAAGAGGGTTCCCTTTTCTCCACACCCTCTCCAGCATTTGTTGTCTGTCGATTTGTTGATGATGGCCATTCTGACAGGTGTGAGGTGGAATCTCATTGTGGTTTTAATTTGCATTTCTCTAATAATCCTGATGAAATCAAAACTGAAAGAGGCACCTGTACCCCAATGTTCATTGCAGCTCTCTATACAATAGCCAGAACATGGAAGCAACCTAGATGTCCATCGACAAATGAATGGATCCAGAAGCTCTGGTACATATATACAATGGAATACTACTCAGCTGTTAAAAGAAATGCAGAAGACTCAGTCCTAATGAGGTGGCTGGCTTTAGAACCTATCATAAAAAGTGAAGTTAGTCAGAAAGAGAAAGACAAGTATAGTATACTAACTCATATATATGGGATCTAGTAAGACGGTCATGATAACACACACAGTGAACTCATGAAAAAACAGAGAATAGACATAAAGACATTGTGGAGACCGAACAATGGGAGGGAGTAACATGGGAACCTATACTGTCATGTGTAGAAAAGATAGCTATTGTCATTGTGCTAGGGGAATAGGAGTACCTACAATCACTTGGAGCAATGGTCTGGAGGGATGGGGGGGGGAACCTGGGTGGGGGGAGGGCCAAGGGATATGCATCTGATTGATCTGGGAACATACATGTACAAAAATAAATAAATAAATAAATAAATAAAGAATAATGAGTGGGTAGCCATTTCCTTCTCCAGGGAAACTTCCCAAACCAGGGATGGAACCCAGATCTCCTAGCATTGCAGGTAGATTCTTTACCTTCTGAGCTACCTGCAAAGCCGTGTCAAAGAAATTAAGATTTGTATTGAAAGTTATGATTGGAGACAAAATAGATTACTAGAGGCTGATGTACATGAGGAGTTGGGGGCTTCCCTGGTGGTCCAGTGGGTAAGGACACCGCCTTGCAATGCAGGGGGCACCGGTTTGATCCCTGGCCTGAGAAGATCCCATGTGCCATGGAGCGGCTGGACCAGTGTGTCCAATTATAAGCCCATGCTCTGGAGCACATGCGCCCAGGGCCAGTGCTCTGCAACGAGAGAGGCCACTGTGATGGAAAGCCCACACATGCAGAAGAATAAAGATGGATGAAAAACGATGACTTAGAGGCAAAAAAAAGGGGGGAGTGGGGAGTTATCTTTAATGAAACAAGAGTTTCAGTTTGAGATGATGAAAAGGTTCTGGAGATGTGGCAGTAGTTACAGAACAACCTGGATGTACTTAATGGCATTTAACATGGTTAAAATGGTAAGTTTTATGTTATGCTTTAGTCAGTCAGTGTTAGTCACTCAGTCGTTTTCAACTCTTTGTGACCCCATGGACAGTAGCCTGACAGGCTCCTCTGTTCATGGAATTTTCCAGGCGAGAATACTGGAGGGTAGCCATTCCCTTCTCCAGGGGATCTTCCTGACCCAGGGATGGAACCCGGGTCTCTTGCATTGACAGGCAGATTCCTTACCATCTAAGCCATAGGGGAAGCCCCTATGTTACGCATATTTTATCACAAAAATGTTCCATGATTATAGAAGCAGCCTCCTGTCTAGGGCTTGTTCTAAGCACTTTGTATATCTTCAGTAGTGCACTTGCCACCACTTTATGCAGTGGGCATTTTCACTGGTCTCAGATTAAACGTAAAGGAATGAAGTAGATAAAGTAACTTACCCAAAGTCACACGTCTTTCTAGTCAATGACAGAGCTAGGGTTTGGGGCCAGGCAGACTGTCTTCCTAACTAGGGATACATTTATGGTGTAGGCTGTCCATCCTATGTGAGTTTCCAGGAGGGAATAATCCATCTGCTCTGGAGAAGTCAAGGAAAGCTTCCTGGAAGAGTTGGAATGTTCCACCCTGGTTCCATATTTCCTGGATAGCTACCTGCAAAGCCGTGTCAAAGAAATTAAGATTTGTATTGAAAGTTATGATTGGAGACAAAATAGATTACTAGAGGCTGATGTACATGAGGAGTTGGGGGCTTCCCTGGTGGTCCAGTGGGTAAGGACACCGCCTTGCAATGCAGGGGGCACCGGTTTGATCCCTGGCCTGAGAAGATCCCATGTGCCATGGAGCGGCTGGACCAGTGTGTCCAATTATAAGCCCATGCTCTGGAGCACATGCGCCCAGGGCCAGTGCTCTGCAACGAGAGAGGCCACTGTGATGGAAAGCCCACACATGCAGAAGAATAAAGATGGATGAAAAACGATGACTTAGAGGCAAAAAAAAGGGGGGAGTGGGGAGTTATCTTTAATGAAACAAGAGTTTCAGTTTGAGATGATGAAAAGGTTCTGGAGATGTGGCAGTAGTTACAGAACAACCTGGATGTACTTAATGGCATTTAACATGGTTAAAATGGTAAGTTTTATGTTATGCTTTAGTCAGTCAGTGTTAGTCACTCAGTCGTTTTCAACTCTTTGTGACCCCATGGACAGTAGCCTGACAGGCTCCTCTGTTCATGGAATTTTCCAGGCGAGAATACTGGAGGGGGTAGCCATTCCCTTCTCCAGGGGATCTTCCTGACCCAGGGATGGAACCCGGGTCTCTTGCATTGACAGGCAGATTCCTTACCATCTAAGCCATAGGGGAAGCCCCTATGTTACGCATATTTTATCACAAAAATGTTCCATGATTATAGAAGCAGCCTCCTGTCTAGGGCTTGTTCTAAGCACTTTGTATATCTTCAGTAGTGCACTTGCCACCACTTTATGCAGTGGGCATTTTCACTGGTCTCAGATTAAACGTAAAGGAATGAAGTAGATAAAGTAACTTACCCAAAGTCACACGTCTTTCTAGTCAATGACAGAGCTAGGGTTTGGGGCCAGGCAGACTGTCTTCCTAACTAGGGATACATTTATGGTGTAGGCTGTCCATCCTATGTGAGTTTCCAGGAGGGAATAATCCATCTGCTCTGGAGAAGTCAAGGAAAGCTTCCTGGAAGAGTTGGAATGTTAAACAGACACACAGCCCCTCTGCTGTGGTTCCTACCCTTGATACATTCCTGAAACCAACTGGATGATGCCCACCCCCACCCCAGAGCCTGTCAAGAGAAAAGTGTTTGCTGTTGGGATGGGGGGAAGATGGGGGGAAGGGTGAGGGGAGGGGAAGGCAGGGTCAGGAGGGGCCCAGATGCATCACAGCCTGCCCCTCCTCCCCTTGCCTCTTTTCTGAGGCTAACACGCCAACCTTATGGACCTGAAATGGCCAGCATCTTTGAGCAATCTATTTGGTGGCTGTTACTATGCCTAAAATGTAGTCACGACTTCCTGATCCTCCACAGCTGCCCAATGAGACAGCCCCGTGGGCTGCTGGGCCCTGGGGGAAGGGTCTGCAAGCAGGGCTTAAAGACTTCATTACCGACAACACCCCGCACCTGTCCAGCCCAGTAGCGCCATTTCACGCGTCCATGGTGTGAGCAAGAAAGACAGACCTGTGCTCCAGAGAGTGGGTTTTTCTTCTGCTTTCTGACCCAAGACAGAGAAGTGAATTCACAGCAGATAGTTCCACACTGAAGCGCTCAACATATGATTCTTCTCCCGGAGCAGGTGGACTGCACAGACCAGCCCCAGCGAGCTCTGGTCAGATGGTCCCGGCTCATGGAGGTATTCTGGCTCCGGAGCACTCATTTTAGAGCAAAGGAGAGGAGCATGGGTGAACCGCCTTCTTTTCAAGGTAGATGGTATTTCTCTGTGGGCAGAGGGAGGGTGTTTCTGAGATGACCCCAGTCCTACAAGACTCACCTGGTGCCTCCCAGCCACCCCTACCCACAGGACTGCAACCCCCCTCCTACAGGGCCCCTTGATCAGCAGTGATTTACTTCCTGCAAGGCAGGCAAAGGTTCTCCAGGAGTGAGGGGAGAGAATCTCAGAGCTCCCTTAGCCAGCTTTTAAGAGAAGGTGTTGACCACAAAGTTTCCCTGAGGCAGTTGGTAAATAAAACATTCGTGGGTCAAATCTTATTTCCTGTTCTCTGATACAGTGGCTCTTTCTTTCAAGTGAAAATACTGAAACTGGTGAAGACTTATCAAGTCTGTCTGCTTCAACGGAAGCGAGTCTGCTTGGGGAGCTTCTGAAAATCTGGCACTAGCAACAAGGTAGCACCTCTGCTCAGGGGCTGCCTAGGCATGTCCCAACCTGTATCAGCCTGATCCTCACAGAGGCTGGGGGACACAGAAAACCCCCTCACCCCCTTGTAGATGGAGGTACGGGGTCTGGTGCAGGCTAGTAGCACATGCCCTGGAGGTGGTGGGTGGCTGACAGGGGAATGCGAGGGGCATTACAACCATTTCAGCTCAGTCTCTGCAGTTAATTCCTAACTTTCTCTCCTCTGATAACATCCTGTTTAGCAGGTAAGAAATGGAGCCACAGTGTCAAATGTCCTTATTGGCTTCTTGTGTGTGTGTGTGTTTATGTGTATGTGTGTGTGTTAGTCTCTTGGCTGTGTCTCACCCTTTGGAACCCTTTGGACTATAGCTTGCCAGGCTTCTCTGTCTGTGGGAATCTCCAGGCAAGAGTACTGGAGTGGGTTGCTCTTTCCTCCTCCAGGGGATCTTCCCGGTCTAGGGATGGAACCCGTGTCTATTGCATTATCAGGCAGTTTGGTTTTTTTTTTTTTTACCACTAACACCACCTGGGAGGCCCATATTGGCTTCTTGGGAAGAGAAAATAAATCTGAATCCCTTGTGTTCGCTTTCCTCTAAGGTCGGAGGAGAAATGGCTCTTTGCTCTGCCTGCCCCAGCCTCCAACCCTCGCCGAGGACCTTGCTGGTCACTCCAGTGTCTAGATTGCCAGTAAAATCCCCAGGAAGCACCTGTGTGCGGTGGAGCTTCGTGGGGATGGGGAGGTTCTTCTCGCTCCACTGGGAATCTCTAAGAGGTTGGGGGCTGGGGAGGGAGAGGTTTCCAGAACTGGCCTCCAAGCCCCTGGGAGGCATCCCGGCCAAGCTGACAGAGCCGGTACGGGCCCACTGCTTTAGGAGAAGTGGTGGCTCAGCCCACAGAGCTCGAGGGGTGCTCCTGAGGAGGAGAAGCCAGCAGGCAGGGCACCCAGCTCTGCTCTGGGCCCAAGAGCAGGTCTTGTGGGTGCTTGGTATTCCCTGGGGAGCTGACCCTGGGAGCCACCTGCAGCCTCGAGGCCCAGGACACAGCTACTTGTGGGCTCCCTGTGCTTTGCACCCCCAGCATTTGGCTGCATGAAGCTGGGCGCATCCATCGGAGTTTTGTACTCAGAGAATGAGGGTTCCAGTTGCAGATCTTTTGGTGGGGCCCGGTAGGTTATAGTCCATGGCGAGTTGGCAAACCTCCCCAGAGCTAGCTGTAGATGGAGTACGGGTCTGGTGCAGGCTAGTAGCACATGCCCTGGAGGTGGTGGGTGGCTGACAGGGGAATGCGAGGGGCATTACAACCATTTCAGCTCAGTCTCTGCAGTTAATTCCTAACTTTCTCTCCTCTGATAACATCCTGTTTAGCAGGTAAGAAATGGAGCCACAGTGTCAAATGTCCTTATTGGCTTCTTGTGTGTGTGTGTTTATGTGTATGTGTGTGTGTTAGTCTCTTGGCTGTGTCTCACCCTTTGGAACCCTTTGGACTATAGCTTGCCAGGCTTCTCTGTCTGTGGGAATCTCCAGGCAAGAGTACTGGAGTGGGTTGCTCTTTCCTCCTCCAGGGGATCTTCCCGGTCTAGGGATGGAACCCGTGTCTATTGCATTATCAGGCAGTTTGGTTTTTTTTTTTTTTACCACTAACACCACCTGGGAGGCCCATATTGGCTTCTTGGGAAGAGAAAATAAATCTGAATCCCTTGTGTTCGCTTTCCTCTAAGGTCGGAGGAGAAATGGCTCTTTGCTCTGCCTGCCCCAGCCTCCAACCCTCGCCGAGGACCTTGCTGGTCACTCCAGTGTCTAGATTGCCAGTAAAATCCCCAGGAAGCACCTGTGTGCGGTGGAGCTTCGTGGGGATGGGGAGGTTCTTCTCGCTCCACTGGGAATCTCTAAGAGGTTGGGGGCTGGGGAGGGAGAGGTTTCCAGAACTGGCCTCCAAGCCCCTGGGAGGCATCCCGGCCAAGCTGACAGAGCCGGTACGGGCCCACTGCTTTAGGAGAAGTGGTGGCTCAGCCCACAGAGCTCGAGGGGTGCTCCTGAGGAGGAGAAGCCAGCAGGCAGGGCACCCAGCTCTGCTCTGGGCCCAAGAGCAGGTCTTGTGGGTGCTTGGTATTCCCTGGGGAGCTGACCCTGGGAGCCACCTGCAGCCTCGAGGCCCAGGACACAGCTACTTGTGGGCTCCCTGTGCTTTGCACCCCCAGCATTTGGCTGCATGAAGCTGGGCGCATCCATCGGAGTTTTGTACTCAGAGAATGAGGGTTCCAGTTGCAGATCTGTGTGCCTGGAGAATCCCATGGACAGAAGAGCCTGGTAGGTTATAGTCCATGGCAGTTGCAGAGAGTTGGACACGACTGAGTGACTAGCACTAGTATTGCACTAGGCTGTCCCTCACCATCCTCTGCTTGGCACGAATATTACAGCCCATGCTGGAGTTCACAGCCCCTGTGGCTCCACACTTGGTACAAAGAGGTTCCTGGGCACACAGTCCTCCACCTCCTTGGTCTCTCCGTAGCCCCAGGGTTCCCTCAGCTCTGGGAGCCCCTGTGGCAGAACTCAGGGTTTCTGTCATAGAACAAAAAGCAAACCCCGCAGAGGAAGAGGCTGGTAGACACCTGGGGTCAGGGGTACACGCGTTCTACAAGACAGGGCTCTGAAGCCAGAATCAAGCAGGACCAGTTTGGAAGGGTCTTGCCTTGGGTTTAATGCTCTGCCATCACTCTCCTGGAGTCCTTAGTAATTTCATTTCTCAATTCAGATTTTGTGAAGGAAGTCTGAAAGACAGTGGAAAATGCACATAAACAGAGAGATCAGAGCACAGAAGACCCCAGCAGGACGTATTAGCCTCTCCGAGCTGCTTCCCAAGCACAAGCATTCGAGGTGCTGTATGGATGCAGAATTCCGGGGGGGCACCATGCATGGGAGTCCAGCGAGACCCAACATCAGCGCAAGGTAAGACTGTTATGTCTGCAACATTGAAAACTCCAAGAGGCCACACTTTCCAATCAAATCAGGACTTGCTTCCAATGCAGAAAGAAGCCAGTGATATTCCAAGCAGTAGGAATATCTAAGGAAGTCAACTTTTATCTTTTCTTCCTCATGTTACTTCTCTGAATTCACTAAGCACTCGTGCAGGGGATGGCTTGGTGATTCCACGTACAAGTTAAATGCTCTTATGTGGGTTTAAAACTGGCATTGCACAGTCTAAAGGAAGTACAATTCATGCTAATAATTAAAAACTTAATGACATTAAGTAGCAAATAAAAGACACAAATATGCTAGAGAGCGAGCTGGAAGGAAGGAAAAAGTTGAGTTCCTGGAATGGTGTTTTTTTCCCTGCTTTTTGAACAAGGAGCCCCTCATTTTCATCTTTACAAGGCTTTGCCGTTAGTGTAGCTGCCTCTGCAGGCAGTGCTGAGGTCAGGATTCGGCTTGGCCCTGGGGCAGCCTTGAGTGACTCTCTTTACCAGCTGGGAGCCACAGTTCCCCATCTGGAAAATGGGGGCAGTATTTCACAGTTGTTGAGGATTACAGTAAGTCATAGGAGAGCTGAACCCCTTCGAGCAAACAAGTCCCTGTGCTAAGCGCTTCACTGTTTGATCTCGTTTGTTCCTCACTACAATGCCGTCAGTGGGTGATACCACCCATCCGCTGGCTTCCTCTGATATTTTGACTCCAGCAGCCGCTCACGCTGCCTCCTGGTGCTGCGCCAGCTTTGTTCTGAGAACAGCCTCCTTCTCTGTGCAGTTCGACTGGGTTATCTCACCTCCTCTCTTAGCCATAGGGTGGCCCTGTGACCCGGAAAGGCCAGCTGGGCTCTGTCCCCAGGATTGTGATTCTTTTTTTTAAAGTATTCATGAATTTATTTGGCCATGCTGGGTCTTCGTTGCAGCACTTGGGAACTCTGCTGTGGTGCACGGGCTCGGTAGTTGCAATGCTTGGGCTTTAGCTACCCCGCGGTCTGTGGGATCCTGACTCCTTGCCCAGGGATTGAACCCACATCCCCTGCATTGTGGATTCTTCACCACCGGAGCATGAGGAAAGTCCCCCTCAGGACTGGGATTCTTGACAGGGCTTGATTCATCCCCATGGGGGACACAGTCTGGGCTTGGGGCTGGCTTCCAGGATCCCTGGGGTCACTCCTGGGGCCGGATCTGTCTGAGCCCCCCTTTCAGCAGCCATCCCCCTCCTCCGTGAGCTACCTACACCCAGCCCCCAACCCCCCTTTTCTTAAGTGAAGCCGCATCTGTTGCTGATTGATGCCCATGGCAGGAGTTCCCACAACCCCTCCTGTTTTCAGGTGAGGAAAGCAGGCCCAGAGAGGTAAAGGAGCTTGCTGACGCCCCACATCAGGGAGCAGCAGAGCCAGCATCTGAACCCTGGTAATCTCAGGCGGCATGACCCTTGTCCTCGTCCATCCCTGGAATAAGTTACCTGGTATAGTGCACGGGTGCTCGGTTGTGTCCAACTCTTTGAGACCCCATGGACTCTAGTCCATGGCTCCCTCTGTCCCTGGGATTTCCTCCTCTAGGGGATCTTCCCAGTCCAGGAGCTGAACACGTGTCTCTTCCATCTCCTGTACTGGCAGATGGGTTCTTTACTGCTGAGCCACCTGCGAAGCCCACCTGGTGTAGGCGTCACTCAGTGAATGTTAGCCCCCTTCTTTTTGATTTCTACCCACCCACAGTGCCCTCGCTGCTGTTCAGGACTGGCTGCCTCTCAGCAGCCTCCACCCCTGGCACCCTCAGATCACAGAGCCTCCCCCCATGGGCCCTTAGCAGAAGAGGCAGAAAGTGAGGGAGACGGGAGCCTCCAGGCCTGCGTTCAGCATGGGAAGCTGACCCAGCCTCCAGCCCAGAAGGCTGTGGCTGAACCACCTGTAAGTTTAAACATAAGAGGCTCAGATCTTTCTTGAGGACACCGGGAGACCTGGAAGAGGCAGAGGCCCCCACCCTGGCCCACCCCAGGCTGATCCGGGGGCCCTTTGGGCTCCAATAGAAGGTCAGACCCTGTGTGTCCCAGGAGAGCCAGTCCTGTGCCTGCCTTGGGTGGCAGGTGCTGTCACCTGTCCTGCAGGCCTGCCAGCGTGGATGTGGACACCCGGTCACATCCCAGCCAGACCAGACTGACTTCTGGCCTCACTGGCCTCACCTTATTGCTCCAGAGGAGGCCTGCTGGTTTGAGCAAACATGGAGCAAAACCTGCATGTCTGCCCCCTCCCCAACCCGCACATTTCCTTTGTCTCCCTCCACTCCCTTTGTTTTCACTGATGCACAGACTGGGCTACATTCTGGCCAGAGGCACACCTTTGTTGTGAGTTTAATTTTCTCTACCAAGGAAAGCTAGTGGCTTGGGAAAAGTGAACCCAAAGAGGGCCATGTGATATCAACATATAAAAAGATGGTGCTGAAATGATATCATTTTTATTATTGTTAAATGTCGCATGTGTGTGTTTATTCGGGGAAACCGCTCATGACTTGATCTGGTCCTCGTAAAGACCTGATGGCCAAGGGAGCCAGTGAGAGTCTCATTGGGAGATGAGGCCACTGAGATGCAGAGAAGGGGGAATATGGAACCCAGCAAGACTTAAGGAAACCCCAGCTCTTTGCTGCACCTTCAGGGTCCCACGTCCGGGGCTGCAGCTTCGTGCCAGGTGAAGCATCTGGCCAGGTCCATCCTGCACGGCTCCAAAAGAAGCCATGGGCCACGCACTTTGTAATTCGCATGTGCCAGAGGCTGTGAACAACACCCTTCTGTCTATAGAACCCTCACCCTCTTTGGGGGGCAACTTGAAAGCAGCCATAGCATTTGGAAAGCAGACTTTGGGAACAAATCAAGATCTAAACCATTGTTTAGATCTAGGTTTTCCCAGTTATCAGACAGCAATTAAAATAAAGCAGTATTGAGATTTCCCATGGGCTCTCCAGGTGGCTCAATCGTGAAGAATCTGCCTGCCAAGCAGGAGACATGGGTTCAATGAGCCTATTGGGCTCCAGCCCAGAAGGCTGTGGCTGAACCACCTGTAAGTTTAAACATAAGAGGCTCAGATCTTTCTTGAGGACACGGGAGACCTGGAAGAGGCAGAGGCCCCCACCTGGCCCACCCCAGGCTGATCCGGGGGCCCTTTGGGCTCCAATAGAAGGTCAGACCCTGTGTGTCCCAGGAGAGCCAGTCCTGTGCCTGCCTTGGGTGGCAGGTGCTGTCACCTGTCCTGCAGGCCTGCCAGCGTGGATGTGGACACCCGGTCACATCCCAGCCAGACCAGACTGACTTCTGGCCTCACTGGCCTCACCTTATTGCTCCAGAGGAGGCCTGCTGGTTTGAGCAAACATGGAGCAAAACCTGCATGTCTGCCCCCTCCCCAACCCGCACATTTCCTTTGTCTCCCTCCACTCCCTTTGTTTTCACTGATGCACAGACTGGGCTACATTCTGGCCAGAGGCACACCTTTGTTGTGAGTTTAATTTTCTCTACCAAGGAAAGCTAGTGGCTTGGGAAAAGTGAACCCAAAGAGGGCCATGTGATATCAACATATAAAAAGATGGTGCTGAAATGATATCATTTTTATTATTGTTAAATGTCGCATGTGTGTGTTTATTCGGGGAAACCGCTCATGACTTGATCTGGTCCTCGTAAAGACCTGATGGCCAAGGGAGCCAGTGAGAGTCTCATTGGGAGATGAGGCCACTGAGATGCAGAGAAGGGGGAATATGGAACCCAGCAAGACTTAAGGAAACCCCAGCTCTTTGCTGCACCTTCAGGGTCCCACGTCCGGGGCTGCAGCTTCGTGCCAGGTGAAGCATCTGGCCAGGTCCATCCTGCACGGCTCCAAAAGAAGCCATGGGCCACGCACTTTGTAATTCGCATGTGCCAGAGGCTGTGAACAACACCCTTCTGTCTATAGAACCCTCACCCTCTTTGGGGGGCAACTTGAAAGCAGCCATAGCATTTGGAAAGCAGACTTTGGGAACAAATCAAGATCTAAACCATTGTTTAGATCTAGGTTTTCCCAGTTATCAGACAGCAATTAAAATAAAGCAGTATTGAGATTTCCCATGGGCTCTCCAGGTGGCTCAATCGTGAAGAATCTGCCTGCCAAGCAGGAGACATGGGTTCAATCCCTGATTTGGGAAGATCCCCCAGAAAAGGAAATGGCAGCCCACTCCAGTTTTCTTGCCGGGGAAGTCCCATGGACAGAGGAGCCTGGTGGGCTGTAGTCTGTGGGGTTGCATAACAGTTGGGCATGACTTAGCAACTAAACAATAACAGTCGAGACTTCCCTCGTGGTCCAGTGGTTAAGATTCCATGCTTCCAATGCAGGGGGAGTGGGTTCCATCCCTGGTCAGGGAACTAAGATCCCACATGCCACACAGTGTGGCCAAAAAGAAAAAACGGTGTGTAGGGGTGGGGGTGAAAACAACACAGTGTTTGTTTAAAAAAAAAAAAAAAAAAAAAGCCAACCGATTATTCCAGATCAGAGTACAAGGGCCGAGTCCAGAGGCTTGTTTGGGATTTCAAGGCCCCTGTGCCCTTGGGAAGAGCCCTGTGACGAGGAGGCTGGAGAAGGGGTTTCAGGAGAGCAGGCCCCTTGCTATTGGTCTCTTCCATAGCGAGAGCAGTACCTGGCACATAGGAGGTGCCCAGTGAATAGGTGTGGGGTGAATGGATGACCCCTACTAGTTCTCAGCAAGGTTGAGAAGCTGTCCAGGCAGTAGAGAAGGGATCTGAACTTGGGGGTCCTCTGGTTCTTCTAGGAGAGCACGCTGAGCTGGGGCTGTCTTACAGTCAGAGAGCCTGAGGCTCAGCCCTGCTACAGGGAACACGCGTGACAGAGCTACTCACGCAGGTCTCAGTGAACCCAGCTGAGTTTTCTTTCTCCCACTGCAGCTCCCATGGACCTGTGAGGCCCTGAGAGCTTCATGTGCTGACAGCACTGAACCCTCTTTACTGCAAGGCTGCATGTTGTTCTCACGCTGCCACCTGAGGTGCCCCTGTGCCCCACCCCAGCTACAAGCAGAGACGCAGAGACCATAGGCTCACAGTTCCAGAAAGGAGTGAGGACAAGTGTGTGTGTGTTTACAGATTGTTGGGATTCCCAAGGAAGATGGAGGTGGAATGTCCATTGGTTAGCTCGTAAACATTACAGCCCGCAAGTGGACATAGAGGATTTAAAATTCAGTCAATTTACAAATAGGAATCATGGAATATTCATCTTTATATTCTCAGTGGCTAATATAATTCCTGGCACATGATAGGTTCATTTTCTTTTTAACTTCTTTTTTTTTTTGGCCACTACTATTGGTCTTTCCGTCTTTGTTCTTTGGCCTGTGTGGGCCTTCCATAGCAGTGGCGTCTCTCGTTGCAGAGCACCAGCTCTAGGCACATGCGCTCCAGAGCTCCGGCTCAGTAGTTAGACACATCGATCCAGTCACTCCGCGGCACATGGGATTGAACACAGCAGGTGAGGGATCGAACTGGTGCCCCTTGCACTGCAAGGTGGTGTCCTTACCCACTGGACCACCAGGGAAGCCCGATAGTTTCTTTCTTTTTTTTTTTTTTTTTTAATTTTTTTGGTGGGGGTGAGGTGGGGAGGGAGGGGAGCAGGCGGGCCACTTCTATTGGTCTTTCATTTGTCCATTTTCATCCATCTTTGTTCTTTGGCCCTTGTGGGCCTCCCATCGCGGTGGCCTCTGTTGTCGCAGAGCACCAACTCTGGGCGCATGCACTCCACAACTCCGGCTCGGTAATTGGACACGTGGGTCCAGCCGCTCCGCAGCACGTGGGATCTTCCCAGGCCAGGGATCGAACTGGCACCCCTTGCACTGCAAGGTGGTGTCCTTACCCACTGGATCACCAGGGAAGCCTGCCCGATAGTTTCTTAATGTACATGAATCAGATGAATTGATTAGGGTTTTCATATGTTTCATGTTGATTAGAATTAGGAGTCATAAGAAAGAATAGTCCACTGTTCACTAGACAGCAAAATAATAATAATCCTATTGCACTTTCAGCTTTCCCAGTACCTTGGGATCTTTTACCTGATTTATCTTGACCTCAAGGGATCGATAGATATCAATTGGAATAAATATATCTCAATCGCATATTAACAGACAAAAAAATATAATAAAGCTAAAGCAGACAGGTTAGATGATCTGGCCAAGGACCTCAGAGCTTTCAACAGCGAGGAGAGGAACCAAAACCACCTGCATGAGTTGAAGCTCTGTAAACTTTGGATTCCCAAGGAAGATGGAGGTGGAATGTCCATTGGTTAGCTCGTAAACATTACAGCCCTAAGTGGACATAGAGGATTTAAAATTCAGTCAATTTACAAATAGGAATCATGGAATATTCATCTTTATATTCTCAGTGGCTAATATAATTCCTGGCACATGATAGGTTCATTTTCTTTTTAACTTCTTTTTTTTTTTGGCCACTACTATTGGTCTTTCCGTCTTTGTTCTTTGGCCTGTGTGGGCCTTCCATAGCAGTGGCGTCTCTCGTTGCAGAGCACCAGCTCTAGGCACATGCGCTCCAGAGCTCCGGCTCAGTAGTTAGACACATCGATCCAGTCACTCCGCGGCACATGGGATTGAACACAGCAGGTGAGGGATCGAACTGGTGCCCCTTGCACTGCAAGGTGGTGTCCTTACCCACTGGACCACCAGGGAAGCCCGATAGTTTCTTTCTTTTTTTTTTTTTTTTTTAATTTTTTTGGTGGGGGTGAGGTGGGGAGGGAGGGGAGCAGGCGGGCCACTTCTATTGGTCTTTCATTTGTCCATTTTCATCCATCTTTGTTCTTTGGCCCTTGTGGGCCTCCCATCGCGGTGGCCTCTGTTGTCGCAGAGCACCAACTCTGGGCGCATGCACTCCACAACTCCGGCTCGGTAATTGGACACGTGGGTCCAGCCGCTCCGCAGCACGTGGGATCTTCCCAGGCCAGGGATCGAACTGGCACCCCTTGCACTGCAAGGTGGTGTCCTTACCCACTGGATCACCAGGGAAGCCTGCCCGATAGTTTCTTAATGTACATGAATCAGATGAATTGATTAGGGTTTTCATATGTTTCATGTTGATTAGAATTAGGAGTCATAAGAAAGAATAGTCCACTGTTCACTAGACAGCAAAATAATAATAATCCTATTGCACTTTCAGCTTTCCCAGTACCTTGGGATCTTTTACCTGATTTATCTTGACCTCAAGGGATCGATAGATATCAATTGGAATAAATATATCTCAATCGCATATTAACAGACAAAAAAATATAATAAAGCTAAAGCAGACAGGTTAGATGATCTGGCCAAGGACCTCAGAGCTTTCAACAGCGAGGAGAGGAACCAAAACCAGACCCTGGCCTCCTCACTCCTTTCAGCACCACGCCTCCTCCCCCGCCATGGTCCCCCACTGCCCCAGAAAGATAGATTTCACGGAAAGAAGGAGTAGACCCCTGGGACATTTCATTTCTTTTTTTTAAATTAAGCAGCAATTTGAGGACTTTCATGGTGATCCAGTAGTTAAGATTTTGCCTTCCACTGCAGGGGGTTTGGGGTCAATCTCTGGTTGGAGAACTAGGATCCCACAAGCCTCCTTGCCAAAACACCAAAACATGAGAAACCAGAACCAGTATTGCAAAAAATTAAATGGTGCATATAAAACAATCTTAAGAAAGAAAAGCAGTTTGTTGTGTAGGCACAGGCTCGTCTGCAGTGCTGAGAACCCCGACTTCTCAAAGCGTTCCTAGCAGAAGGTAGCTCGCAGACCTGGAGACGTGTTGGGGTTGGGGGAGGACCTGCAGCTGCTAATCCGCAGTCCTGTGGGAATGTGAACTGGTGGCTCTGGGAGCGGGGTGAGCACGGCTGGCTCTTCACTTATCCCCTTCCCCCCTCCCCTGGAGGCTAATGTTACAGGACAACTTTGATTTGCTCTCCCTCCTGTGATGGACTGTCCCCCGCCCCCGACTCCCAGGTATGTGTGAGCCATTCAATCGGCATTTGGCGTTAAATATCTTTCTAAAATAAGCTCGCTCAGATTTTATGTGTGAAGCAGCTGTGAGGAGCAGGCTGGCCAGCCGTCCTCCGCACGTGGGATCTTCCAGGCCAGGGATCGAACTGGCACCTTGCACTGCAAGGTGGTGTCCTTACCCACTGGATCACCAGGAAGCCTGCCCGATAGTTTCTTAATGTACATGAATCAGGTGAATTGATTAGGGTTTTCCTATGTTTCATGTTGATTAGAATTAGGAGTCATAAGAAAGAATAGTCCACTGTTCACTAGACAGCAAAATAATAATAATCCTATTGCACTTTCAGCTTTCCCAGTACCTTGGGATCTTTTACCTGATTTATCTTGACCTCAAGGGATCGATAGATATCAATTGGAATAAATATATCTCAATCGCATATTAACAGACAAAAAAATATAATAAAGCTAAAGCAGACAGGTTAGATGATCTGGCCAAGGACCTCAGAGCTTTCAACAGCGAGGAGAGGAACCAAAACCAGACCCTGGCCTCCTCACTCCTTTCAGCACCACGCCTCCTCCCCCGCCATGGTCCCCCACTGCCCCAGAAAGATAGATTTCACGGAAAGAAGGAGTAGACCCCTGGGACATTTCATTTCTTTTTTTTAAATTAAGCAGCAATTTGAGGACTTTCATGGTGATCCAGTAGTTAAGATTTTGCCTTCCACTGCAGGGGGTTTGGGGTCAATCTCTGGTTGGAGAACTAGGATCCCACAAGCCTCCTTGCCAAAACACCAAAACATGAGAAACCAGAACCAGTATTGCAAAAAATTAAATGGTGCATATAAAACAATCTTAAGAAAGAAAAGCAGTTTGTTGTGTAGGCACAGGCTCGTCTGCAGTGCTGAGAACCCCGACTTCTCAAAGCGTTCCTAGCAGAAGGTAGCTCGCAGACCTGGAGACGTGTTGGGGTTGGGGGAGGACCTGCAGCTGCTAATCCGCAGTCCTGTGGGAATGTGAACTGGTGGCTCTGGGAGCGGGGTGAGCACGGCTGGCTCTTCACTTATCCCCTTCCCCCCTCCCCTGGAGGCTAATGTTACAGGACAACTTTGATTTGCTCTCCCTCCTGTGATGGACTGTCCCCCGCCCCCGACTCCCAGGTATGTGTGAGCCATTCAATCGGCATTTGGCGTTAAATATCTTTCTAAAATAAGCTCGCTCAGATTTTATGTGTGAAGCAGCTGTGAGGAGCAGGCTGGCCAGCCGTCCTCCGGGTGCAAAGGCTTCCTCTCAGTGGTGTGAAACCCATTCCCAGACATAAAAGCCTCCCATCCATCACATGTCCCTGAGGAGGAGAGGTTCCTGACTTGAACATTTCAGAGGGACAAGATCGTGTTCCAGGTTGCTCCTCTTTCCCCGCCACCGCTTGCTTTGCTGCCTATCATAGAAAGCCTAGGTTCCAGTGTTACAGAGTTTTTTTGTAAAATGACCTCATTTTCCTGGGAGTCTGCCAAGTCCTGTGCATGTCTAAGAATTATGGGGCCAAGAATCTTTTCAGTCATGATGCTCTGTCAAAAAGTGGGGATTTCCGCCAAAGAGAAAGAGAACGAGGATGCAGAAGGAAGGGCTAGAGGGGTTACTGGTGGAGTCAGTATTGACTTTTATCTTTCCATGCTACACACACACACACACACACACCCACCCACCCAGAAACCATGATCCTCTCACTTAGGTTTCTAGATCCCTTTAGGTGTCTTTTAGTCACAGCACTTATCCAAGGGCTGCTTCAGGGTCCAGGTCTGCCATCAGCGTTCAGGGTCCTGCCATCCCCAGGTCTGGCAGTCTAGGGACTGGAACTGGGGCTGTGAAGTGCATAGCCCGCAGCCATACCAATGGGCTCAGTCACCTTCTTCATCCTGTCGCCTGTCTTCTGCCTGACCCAGCCCCCGCACCCCTCCCTTGCCCAGGACTGGGCCACTGAGTACAGGAGGCTGTACAGTATGTCTTACTCCACAGCATGTCACTGCGCCTCTACCAGTAGGTGCCCCTCCCAAGGCTTTTGTTTTTTATCCTGTCTGAACCCCGACTTCTCAAAGCGTTCCTAGCAGAAGGTGCTGAGACCTGGAGACGTGTTGGGGTTGGGGAGGACCTGCAGCTGCTAATCCGCAGTCCTGTGGGAATGTGAACTGGTGGCTCTGGGAGCGGGGTGAGCACGGCTGGCTCTTCACTTATCCCCTTCCCCCCTCCCCTGGAGGCTAATGTTACAGGACAACTTTGATTTGCTCTCCCTCCTGTGATGGACTGTCCCCCGCCCCCGACTCCCAGGTATGTGTGAGCCATTCAATCGGCATTTGGCGTTAAATATCTTTCTAAAATAAGCTCGCTCAGATTTTATGTGTGAAGCAGCTGTGAGGAGCAGGCTGGCCAGCCGTCCTCCGGGTGCAAAGGCTTCCTCTCAGTGGTGTGAAACCCATTCCCAGACATAAAAGCCTCCCATCCATCACATGTCGCTGAGGAGGAGAGGTTCCTGACTTGAACATTTCAGAGGGACAAGATCGTGTTCCAGGTTGCTCCTCTTTCCCCGCCACCGCTTGCTTTGCTGCCTATCATAGAAAGCCTAGGTTCCAGTGTTACAGAGTTTTTTTGTAAAATGACCTCATTTTCCTGGGAGTCTGCCAAGTCCTGTGCATGTCTAAGAATTATGGGGCCAAGAATCTTTTCAGTCATGATGCTCTGTCAAAAAGTGGGGATTTCCGCCAAAGAGAAAGAGAACGAGGATGCAGAAGGAAGGGCTAGAGGGGTTACTGGTGGAGTCAGTATTGACTTTTATCTTTCCATGCTACACACACACACACACACACACCCACCCACCCAGAAACCATGATCCTCTCACTTAGGTTTCTAGATCCCTTTAGGTGTCTTTTAGTCACAGCACTTATCCAAGGGCTGCTTCAGGGTCCAGGTCTGCCATCAGCGTTCAGGGTCCTGCCATCCCCAGGTCTGGCAGTCTAGGGACTGGAACTGGGGCTGTGAAGTGCATAGCCTACGCAGCCATACCAATGGGCTCAGTCACCTTCTTCATCCTGTCGCCTGCTCTTCTGCGCTGACCCAGCCCCCCCGCACCCCTCCCTTGCCCAGGACTGGGCCACTGAGTACGGGAGGCTGTACAGTATGTCTTACTCCACAGCATGTCACGCTGCGCCTCTACCAGTAGGTGCTTCCCAAGTTGACCTCTATACCTTCTACCACCAAGGCTTTTCCCTGCATGTCCTCTGGGCTTTGCTCTGATGGTCCAAGGCCTGACCTGGCAGAATTTGCACCAGAAGGGTGGTGACTGCTTAAAAGAAGCTGAGTCCTTCCGACTTCAGCCAGACGTGTTTCTGTCCAACCCAGAAATCCTGATTTCCTGTCTCCTCCACCGTCTACTTGTCTGGCTTTCTCCATGACTAATGCTTAGATACTTAAGTTCAGTGGAGAAAAATGGATGGTGAGATGTAAGAACCCTGTGGGAGATCAAGAGGATAACCTAGGGGTCTTGTTCCAGACTCCAGCCCACCTGCTTTTGATCTGATTGCTCCAGAGAGGACCCACAGTATATATGAATTGAGAATGTGCAGAAAGAGGAAATGCATACATATGATGTTACTTGTTTTTAAAGGCAGCATTGACCTTCATGTTAAGAACTGAAAGAAATGCATGTATAATTTGGTGCTAAATTGCATGGTTCCAAGATAGGGAACTATGATCCCCATTTTATGGATAGAAAAACTGAGGCTCAGAACGATTCAGAATCTTGCCCAAGAGCACAAAGTGAGTAGCTAAGGAAGCAGGAAGTTAATGCCAGATCCTCTGATTCAAGAGTCCAAGTTTCTTCCACTCTGTAGTTCCCCAGCTGTACCCCTCTCTGGCACACCAGGGGAGCAGGACCTGGCCCTTGGAGGACCACCAGCTATCCTAGAATTGGGTCTTTGGGGAGCAGGATTGAGTATCAGTGGTTCAGACTAGAGGCCAAGAGACCAACGCATCTTCTTAAAGAGATAGCCCTCCCTCCCCACCCTGCTGCCCGGGAGTCTCAGCACCAAGCTGCCCCTTCAGGCAAGAGCAGAAATGAAGGCTGCCATGCTCTATGGCTCAGTATCAAAGAGGTAAATATACATGTCTGTGAGTGTGTGTATATGTATAAAACATACATTTGTACATATATATTGGAGAAGGAAATAGCAACCCACTCAAGTATTCTTGCCTGGAGAATTCCATGGACAGAGGAGCCTGGCAGGCTATGATCCATTGGGTCACATAGTTGGACATGACTGAAGTGATTTTGCATGAACGCATGTACATATGTGTGTATATATATATAATAAACGTATGTATTGCATATATATATACACACACACATACACATAAAACAAACTGTTAAATGTTAGTTCTATCCTATGCCTTGACAAACATACCTTTGTAAGAGCCTAGAAGGCCAGCTGTGGTTTAGAATTCCCTTGAACTTCAGCTCAGATTCTCCTCCCCATGCATGCCTGTCCTGTCCTTCTGTCCCTGTTCTCTCCCCAACCCTGGCTTTGTCCAGCATCACAAGAAACCTCACAGGCACATATGCAAAATACTAGCTCCCTGCTGCGAACAGCACGCCCTCAGTCACTGCTGAGGCCAGGAATACACTTTAACATCTTAGTACCCCTTAGGGATTATGGACTCAGGGAAGAGAACTCTGTGGGCCTTGAAAGAAGGCTTGGAGTCCTCTGGCAGAGAATTCTTGGGTTGCAGGTACTTGGAGTATCATCTAGTGGGGATGCATAGGCTCTGGGAAGTCCCCTGTCCCTGGGATATGGCCAGAGCAAAGCCTCTGGAACCCACTTGCCCAGGGGAAAGGGGGACTGACTGTGTGGTTTTAGGCAAACATTGATTTCCTTGCCTATGAATGTAGGAATTGTCATACGTGCCTTGTAGAAGTACTTTGGGGATCAAATGAGATAATTTATATAAAACCTGGCACAGAGTAGATGCTTAGTAAACACTTCGATTTTCTGGCTCTCTGCCCCCCCTGCATGATTGTCTCTTTGGGGAGCAGGATTGAGTATCAGTGGTTCAGACTAGAGGCCCAGAGACCAACGCATCTTCTTAAAGAGATAGCCCTCCCTCCCCACCCTGCTGCCCGGGAGTCTCAGCACCAAGCTGCCCCTTCAGGCAAGAGCAGAAATGAAGGCTGCCATGCTCTATGGCTCAGTATCAAAGAGGTAAATATACATGTCTGTGAGTGTGTGTATATGTATAAAACATACATTTGTACATATATATTGGAGAAGGAAATAGCAACCCACTCAAGTATTCTTGCCTGGAGAATTCCATGGACAGAGGAGCCTGGCAGGCTATGATCCATTGGGTCACATAGTTGGACATGACTGAAGTGATTTTGCATAAACGCATGTACATATGTGTGTATATATATATAATAAACGTATGTATTGCATATATATATACACACACACATACACATAAAACAAACTGTTAAATGTTAGTTCTATCCTATGCCTTGACAAACATACCTTTGTAAGAGCCTAGAAGGCCAGCTGTGGTTTAGAATTCCCTTGAACTTCAGCTCAGATTCTCCTCCCCATGCATGCCTGTCCTGTCCTTCTGTCCCTGTTCTCTCCCCAACCCTGGCTTTGTCCAGCATCACAAGAAACCTCACAGGCACATATGCAAAATACTAGCTCCCTGCTGCGAACAGCACGCCCTCAGTCACTGCTGAGGCCAGGGAATACACACTTTAACATCTTAGTACCCCTTAGGGATTATGGACTCAGGGAAGAGAACTCTGTGGGCCTTGAAAGAAGGCTTGGAGTCCTCTGGCAGAGAATTCTTGGGTTGCAGGTACTTGGAGTATCATCTAGTGGGGATGCATAGGCTCTGGGAAGTCCCCTGTCCCTGGGATATGGCCAGAGCAAAGCCTCTGGAACCCACTTGCCCAGGGGAAAGGGGGACTGACTGTGTGGTTTTAGGCAAACATTGATTTCCTTGCCTATGAATGTAGGAATTGTCATACGTGCCTTGTAGAAGTACTTTGGGGATCAAATGAGATAATTTATATAAAAACCTGGCACAGAGTAGATGCTTAGTAAACATTCATTTTCTTCTCTGCCTCTGATGTTTCTGGCTCTTCCCTAATCGTCTCTTCCTTCCTCTCCACCATGCATCCCGCCCCACAGCCCCACCCTCATCCCCCTTTTCCCGTCTCTCTCAAGCCCAGGAGGGACTGGACCGGGCTCAGTTGCCAACCGTGGCCCTGAGAAGGGGTGACTCCTCCCATTCTGGCTGCAGGACCACGTGACACTCCTCTTCAAGTTCTTTTCCCATTTAGAAAAATAATCTTGGGTTTTCTGATTGGAAGGAAGGGGAGACATCATGGTTTATAGAGTGGGTGAGAACCCTCACCCTATTCTCTGGCTTGCTAATGAGAAGTCTGAAAGAATCCTTTGGGTCCTGACCAAACACTCTTGGCTTTTCCTTGGCAGAAATGTGATTTCCTGTGAGATGTCAAAACATGCCATGAGCGCAACTCACAGGGGTCTATTTTTCATTCTATCTGGCTTCGAAATGAACAAAAGACACTTCCTTTGTGTTGCCCTCAGCAGAAATGCATGTCTGTGAAACATGTTCTCTGTCTCTGGGGCCTGGGGGTCTGTGGAGGGATTCAAGACACTGTCAAGTTCGGGACTCTTTTCAAAGCTCTCTTTCCTCCAAAAAAAAAAAAAAAAAAAAACCCTTTCAGGAAAACCTCACCATCTCATCTTAATTTCTTATGATTTAAGCTTGTCATTATGAACAGTGTTGCTTTATAGACAGGGAAGGTGGACCTTCATTCCTAATAACGATTAAGATGTCAGGAAGAGAACTCTGTGGGCCTTGAAAGAAGGCTTGGAGTCCTCTGGCAGAGAATTCTTGGGTTGCAGGTACTTGGAGATCATCTAGTGGGGATGCATAGGCTCTGGGAAGTCCCCTGTCCCTGGGATATGGCCAGAGCAAAGCCTCTGGAACCCACTTGCCCAGGGGAAAGGGGGACTGACTGTGTGGTTTTAGGCAAACATTGATTTCCTTGCCTATGAATGTAGGAATTGTCATACGTGCCTTGTAGAAGTACTTTGGGGATCAAATGAGATAATTTATATAAAAACCTGGCACAGAGTAGATGCTTAGTAAACATTCATTTTCTTCTCTGCCTCTGATGTTTCTGGCTCTTCCCTAATCGTCTCTTCCTTCCTCTCCACCATGCATCCCGCCCCACAGCCCCACCCTCATCCCCTTTCCTGTCTCTCTCAAGCCCAGGAGGGACTGGACCGGGCTCAGTTGCCAACCGTGGCCCTGAGAAGGGGTGACTCCTCCCATTCTGGCTGCAGGACCACGTGACACTCCTCTTCAAGTTCTTTTCCCATTTAGAAAAATAATCTTGGGTTTTTCTGATTGGAAGGAAGGGGAGACATCATGGTTTATAGAGTGGGTGAGAACCCTCACCCTATTCTCTGGCTTGCTAATGAGAAGTCTGAAAGAATCCTTTGGGTCCTGACCAAACACTCTTGGCTTTTCCTTGGCAGAAATGTGATTTCCTGTGAGATGTCAAAACATGCCATGAGCGCAACTCACAGGGGTCTATTTTTCATTCTATCTGGCTTCGAAATGAACAAAAGACACTTCCTTTGTGTTGCCCTCAGCAGAAATGCATGTCTGTGAAACATGTTCTCTGTCTCTGGGGCCTGGGGGTCTGTGGAGGGATTCAAGACACTGTCAAGTTCGGGACTCTTTTCAAAGCTCTCTTTCCTCCAAAAAAAAAAAAAAAAAAAAACCCTTTCAGGAAAACCTCACCATCTCATCTTAATTTCTTATGATTTAAGCTTGTCATTATGAACAGTGTTGCTTTATAGACAGGGAAGGTGGACCTTCATTCCTAATAACCAGAGTCTCACTCGTGGTCAGACCCTCCAGCAGCCAGCACCCCAGGGCTCACCTTAAGTCTTCAACGTCAGGGTCTCTTAGAGGAAGACACTTGTCTTCAGTGGTATTAAAACATTTCAAATCTTGCCTTTCTCACTGCATCCAGTTATTGAGGATTAAAGTTTAACGTCCAACTCCTCACACGTGGCTGTTCCTCTGTTTTACGTTGTTTAGAATCAGGGCAAGAAGATCCAAGATTTCTCTGTCTCTGGAGTGAGGAGCAACAACATTAATCAAAAACTTCAGTTTCTTTTCTTTCCCTTCTCCAGGGGATCTTCCCAACCCGGGGGTTGAGCCTAGGTCTCCTGCATTGCAGTGGATTCTTTACCATCTGAGCCACCAGGGAAGTCCAGTTTCTTTTCTTTTCTTTTTTTTTTCAATCTTTTGGAGGGTGGGGTGGGGAGGGAGGGGGACGGGCGGGCCACTTCTATTGGTCTTTTATTTCTCTATTTTCATCCGTCTTTGTTCTTTGGGTGGCCACTGTCTTCGCAGAGCACTGGCTCTGGGCGCACGCACTCCAGGTAATTGGACACATTGGTCCGGCCGCTCTGCAGCACATGGGATCTTCCCAGGCCAGGGATCGAACCGGTGCCCCTTGCACTGCAAGGCGGTGTCCTTACCCACTGGACCACCAGGGGAAGCCCCAGTTTCTTTTCTTACATGAAATGTTTTCTATGAGTTTGATTAATGCACGTTTTCCTCCCACTTTTGGGGGTTCCTGTGGATGCAAAACATGATGAGCGCAACTCACAGGGGTCTATTTTCATTCTATCTGGCTTCGAAATGAACAAAAGACACTTCCTTTGTGTTGCCCTCAGCAGAAATGCATGTCTGTGAAACATGTTCTCTGTCTCTGGGGCCTGGGGGTCTGTGGAGGGATTCAAGACACTGTCAAGTTCGGGACTCTTTTCAAAGCTCTCTTTCCTCCAAAAAAAAAAAAAAAAAAAAACCCTTTCAGGAAAACCTCACCATCTCATCTTAATTTCTTATGATTTAAGCTTGTCATTATGAACAGTGTTGCTTTATAGACAGGGAAGGTGGACCTTCATTCCTAATAACCAGAGTCTCACTCGTGGTCAGACCCTCCAGCAGCCAGCACCCCAGGGCTCACCTTAAGTCTTCAACGTCAGGGTCTCTTAGAGGAAGACACTTGTCTTCAGTGGTATTAAAACATTTCAAATCTTGCCTTTCTCACTGCATCCAGTTATTGAGGATTAAAGTTTAACGTCCAACTCCTCACACGTGGCTGTTCCTCTGTTTTACGTTGTTTAGAATCAGGGCAAGAAGATCCAAGATTTCTCTGTCTCTGGAGTGAGGAGCAACAACATTAATCAAAAACTTCAGTTTCTTTTCTTTCCCTTCTCCAGGGGATCTTCCCAACCCGGGGGTTGAGCCTAGGTCTCCTGCATTGCAGTGGATTCTTTACCATCTGAGCCACCAGGGAAGTCCAGTTTCTTTTCTTTTCTTTTTTTTTTCAATCTTTTTGGGGGGGGGGGGGGGGGGGGGGGGGGGACGGGCGGGCCACTTCTATTGGTCTTTTATTTCTCTATTTTCATCCGTCTTTGTTCTTTGGGTGGCCACTGTCTTCGCAGAGCACTGGCTCTGGGCGCACGCACTCCAGGTAATTGGACACATTGGTCCGGCCGCTCTGCAGCACATGGGATCTTCCCAGGCCAGGGATCGAACCGGTGCCCCTTGCACTGCAAGGCGGTGTCCTTACCCACTGGACCACCAGGGGAAGCCCCAGTTTCTTTTCTTACATGAAATGTTTTCTATGAGTTTGATTAATGCACGTTTTCCTCCCACTTTTACCCAGTACTATGTTCATCTTGTTTTCCTGTCTCAGAAAGCACTTACCTCTGAGCTGTAGGTATATAAATGCAATTCCCCATCATTCCTATCTTGATTTCATTCATTTGACAAATAGACATTAAGTGCCTATTCTGTATGAGATATTATTAGGTACTGTGAGGGAGACAAAGATTTATGAGTCATGATCTTTGCTGTCAAGTTTTTAAAGCAGTTTTGGTTTGGTTATGCTTTCTGTTGAGGTGTTTCGTGTCTCTCCCATGTGTGTCTGACTCAGTGGTTCTTTCCTAAAAGTAGAACCATACCTATGTGGTTCTTTGTATATTTGAATAAGAAAGCATTTATATAACAGATACTGCACACCTGCCCCAAGTACTCAGCACCAAGAAGAAAAAGAAACATTCAAGTCGTGAGCTGATCCCCAATGATCCAGATGAGCAGAGGACAGTTATTCAGTAACATAAAACAGATGCCCAGATGTAAACAAATTCTGAATTTTATAGTTGGATGATATTCAAACTATGACAACCAAAATTTAAATTTGACAGTCACAGTGTTTACTAAAACTTAGCCTATACATACCTGAAGACTCAGCAATTTCAGTGTTAAATATATCCACCAGAAATGTGTACATGTAGTCATGAAAGCCACCTAAAAGGACTTTAATTTCAGCATTCCTTGTAATAACTTAGTACTGAGAACTACTTAAATGCCTGTGGTATTTGGTAGAAAGAATAATTGTGACATAATCAAATAATGGGATATGTGTGTGTATGTGTGTTAGTCACTCAGTTGTGTGAGTCTTTGAGACCCTATGGACTGTAGCCCACCAGACTCCTGTGCCCATGGGGATTCTCCAGACAAGAATACTGGAGTGGGTTGCCATTCCCCGCTTCAGGAATCTTCCCAACCCTGGAATAGAACCTGGGTCTCCTGCATGGTAGGCAGATTCTTTACCATCTAAGCCATCAGGGGAAACCCTTAATGGTCTATTATACAGCAATGAGATTGAACAATCTGATTATGTAAAAATATGGATGAACCTCACTAAAAAAAAATGCTCAGCTAAAGCAAACAGAAGCAAATAAAGAGTTATCTTTCCCTTTCCAGAAAGTAGGAAAACATATGTAAATATTCTGTGCACTTAAATATCAGAATTAGATTCACTTTGTGGGGAATGTGACAGGAAAGTGGCGGGGGGGTACTTCTGGGGCTGGGAGCGCTCTGGTTCTTGACCTGCGTGCTAGTTACGTTGGTGCATTCAGTTTTTGATCCTTTATTTGTTCACTCTTCTGCCTAGATATTATACTTCACTAATTAAAATATTTCAAAGATCCACCAATTTAAAAATAGCTAGAACTCGAAATCACCAGGTAGGAAGCCTGAGTCTTAGACCTTTAGGTATTTGGTTCTTTCCTAAAAGTAGAACCATACCTATGTGGTTCTTTGAAGTGTTTTGTGCACACCTGCCCCAAGTACTCAGCACCAAGAAGAAAAAGAAACATTCAAGTCGTGAGCTGATCCCCAATGATCCAGATGAGCAGAGGACAGTTATTCAGTAACATAAAACAGATGCCCAGATGTAAACAAATTCTGAATTTTATAGTTGGATGATATTCAAACTATGACAACCAAAATTTAAATTTGACAGTCACAGTGTTTACTAAAACTTAGCCTATACATACCTGAAGACTCAGCAATTTCAGTGTTAAATATATCCACCAGAAATGTGTACATGTAGTCATGAAAGCCACCTAAAAGGACTTTAATTTCAGCATTCCTTGTAATAACTTAGTACTGAGAACTACTTAAATGCCTGTGGTATTTGGTAGAAAGAATAATTGTGACATAATCAAATAATGGGATATGTGTGTGTATGTGTGTTAGTCACTCAGTTGTGTGAGTCTTTGAGACCCTATGGACTGTAGCCCACCAGACTCCTGTGCCCATGGGGATTCTCCAGACAAGAATACTGGAGTGGGTTGCCATTCCCTGCTTCAGGGAATCTTCCCAACCCTGGAATAGAACCTGGGTCTCCTGCATGGTAGGCAGATTCTTTACCATCTAAGCCATCAGGGAAGCCCTTAATGGTCTATTATACAGCAATGAGATTGAACAATCTGATTATGTAAAAATATGGATGAACCTCACTAAAAAAAAATGCTCAGCTAAAGCAAACAGAAGCAAATAAAGAGTTATCTTTCCCTTTCCAGAAAGTAGGAAAACATATGTAAATATTCTGTGCACTTAAATATCAGAATTAGATTCACTTTGTGGGGAATGTGACAGGAAAGTGGCGGGGGGGTACTTCTGGGGCTGGGAGCGCTCTGGTTCTTGACCTGCGTGCTAGTTACGTTGGTGCATTCAGTTTTTGATCCTTTATTTGTTCACTCTTCTGCCTAGATATTATACTTCACTAATTAAAATATTTCAAAGATCCACCAATTTAAAAATAGCTAGAACTCGAAATCACCAGGTAGGAAGCCTGAGTCTTAGACCTTATTGTGATTTTTGAGCATATCCTTGGGCAAATCTTTGTGAGCCTTGCACTCTTCTTCAGTGAAATGGAGGTAAGGCTTTCTTTCTTCCTGTGCTCCCAACTGGATGTTTTATTCTTTTTTCTTTTAAATGACTTGTTCTCTTTTTATTATTTTAATATTAATTTATTTGGCTGCAGCGGGCCTTAGTTGTGGCACATGGGATCTGTTGTGTCTTGTGGGCTCTTGTGTTGAGGCACTGTAGTTGTGGTGCCTGGGCTCACTAGTTGCTGCTCTCTGATAGTGGCGGGCAGGCTCAATAGCTGCAGCATGCAGGCTTACTTGCTCCATGGCTTATGGGATCTTAGTTGTCCAGCCAGGTTTCGAACTTGCATCCCCTTCATTACAAGGTACATTCTTAACCACAGGACCACCAAGGAAGTCCCTGGATGTTTTATTCTACACGGGGAAATGCAGCATACCAAGAGAGGTCGTGGGCTTCTGTGAGTTACTTCACTGTACGGTTAGTAGCCTGTGGTTGGTTGAAATACACTTCATGAAATCTGGCCTTTTCATTGTAGTCTCTGAGTTTTTTTTGAATTGTGCCTTCTTTTCACTGTGCTTATTCTTTTCAGCTCCTCAGTCTCACAGAACACTTCCTCAATCTGAATGTCTTAACATGTGACACTATTGTTTTGGCCTCAAAAAATGGCAAATGAATTATGACTCCAGTGGGAATATGGAATCTTATTTGGTTATGTTCTGGAATAATCCACATGAGTGCTACATGTGGAGCCAGTGAGAGGGAATACTGGGGGAATACCCCCTGACACTCTGAAGTTCAGTTCTGAGTATTTGACATTATGGTTTACGAGCTCTGGCCTCCTCCCACTTGCCCTGGCCTTGCAGTGTTGCCTGACCAGGGACAGGGTGTCCCGCTCCAGTCTGTCTCCAGCAGCCCTGATCCTGATGCTCCCGAGCCGTATCTTCCCACTTCTCTCTGTTTTCCACCAACAGTCCCAACAGAAGGCACATGGTAAACTCCATAACTTACCATATCCACCTTCAAGTGGAATTATACTGCTTCTCATGTGCATGAGAACTTTATAGCAGAATGCTGCCATTTCTCCATTCCTGGCATTTCTGTTGTTGTCACATGTTTTACTACCACATATTTTTTTTTATTTATTTTTTTACATGTATGTTCCCAGATCATTCATATGCATATCCCTGGACCCTCCCCCCACCCAGTTCCCCTCCCACCCCTCCAGACCATCGCTCCAAGTGGTTGTAGGTTTACTCCTATTTCCCTAGCACATTTGGCTCACCTAGTTGGCATGGCTGTTGTGTCTTGTGGGCTCTTGTGTTGAGGCACTGTAGTTGTGGTGCCTGGGCTCACTAGTTGCTGCTCTCTGATAGTGGCGGGCAGGCTCAATAGCTGCAGCATGCAGGCTTACTTGCTCCATGGCTTATGGGATCTTAGTTGTCCAGCCAGGTTTCGAACTTGCATCCCCTTCATTACAAGGTACATTCTTAACCACAGGACCACCAAGGAAGTCCCTGGATGTTTTATTCTACACGGGGAAATGCAGCATACCAAGAGAGGTCGTGGGCTTCTGTGAGTTACTTCACTGTACGGTTAGTAGCCTGTGGTTGGTTGAAATACACTTCATGAAATCTGGCCTTTTCATTGTAGTCTCTGAGTTTTTTTTGAATTGTGCCTTCTTTTCACTGTGCTTATTCTTTTCAGCTCCTCAGTCTCACAGAACACTTCCTCAATCTGAATGTCTTAACATGTGACACTATTGTTTTGGCCTCAAAAAATGGCAAATGAATTATGACTCCAGTGGGAATATGGAATCTTATTTGGTTATGTTCTGGAATAATCCACATGAGTGCTACATGTGGAGCCAGTGAGAGGGAATACTGGGGGAATACCCCCTGACACTCTGAAGTTCAGTTCTGAGTATTTGACATTATGGTTTACGAGCTCTGGCCTCCTCCCACTTGCCCTGGCCTTGCAGTGTTGCCTGACCAGGGACAGGGTGTCCCGCTCCAGTCTGTCTCCAGCAGCCCTGATCCTGATGCTCCCGAGCCGTATCTTCCCACTTCTCTCTGTTTTCCACCAACAGTCCCAACAGAAGGCACATGGTAAACTCCATAACTTACCATATCCACCTTCAAGTGGAATTATACTGCTTCTCATGTGCATGAGAACTTTATAGCAGAATGCTGCCATTTCTCCATTCCTGGCATTTCTGTTGTTGTCACATGTTTTACTACCACATATTTTTTTTTATTTATTTTTTTACATGTATGTTCCCAGATCATTCATATGCATATCCCTGGACCCTCCCCCCACCCAGTTCCCCCCCTCCCACCCCTCCAGACCATCGCTCCAAGTGGTTGTAGGTACTCCTATTCCCCTAGCACAATGACAATAGCTATCTTTTCCACACATGACAGTATAGGTTTCCATGTTACTCCCTCCATGCCTCCCTCCCACTGTTCGGTCTCCACAATGACTTTATGTCTATTCTCTGTTTTTTCATGAGTTCACTGCGTGTGTTATCATGACCATCTTACTAGATCCCATATATATGAGTTAGTATACTATACTTGTCTTTCTCTTTTTGACTTACTTCACTTTTTATGATAGGTTCTAGAGCCAGCCACCTCATTAGGACTGAGTCTTCTGCATTTCTTTTAACAGCTGAGTTACTTCCACATATTTTACAAACTCCACACTAGTTTGTTTTATTTTATTTATTTATTTTTTTGCCACTTTTTTTTACTTGGTCTTTCATTGATTTCTTTTCATCCATCTTTGTTCTTTGGCCTGTGTGGGCCTCCCATCGCGGTGGTGTCTGTCGTCGCAGAGTGCTGGCTCTGAGCGCATGCGCTCCAGAGCTCCGGCTCGTTGATTGGACACATCAGTCCAGCCACTCCGCGGCACGTGGGATCTTCCCAGGCCAGGGCTCGAACCGGCGCCCCTTGCACTGCAAGGCGGTGTCCTTACCCACTGTACCACCAGGGGAAGCCCCTGAAAAGGTTTTTTATTTTACCTTTGGTCTTAGAAAATATTTTTTCTGTATGTAGAATTCTAGATTGACAGGCTGTATTTTTTAAAACTTCATTCCTTAAAAGATGTCACTTCACTTTTTTCTCGCATTATTTCCAAAGAAAAATAATTGCTGACCTTCTTATCTTTGCTTCTCAGTCATCCATAAGATAACTCATCTTATTTCTCTGGTGGATTTTAAGAGTTTTTCTTTATCATTGGTTTTGAGCAATTTAACTGTGCAAGGCCTTGGTGTAGCTTTGTTCATGTTTCCTGTGCTTGGAGTTTGTTGCACTTCTTGAACACGTCAGTTTAAACTTTTCATCACATTTAGGACACTTCTGGCCATTCTTTCTTAAGGTAATGTTTTGTTTCCCAGCTTTCTCCCACTCTCGCTCAGAGTCTTCTCTTACACATATAGTGGGTCATTTGAAGTTGTCTCATGATTCACTGATGTTCTGTTCATGTATTTCCCACTCTTTTTTTTTTCCTATCTTCTTTCTATTGAATAGTTTTGGATTGTTTATGTTGCACTGAATCTTTCAATAGTCTTTAAGCTCACCAGTCTGTGTGATCTTCCATCAGTCTAATCACACACATGGCTTTCATCTCTAGAAGTCTGATTTGATGATTTTCTTGTATTGTGTTATCATGACCATCTTACTAGATCCCATATATATGAGTTAGTATACTATACTTGTCTTTCTCTTTTTGACTTACTTCACTTTTTATGATAGGTTCTAGAGCCAGCCACCTCATTAGGACTGAGTCTTCTGCATTTCTTTTAACAGCTGAGTTACTTCCACATATTTTACAAACTCCACACTAGTTTGTTTTATTTTATTTATTTATTTTTTTGCCACTTTTTTTTACTTGGTCTTTCATTGATTTCTTTTCATCCATCTTTGTTCTTTGGCCTGTGTGGGCCTCCCATCGCGGTGGTGTCTGTCGTCGCAGAGTGCTGGCTCTGAGCGCATGCGCTCCAGAGCTCCGGCTCGTTGATTGGACACATCAGTCCAGCCACTCCGCGGCACGTGGGATCTTCCCAGGCCAGGGCTCGAACCGGCGCCCCTTGCACTGCAAGGCGGTGTCCTTACCCACTGTACCACCAGGGGAAGCCCCTGAAAAGGTTTTTTATTTTACCTTTGGTCTTAGAAAATATTTTTTCTGTATGTAGAATTCTAGATTGACAGGCTGTATTTTTTAAAACTTCATTCCTTAAAAGATGTCACTTCACTTTTTTCTCGCATTATTTCCAAAGAAAAATAATTGCTGACCTTCTTATCTTTGCTTCTCAGTCATCCATAAGATAACTCATCTTATTTCTCTGGTGGATTTTAAGAGTTTTTCTTTATCATTGGTTTTGAGCAATTTAACTGTGCAAGGCCTTGGTGTAGCTTTGTTCATGTTTCCTGTGCTTGGAGTTTGTTGCACTTCTTGAACACGTCAGTTTAAACTTTTCATCACATTTAGGACACTTCTGGCCATTCTTTCTTAAGGTAATGTTTTGTTTCCCAGCTTTCTCCCACTCTCGCTCAGAGTCTTCTCTTACACATATAGTGGGTCATTTGAAGTTGTCTCATGATTCACTGATGTTCTGTTCATGTATTTCCCACTCTTTTTTTTTTCCTATCTTCTTTCTATTGAATAGTTTTGGATTGTTTATGTTGCACTGAATCTTTCAATAGTCTTTAAGCTCACCAGTCTGTGTGATCTTCCATCAGTCTAATCACACACATGGCTTTCATCTCTAGAAGTCTGATTTGAGTTTTTCTTGTATCTTCCATGTTGCCTTTGAATATGTTCAGTCTATTTTTTAGCCTTTGGAATATATATTTTTTAGCCTTTGGAATATATAGAATAGAGTGATAATAACTGTTTCAGTGTTTCAGTGTCTTTTCTTTTCTTTTTTTAAACTAACTTTAGCATCTGTGTCAGTTTTGGGTCTTTTTTTTTTTTAAACATTTATTTATTTATTTATTTGGGGCGGGGGGTGTGGGTTGGGTTGGGGAGGGAGGGGGATGGGCAGGCCACTTCTATTGGTCTTTCATTTATCTGTTTTCATCCATCTTTGTTCTTTGGCCCATGTGGGCCTCCCATCGTGGTGGCGTCTGTCGTTGCAGAGCACCGGCTCTGGGCACATGCACTCCAGAGCGCCGGCTCGGTGATTGGACACATCGGTCCAGCCACTCCTCAGCACGTGGGATCTTCCCAGGCCAGGGATCGAACCGGCGCCCCTTGCACTGCAAGGCGGTGTCCTTACCCACCGGACCACCAGGGAAGCCCCTTGGGTCTTTTTTAAATGTTTTCTTCCTCTTATTTTTTTTAATTGAAGTATATTTGCTGAGTGATATTATCTAAGTTATGATATGTAATACAGCGACTCACAATTTCAAGAAGATGGTTCAGTATGGGTTGATTGACTCATTGCCTCAGTGTGAATCTTATTTTCTCTCTTCCTTGCATGCCTGACAATTTTTTATTTGATGCCAGATATTTTGGGGCACTGAATATTTTTGAATTCCTGTAAATATTCTTGAACTTCGTTCTGGCATATGGTTCCATTACTTGGAAACATCTTGATGCTTCGGAATATTACTTTTATGATTTGTTAGGTGGATCTAGAGGACTCCACCTAGGGTTAATTATTCCCTGCTATAGATGAAAAGCCTTTCTGTGTATTCTACCATTGCCTTCTGGAATTATGAGTTTTTCCGTCTGGCTTGTGGGAAAATGATTCCTGTTTCTGTTCATGTATTTCCCACTCTTTTTTTTTTCCTATCTTCTTTCTATTGAATAGTTTTGGATTGTTTATGTTGCACTGAATCTTTCAATAGTCTTTAAGCTCACCAGTCTGTGTGATCTTCCATCAGTCTAATCACACACATGGCTTTCATCTCTAGAAGTCTGATTTGAGTTTTTCTTGTATCTTCCATGTTGCCTTTGAATATGTTCAGTCTATTTTTTAGCCTTTGGAATATATATTTTTTAGCCTTTGGAATATATAGAATAGAGTGATAATAACTGTTTCAGTGTTTCAGTGTCTTTTCTTTTCTTTTTTTAAACTAACTTTAGCATCTGTGTCAGTTTTGGGTCTTTTTTTTTTTTAAACATTTATTTATTTATTTATTTGGGGCAGGGCTGTGGGTTGGGTTGGGGAGGGAGGGGGATGGGCAGGCCACTTCTATTGGTCTTTCATTTATCTGTTTTCATCCATCTTTGTTCTTTGGCCCATGTGGGCCTCCCATCGTGGTGGCGTCTGTCGTTGCAGAGCACCGGCTCTGGGCACATGCACTCCAGAGCGCCGGCTCGGTGATTGGACACATCGGTCCAGCCACTCCTCAGCACGTGGGATCTTCCCAGGCCAGGGATCGAACCGGCGCCCCTTGCACTGCAAGGCGGTGTCCTTACCCACCGGACCACCAGGGAAGCCCCTTGGGTCTTTTTTAAATGTTTTCTTCCTCTTATTTTTTTTAATTGAAGTATATTTGCTGAGTGATATTATCTAAGTTATGATATGTAATACAGCGACTCACAATTTCAAGAAGATGGTTCAGTATGGGTTGATTGACTCATTGCCTCAGTGTGAATCTTATTTTCTCTCTTCCTTGCATGCCTGACAATTTTTTATTTGATGCCAGATATTTTGGGGCACTGAATATTTTTGAATTCCTGTAAATATTCTTGAACTTCGTTCTGGCATATGGTTCCATTACTTGGAAACATCTTGATGCTTCGGAATATTACTTTTATGATTTGTTAGGTGGATCTAGAGGACTCCACCTAGGGTTAATTATTCCCTGCTATAGATGAAAAGCCTTTCTGTGTATTCTACCATTGCCTTCTGGAATTATGAGTTTTTCCGTCTGGCTTGTGGGAACAAGCACTGTTTTCAGTTCTGTGTGACCTCTGAGCATTGTTGCTTCTAATCCTTTAGGGTGGTTCTTTTTCCGGCCTTGAGCAGTTTCTTCATATGAATGTGTTCTTTAGTACTTGGTTGGCTGCTCTGAAGATCTCTGGAATTTTCTCTCTGTGCAGCTTTTACCTCTCTGGCACTCTGCCCTGTGGAACCTAGTCGCTTTGACTTCCGGTTCCATCTCAGGGAGAGCACCAGGGATCCACCCGGGTCCTCTCTCCCCATGCTGCAGCCTGGAATCTCTCACCCCGTCATAAGCTGTGGTAATTGTAGGTAATTGTAGGCTTCCCCCTTGTGGTCTCCCAGCTCTCCAAGATCCCTGACCTTCATCGCTTGTTGTCCAGTGTCTTGAAAGCCATGGTTTCATATATTTCATTCAGTTTTTAGTTATTTCAAGTTAATGGGTAAATCCAGTTCCTGCTTCTCCATCTTGGCTAGGACAGAAAGCATATGTAAACTCAGTTTACTGAACGATGATTATGACCAAACACTTTTCCCATCATCTTACACTGTTTGCAAGGCTAGTATCTCCTAAGCTTTTTATTTTGAAATAATTTAAAAGTTATAAAAATGTTGCAAATACAGAAAATTCTAGTAAAGTATTCAGCTTCCCCTGATGTTACTATTTTTATTAGTATTTTTTTAAAAAAAACTTATTTTATTTATTTTATTTGTCTTTTGGGGTGGGGTGGGAAGGATATGTAATACAGCGACTCACAATTTCAAGAAGATGGTTCAGTATGGGTTGATTGACTCATTGCCTCAGTGTGAATCTTATTTTCTCTCTTCCTTGCATGCCTGACAATTTTTTATTTGATGCCAGATATTTTGGGGCACTGAATATTTTTGAATTCCTGTAAATATTCTTGAACTTCGTTCTGGCATATGGTTCCATTACTTGGAAACATCTTGATGCTTCGGAATATTACTTTTATGATTTGTTAGGTGGATCTAGAGGACTCCACCTAGGGTTAATTATTCCCTGCTATAGATGAAAAGCCTTTCTGTGTATTCTACCATTGCCTTCTGGAATTATGAGTTTTTCCGTCTGGCTTGTGGGAACAAGCACTGTTTTCAGTTCTGTGTGACCTCTGAGCATTGTTGCTTCTAATCCTTTAGGGTGGTTCTTTTTCCGGCCTTGAGCAGTTTCTTCATATGAATGTGTTCTTTAGTACTTGGTTGGCTGCTCTGAAGATCTCTGGAATTTTCTCTCTGTGCAGCTTTTACCTCTCTGGCACTCTGCCCTGTGGAACCTAGTCGCTTTGACTTCCGGTTCCATCTCAGGGAGAGCACCAGGGATCCACCCGGGTCCTCTCTCCCCATGCTGCAGCCTGGAATCTCTCACCCCGTCATAAGCTGTGGTAATTGTAGGTAATTGTAGGCTTCCCCCTTGTGGTCTCCCAGCTCTCCAAGATCCCTGACCTTCATCGCTTGTTGTCCAGTGTCTTGAAAGCCATGGTTTCATATATTTCATTCAGTTTTTAGTTATTTCAAGTTAATGGGTAAATCCAGTTCCTGCTTCTCCATCTTGGCTAGGACAGAAAGCATATGTAAACTCAGTTTACTGAACGATGATTATGACCAAACACTTTTCCCATCATCTTACACTGTTTGCAAGGCTAGTATCTCCTAAGCTTTTTATTTTGAAATAATTTAAAAGTTATAAAAATGTTGCAAATACAGAAAATTCTAGTAAAGTATTCAGCTTCCCCTGATGTTACTATTTTTATTAGTATTTTTTTAAAAAAAACTTATTTTATTTATTTTATTTGTCTTTTGGGGGGTGGGGTGGGAAGGGAGGGGGATGGGCGGGCCACTTCTATTGGTCTTTCATTTATCTATTTTAATCCGTCTTTGTTCTGTGGCTCCTGCGGGCCTCCCATTGCGGTGGCGTCTGTTGTCGCAGAGCACCGGCTCTGGGCGCATGCGCTCCAGAGCTCCGGCTCGGTAGTTGGACACATCAGTCCAGCCGCTCCGCGGCATGTGGGATCTTCCCAGGCCAGGGATCGAACCGGCGCCCCTTGCACTGCAAGGCGGTGTCCTTACCCACTGGACCACCAGGGAAGCCCCCTATTAGTATTTTTTAAGTGAATTACTTTTAAAAAGTAATGAATGCTAATGGTAAAAAAAAAAAAAAAACAAAAAAAAAACAAAAAAACCTATGTATAAAGAACATATCTATTTAAAACACATTTTACATATGAGAATATCAATAACCATATATCAGAATATTCTTTACACGTTGCTCTGTATTGGGGAAGGGGAATGCTGTTCTTCTTGTATTTCACAGCAAGTAGAAGAGGGAACCTCTTATCTCCTTTCCCTTGGAGAGGGTTTGAAGGAACACACAGCCTTCTGTTTTCTCTCTCCACACTCAGCCACTCTTCTCAAGTGGGTAGAAGTAGCTGCTCTAGTGAGGCCCAGCTTTGGGCTCTGTTTGGCTGGTGGGCATTAAAGGCCAGCTCCTGAGGGTGGGCTCACTTGACCCCTCCTTAGCTCCCTGTCTCCACCCAGGGCAAGGCCCAGCACCTCCCTCTTTTCTGCTCTTTGTTTTCTATGGTAACCAGGCAAGTGAGACAGGCCAATAGACCATGATGCCAGCTGGGGAACTCAGAGATAATTGTGCGGGTTCAGATGTTCCTACGGACAAGTCCTTAGGTCTCTACTTTGGCATCTACATCAAGTTCTGTTCTCCCAGTTGCTGATTCAAGAGAGCCTTGCCTTGGGAGTTTTTGGTGCTTCCCTTGTTAGTATTAAAGCTATTATTTTTGATACCCATTTGCCCAGTGATTTTCTCTTGGCCAGAATCTTAAGTAAAGAGGGAGAAATGGTCAAATCTGTATACCCAACCTCACACTCAAACCCCCAGAAATTTAGTCTACAGCATCATTTTTCTTCTGCTTTTTTAAAATTTTGGCCTCTTTTATTGTTTTTTTTGTTTATTTTCATCCATCTTTATTCTTTGGCCTGTGTGGGTCTCCCATTGAAGTGGTCTCTCTCATTGCTGAGTGCCAGCTCTGAGCACATGCGCTCCAGAGCACCAGCTTGCAATTAAACACACCGGCCCAGCCGCTCCGTGGCACATCACGTCTTCCCAGGCCAGGTACAGAACCAGTGCCCCTTGCGCTGAAAAGTGAACTCTTTACCCACTAGACCACCAGGGAAGTCCTACAGCATCATTTTTTACCGCAGTGTAGAACTATTTTGTAGTTACATCCACAGGGAATTCATTCAGTTCCCTATTGTTGTGTATTTAGATTGTTTTTAATTTCTATTATAAACAATATTGTGATAGTAATCATTTTATATACTAATGTCTTAATAGTCATCTATTTTTTTATTTTTGTCATATGAATAAGCTTCTGATGACTGAATAACGGTGCCTACTCTAATCTTGAAATCTCACAGATACATTCTCCTTATATTCCTGGATAAATAATCCAAAGATTTTACTAAATAATGTTTTCTGTAGAAAGATCATTTTAGATATCAAAAAAGCAGAAAATAAGCAATTAAAATAGATTTATACTCTGTTATATAGAAAGAGTCCCTTTTAAATCAGACTTAAACATAGAATTGATGACAAAAAGAAATATGGGCTTCGCTGGTAATTTAATAGTAAAGAATCTGTCTGCCAAAGAGGAGACTCAAGTTTGGTTCCTGGATGAGAAAGAGCCCTTGGAGAAGGAAATGGTAACCCACTCCAGCAATATTCTTGCCTGGGAAATTCCGTGGACAGAAGAGCCTGGTGGACTACAGCCTATGGGGTCACAGAGAGTCTGACATGGTTTAATAACTAAACAACAACAAAAGAAATACAAGTTCTTTAGCTCCATGTGATTTTTCATTTCTTGTTTTTTTTAACTGTTTTGATTTTTCTTTTTAAAGCTATTATTTTTGATACCCATTTGCCCAGTGATTTTCTCTTGGCCAGAATCTTAAGTAAAGAGGGAGAAATGGTCAAATCTGTATACCCAACCTCACACTCAAACCCCCAGAAATTTAGTCTACAGCATCATTTTTCTTCTGCTTTTTTAAAATTTTGGCCTCTTTTATTGTTTTTTTTGTTTATTTTCATCCATCTTTATTCTTTGGCCTGTGTGGGTCTCCCATTGAAGTGGTCTCTCTCATTGCTGAGTGCCAGCTCTGAGCACATGCGCTCCAGAGCACCAGCTTGCAATTAAACACACCGGCCCAGCCGCTCCGTGGCACATCACGTCTTCCCAGGCCAGGTACAGAACCAGTGCCCCTTGCGCTGAAAAGTGAACTCTTTACCCACTAGACCACCAGGGAAGTCCTACAGCATCATTTTTTACCGCAGTGTAGAACTATTTTGTAGTTACATCCACAGGGAATTCATTCAGTTCCCTATTGTTGTGTATTTAGATTGTTTTTAATTTCTATTATAAACAATATTGTGATAGTAATCATTTTATATACTAATGTCTTAATAGTCATCTATTTTTTTATTTTTGTCATATGAATAAGCTTCTGATGACTGAATAACGGTGCCTACTCTAATCTTGAAATCTCACAGATACATTCTCCTTATATTCCTGGATAAATAATCCAAAGATTTTACTAAATAATGTTTTCTGTAGAAAGATCATTTTAGATATCAAAAAAGCAGAAAATAAGCAATTAAAATAGATTTATACTCTGTTATATAGAAAGAGTCCCTTTTAAATCAGACTTAAACATAGAATTGATGACAAAAAGAAATATGGGCTTCGCTGGTAATTTAATAGTAAAGAATCTGTCTGCCAAAGAGGAGACTCAAGTTTGGTTCCTGGATGAGAAAGAGCCCTTGGAGAAGGAAATGGTAACCCACTCCAGCAATATTCTTGCCTGGGAAATTCCGTGGACAGAAGAGCCTGGTGGACTACAGCCTATGGGGTCACAGAGAGTCTGACATGGTTTAATAACTAAACAACAACAAAAGAAATACAAGTTCTTTAGCTCCATGTGATTTTTCATCTTGTTAACTGTTGATTTTTCTTCTTTCCTACAATATTTAATATGCGTTGTTCCTCAAATCTAAGCAGAGATGAAGCTTCTGATATACCCTTTATTCGTATAAAATGTTCTCAGTTTTTTTGGTCACACTGGCATGTGGGATCTGACCATGCCCTTTTCAGTGGAAGCACAGCGTCTTAACCACGGGACCACCAGGAAAGTCCCCAAGATATGATTATTTTTCATGTGTGACAATGGAGGATGCTAGGGGAAGGTTGACAGCCTATTTCATTTCATTTCATTTCATTGCCTCCCTATCTGTCTTCCTAGTACTTGTCCAGGATGGGCTGCCCTTATCTTTAAAGACTCCGGGCGTCTGTCTGTCTTCTTCTGGAAGCAATCAATGCTGAGGCCATTTCCTATCCTTGGTGCCGCACCTGACACAGAGCAGGCTCTTGTAAACGGTTCTCGCCCTGGCTCTTGCCCAGGTTCTTACTGTGAACACTGCCCTCAGCTGCGGACTGACACCTGGAGAATGTGCTCTCGCAGCAAAGACTGCGCTCTGTTACCTAGATCCTGAGCATCTCCTGGTGGTGTTCCCATAAAAGCATTACCTTGAGTTCTAGGGCCCCTCTGCAGGCACAGTGTGAACTGCCTTTCTAAGGTCATTTTTGTTTGACCAAGAGAAAGCCCCAAGGTACTATTTCAAGGGAGGGCTGTAATGGGAAACAACCCCCCGAGTTGACTATTTTGAGCCTCCTGAAACTATAGAGTCTTATGATGGGGACTATTTCTTTAGAGCTGAATTTAAAGAAGCTCTAAAGAAAGCTAGGTTTAAAGAAGCTAGGTAGGGCTGGGTCATTCCATTCTGTCCACACCCGAGCCAAGAGTCACTGCTGGTTTGGCCTGTGCAGGGTAAGTAGCCATAGAGCTAACCTCACCACACGGGCCAGGAGTCCACAGTGACACCACAGTGACATAGGAAAGGACACAGACAGGTTAGTGATGCAGAGACAAGGTGAAAAAATGTCATAGAGGCCAAGGACCAACGATGCTGGAGACTCTTAAGAAGGGGCGTTGTTTTTGTTGCTAAGATTGTAAGAAAGAACAACCTTCCTGGACTAGCTAATTTCTCTCAGCCTCCTCCACTGTCTGCTCCTCCTCTGCCCTTCCTTAAGTGTTCTTTCTTGCTTTCAGCTTTCTTCCTGGGTGATCCTTTTGACATTTCCACAAAGACCCCAGCATGCCCCTTATTGAGTCTATCTCACGTCTGTCCCTCAGCCTGTAACCTCCATGCACTGGGCGCATCCTCACCAGAGTCATGGTCTGATCCAGCTCTCCTTCTCCATCTCCCAAGTGACTCCAAGGTCTGTCGGTCTATCACGAGAATGTTTCTCAGCCAGCTCCTCTCGTCAGCCCGCTGTCTCTCCCTCCCTTGGCTCAGCCTCACCTGTCTCCCTGGACTGTTGTGGTCTTCTCCAGCCTGGCCTGAACCCAGTCTCATTCTTCACTGAACTGGACGTCATAGTGCTGCCATGATTACTCATAAAATCCCAGGTCTGACAATATCCTCCATGACTTCCAAATCTGCTGTGGCTAAAGCCCAAATCTTTATGTATTTACATATAAAGATTTTTCAGATTCTTTTCTATTATATGTCTTTGCAATGTGTGGAATATAAATCCTCTGTGTTATATAGTAGGTCCTTGTTGGTTATCTGTTTTGTATATAGTAGGGTGTATATTTTCATCCCAAACTCCTAATTTATCCCTTCCTCTTTGGTAGCCATAAGTTGATTTTCTATGTCATTGAGTCTATTTATGTTTTATAAGTAAGTTTATTTATATCATTTTTTAGCTTCTGCTATGAGTGCTATCATATGACATTTATCTTTGTCTGAATTACTTCATTTAGTATGATAATTTCTAGGTTCATTCATGTTACTGCAAATGTCATTTTTATGGCTGAGTAATATTCATATATATTTATATCATATCTTCCTTATCCATTAATCTGTCAATGAACATTTAGTTTGCTTCCTCGTCTGAGCCATTGTAAATAGTGCTGCTGTGAACATTGGGGTGCATGTATCTTTTGGAATTTAAGTTTTCACCTTTTCTGATATGCACTGCCCAGGAGTCGGACTGCTGGATCATATAACTTAGTGTTTTAAGGAACCTCCCTTCTGTTCTCTATAGTAGCTGCACCAATTATATTCCCACTAACAGTGTAGGAGGGTTCTCTTTTCTCCACCTTCTCTGAGCATTTATTATTTGTAGGTTTTTGATGATGATCATTCTGACCAATGTGAGGTGATATCTCATTGTAATTTTCATTTGCATTTCTCTAATAATTAGCAATGTTGACCATCATGTTCCTATAGGGCCATTTGTATGTCTTCTTTAGAGGAATGTCTATTTATATCTTGTACCCATTTTTTGATTTTTTAAAAATATTGAGGTGGGACTTCCCTGGTGGTGCAGTGGGTATTGATTCTCTCGTCAGCCCGCTGTCTCTCCCTCCCTTGGCTCAGCCTCACCTGTCTCCCTGGACTGTTGTGGTCTTCTCCAGCCTGGCCTGAACCCAGTCTCATTCTTCACTGAACTGGACGTCATAGTGCTGCCATGATTACTCATAAAATCCCAGGTCTGACAATATCCTCCATGACTTCCAAATCTGCTGTGGCTAAAGCCCAAATCTTTATGTATTTACATATAAAGATTTTTCAGATTCTTTTCTATTATATGTCTTTGCAATGTGTGGAATATAAATCCTCTGTGTTATATAGTAGGTCCTTGTTGGTTATCTGTTTTGTATATAGTAGGGTGTATATTTTCATCCCAAACTCCTAATTTATCCCTTCCCTCTTTGGTAGCCATAAGTTGATTTTCTATGTCATTGAGTCTATTTATGTTTTATAAGTAAGTTTATTTATATCATTTTTTAGCTTCTGCTATGAGTGCTATCATATGACATTTATCTTTGTCTGAATTACTTCATTTAGTATGATAATTTCTAGGTTCATTCATGTTACTGCAAATGTCATTTTTATGGCTGAGTAATATTCATATATATTTATATCATATCTTCCTTATCCATTAATCTGTCAATGAACATTTAGTTTGCTTCCTCGTCTGAGCCATTGTAAATAGTGCTGCTGTGAACATTGGGGTGCATGTATCTTTTGGAATTTAAGTTTTCACCTTTTCTGATATGCACTGCCCAGGAGTCGGACTGCTGGATCATATAACTTAGTGTTTTAAGGAACCTCCCTTCTGTTCTCTATAGTAGCTGCACCAATTATATTCCCACTAACAGTGTAGGAGGGTTCTCTTTTCTCCACCTTCTCTGAGCATTTATTATTTGTAGGTTTTTGATGATGATCATTCTGACCAATGTGAGGTGATATCTCATTGTAATTTTCATTTGCATTTCTCTAATAATTAGCAATGTTGACCATCATGTTCCTATAGGGCCATTTGTATGTCTTCTTTAGAGGAATGTCTATTTATATCTTGTACCCATTTTTTGATTTTTTAAAAATATTGAGGTGGGACTTCCCTGGTGGTGCAGTGGGTAAAGGATCTGCCTTGCATTGCAAGGGACACTGGTTCAGTCCCTGGCCCAGGAAGATCCCATGTGCCATGGAGTGGCTGAACCTGTGTGTTCAATTATGAGGCAGCACTCTGGAGCGCATGTACCCAGAGCCAGTGCTCTCCAACAAGAGAGACCACTGCAGTGGGAGGCCCACATAGCCCAAAGAATAAATATGGATGAAAATAAATAAATTAAAAAAAAAATTAAAAAGGCCAAAATTAAAAATATATATATTGAGCTGTATAAGCTGTTTGTATAAGTATATGTCAGAGTTTACAGGACAAGATATCTTTTATTAAGTTTTCATATAAAAAGAAAAAGTACACAGGCATTAAAATAAGTTATACCACAATTGGATTTCCCACAATTTCCTGTGGCTCAGACAGTAAAGAATCTGCCTATAATGTGAGAGACCTGGATTCAATCCCTGAGTTGGAAGATCCCCTGGAGAAGGGCATGGCAACCCACTTCAGTGTTCTCGCCTAGAGAATCCCATAGACAGAGGAGCCTGGCAAGCGCCAGTCCTTGGGGTCATGAAGAGTCAGACACAACTGTGAATACTAGTTCCTTCTTTAGGGGATCTTCCCAGCCCAAGGATCGAGCCTGGGTTTTCTACACTGCGGGTGGATTCTTTACTGACTAAACCACCGGTACACTTTCAAATCAGTCTTGTGAGCTGTCTGCTCTCTTCTTTGATGTTTAATTAATTTTTCTTCTAAGGTTTCTCAAAGTTTCTACCATAGTTTATTTTTATACTTCTTTAAATTTTCAAATTCATAGTTAAACACATAAGAATTCAGAATGCATAAAATTCTTTAAGTAAATATACAGTTGAGAATACTTGAATTTCACACACTTTAATGTACTGTTCAAAAAACATTACATGGAGTGGGAATTCTAAGTTTAAGCTTGAGAAGGTTAACGACATAAATGATCAGAAATGTATATGATTCTTATAAACAGCTGCAGTATTTCGTATTTCTCTAATAATTAGTAATTTTCATTTGCATTTCTCTAATAATTAGCAATGTTGACCATCATGTTCCTATAGGGCCATTTGTATGTCTTCTTTAGAGGAATGTCTATTTATATCTTGTACCCATTTTTTGATTTTTTAAAAATATTGAGGTGGGACTTCCCTGGTGGTGCAGTGGGTAAAGGATCTGCCTTGCATTGCAAGGGACACTGGTTCAGTCCCTGGCCCAGGAAGATCCCATGTGCCATGGAGTGGCTGAACCTGTGTGTTCAATTATGAGGCAGCACTCTGGAGCGCATGTACCCAGAGCCAGTGCTCTCCAACAAGAGAGACCACTGCAGTGGGAGGCCCACATAGCCCAAAGAATAAATATGGATGAAAATAAATAAATTAAAAAAAAAATTAAAAAGGCCAAAATTAAAAATATATATATTGAGCTGTATAAGCTGTTTGTATAAGTATATGTCAGAGTTTACAGGACAAGATATCTTTTATTAAGTTTTCATATAAAAAGAAAAAGTACACAGGCATTAAAATAAGTTATACCACAATTGGATTTCCCACAATTTCCTGTGGCTCAGACAGTAAAGAATCTGCCTATAATGTGAGAGACCTGGATTCAATCCCTGAGTTGGAAGATCCCCTGGAGAAGGGCATGGCAACCCACTTCAGTGTTCTCGCCTAGAGAATCGCATAGACAGAGGAGCCTGGCAGCGCCAGTCCTTGGGGTCATGAAGAGTCAGACACAACTGTGAATACTAGTTCCTTCTTTAGGGGATCTTCCCAGCCCAAGGATCGAGCCTGGGTTTTCTACACTGCGGGTGGATTCTTTACTGACTAAACCACCGGTACACTTTCAAATCAGTCTTGTGAGCTGTCTGCTCTCTTCTTTGATGTTTAATTAATTTTTCTTCTAAGGTTTCTCAAAGTTTCTACCATAGTTTATTTTTATACTTCTTTAAATTTTCAAATTCATAGTTAAACACATAAGAATTCAGAATGCATAAAATTCTTTAAGTAAATATACAGTTGAGAATACTTGAATTTCACACACTTTAATGTACTGTTCAAAAAACATTACATGGAGTGGGAATTCTAAGTTTAAGCTTGAGAAGGTTAACGACATAAATGATCAGAAATGTATATGATTCTTATAAACAGCTGCATACTTGCCTGTCACCTCTCAGTATCAATATTTATATAAGTTAACAGACATGCTTCTTATAGGGTTACAGAATATTTTCTATATTTGGCAGGAGTACTCAAGCAAAAAAAAAGAATGTGCCCAGATGAACTCCAAGTGAAGGATGCAGTGTTTCATTTAGCCCCATTTCAGTGTGAATCCATTGTGCTATAGTGGTGAGGGACTCAGCCTGTATACCACCACCCAAGGACCATTTGGGCATTAGGCTGTGCTCTGTAAATACCCCTGGGGCCGTGGAGAGGGCTGGCGCTCATGCTTTTGTCAGCCAAGCACGCTGTCTCTAACAGCCATAGCAAGGCACAGCTCTTTAAAAAGAACAATTGCTCTTCTTGACATAACTTCAAAAGTTGGGAGCCGGTGCTCTGCGACAAGAGAGGCCAATGCAATGAGAGGCCCACACAGGCCAAAGAACAAAGATGGATGAAAATAAATAAATGAAAGACCGGGCTTCCCTGGTGGTCCAGTGGGTAAGGACACCGCCTTGCAGTGCAAGGGGCACCAGTTCGATCCCTAGCCTGGGAAGATCCCACGTGCCGCGGAGTGGCTGGACCGATGGGTCCAATTACTGAGCCGGAGCTCTGGAGCGCATGTGCACAGAGCTGGTGATCTGTGACAACAGAGGCCATCGCGATGGGAGGCCCACATGGGCCAAAGAACAAAGATGGATGAAAATAGATAAATGAAAGACCAATAGAAGTGGCCCGTCTGCCCCCCTCCCTCCCCAACCCGCTCCCCCCACCAAAAAATAAATAAATAAAAGACCAATAGAAGTGGCCAAAAAAAAAAAAAAAAAGTTGAGAATCATTCCCTAGACATCTGTGTCTCCCTTTCTGGTTCAGTCAATGCAGAATTTGTGTTGTAAGCATTTGCATTCCCTTCCTATTCCAGGACTTCCCATGAGAAATCTGACAATGTGACGCCTCCTTTCCTTGGTCCTAAAACTCCCTAGTTCCATCCCCGAAGAGACTCCTTTAGAACTAGTGTCTTGAGACTGCTGATTAATTCCACCACATGTGCTCCTTGCTGAACAACGCTTACACCAGTCTAGTCTGGAAAGGTAATGTGACTTTATTCTTTGGACGCTGTCCCTGGGGTCAGCACAACACCTGCCCATGGTAGGCACTCAAGGCATGTTTGTTGAGTAAATGACTGAGCACCAAGTGTATACCCCTGCCCACCATTCCCATGTGTGAGCCCCAGGGTCTCTGACCTTCATGACTGATTTAACTTGTTTTGGACTTTGTTAGTGACCACATTCCAAGCCTTGTGGGGGCAGGAAAGCTGAAAAACATATTTTCTGCCTGAATCACTAGACCACGATTTTCCTGTGCAACAAAAGACTGTCTGATTCCCTGACCTCTTTCCCCTTTATCCCTCTGTCCACTGGGACTCATGTCGGGAGGCAAGCTGCTATCAGGCAGATACCACGCAGCTGGGTTCAGAAGCTTGCTGTCGGCTCATAAGCGGAGAACCACACGTTGTTAACAAACCCAGGGCTATTGTGATTGTTTTAAGTTTCTCCAGGGACCTCACTAGACAGGGGCTGGCTCCATGCAGGCACGTTTCCCCGACAGCTCTCCCCACAGACCAGCCCCTGAGGATCAGGATGTTGAAGGTCCTTATTCATGAGCCATCCAGCTGAGCTGTAATTTCCCTCCACAAGTTGTCAAACATGCTGTGACATGTTGAGGACCGGCAGCCAACTGGATGTGTTCACCCGCTCTGCTTCACTGTGGCCACCATGCCACTGTGGCCCATGTGAGGGTTGTTGGTTGAGTCCAGCTCTTTCCTGCCTAGCAGGAGAATGAGTTAGGCTGTAAAATCAGATGTGATTTCACCAGCTCAGGCTTTGCTTCAAAGAGTAGCAGGTTACTGTTCACACCCTGAACAATTGTCAAGTGCTCTTAAGTGCTCAGCAAGGCTAGAGGGACAATTAGACATGATTCCTGCCATTCCTACCATTCCTATGGTAATGGGTTAACTGATGATCAATGAGCGGTTGTATCCAGTGAAAAAGGCTGAAATGGAAGCGCAGAGTGGAATATGCTCTACTCTTCTCTCTTTCACTGGGAGATGTACATATAGAAAAGTCTATGTACCATATATACAAACTAAGAAATAATTACAAATGGACACCAATAAGACCATGACCAAGGTCTAGTTGAGAATATTTGCCAATATAGACTGTAACCACCACATGTGCTCCTTGCTGAACAACGCTTACACCAGTCTAGTCTGGAAAGGTAATGTGACTTTATTCTTTGGACGCTGTCCCTGGGGTCAGCACAACACCTGCCCATGGTAGGCACTCAAGGCATGTTTGTTGAGTAAATGACTGAGCACCAAGTGTATACCCCTGCCCACCATTCCCATGTGTGAGCCCCAGGGTCTCTGACCTTCATGACTGATTTAACTTGTTTTGGACTTTGTTAGTGACCACATTCCAAGCCTTGTGGGGGCAGGAAAGCTGAAAAACATATTTTCTGCCTGAATCACTAGACCACGATTTTCCTGTGCAACAAAAGACTGTCTGATTCCCTGACCTCTTTCCCCTTTATCCCTCTGTCCACTGGGACTCATGTCGGGGAGGCAAGCTGCTATCAGGCAGATACCACGCAGCTGGGTTCAGAAGCTTGCTGTCGGCTCATAAGCGGAGAACCACACGTTGTTAACAAACCCAGGGCTATTGTGATTGTTTTAAGTTTCTCCAGGGACCTCACTAGACAGGGGCTGGCTCCATGCAGGCACGTTTCCCCGACAGCTCTCCCCACAGACCAGCCCCTGAGGATCAGGATGTTGAAGGTCCTTATTCATGAGCCATCCAGCTGAGCTGTAATTTCCCTCCACAAGTTGTCAAACATGCTGTGACATGTTGAGGACCGGCAGCCAACTGGATGTGTTCACCCGCTCTGCTTCACTGTGGCCACCATGCCACTGTGGCCCATGTGAGGGTTGTTGGTTGAGTCCAGCTCTTTCCTGCCTAGCAGGAGAATGAGTTAGGCTGTAAAATCAGATGTGATTTCACCAGCTCAGGCTTTGCTTCAAAGAGTAGCAGGTTACTGTTCACACCCTGAACAATTGTCAAGTGCTCTTAAGTGCTCAGCAAGGCTAGAGGGACAATTAGACATGATTCCTGCCATTCCTACCATTCCTATGGTAATGGGTTAACTGATGATCAATGAGCGGTTGTATCCAGTGAAAAAGGCTGAAATGGAAGGCGCAGAGTGGAATATGCTCTACTCTTCTCTCTTTCACTGGGAGATGTACATATAGAAAAGTCTATGTACCATATATACAAACTAAGAAATAATTACAAATGGACACCAATAAGACCATGACCAAGGTCTAGTTGAGAATATTTGCCAATATCCCAGAAGCCTTCTGTCTGCTCCTCCCTAAGTAAAAGGAAATCCTACTCCCTAACGCCATACAGAGTAATCACTCCTGACTTTTGAAGTAATCTTCTTTTTTAATTTGGCTTTCTTTTTTGTTTTACCCTCTATGAGTGCATCACCAAAGAATATACTTTAATTTGGCCTGTTTGGGAAATGGAGCCATCCTCCATATGTTCCTTAGTGTCTGTCTTTTTTTATTTAGACTTATGTTTGTGAAATTCATTAATTTTGTTTTGTAGAGTTACATTCTGTTTCTTTTTCTTGTTGTATAGTATTCCATCGTGTAAATAGGCTACAATGTATCTGTTCAGCTACGGATGGACATGTGTGTTGCTTCTAGTTTTTGCCTGTCATGAACACTGCTGGGTCAGGCGATGTGTGTGTGTTCAGTTTCAGTAGCTATTGCCAGATGTCCACAGTGGATAATTTCATCCTCAGTATTTGCAAGTTCCTATTTCTCTACATCCCTATCTATACTTGATACTGCCTGAAAATTTTTAATTTTGCTAATCTCATTGGGATTTTATTTTATATATCCCTTATTGTTAAGTAGATTGGGGAACTTTTCTCATATACATCTGGGCTATTTACATTTCTTCTCTGAACATGTTTGTTGTACAGTTTGCTCATCTTTCTGTTGGCTTGTTTTGGGTTTGGGGTTTATTTATTTATGCTTATTTTTGACTGCACTGGGCGTTCGTTGCTGTGTGCAGAGTTTCTCTGGTTGCAGTGCACAGGCTTCGTAATTTCCTGCCTAGCAGGAGAATGAGTTAGGCTGTAAAATCAGATGTGATTTCACCAGCTCAGGCTTTGCTTCAAAGAGTAGCAGGTTACTGTTCACACCCTGAACAATTGTCAAGTGCTCTTAAGTGCTCAGCAAGGCTAGAGGGACAATTAGACATGATTCCTGCCATTCCTACCATTCCTATGGTAATGGGTTAACTGATGATCAATGAGCGGTTGTATCCAGTGAAAAAGGCTGAAATGGAAGGCGCAGAGTGGAATATGCTCTACTCTTCTCTCTTTCACTGGGAGATGTACATATAGAAAAGTCTATGTACCATATATACAAACTAAGAAATAATTACAAATGGACACCAATAAGACCATGACCAAGGTCTAGTTGAGAATATTTGCCAATATCCCAGAAGCCTTCTGTCTGCTCCTCCCTAAGTAAAAGGAAATCCTACTCCCTAACGCCACAGAGTAATCACTCCTGACTTTTGAAGTAATCTTCTTTTTTAATTTGGCTTTCTTTTTTGTTTTACCCTCTATGAGTGCATCACCAAAGAATATACTTTAATTTGGCCTGTTTGGGAAATGGAGCCATCCTCCATATGTTCCTTAGTGTCTGTCTTTTTTTATTTAGACTTATGTTTGTGAAATTCATTAATTTTGTTTTGTAGAGTTACATTCTGTTTCTTTTTCTTGTTGTATAGTATTCCATCGTGTAAATAGGCTACAATGTATCTGTTCAGCTACGGATGGACATGTGTGTTGCTTCTAGTTTTTGCCTGTCATGAACACTGCTGGGTCAGGCGATGTGTGTGTGTTCAGTTTCAGTAGCTATTGCCAGATGTCCACAGTGGATAATTTCATCCTCAGTATTTGCAAGTTCCTATTTCTCTACATCCCTATCTATACTTGATACTGCCTGAAAATTTTTAATTTTTGCTAATCTCATTGGGATTTTATTTTATATATCCCTTATTGTTAAGTAGATTGGGGAACTTTTCTCATATACATCTGGGCTATTTACATTTCTTCTCTGAACATGTTTGTTGTACAGTTTGCTCATCTTTCTGTTGGCTTGTTTTGGGTTTGGGGTTTATTTATTTATGCTTATTTTTGACTGCACTGGGCGTTCGTTGCTGTGTGCAGAGTTTCTCTGGTTGCAGTGCACAGGCTTCTCATTGTGGTAACTTCTCTTATTGGGAAACATGGGCTCCAACGCACGTGGGCTCAGTAGTTGCTGCTCATGACCTCAGTGGTTCCAGTGCTTGTGATTAGTTGCCTTGCAGCCTGTGGAACCTTCTCAGACCAGGCACTGAAACCATGTCCTCTGCATTCATAGGTGGATTCTTTTTTTTTTTAAAGATTTATTTATTTATTTATTTTGGGCGGGGGTCGGGTTGGGGAGGGAGGGGAGCGGGCAGGCCACTTCTACTGGTCTTTCATTCTTCTATCTTCATCAGTCTTTGTTCTTTGGCTCCTGTGGGCCTCCCATCACGGTGGCGTCTGTCGTTGCAGAGCACTGGCTCTGGGCACATGCACTCCAGAGCTCCGGCTCGGCGATTGGACACATCGGTCCAGCCGCTCCGCGGCACATGGGATCTTCCCAGGCCAGGGGTCGAACTGGTGCCCCTTGCACTGCAAAGCGGTGTCCTTACCCACTGGACCACCAGGGGAAGCCCCCATAGGTGGATTCTTAACCACTGGACCACCAGGAAAGTCCTGGTATTCTTTTTCTTGATGATGCATATATCATAATCCAGTTTTAGAACTTTTATATCATCCCAGTAAGATCTCTTATACCCACTTATAGTTAATTCCTTTTCTTACTCCCAGGCAACCATTAGTCTACTTTCTGTCTCTAAAAATTTGCCTTTTCTGGGCACTCCATATACATGGAATTATATAACATGCGTTACATCGTTTCAGTAGCTATTGCCAGATGTCCACAGTGGATAATTTCATCCTCAGTATTTGCAAGTTCCTATTTCTCTACATCCCTATCTATACTTGATACTGCCTGAAAATTTTTAATTTTTGCTAATCTCATTGGGATTTTATTTTATATATCCCTTATTGTTAAGTAGATTGGGGAACTTTTCTCATATACATCTGGGCTATTTACATTTCTTCTCTGAACATGTTTGTTGTACAGTTTGCTCATCTTTCTGTTGGCTTGTTTTGGGTTTGGGGTTTATTTATTTATGCTTATTTTTGACTGCACTGGGCGTTCGTTGCTGTGTGCAGAGTTTCTCTGGTTGCAGTGCACAGGCTTCTCATTGTGGTAACTTCTCTTATTGGGAAACATGGGCTCCAACGCACGTGGGCTCAGTAGTTGCTGCTCATGACCTCAGTGGTTCCAGTGCTTGTGATTAGTTGCCTTGCAGCCTGTGGAACCTTCTCAGACCAGGCACTGAAACCATGTCCTCTGCATTCATAGGTGGATTCTTTTTTTTTTTAAAGATTTATTTATTTATTTATTTTGGGCGGGGGTCGGGTTGGGGAGGGAGGGGAGCGGGCAGGCCACTTCTACTGGTCTTTCATTCTTCTATCTTCATCAGTCTTTGTTCTTTGGCTCCTGTGGGCCTCCCATCACGGTGGCGTCTGTCGTTGCAGAGCACTGGCTCTGGGCACATGCACTCCAGAGCTCCGGCTCGGCGATTGGACACATCGGTCCAGCCGCTCCGCGGCACATGGGATCTTCCCAGGCCAGGGGTCGAACTGGTGCCCCTTGCACTGCAAAGCGGTGTCCTTACCCACTGGACCACCAGGGGAAGCCCCCATAGGTGGATTCTTAACCACTGGACCACCAGGAAAGTCCTGGTATTCTTTTTCTTGATGATGCATATATCATAATCCAGTTTTAGAACTTTTATATCATCCCAGTAAGATCTCTTATACCCACTTATAGTTAATTCCTTTTCTTACTCCCAGGCAACCATTAGTCTACTTTCTGTCTCTAAAAATTTGCCTTTTCTGGGCACTCCATATACATGGAATTATATAACATGTGCCTTTTGTGTCTGGCTTCTTTCAGTCAGCATTCTCCTCAATCTTTCACTGTATGAACATAGCTCCTTTGGGGGTTATCCATTCACTAATTGCTCATTTCCTCTTTTGTGATTGATGATGCTATGAACATTATGCAAGTCTTTATGTGGATGTATGTTTTCATTTCTCTTGAGTATTATTCCTAAGAATGGAATCGTGGGATCATATGGCAAATTTATGTTTAAGTTTTAAGAAACTGCACAACGGTTTTCCAAAGCAGCTTCCTAATAATAGTAGTATTTGAGGACTTTGATTTCCCCACATTCTTGTCAATATTTGTTATTGTCCGTTTTTTTATTGTGGCCATTATGGTATTTCATTGTGGTTTTGACTTGTGCTTCCCTAATGACTAATGATATTAATACTAAGCATCTTTGCCTGTATGTATTAACCACTTGTTTATCTTCTTTAGTGAACTGTCTAATCAAATATTTTGCCCATTTTATTTGGGTTATCCTCTTATTATTGAGTTAAGAGTTCTCTCTTTAGGGTTCCCTGTGTGTAAAAAATCTGCCTTGCAGTGCAAGGGGCATCGGTTCGATCCCTGGCCTGGGAATATCCCACATGCCATAGAACGGCTGGACCAGTGTGTCCAATTACAAGCCAGCACTCTGGAGCGCTCTGCAGTGAGAGAGGCCACTGCAGTGGGAGGCCCATACATGCCAAAGAGTAAAAAGATGGATGAAAATAAATATAAATAAAACGAGGTATGATGGGGAAAAGAAAAAGATAACATAAAAGAGTTCTTTCTTTATTCTGCATACAACTCTTTTATGAAATGTTTCTGTCGCTCTAAGATGCATATGTTGAAATCCTGACCCCTCGTGTGATGGTGTTAGGAGGTCATAAGGGTAGAGTTCTCATGAATGGGATTACTGGCTTTATAAAGAGACCTTAGCGGCTTCCCAGGTGGCTCAGTGGTAAAGAATTCACCTGCCAAGCTGGAAACAGGTTCAGTCCCTGGGTTGGGAAGATCCCCTGGAAAAGGAACCTACTCCAGTATTCTTGCCTGAGAGATCCCCTAGACAGAGGATCCTGGTGGACTCCAATCTATGGGATTGCAAAGAGTCAGACACAACTTAGTGACTAAACAACAAAGGGTCCCCAAAGAGCTCCCTAACCCTCTCTCTGCTGTGTGAGGATGTAAGAAAGTAGCTTTCTCCAGAACCCAAGCGTGCTGTCATTTGAGTCTTGGACTTCAGTCTCCAGAACTGTAAGAAGTACGTTTCACTTGTTTGTCAGTCACCTAGTCTATGGCACTTTGTTATAGCAACTTGAATGAACTAAGACAGTCCTTTCTCAGAGATGTTATTTGCATATATTTTTTCTCAGTTGTGTCTTATCTTTCACTGTGAACATTTATGCCTCAGTACTTGATCTGTGGAATTCTTTGAGGCCTGGTGCATTGCTCCAGGGATGAACTGGCTTTGCTTCTTCCTGTCACCTGGGGAATTTGAGTGATCTAAAAGGACTCCTTGCACCCCCATATTTACTTTCCAGACAGTAGAAGCAGGCAGAAGGGAGAAGGGCTGTCCGTGCATCTTCACTTTCAGGACAGATGAGTAAGTGGCATACTCACTCCCACTCAGAATCCCAGAGCTTCGTCATACAGTCATATCCAGCTGTGAGGTAGGTTGGGAAATGCAGCTTTTAGCTCAGTGACTAATATGCCCAGCTAAAACTCCTGTGCAAAATGGTAGTGTATATTCCAGTAAACAACAGAACCCACATTCAAACTCAAGTCTGTGTGATTCCAAAGCTGTTCCCTTTCAACTATGCTGTACTGCCTTCCTGGGAAGAAGCCAATAGGAAAGTATGTTTTAATAAGCTCCTAAGAACTCTTACGCTGCCCACCACCCCCGACCCCAGCCAGTGAGTGTCAGAGCCGGGGCTTGGTCGTGGGTCTGCTCAAAGGATCTTCTCGCTCCAACACTCTGCCCTCTGGACTGCTCCTGGAAGGAGAATTTTCATGGCCATCTGGGTGGCATTGTACTCATTTTGTATTTTTCTGGAGATCCAGTAGCTACCGTTCCAAATGCCATCCCTTCTTCTCTTGCCAGAGAACTAGCCTTGCCCTGTAGCCGGGGATCCAGAGGTTTTTTTTCTCCTTAGCTGTGGCCTGGAGCCCCACTGCCAGGGACAATACTTCAAGGACAAAGCTCTTGATGGAATTTCCCCGCAGTGGCCAGTCAGGAAATGCCAGTGGACTCAAGGCTGCACACAGAGGCGTCTACTTCAGCTGGGAAGGTGCCTGAATATGAAAATTGTTGTTTATTTTTCTTTCCTTTGAAGATTTTTGCAGGAGTTTGAGAACCAACTAAGTGGGAGAAACGGGTGATGGTTTCAAAAGCAGTTTTCTCTTCTGGATTGAGCTCTCACTAGGCATCTGTGAATGCCTGGTTCATGCCGCTTCACTCACTGTCTTAGCTTCATGCTGTTGGGCCTGCTTTAGGGGTGGTTACTGTCTCTCTAATCAGAGATAACAAACCCCATTCATTGGTGAGCAAAAAGGTCAGAGAGGTTCCCTTCACTTGGGAAAGATGCCCTGGAAAAAATGAAACTCTTGGAGCTGCTTAAAATGATGAGGAAGGGACTTCCCAGGTGTCTTGGGATGATGACCCCGATGAAAGGATGTTGGTAGCACCCAGCATGGTGTTGTGGCATTCAGTGCTCAGTCACTCAGTCATGTCTGACTCTTTGCAACCCTTTGGATTGTGACCTGCCAGGCTCTTCTATCCATGGGATTTTTCAGTCAAGAATAATGGAGTGGGTTGCCATTTCTTCCTCCAAGAGATCTTCCTGACCCAAGGATCTAATCTGTGTCTCCTGCATTGCAGCCAAATTCTTAACCCACTGAGCCATCAGGGAAGCCCCAACATGATGCCAGAGCCACTTTTAAGTGTGAGCTTCTTTTGCTGACTCTAAATGAAAGAAGTGGGGACGAAGGAGCTTTGGTGGTGGATTGGATGTGGTAAGCTGGAAGATGGCGTCCTTCTTTGTTGTCATATTCCAGCTTACAGAACACGGTGGCCTTAGGAGAGGGGCACCTGCCAAGTGATTCTGTTAGGTGCATAGTCAGGTCTTGTGCCTAAGGGCCAAGACAAGAGAGTCCAGGGAACAGAATGTGTGGGACCATCCTGAAGCCAAAGGTAGGTATCTTTGAGAGCCTGTGCAAGTTAAAGGCTGGGAGGAGTCCATTGGGTGAGGGCGTAGCTCGAGAATTCTAGCCTTGTCCTGTAGCCGGGGATCCAGAGGTTTTTTTTCTCCTTAGCTGTGGCCTGGAGCCCCACTGCCAGGGACAATACTTCAAGGACAAAGCTCTTGATGGAATTTCCCCGCAGTGGCCAGTCAGGAAATGCCAGTGGACTCAAGGCTGCACACAGAGGCGTCTACTTCAGCTGGGAAGGTGCCTGAATATGAAAATTGTTGTTTATTTTTCTTTCCTTTGAAGATTTTTGCAGGAGTTTGAGAACCAACTAAGTGGGAGAAACGGGTGATGGTTTCAAAAGCAGTTTTCTCTTCTGGATTGAGCTCTCACTAGGCATCTGTGAATGCCTGGTTCATGCCGCTTCACTCACTGTCTTAGCTTCATGCTGTTGGGCCTGCTTTAGGGGTGGTTACTGTCTCTCTAATCAGAGATAACAAACCCCATTCATTGGTGAGCAAAAAGGTCAGAGAGGTTCCCTTCACTTGGGAAAGATGCCCTGGAAAAAATGAAACTCTTGGAGCTGCTTAAAATGATGAGGAAGGGACTTCCCAGGTGTCTTGGGATGATGACCCCGATGAAAGGATGTTGGTAGCACCCAGCATGGTGTTGTGGCATTCAGTGCTCAGTCACTCAGTCATGTCTGACTCTTTGCAACCCTTTGGATTGTGACCTGCCAGGCTCTTCTATCCATGGGATTTTTCAGTCAAGAATAATGGAGTGGGTTGCCATTTCTTCCTCCAAGAGATCTTCCTGACCCAAGGATCTAATCTGTGTCTCCTGCATTGCAGCCAAATTCTTAACCCACTGAGCCATCAGGGAAGCCCCAACATGATGCCAGAGCCACTTTTAAGTGTGAGCTTCTTTTGCTGACTCTAAATGAAAGAAGTGGGGACGAAGGAGCTTTGGTGGTGGATTGGATGTGGTAAGCTGGAAGATGGCGTCCTTCTTTGTTGTCATATTCCAGCTTACAGAACACGGTGGCCTTAGGAGAGGGGCACCTGCCAAGTGATTCTGTTAGGTGCATAGTCAGGTCTTGTGCCTAAGGGCCAAGACAAGAGAGTCCAGGGAACAGAATGTGTGGGACCATCCTGAAGCCAAAGGTAGGTATCTTTGAGAGCCTGTGCAAGTTAGGAGCAGCCAGATGAACTAGCTGGGAGGAGTCCATTGGTAGGAGGTCACGCCACCTTGCAGGTGTGGCCAGCAGTGCTTCAGGGCATCGTGAGACTTGTAAGCTGTTTCCCCTGGCAGTCACCACCCTGTGACTTCCCAGCTGCTGAGCTGAGGAGCACCCCAACCCCACAGCTAGAAGAAGCCCCACTCTGTGTCTCTCTGTCTGTCTGTCTGTCTCTGTGGGTGTGTGTCTCCTCCTTCGCCCTATCTGTGGCTGAGTCAGATAGAGCAGTCCTCATGTTTCACTGATTGGCAGTTTTAGCCTTCCCAGTATGCCTGCCCCCAGCCCATAAGACACAGAAAGAGCTGGTGCTAGCATGAGTTATTTTTATCCGCTGAGTCACCACGCTGGAAAACAAGATATGATCCTGCCTTATGTCTGATTTGAGAGGCTGGATGGAGCCAGTGGGGACCTTGGGGAAGCTGAAAGCCATAACTGAGACATCACATGTTTGCCTCCAGCGCCCAGCCCCCCGCGTGTGACCCAGCCCCTAACTGGAGAGGGGAGCTGCCCTTCTGCCCTGGTGAGGAGGACCCTGGGATCAAGGTGCCCATCCGTCACAGCCCCTCTGCAGCCTCTGGGCTTGACAGTGGCACCGCTGCTCCTTGATGCCTCCTGACTTGTATTGGGCCTTGCTACCTGCCGTGCTAGACTCTGTACTCCCTCGGGTGACGGATCCCTCCGGTACGTACCCCAGTGACACAGACATAGCAGGTGTTCGAGAAACATTAGCATCCTTCCCTTTATTGTCCCTCCACAGCAAGACATCTGAGAGTCAGCTCCTCTACTTTGAAGCATCTCTTCTTAGGACTTCTCATTTCCTCTCTGTAGCCAAGTCGAAGCCAGGGTCCAGACCGCAGCCAGCCCGACCCCTGCCTGCTCAGCCTGACCCCTTCGGATTGCGGCCACCTCAGGCCTCCTCCAGCACCTGCTGCATTGTATCTGCTGCCCTTCACGCGCCTTCATCGCCTGGAATCACGGGCAGAAGTGGTCTGAACGTGGACACAGGCATCGTCTTCTGGGAAATCCCAAAAGAGTCCTTGATCCCCCAGAAATTATGGAGACGAAATAAGGAGGCTTAGAAAGGTTTAGGATAAGCAGCCATTTAGCAAGACTGGCCTGGTCATGTGCTGGTGGGCTCTCCTCTGTCTCTTCCCTTTGGGGGTGGAGAACCACGATGGGGGCCCCAGGGCGATGACGCATCGGTGCGTGTGCAGAGGGGTGCCTTCCCCGTGAGAGGGTTCAAGCACTAGCAGTGGTGACCGCCATCAGTCTAGCCACTTGTTAGACTTGTTTTTACATTTTGGATGTTTTAAAGCAGAAATCATGTTAGCTTGGCTAGAATGGAAACTTGAGATAGAGTGAATCACCCTGGTCTCATCTAAAATAGATAACGCGGCTGAGTTTGGTGAAAGGTGTAGTCAGCCATTTGCTTGGACACCACACACAGCTGCATGAAATGATACCCCTTGTAAATAAATCACCAGCTGGCAGCCTCACCTTGGAATATTTATAAGGAAGCAGACATGGGGAGGAAGAACTGTAAGTCTAGGCTGTAAAGATCATTGGAAAAGGGACTTTAGGGTGTGTCCAAAAAGTGTGATTCTTGGTTGCCTATTCTTGGAAGCCTATAGGGGAGGAAATAAGGTAATTCTATAAGGAAAGAAACAGTATGTGACATTTTACTTCATTTTCAATGATGCCCATGCTTTACTGTGGGTGTGTCTTTTTTTTTTTAATTTTGGCCTCTCTTTTTTTATTAGTCTTTCATTTATTTATTCTCATCCATCTTTATTCCTTGGCCTATGTGGGCCTCCCACTGCAGCTGCCTCTCTTGTTGCAGAGCACCGACTCTGGGCACATGTGCTGCAGAGTGCCGGCTCGTTGGACACATCAGTCCAGCCGCTCTGTGGCACCGGGGATCTTCCTGTGCCAGGGATCGAGCTGGTGCCCCTTGCACTGCAAGGTGTACTCTTTTACCCACTGGACCACCAGGAAAGCCCATGTGTGTCTCTTTTTAAATTGAAGTATATGGTGATTAGCACCTGCTGCATTGTATCTGCTGCCCTTCACGCGCCTTCATCGCCTGGAATCACGGGCAGAAGTGGTCTGAACGTGGACACAGGCATCGTCTTCTGGGAAATCCCAAAAGAGTCCTTGATCCCCCAGAAATTATGGAGACGAAATAAGGAGGCTTAGAAAGGTTTAGGATAAGCAGCCATTTAGCAAGACTGGCCTGGTCATGTGCTGGTGGGCTCTCCTCTGTCTCTTCCCTTTGGGGGTGGAGAACCACGATGGGGGCCCCAGGGCGATGACGCATCGGTGCGTGTGCAGAGGGGTGCCTTCCCCGTGAGAGGGTTCAAGCACTAGCAGTGGTGACCGCCATCAGTCTAGCCACTTGTTAGACTTGTTTTTACATTTTGGATGTTTTAAAGCAGAAATCATGTTAGCTTGGCTAGAATGGAAACTTGAGATAGAGTGAATCACCCTGGTCTCATCTAAAATAGATAACGCGGCTGAGTTTGGTGAAAGGTGTAGTCAGCCATTTGCTTGGACACCACACACAGCTGCATGAAATGATACCCCTTGTAAATAAATCACCAGCTGGCAGCCTCACCTTGGAATATTTATAAGGAAGCAGACATGGGGAGGAAGAACTGTAAGTCTAGGCTGTAAAGATCATTGGAAAAGGGACTTTAGGGTGTGTCCAAAAAGTGTGATTCTTGGTTGCCTATTCTTGGAAGCCTATAGGGGAGGAAATAAGGTAATTCTATAAGGAAAGAAACAGTATGTGACATTTTACTTCATTTTCAATGATGCCCATGCTTTACTGTGGGTGTGTCTTTTTTTTTTTTTTAATTTTGGCCTCTCTTTTTTTATTAGTCTTTCATTTATTTATTCTCATCCATCTTTATTCCTTGGCCTATGTGGGCCTCCCACTGCAGCTGCCTCTCTTGTTGCAGAGCACCGACTCTGGGCACATGTGCTGCAGAGTGCCGGCTCGTAATTGGACACATCAGTCCAGCCGCTCTGTGGCACCGGGGATCTTCCTGTGCCAGGGATCGAGCTGGTGCCCCTTGCACTGCAAGGTGTACTCTTTTACCCACTGGACCACCAGGAAAGCCCATGTGTGTCTCTTTTTTAAATTGAAGTATATGGTTGACTTACAATGTTGTGTTAAATATCAGATGTACAGCAAAGTGACTCAGTTATATACATATAACTATATAAGAAAGAATCTGAGAGGAATATACATATATATATATATACTTATATGTAAAATATATGGGGCTTCCCAGATGGTGCAGGGTAAGGAATCCACCTGCCAAAGCAGGAGATGCAAGAGATGCAGGTTCAGTCCCTGGATCAGGAAGAATCCCCTGGAGTAAGAAATGGCAACACACTCCAGCATTCTTGCCTGAAAAATACCGTGGACAGAAGAGCCTGGCAGGCTTTATGGGGTTGCACAAAGTCGGATACTACCGAGCAGCTGAGCACTATATAATATATAGATAGATATTGTTTTCAGATTCTTTTTCCTTATAGATTATTACAAAATACTGAGTAGAATTTCCTGCGCTATACAGGAGGTACTTGTTGGCTGTCTATTATATATATTCTGCTGTGTATATATTAATCCCAAACTCCTCATTGACCCCTCAACTCTATGTGTGTCCTCACTGCAGGAGAAGGGAACTCACAGGGCAAGTCTGGGCCCCTTCCTTCCAAATCCCCGAGCGCTGCTCAGGCCACTGAGGCAGGATACCCTCAGATGTCCCAGGGGAGTCCCTGAGTTTGCTCCCAAATTATGCCGAAGCCCTGTCTCTGCCAGGGACCACAGGGGCGCCGGCCTGGGCCCTCTGTTCCAGTTCTAATGTCGATGAAGCACTTTGGGTGTAAGGAGATCTGCTACTGGGAAGAGATACAGCCGGGCCTGGGACATATCATGTAGACTTATCACGGTACAGAGCCAGACGATGCAAGGGGACCCCCGAGTGCAGTGAGCCCAGTGTGACCTTAGGCAGGCTGCTGCCTCTCTAAGCCTCTTCCCTACTGCACTCCCCCACCACTTGGCTTGTCCCATCCATTAAATTCCTCCAGGGACATTGGGGAATTGCAACTCCTCCTCCCCCAGGAAATCCTCAGAGAACCCCAGGAAAGGACCCTCAAGCTGTAGTGGAAGGGACACCAGCGGTGAGTGAGGAGCGCTGACCTTGGGCCATTGGTTTAGGCCTCACTGAGTTCAACACCCCAGTAGTACTCCCTTGACCCGCCCCACTGCTCTAGGTAAGGGGAGAAAAATGCAAGAGGCAAAGTCAGAGCAAACAAGCCGAGCTCTGGGCCATGACTCACAGTTAATCCAGGAAGCTGTGCTGGATGTTCTTGGGAGGCTGGGGGCTGAGCAGGGGGCACATCACCCAGTCCAAGGGAGGGGCAGAAACGGGAGGGAGCAACTGAGGGATAAGGAGAGTGAGCCAGGCCAAAGGGGAGAGGCCTTCCGACAGAGGGGAACAGTAGAGGCAGTGTCTCAGGGCTGGGAAACATCCTGCTACCTGGAGGGAAATAAGAGTGTTTTGATGTTGCTGATGGAAGCAGCCAGGAGTGAGTCTGTATCTATAGTCGGGACCAAAGCATAAAGGACTATGACCCTCAGACTGAAAAGGCTGGATCCAGTGAATGGTGTTTTTATTTATTGAATATTTATTTATCTATTTGGCTGTACCAGGTCTTAGCTGAGGCACATGGGATCTTTGGTCTTAGCTGTGGCATGTGAACATGTGGGATTTAGTTCCCTGACCAGGGATTGAACCCAGGACCCCTGCATTGGGAGCTCAGAGTCTTAGCCACTGGACCACCAGGGAAGGCCCTGGATGGTCTTTTTTAAAACATAGCCCATCACATGTCACCCCTCTCTTCAGAGCTCTGCAGTGACTCTTACTTCTCCCCTGGAAAAGCCCTTACAATGGCCCATAGGCCCAACAAGGCCTGGCTTCTGGTTCCCCTTCTGACCACATCTCCTTCTAATGACCCCCTGCACAGTCTCCCAGCCTCCTCCCTAGCCCTTAAACAAGCCAGGCAGCTCCTGCCCTAGGATCTTTGCATAGACTCTCCCCTCTGTCCTAAGGCTGTTTTCCCCATGGTCTACCCGCCTCAGCCCTTTGTCTCCTTTAAGTCTTGTTGAAAGGTTACTTCTTAGTGATGGCCTTCCCGGACCATCTTTTTCCAAACTGCATCAGTTTCCCTTCACATTTTAAACCCTCTTACCCTGTTCAGTTTCTTCTTTTGGGAATTGGCAACTCCTCCTCCAGGAAATCCTCAGAGAACCCCAGGAAAGGACCCTCAAGCTGTAGTGGAAGGGACACCAGCGGTGAGTGAGGAGCGCTGACCTTGGGCCATTGGTTTAGGCCTCACTGAGTTCAACACCCCAGTAGTACTCCCTTGACCCGCCCCACTGCTCTAGGTAAGGGGAGAAAAATGCAAGAGGCAAAGTCAGAGCAAACAAGCCGAGCTCTGGGCCATGACTCACAGTTAATCCAGGAAGCTGTGCTGGATGTTCTTGGGAGGCTGGGGGCTGAGCAGGGGGCACATCACCCAGTCCAAGGGAGGGGCAGAAACGGGAGGGAGCAACTGAGGGATAAGGAGAGTGAGCCAGGCCAAAGGGGAGAGGCCTTCCGACAGAGGGGAACAGTAGAGGCAGTGTCTCAGGGCTGGGAAACATCCTGCTACCTGGAGGGAAATAAGAGTGTTTTGATGTTGCTGATGGAAGCAGCCAGGAGTGAGTCTGTATCTATAGTCGGGACCAAAGCATAAAGGACTATGACCCTCAGACTGAAAAGGCTGGATCCAGTGAATGGTGTTTTTATTTATTGAATATTTATTTATCTATTTGGCTGTACCAGGTCTTAGCTGAGGCACATGGGATCTTTGGTCTTAGCTGTGGCATGTGAACATGTGGGATTTAGTTCCCTGACCAGGGATTGAACCCAGGACCCCTGCATTGGGAGCTCAGAGTCTTAGCCACTGGACCACCAGGGAAGGCCCTGGATGGTCTTTTTTAAAACATAGCCCATCACATGTCACCCCTCTCTTCAGAGCTCTGCAGTGACTCTTACTTCTCCCCTGGAAAAGCCCTTACAATGGCCCATAGGCCCAACAAGGCCTGGCTTCTGGTTCCCCTTCTGACCACATCTCCTTCTAATGACCCCCTGCACAGTCTCCCAGCCTCCTCCCTAGCCCTTAAACAAGCCAGGCAGCTCCTGCCCTAGGATCTTTGCATAGACTCTCCCCTCTGTCCTAAGGCTGTTTTCCCCATGGTCTACCCGCCTCAGCCCTTTGTCTCCTTTAAGTCTTGTTGAAAGGTTACTTCTTAGTGATGGCCTTCCCGGACCATCTTTTTCCAAACTGCATCAGCTTCCTTCCTCTATTCCACATTTTAAACCCTCTTACCCTGTTCAGTTTCTTCTTTTAGAGCACTTAGCACCTTTTAACATACTATATTGTTGTTGTTGTTTAGTCACTAAGTCCCAACAGACTGTAGAGTTTGCTTATTTATTATGTTTCCCCCATTTGGACTATACACAGGGCAGATATTTTTGTTCACCCTGTTGACTGGTATATCCCAGCCCCTGAAACAGTGACCAGCACATAGTAGGCTCTTAGTAAACATTTCTTAATGAGATATTTAGCTAAGGAGCCAGTGGCAAGCATGAGATGGGGGGCGGGGGGCAACATACTCAGATTTATAATTTAAAAATCTCTCTAGCTAGACAGTGTAGACTCATGATGGTCTTCCTGCTCCCCCTTTTTAAATCATGATTCACAGATGGAAATTCATTTCATTTTTTTGTATACACAAGAAACATACAAAACACCTAGCTGAAACAAAAGTTTCATGAAACAATAGTTACATTTCACCTTTCCAACTCTCCCAGATCTATGGTGACTTCATTTTTAAAAATTACATAATGGTGGCAAACTACTAAATTGATTTCACAACCCCCCCACCCCCCCCAGTAATAGGCTAAGGCTTAGAGTTCAGAAAACACTGATACGATGTTTTGGAATTTGCTAGTGATGTTGCTGGTACAGTATTGTAAATATACGAAAAAAAAAAAACAACTGAACTGCATACTTAGGAGACTTTTTCTTTTTAAATTTTGACCTCTTGCTGGTTTTTTATTTATTTATTTTCATCCATCTCTATTCTGTGGCCCATGTGGGCCTCCCATTGCAGTGGCCCCTCTTGTTACAGAGCACCAACTCTGGGCGCATGCGCTCCAGAGCACTGGCTCACAACTAGACACACCCATCCAGCCACTCCACAGCATGTGGGATCTTCCCGGGCCAGGGATCGAACCGGTGCCCCCTGCACTGCAAGGCAGACTCTTTACCCACTAGACCACTAGGGAAGCCCCCTTATGTGACTTTTATCTCAATTTTAAAAATCCTATTTTTTAATGGTATAAAGGACTAATCTAAAAGAAACCAACCTGGAGATGAGAAGACCAGTTAGGAAATGATTATAGTTATCTAGGTAAGAGATGGTGAGTGAACAGAGGGAATCCAATTAGACAAGAGGGCAATTCAGAATGATTTAGAAGGTTAAACTGGAAAACATGAGCCATAGGAGGAGTCAAGGATGATTCTAGACTTCTGACTGCTGTGAGGGGATAATGGTGCTGTTAGGTGAAAACAAGAACATAGTAGGAAACCCTTTGGAATTTTAAAAAGTAACCTATGGGTGTGCTCTCATACATTTGTCAAGCAGAAAAGAGCTATGAGGCTACGCTCCACGCTGTTGGCTAGCAGGGGAGGCCTGTGGCTAGCAGGGGAGGCCTCTGGAGACCAGAGGTCCACCAGCATTCAGAGGTGGGTGGGGTGGAGGTGAGGAAGCACAGAGGAGGCCCAGGAGGGAAGGGGTCCAGAGAGACTGGGGTGCTGTTTTGTAGAAGCCAGAAGAGTGGAGGCTCTTAGAAGGAAGGTGACCAGCCAAGACATGCAGAGCTACGGGGCCTGGAAAGTAAACAGCAGGGGAAGATAAAGGCAGAAGGGCAGGAGCCTGGAAGGTCAAGGTGCCCCCAGCCAGTCTCAACTGTTTTCAGGAACAGCTCCCCCAAGTTCTTGCCTGTCTGAGAACCCACCGGGCCTCAGGCCATGACTGGCCAACCTGCCTGATGGTCTTCCCCCACCCTCTCTCATTCTCTCCTGCCCTCAAGCTCAGATGAGCAGGCCCCGGCTCCCTTTGGTGGCTTTCCTAAGGGAGGCCCAGGTGGCCTCTGGACACCCTGAAAGCAATTTTCTGTCGACAGTTTCCCCTCTCCTGGGCTGTGCAAAGAGTGGGTGGATGTGATGATGCCAAGGGCTAGACTGGGTAGACATAGGAAAATGGACAGTTTTCACTCCAGGGGAAAGAAATGCAATTATTTTTTTCAACTGGTTCAAGTCCTCCTGTGAATCTGATAGTAGAATCTTCCACCAGCCACCCCAGAATGTGGCGGGGCTGGGACCGGCCTGAGGACGAGAGGCAGACTGCTGTCTGGGGGGAGGGGCTGAGATCTTTGCAGACCGGGAGTGGTGATGTGGGCAGATGCTTAAATCCTTTCTGAACAGTATGCAGGGTCTTCAGATAACAACCATATGCAGCAGCCCCGGGACAGAGATGAATATGGCAGCGTCTTCCACCCCCAGAAGCTCAAAAACAGGCATATATAACCAGCCAACTAACGAAAGCCGCCTCTGAGAAATGTGAAACAGCAGTCCTAATGGTGGCAGGGCCTACAGATGGGAGAGGTTCACCCTGACAGGAAGTCTGAGAAGACTTCCTGAGGAGATAGAATTGGAGGCAGGCCTTGAAGTGCCAGCAGATGGGGAAATGGAGAAAGGAGGCACAAGATGTGCCAAACAGGTGAAATCAAGGTGTTTTCTTGAGGGAAGTAGATTGTTATGGCTGGTGGAGAGGGGGAGCCAGGGGAGTGGGAGAGGACACTGGGGAAGACATTGTAGGAGCTAAGAATGAAGGTCAGATCTGTGGAGAGCGCTGAGTGGCTTACTGAGGAGTGTGCCCTTGGAGAGAGCCAGAGAAGTTTGGGGAAGCAAGCACTGGAAGACCTCATCCCCACAGATGCTTTCGCCCCCGACTGACGCTCACATCACTAAGGCTCACATCCCATTGGTCAGAACCAGTCGCATAGCCTCATCTAAATTTTTTGTCCCTGCTTTGAAAATTGAAGTATAGTATATATATGTATGTATACATTCTTTTTTCTTAATCTTTTCCATGGTTTTATGGGGGAAGAAGCACAACAAACTTTTCTTATGGTTTATCCCAGGGCCGTGACTACAGTTCCCTGTGCTACACAGTAGGACCTTGTCGTTTATCCACTGTGTGTATAATAGCTTACATCTGTTCGTCTTAATCTTCCACTCCATCTTTCCTCCACCTCCCTCCGCAGTGACAACCACACGTCTGTTAGCCTCATCTCACTTCAGGGGCCAGTAAGGGAGGCAGACCCTGCTGAGCCATAGCCTGGAAGGAGAGAAGGATTGCGTTTCAATGAGTGCTGGAGAGCTCCGTCTCCTCCTCTGGTCTGCCTTCTCCTAAGCCCTTATCAACGTCTGAGGTACTGCTTATTTGCCCATTTACATATTTTTGTCCTGCTTCCCCCTCCCACTAAAGAAGTTCTCTGATGGCAGCTTACTAGCTGCCATTGTCCTATTGTTCATTGCTGTATTCACTGTCCCTGGGGCAGGGGCTGGCACACGCTAAGCACTTGGTCCATACTTGGTGAATGAGTCACTAATAAAATGAATAACGGGCTGGATGGTGGGGGGGACAGGCTGGAGGAGGTGCTGGTGAGAGAGGCCTGTGAAAAGTAAGAAGGGATAATATCACCAAAGGCATTATAAGCCAGGTAAAGGAGCTTCTCCTTTCTCCCATAGAGTGCAGAGAACCAAGGGGAGGTATGTTCTGGAAGATCCCTAGGGATAGAGCTTGGAGGATACCTGGGAAAGGGGGTCATGAGGAGACCCACTGGGAGACCAGCTGGTGGTCTAGGCTAGATGGTGGACTTCCTGAAGGAGGCAAAACAAGGTTCCATGAGAGAAAGAATGTGGGCTTTGAAAGGAGAGAGGATGGCCTTAAAGGGTTTGCCTGGAGTTTTTAGACAGAGGGAGTCCCTTTTTCAGCCTCAAGCAGGCAACTGAGGGGTGGAACAGGCCTAGGGGAGGTGATGACAAGGAATTTGTTTGAGACATGAGAACTTTGCTTCAGTCCACATGCCCAGGCTTCATGAGATGACAGACAGCTCAGCACTTGGAGAATGTCCTTCCTCACCACTGAAATGTTGCCCATACTGTTTCCTGCCCTTGAAGGATGCCCCCTCACTCGGCCAACCACTCCCAGCTCTGACCTCAGAGAACACATCAGAAGGAGAACCCGAGAATATGGGCCCTTCTTCAGGCATCTGACAGAGAGCTCCCACTTGCCCTGAGGACACAGACCTGCTCCCCTGACCCCTGGTGGGTGTCAAGGCCTCCGGGCAGAGGGGAGTGTCAGCTCGCCCCCAGTAGGTCAGGATGGGTGGGTCAAGAGCCTCCAGGTGAGGCCACCATCCATTTAAGGGCAGGCAGGACCTCAAGCTCTTGTCCGCATGGTGACTTCTCAGTGGCATGCAACTCCCCTGCCATGGCAGCAGCCTCTCCCCCTTCCCTGGGCTCTGGTCCTCAGTCTTGGCCACAGTGCTCCTGGCAGTCATGTTCTTGGCCTGGGATAACGCCCCATGCTTGCTGACTTCCCTCCCTCATGCCAGCCTTTTCCGAAGTTATCCAGGAGTGCTCCTCATCCTCCTTCCCCTGAGTGCCATCACTCAGGCCACACGACAGATGCCCTCCTGCCCTCTCTTTCTGCCTGAGAAAAGGAGGTGGGCTTAAGGAATCCATTCTGTAGGAAATCCTCCCCAGCCAGCATTGGAAACAATGGACTGGGAACCAACGCAGAACCACTGCTGAGTTATAGCTTGACTCCAGTGGTGTCTGGGCCGGTCACTGGCTGTATAGTTAGCTGTTCTCCTGTTCCCCACTGGTCCGCTGGGAGGTGATCGAATATCGCCTCATGCATTAACCATGCGGAGGAGAGGGCAGCCAGAGCTCCGGTACCTGCCTGCCCACCTGTAGCCCCCTGCCTTCGTCACAAGCCATCTGGATTGACACCTTGATCAATTACCAGGGTTCCATCCTATGTGGTGACTGCAGCCACAAAGTTAAAAGCCACTTGCTCCTTGGAAGGCAAGCTATGACAAACCTAGACAGAGTATTCAAAAGCAGAGACATTACTCTGCTGACAAAGATCCGTATAGTGAAAGCTATGGTTTTTCCAGTAGTCATGTACAGATGTGAGTTGGACCGTAGAGAAGCCTGAGCACTGAAGGATGGGTGCTCTTGTACTCTGGTGGTAAAGACTCTTGAGAGTCCCTTCAACTGAAAGAAGATCAAACCAGTCAATCCTAAAGGAAATAGCCCTGACTATTCATTGGAAGAACTGATGCTGAAGCTCCAATATTTTGGCCTCGATGTGAAGGTCTTTTCATTGGAAAAAACCCTAATACTTGGGAAGGTTGAGGGTCAAAGGAAAAGAGGGTGGCAGAGGATGAGATGTTTAGATAGCATCACCGACTCCATGGACGTGAATTTGAGCAAACTCTGGGATACAGTGAAAGTCAGGGAAGCCTAGTACACTGCAGCCGATGGGGTCACAAAGAGTCGGACACAACTGAGTGACTAAACAGCAAAATGCTATATGGAACAGCCACAGCCTTACCTGGTGGGAGGGGGAGGCCGTGTGGTAGCTAGTCCATCCGTCTGTGCTGAGGGTCCCCTCCTGCAGACCTGGCGTCTCGCATGACACGTACCTCCAAGCCTTCATTTTGCAGACGCCTCTCTCCTGCTATGACAGCATCTGCCAACTCACCATCTGTTCCACATGCTATAGAGGGGCTTTGGCCAAAGGAGTCCAAATTCAGCAGTTTTGATAAACCCCGGAGAAGATCATCCCCATGCCCTTTCCAAGAAGTACCCACACCAACTTGTGAATTAGCCACAAAATAAAGAGTTGGTAGTTTGCAGAGACATTGGCACAGCCAGGAGAGCGAAGAGAGCTGCCGATGATGAATATCTCCTCCTCCTAAATACTGGTGGGTAAAGAATGGCCAGCTGCTGCATTCAAAGCCAAAAAAACTTGTCGAATTAGCCAGCGAAAATAAAGAGTTGAAATCCGGTACCTGCCTGCCCACCTGTAGCCCCCTGCCTTCGTCACAAGCCATCTGGATTGACACCTTGATCAATTACCAGGGTTCCATCCTATGTGGTGACTGCAGCCACAAAGTTAAAAGCCACTTGCTCCTTGGAAGGCAAGCTATGACAAACCTAGACAGAGTATTCAAAAGCAGAGACATTACTCTGCTGACAAAGATCCGTATAGTGAAAGCTATGGTTTTTCCAGTAGTCATGTACAGATGTGAGTTGGACCGTAGAGAAGCCTGAGCACTGAAGGATGGGTGCTCTTGTACTCTGGTGGTAAAGACTCTTGAGAGTCCCTTCAACTGAAAGAAGATCAAACCAGTCAATCCTAAAGGAAATAGCCCTGACTATTCATTGGAAGAACTGATGCTGAAGCTCCAATATTTTGGCCTCGATGTGAAGGTCTTTTCATTGGAAAAAACCCTAATACTTGGGAAGGTTGAGGGTCAAAGGAAAAGAGGGTGGCAGAGGATGAGATGTTTAGATAGCATCACCGACTCCATGGACGTGAATTTGAGCAAACTCTGGGATACAGTGAAAGTCAGGGAAGCCTAGTACACTGCAGCCGATGGGGTCACAAAGAGTCGGACACAACTGAGTGACTAAACAGCAAAATGCTATATGGAACAGCCACAGCCTTACCTGGTGGGAGGGGGAGGCCGTGTGGTAGCTAGTCCATCCGTCTGTGCTGAGGGTCCCCTCCTGCAGACCTGGCGTCTCGCATGACACGTACCTCCAAGCCTTCATTTTGCAGACGCCTCTCTCCTGCTATGACAGCATCTGCCAACTCACCATCTGTTCCACATGCTATAGAGGGGCTTTGGCCAAAGGAGTCCAAATTCAGCAGTTTTGATAAACCCCGGAGAAGATCATCCCCATGCCCTTTCCAAGAAGTACCCACACCAACTTGTGAATTAGCCACAAAATAAAGAGTTGGTAGTTTGCAGAGACATTGGCACAGCCAGGAGAGCGAAGAGAGCTGCCGATGATGAATATCTCCTCCTCCTAAATACTGGTGGGTAAAGAATGGCCAGCTGCTGCATTCAAAGCCTTTGAAAGAGGAAAAAGATAATTTTGATTCAGGGTTGCAGTGCAGAGCACTATAGCCATAAGTTCAGCAGAAAGGGAGAGAGAGGAGGGACGGTCTGGGTATCTGCCTGCAATGCAGGGGACCTGGGTTTGATCCCTGGGTTGGGAAGATCCCGTGAAGGAGGGAATTTGGCAACCCATTCCAGTATTCTTGCCTGGAGAATCCTATGGACAGAGAAGCCTGGTGGACTACCATCCATGGGGTCACAAAGAGTGGGATGTGACTGAGCAACTAATACACACACACACACACACTCACTCCTATTGCTCTTGAGGGGAAATGGGAGAACTCTAAAAGACATGCCACTGAAGCTGCCTGAAACTACTCCTGAGCTTTATTCACTTGGCAGCAGATCTGGCCAGTATGTGAGCGTGCGGGAGTATGCGGAATGCCTTTTCTGTTCTCCATCCGTGACTCCTCTGTTGGCAAGTCTACATATCACTCTTAGCCTTTGGATACCATTTTCTATTCTCTGAACCTTCTGGCTCTAGGAATCTCTGTACGCCTTCCCTCCTGGCCCCTCACAGAGTCGCCTGCCTTCCACCTCTATGCCACATGAGATGCCCAGTGTGACCTCAGCACTGCTTTCAGAACAGTTGTAGGGCTGTCTTAGTCTGCTCAGACTGCTGAAACAAAGCATCACAGATTGGGTAGCTTATGAATAAGGGAAATTGATTTCTCACAGTTCTGGAGGCTGGAGCTTAAGATCAGACTACAGGCATGGATTCTGGTGAGGACCCTCTTCTTAGAGTATTCTCACATGGCAAAAAGAAGGCAGGGAGACTCTCTGGTCTATTTATTTATGTATTTGTTTATTTTCAGCTACACTGGGTCTTCGGTGCTTTTTGCATGGGCTTTCTCTAGTTGCAGCAAGACGTGGCTCCTCTCTACTTGCAGTCCATAGGCTTCTCATTGTGGTGGCTCCTCTTGTCATGGAGCACAGGTTCTAGCCCCATGGACTTCAGTAGTTGCAGCAGGCAGCCTCAGTAGTTGTGGCCTACAGGCTCTCGAGTGCAGGCTCAGCAGCTGTGGTCCGTGGGCTTAATTGCTCCACAGCATGTGAGGTCTTCCTGGACCAAGGATTGAACCTGTGTCCCCGGCATCGGCAGGCCAATTCTCATCTACTGTGCCACCAGGGGAAATCCTCTGGGTCTCTTTTATAAGGATGTGTGCACCACTTTGGGAGGTTGCTAAGCAGTTCTGGGCGTTTGAGGCACCGGTGGAAAATTCTAGAGGAAGGAGGATGGCTGAGGAGGGTGTGAAGGTAGTCTCGCCAGCTCCAGTTTGTCCAGAAACAGCCCTCTTCACTCAGCATCTGGAATGTGACCAGGGAGGTGTGGCTCCAGGGTGTGTGACTGACCTCTGAGCTTTCCACGAGCTCTGGAAGGCACAGTGCTGTGCAGGGGGCCACATGAATCTTTTTCTCTTTGATATCAGGCCCTTTCTGTCCAGGCCATTGGTCCCACAAGCTGAGAGAATTGCCGCTCCTGCTGTTACTTCCCTGGATCCCTGTTTGGACCTCCTGGAGAGTACGCACTCTGTGATCTCAACCACCTTTCTTTTTTCCCTCCCTCCCTAGGGAGGGAAAAAAAGCTTTGATGCCATGAAATGGAATTTATCCACATGCCCTAAATATTGCCCTCTGTCCTCTTAGCACCTGCCTCTCTCAATTAATGTATTTGGCTTCTTTGCCTGAAGCTTGTGGTTGCAATTCTAGAGGCCACATTTTGTTTTCTTCTTAGCCCCATACGGGTGTGACTGGAGCTTAAGCGACTACAGGCATGGATTCTGGTGAGGACCCTCTTCTTAGAGTATTCTCACATGGCAAAAGAAGGCAGGAGACTCTCTGGTCTATTTATTTATGTATTTGTTTATTTTCAGCTACACTGGGTCTTCGGTGCTTTTTGCATGGGCTTTCTCTAGTTGCAGCAAGACGTGGCTCCTCTCTACTTGCAGTCCATAGGCTTCTCATTGTGGTGGCTCCTCTTGTCATGGAGCACAGGTTCTAGCCCCATGGACTTCAGTAGTTGCAGCAGGCAGCCTCAGTAGTTGTGGCCTACAGGCTCTCGAGTGCAGGCTCAGCAGCTGTGGTCCGTGGGCTTAATTGCTCCACAGCATGTGAGGTCTTCCTGGACCAAGGATTGAACCTGTGTCCCCGGCATCGGCAGGCCAATTCTCATCTACTGTGCCACCAGGGGAAATCCTCTGGGTCTCTTTTATAAGGATGTGTGCACCACTTTGGGAGGTTGCTAAGCAGTTCTGGGCGTTTGAGGCACCGGTGGAAAATTCTAGAGGAAGGAGGATGGCTGAGGAGGGTGTGAAGGTAGTCTCGCCAGCTCCAGTTTGTCCAGAAACAGCCCTCTTCACTCAGCATCTGGAATGTGACCAGGGAGGTGTGGCTCCAGGGTGTGTGACTGACCTCTGAGCTTTCCACGAGCTCTGGAAGGCACAGTGCTGTGCAGGGGGCCACATGAATCTTTTTCTCTTTGATATCAGGCCCTTTCTGTCCAGGCCATTGGTCCCACAAGCTGAGAGAATTGCCGCTCCTGCTGTTACTTCCCTGGATCCCTGTTTGGACCTCCTGGAGAGTACGCACTCTGTGATCTCAACCACCTTTCTTTTTTCCCTCCCTCCCTAGGGAGGGAAAAAAAGCTTTGATGCCATGAAATGGAATTTATCCACATGCCCTAAATATTGCCCTCTGTCCTCTTAGCACCTGCCTCTCTCAATTAATGTATTTGGCTTCTTTGCCTGAAGCTTGTGGTTGCAATTCTAGAGGCCACATTTTGTTTTCTTCTTAGCCCCATACGGGGTGTGATCTGCAGAGCATCTTAGAAAGCAGTGTATCCGGATCCCTTGTTTATATATGAAACAGATAAATGCTCAGGGCGTGGAGAGACTCACCCCAGACCTTCCCATGAATTGGTGGAAGAGGGAGGGTTAGAAACTGTACATGATGTCGCCAGGGCCTCCTTAACTAGGAACCACTCATTCTCCCTGCCAAGGATTTGTTGTTCAGTTGCTAAGTCATGTCTGACTTTGGATGGCTCCATGAACTGCAACATGCCTTGCTTCCCTGTCCTTCACTATCTCCCAGAGTTTGCTCACACTGATGTGTATTGTGATGCCATCCAACCATCTCGTCTTCTGTTGTCCCCTTCCCCTCCTGTCCTTGATCTTTCCTAGCATCCGGGTCTTTTCCAGTGGGTCGGCTGTTTGCCTCAGGCAGCCAAAGTATTGGAGCTTCAGCTTCAGTACCAGTCCTTCCAATAAATATTCAGGGTCGATTTCCTTTAGGATTGACTGCTTTCACCTGCTCGCTGCCTGGGATGAATCTTCAGTTTTTGCCGGCTTCTCACATGCTTCTGCTCTTTCTGGTTTCCTCAAAAATACATTTCTCACTCCATCTTCAGGGATGCAGCTCAAATCTTTAGAGCTTCTAACACAGTCTTCCTTCTTTATCTGCCTCCCAGGCTCCAGTGGAAGGGTAAGCCACAGAAGAATCACCTTCCCTTACCTTCCCTCACTGGGCTCTCTTCAGAGCTCTCTTTCTCTCTCACACTGGTAATCTAGGACAGCCTTCTCAAACTGTAACATGCACACAAATCTCCTTGTGATCTTGTTCAGTCACATATGTGGACTCAGTAAGTCTGGCATGAGACTTGAGACTGCATTGCTACCAGGATCAAGTGATGCTAACTCTACCAGTCTGTGGACTGCACTTTGAATAGCAAGGCCCTAGATGCATGCTTTGGTCCTGAAGGGCTAGAGCTGAAAGGGACTGTCAAAGTCAAGAATCAGAGCCTGAGCCAGAAATTCTTGTCGAAGTACTCTCCAAAGAAACCTGGAAGACGGTGTAGGATGAGGCAGGGGAAGACGCTATGCACAGAGGTTGAAATCTAACCTCAGCCTGATCCCAAGGACAGGTGTGGAACACATGAGCCCTCAGAGTTGTTCCACCCTGAGGCAAGGCAGTCAGGTTTGTACATTGAGCAGCAGTCCGTCACTGAGCATGGGCTCCCCGTAGGAGAAAGGAATAACCTCCCTGGATCACCTCCCGGGTGTTTCAGGACTGGAAGCGCCTATTTGGTCAAGGGCAAATCTCCACAGAAGTTTACGACTGTGAGTCACCAGTACTGAACACTTACAGAAGCGGAAGTTGGGTACCCCCACAGTATGAGGGAACTGGGCTACCAGTTTACTGCAGTGGTCCCAAACTCTTCTAGGGTAAATGCCTAACTCTACTTGCATTCCTTTCTTAAAATGTTTATTGAAGTACAATTGATTTACAGTGTTGTGTTTCAGTTGTACAGCAAAGTGATTCAGTTACACACTCACACACACACACACATATTTTTTCCAGATTCTTTTTCATCATACATTATTGCAAAATATTGAATATAGTTCCCTCTGCTATACAGTAGGTCCTTGTCGTTTACCTAGTTTATATATGGTGGTGGTGGTGGTGTAGTTGCTGAATTGTGTCTGACTCTTGTGACTACATGGACCGGAACCCTCCAGGTTCCTCTGTCCATGGGACATTTTGGACAATAGTAGTGTGTATAGGTTAATTCCAAACTCCTAATTTATCCTTCCTCCTCCACTCACTTTTAGATCAAAGATTTTATCTTTGAGAGCTGTGTATATGTACATAGAAAAAGACAACTAGAAATATACACACAAAACGGTTCACAGTGGTGACCTCAAGTCAACTTTCTTATGTTTTTCTTCATCTCACAAGCTTGCCATAATGAACATGCATTAATATAAAAGCAGCAATCGAAGTAAATCACTGATACCGCAGCTCAGGATCTTAGAAAGCATTTTTATTCAATACTTATGTATCAAGTGCCCGTTATTCCTACTTACACTGCTGTGTGATTCTGATCAATGTTTATAATGTGATATAATGACAGGGCACAAGTCTCAAATGCATTTTGTAGCAAAGAGAAATTACAGACTAGTCGGTATGGTTTTAAGTTTGAATTTATTTATTTTTCCAGTTCTCTGAAAATTGCTCATTTACAAGGCAGATACCCTGTAATTGAAACAGCCCATCCATCAGCTCCTGGTTTAGCACTGCAAACTCTTGCTCCCCTCAGGTCTTGGGCAAAAGGGCAGACAAAGCTAGGACCTCCTAACTCCCACTGGTTCTCAAAGACCACACCTCTTGTTTGTGTTCCATGAACGATTTCCATTTCGACAGTCTTCCTCCCTTTTTTTGTGCTGCCTAACTGAACAGTCAAGTTAATTGAGATTAATAGCTGGCTGTTTAATAAGGATTAATAACTTGCCAAAACTCCCTTGGGTTTGGAGCTCAGTTCAGAGCAACAGAAGTGGCCCTTGGGCAAGCTGGAGCCCAAGACGAGTCTCAGCCCTCTGGGCTGTCTTCTCCCTTCTCCTGGCCCAGGCCGTGGAGAGGCAGCGGGATGCTGAAGGCAGGGAGGTGGAGAAGGAAAAGCTGCCGGATTAGCCTGGCCTTCAGTGCTGCCCTCTGAGCAGTGAAGCCCTAAGCTCCTGCCCGCACTAGCTCCTCCCGCACTGTCTTCTGAGCAAGACACAGCCCCACCCCAGCCCCCAGGGCCTGGGACTGATTCCGCATCTCGGGAGTGTGCCCTAGGGGCCTGGGCTGCCGATAAGTGCTGAGGAGCCTCCCAGTTCTTACTGCTTCTGAATCTCATGGTTTCAACTCTGGCTCTCATAGAAGCCGTTGGGGAAGTTTTTTGTTTGTTTTTATTGGAGATTAACTGATTTGCAGTGTGTTAGTTTTCTGGTATAGAGCAAAGTGGTTAGGGTCTATGTATAATATATACATATACACCTGCTCAGTTGCATCTGACTCTTTGTGACCCCACAGACTGTAGCCTGCCTGGCTCATCTGTCCATGGAATTTTCCAAGCAAGATTACTGGAGTGGCTGCCATTTCCTCCTCTCAGGGATATTCCCAACCCAGGAATCGAACCCAAGTCTCTTATGTCTCCTGCATTGGCAGGTGGATTCTTTACCACTGTACCACCTAGGAAGCCATACATAAATATATAGTTATCAATACATCAATACATACATTATTTTTCAAATTCTTTCCTATTGTAGTTTATTACAGGATATTGCCTGTAGTTTCCTGTGCTATAAGTAGGACCTTGCTGTTTATTTATATGCAGTAGTGTATATCTGCTAACCCCGAATTCGCAGTTTATCCCTCCACTGTCCCTTTCCTCTTTGGTAGCTTTGTTTTCTATGCCTGTGAGTTTGTTTCTGTTTTGTAAATATGTTCATTGGTATCATTTTCTAGATTCCACATATAAGTGATATCATATGACAGTTGTCTTTGAGTTATTTCACTTAATGTGATCATCTCTAGGTCCATCCATGTTGCTATAAATGGTATTATTTTATTTTTTTATGGCTAATATTCCATTTCTGTATATATGTGTATACACACACACACACACACAAACACACATGTGTGTGTATGTGTGTATACCACATCTTCTCTATGCATTCATCTGTTGATGGACACTTAAGTGCTTCCATGTTTTGACTATTGTAAATAGTGCTGATATGAACATTAGGGTGCATATCTTTTCAAAGTATAGTTTTTCTTCAGCTATATGCCTAGGAGTGAGATTGCTTGAACACATGGCAACTCTGCTTTCAGTTTTTTAGGAAACCTCCATACTGTTCTCCACAGTGGCGACACCAGTCTATGTAAAAGTGTTCTCATTTCTCCACACCCTCTCCAGCATTTGTTATTTGTAGACTTGTCGATGATGGCCATTCTGACTGATATGAAGTGATATTTCATTGTATTGGATTGACCAAAAAGTTCATTTGGGTTTCGTAGCTTACATAAAAACTTAAATGAACTTTCTGGTATATTATTGTTGACCCCATCTGAACTCATTTGTTGACCCACATGTGTTAGTTTTCTGGTATAGAGCAAAGTGGTTAGGGTCTATGTATAATATATACATATACACCTGCTCAGTTGCATCTGACTCTTTGTGACCCCACAGACTGTAGCCTGCCTGGCTCATCTGTCCATGGAATTTTCCAAGCAAGATTACTGGAGTGGCTGCCATTTCCTCCTCTCAGGGATATTCCCAACCCAGGAATCGAACCCAAGTCTCTTATGTCTCCTGCATTGGCAGGTGGATTCTTTACCACTGTACCACCTAGGAAGCCATACATAAATATATAGTTATCAATACATCAATACATACATTATTTTTCAAATTCTTTCCTATTGTAGTTTATTACAGGATATTGCCTGTAGTTTCCTGTGCTATAAGTAGGACCTTGCTGTTTATTTATATGCAGTAGTGTATATCTGCTAACCCCGAATTCGCAGTTTATCCCTCCACTGTCCCTTTCCTCTTTGGTAGCTTTGTTTTCTATGCCTGTGAGTTTGTTTCTGTTTTGTAAATATGTTCATTGGTATCATTTTCTAGATTCCACATATAAGTGATATCATATGACAGTTGTCTTTGAGTTATTTCACTTAATGTGATCATCTCTAGGTCCATCCATGTTGCTATAAATGGTATTATTTTATTTTTTTATGGCTAATATTCCATTTCTGTATATATGTGTATACACACACACACACACACAAACACACATGTGTGTGTATGTGTGTATACCACATCTTTTTATGCATTCAGCTGTTGATGGACACTTAAGTGCTTCCATGTTTTGACTATTGTAAATAGTGCTGATATGAACATTAGGGTGCATATCTTTTCAAAGTATAGTTTTTCTTCAGCTATATGCCTAGGAGTGAGATTGCTTGAACACATGGCAACTCTGCTTTCAGTTTTTTAGGAAACCTCCATACTGTTCTCCACAGTGGCGACACCAGTCTATGTAAAAGTGTTCTCATTTCTCCACACCCTCTCCAGCATTTGTTATTTGTAGACTTGTCGATGATGGCCATTCTGACTGATATGAAGTGATATTTCATTGTATTGGATTGACCAAAAAGTTCATTTGGGTTTTTCTGTAAGATCTTACATAAAAACTTAAATGAACTTTCTGGCCATCCAATAGTTTTGATTTGCATTTCTCTAGTAGTTAGTGATGTTAGCATCTTTTCATGTGCCTACTGGGTCATCTGTATGTCTTTTTTGGAGGAACATCTATTTAGGTCTTCTGCCCATTTTTTGATTGGGTTGTTTATTTGATATTGAACTGTTCATATATTTTGCAAATCAATCCCTTGTCACTTATATTATTTGCAAAATTTTTATCCCTCTCAGTAGTCTTTTTGTTTTGTTTATACTTCCATTTGCTGTGAAAAAAAGGGTATAAATTTGATTTGCTCCCATTTGTTTATTTTTGCTTTTATTTCTTTTGCCTTGGGAGATGGACCTAAGCAAACTGGCTACAGTTTATGTGAGAGAAAGTTTTGCCTGTGTTTTCTTCTAGAAGTTTTAAGGTATCATGTCTTACATTTAAGTCTCTAAGCCACTTTGAGTTTATTTTTGTGGATGGTGTGAGGGAGTGTTCTAATGTCATTGATTTACATGCATCTGACCAGCTTTGAGGGAAACTTTTTCAAAATGCTGATGCCCCCAGCCATACCCCCGGGGATTTGGATGTAATGGTCTGGCAACTGGGCAGCCATTGTGGTAAGCATTCCCCCAGTGAGTCTGACATGCAGGCATTGGTCAGATCAAGATCAAGGGGTATTTGTAAGCAGAGTGGCATGAAAGAAAGAAATTGAGCCACAACCACTGATAAAGGTGTTACCAGACGGAAGAGAAGCAGGTTAATCAGAGCAGGACTGGAGACACAGCAAGGCAGCTCCCCCCCCCTCCTCTGGCAGCCGTGGAAGGACTCTGGATGTTTCTTCTCATCTTCAGCGGAAAAGGAGTTGATAACATGAATGTTTCTGTTTTTGTCTGGACTGATCCCTTTAGCTCACGCAGCAGAGGCCCCACAGATGAAGGGCCATTTGTCTCCTGTTAACTGCAGCCAGCCTGCCTGCTTTGATGAAGGGAAAGCTGCTCCAGGCACTGCCTGCCTCCCTCCCATATGGACAGGCTCTGTCCACTCCCTTTCCACAGACACTCAGCCTGCAGGTCTGACCTGGGCACAGGAGCGAGACTCCAGGGGGTACCTGTGCCTGCCCGCCAGATGATGATTCTTGTCTTACAAGACCACCCCCACCCCTCCCTCCTTCCAAACATCAAAGGCTTCCAAACCTGAATGATTAGATCAAAATTCTTTGTCAAGATCTTACATAAAAACTTAAATGAACTTTCTGGCCATCCAATAGTTTTGATTTGCATTTCTCTAGTAGTTAGTGATGTTAGCATCTTTTCATGTGCCTACTGGGTCATCTGTATGTCTTTTTTGGAGGAACATCTATTTAGGTCTTCTGCCCATTTTTTGATTGGGTTGTTTATTTGATATTGAACTGTTCATATATTTTGCAAATCAATCCCTTGTCACTTATATTATTTGCAAAATTTTTATCCCTCTCAGTAGTCTTTTGTTTTGTTTATACTTCCATTTGCTGTGAAAAAAAGGGTATAAATTTGATTTGCTCCCATTTGTTTATTTTTGCTTTTATTTCTTTTGCCTTGGGAGATGGACCTAAGCAAACTGGCTACAGTTTATGTGAGAGAAAGTTTTGCCTGTGTTTTCTTCTAGAAGTTTTAAGGTATCATGTCTTACATTTAAGTCTCTAAGCCACTTTGAGTTTATTTTTGTGGATGGTGTGAGGGAGTGTTCTAATGTCATTGATTTACATGCATCTGACCAGCTTTGAGGGAAACTTTTTCAAAATGCTGATGCCCCCAGCCATACCCCCGGGGATTTGGATGTAATGGTCTGGCAACTGGGCAGCCATTGTGGTAAGCATTCCCCCAGTGAGTCTGACATGCAGGCATTGGTCAGATCAAGATCAAGGGGTATTTGTAAGCAGAGTGGCATGAAAGAAAGAAATTGAGCCACAACCACTGATAAAGGTGTTACCAGACGGAAGAGAAGCAGGTTAATCAGAGCAGGACTGGAGACACAGCAAGGCAGCTGCCCCTCCCTCTTCTGGCAGCCGTGGAAGGACTCTGGATGTTTCTTCTCATCTTCAGCGGAAAAGGAGTTGATAACATGAATGTTTCTGTTTTTGTCTGGACTGATCCCTTTAGCTCACGCAGCAGAGGCCCCACAGATGAAGGGCCATTTGTCTCCTGTTAACTGCAGCCAGCCTGCCTGCTTTGATGAAGGGAAAGCTGCTCCAGGCACTGCCTGCCTCCCCTCCCCATATGGACAGGCTCTGTCCCCTCCCTTTCCACAGTCACTCAGCCTGCAGGTCTGACCTGGGCACAGGAGCGAGACTCCAGGGGGTACCTGTGCCTGCCCGCCAGATGATGATTCTTGTCTTACAAGACCACCCCCACCCCTCCCTCCTTCCAAACATCAAAGGCTTCCAAACCTTAATGGTGTGGCTCCCGGGCGGAGACCTCTTCAAAGAGATGGGAGGCTGTGCCTGTCAATTGAGTGGACATCGGGTGGCCTGAGAAAGCTAGATTCATTGTTTGCGGGAGGAGCCAAGAACCACCTCTCCTGAGAGGCAGAGGAGAGTAGAAAGAGAGAGAGAGAGAGATGTTCCCTGAGAGTTGGGGGTGGTTTGAAATGGGATGATGAGAGGTCTTGGGAGATCCTCTGTACTCTCACGAGGAGGTGTAAGCCTGCAGTTCTAAACATTTTGTTTGGAATTCTTGGATATTTAAGCCCTTTTAGATTTTTTTTTCTTTAAAGAGAAAACAGGCACAATTTAAATTGCTTTTCGTTTGTATTTGGATGTAGGACCCGTGTTACTTCTGAATGCAGCACCTCATGAATGAAAGCTAAAGCTTAAGCCAAGAGTCCCAAATCTATTCTGGGACACAAGTGTCTCTCAGGCGCAGGTGAGGATTGGACTGATGACACAGCAAATGCCCAGCAGCACAATGTTTGGCACAAAGCAGGCAGGTCCTTGCCAAGTGCTGGATCCTGCTACACCCTCCCCCTAAATTGATCCCAGAGAATCCCAGAGAACCACGTGTTAGCCTAACTGCATGCTACAGGCTGAGTCTCTGTAAGGGGTGACTGGAGGTTTTGTGGGCTCCCAGGAAATGGCTTAAAGACTGTTGTGATCTGGTTGTATGCTGGGGGGTGGGTAACACACACAGGCAACATTGTAGGGTGAGGCTTACTAGCAATTTACTCTGGGTACCAATATTCCCTGGCAAGGTCAGACCCCGGATGGCTTTCTCTGAGGTGCGGTCAGGTGACCTCTATAGTGGGCATCCATCAGCCCACACCCTGGCCCTAACCCTGGCTTGCTTTGCCTCTCCTTTCAGGCTGGGCTTTGGCTGGGCCTGCAAGGTAGGGGCTGTGGGAGGAAGTGGTGAATTGCTGTAGGACATTCCAAGATCAGGGTCTATAATTTGGCCTGGAGAGAGTGGCTGTCCAGATGCAGGCAATTTTGACTTTGGTGTGAGCAGAATTAAGGAATTGTAAAGAGAGACTCCAGGGGGTACCTGTGCCTGCCCGCCAGATGATGATTCTTGTCTTACAAGACCACCCCCACCCCCCCCCCCTTCCAAAAATCAAAGGCTTCCAAACCTTAATGGTGTGGCTCCCGGGCGGAGACCTCTTCAAAGAGATGGGAGGCTGTGCCTGTCAATTGAGTGGACATCGGGTGGCCTGAGAAAGCTAGATTCATTGTTTGCGGGAGGAGCCAAGAACCACCTCTCCTGAGAGGCAGAGGAGAGTAGAAAGAGAGAGAGAGAGAGATGTTCCCTGAGAGTTGGGGGTGGTTTGAAATGGGATGATGAGAGGTCTTGGGAGATCCTCTGTACTCTCACGAGGAGGTGTAAGCCTGCAGTTCTAAACATTTTGTTTGGAATTCTTGGATATTTAAGCCCTTTTAGATTTTTTTTTCTTTAAAGAGAAAACAGGCACAATTTAAATTGCTTTTCGTTTGTATTTGGATGTAGGACCCGTGTTACTTCTGAATGCAGCACCTCATGAATGAAAGCTAAAGCTTAAGCCAAGAGTCCCAAATCTATTCTGGGACACAAGTGTCTCTCAGGCGCAGGTGAGGATTGGACTGATGACACAGCAAATGCCCAGCAGCACAATGTTTGGCACAAAGCAGGCAGGTCCTTGCCAAGTGCTGGATCCTGCTACACCCTCCCCCTAAATTGATCCCAGAGAATCCCAGAGAACCACGTGTTAGCCTAACTGCATGCTACAGGCTGAGTCTCTGTAAGGGGTGACTGGAGGTTTTGTGGGCTCCCAGGAAATGGCTTAAAGACTGTTGTGATCTGGTTGTATGCTGGGGGGTGGGTAACACACACAGGCAACATTGTAGGGTGAGGCTTACTAGCAATTTACTCTGGGTACCAATATTCCCTGGCAAGGTCAGACCCCGGATGGCTTTCTCTGAGGTGCGGTCAGGTGACCTCTATAGTGGGCATCCATCAGCCCACACCCTGGCCCTAACCCTGGCTTGCTTTGCCTCTCCTTTCAGGCTGGGCTTTGGCTGGGCCTGCAAGGTAGGGGCTGTGGGAGGAAGTGGTGAATTGCTGTAGGACATTCCAAGATCAGGGTCTATAATTTGGCCTGGAGAGAGTGGCTGTCCAGATGCAGGCAATTTTGACTTTGATGTGAGCAGAATTACAAGGAATTGTAAAGAGAGCCTATGATTTAGGCTGAAACCCTGCCAAAGCAATCTGGTCCCAGCTCTAGGTCTTTCTGAAAAGAAATACTTGAGAAGTCAAAATCCTAACACCAACTGGCAGCAGCCAGTGAGGCTGGCCCCCACTGAGTGCCCCAGCCTCCTGTTTCACCCCAACCCCCACTCATGCCCTGGCACCCACATTGGCCATCCTAAGCTCCTCACATGAGCTAGGCTCCTCTGCGTCCCAGCCTTTGCCACAGGGTGCCTTGTCTGCCTTCAAATCATTCTCCGTAGCAGTTACCATTTACCTGTCTTGGTACTTCTTCAGGGAAGTCTCCCTGACCCCCACCCTCCAGGAGAGTCTGGGAGCCCCACTGTCCTTGCTCACAGCACCCCACCACTTCACTACACTCAACACCTCTTTAGGGACATCACCATGGGTGATTACTAAACCCCTTCTCCCCCGTTAGACTGAATGTTCTGTAAAGACAGAGACCACCGCTGTCATGCTCAGCCTGTGTTCGAGAGCTGGTCCAGGACACCTTTGTTAGATAGACAAATGAACAAAAATAGTTGGTTTGTCAATGGGACGTTTTGTGTTACGTAAATGATGTATCACCCAGTCCACAGGCAGGGATGGAGGGGGTCGACCTCCTTATTATACCAGAGGAGAATCCAGACTGTGTGAGCCCTGAAGCCTGTGTAATTTGAGAGTGCCTGCTTCCCTGGTGGCTCAGACACTAAAGAATCTGCCTGCAATGCAGGAGACTCAGCTACCTAAAGTCACTACTGCCTTGAATCCTTTTAATACGAACAGAGATCTTCTACCCAGGCCTTCAGGGCCATCTCAGTGCTAACTGAAGACCCAAGAGAACCCTGTGGCGTGCTCTCCTTTCCTGTGCTCAGGTGACCTCTATAGTGGGCATCCATCAGCCCACACCCTGGCCCTAACCCTGGCTTGCTTTGCCTCTCCTTTCAGGCTGGGCTTTGGCTGGGCCTGCAAGGTAGGGGCTGTGGGAGGAAGTGGTGAATTGCTGTAGGACATTCCAAGATCAGGGTCTATAATTTGGCCTGGAGAGAGTGGCTGTCCAGATGCAGGCAATTTTGACTTTGATGTGAGCAGAATTACAAGGAATTGTAAAGAGAGCCTATGATTTAGGCTGAAACCCTGCCAAAGCAATCTGGTCCCAGCTCTAGGTCTTTCTGAAAAGAAATACTTGAGAAGTCAAAATCCTAACACCAACTGGCAGCAGCCAGTGAGGCTGGCCCCCACTGAGTGCCCCAGCCTCCTGTTTCACCCCAACCCCACTCATGCCCTGGCACCCACATTGGCCATCCTAAGCTCCTCACATGAGCTAGGCTCCTCTGCGTCCCAGCCTTTGCCACAGGGTGCCTTGTCTGCCTTCAAATCATTCTCCGTAGCAGTTACCATTTACCTGTCTTGGTACTTCTTCAGGGAAGTCTCCCTGACCCCCACCCTCCAGGAGAGTCTGGGAGCCCCACTGTCCTTGCTCACAGCACCCCACCACTTCACTACACTCAACACCTCTTTAGGGACATCACCATGGGTGATTACTAAACCCCTTCTCCCCCGTTAGACTGAATGTTCTGTAAAGACAGAGACCACCGCTGTCATGCTCAGCCTGTGTTCGAGAGCTGGTCCAGGACACCTTTGTTAGATAGACAAATGAACAAAAATAGTTGGTTTGTCAATGGGACGTTTTGTGTTACGTAAATGATGTATCACCCAGTCCACAGGCAGGGATGGAGGGGGTCGACCTCCTTATTACACCAGAGGAGAATCCAGACTGTGTGAGCCCTGAAGCCTGTGTAATTTGAGAGTGCCTGCTTCCCTGGTGGCTCAGACACTAAAGAATCTGCCTGCAATGCAGGAGACTCAGCTACCTAAAGTCGCTACTGCCTTGAATCCTTTTAATACGAACAGAGATCTTCTACCCAGGCCTTCAGGGCCATCTCAGTGCTAACTGAAGACCCAAGAGAACCCTGTGGCGTGCTCTCTCCTTTCCTGTGCTCTGGTACTCCACATCCTAGCCACCTGGGCCCCTCTGAACCTGCAGCTCTGTCTCCTCAATTCGGGGAGATGACTGCTGTGCATACCCTCTGCACGCTGTGGCCTGGAACCTCTCCTGACAATGAGCTGGGTCTCCCTTCTCTCTGGGAATCAGCGTCCCAAGCTGCTGTTATCTAACCAAACTTGCCCGAGCTGCAAAGCCCATCTGCCGACGCCGGGTTGTGGTGCAGGAAAGTGCAGCATTTATTGCAGGCACGGAGCAAGGAGTCCAGGCCAGCTCGTGCTTAAAAGACCCAAGCTCCCCAAAGGCTTTCAGAGAAAAGTTTATAGAGGCAGGGTGAGGGAGGAGACGTGCGATGTGTGATTAGCTTGTGGGCATTCTTCTGATTGGTTGGTGGTGGGGTAATCTGGAGTCAGCATCATCAACTTTCTGGTTCCAACCGGTCTGGGGTCTCCGTGCTTGTGGTCAGCTTACAGTTAACGTCTTCCATCTGGTGAAGCTTTCAGTCTCTGCGAAACAGCTCAGGATATTATCTGTTGTCCTTGAGGAAGAACCAAATAGCTGAAGTATTAGTTGTGTAATGGATAAAGTATTATTATTTTATCTTGCTTGACTAGGTTCCTTTTTTTCCTCGTTGTTTCACTTCTCTGATTAAATTTATTCTCAAACTAAGTGGAAGACATGGCTGGGAGTCTATTCTCAGAAAGCCTTATAGGATCCTGCTCAGTTACACTGTCTGTTGTCCAATATTTGAAGATCACTGTTTCCTATATTTTTGTCTGGATTGTTGTTTGTTCATTTGTTTAAAGTGAGAAAATAAATTTAGTTTATACTGCTCTCCTTGGCCAGTAGTGAAAATCCACTTCAGCCAGCTTCGGGAATTGTATGCCCAATACAAGCGTCAAAAACAGAGTTTGTACGTCAGTCATTCTAGACTGTCAAAACAGCGTTCCAGAAAAAGGTGGCTTGTTCAGCTTGCAACTCAAATAGTGACACAATTATTTGCCCTTGAGACAGTGACCACTGGACTTGGGCACACAGCCGCATACATCCCGTTTGATCACCTGGAATATGAAAAAGAAATGGGCTTCCCTGGTGGCTCAGATGGTAAAGAATCTGCATGCCGTGCAGGAGATCTTGGTTCAATCCCTGGGTTGGGAAGATCCTCTGGAGAAGGGAAAGAGTATCCACTCAAATATTCTTGCCTGGAGAATTCCATGGTTCATCCATGAGTCACAAAGAGTCAGACACGACTGGGTGACTTGCACTTCAAGAGCTAAAATGTAATGTAATTAATAGCTTTACTGCTTCATCAAGGATGTTTCTAACTGTAACTGGCATTTCCTTCCTATCTTCCTTCTTGTTAACTCTGAACTGCTAGTTTATTCACCCCACTTTCCGCTTTGGCATCCACAAGATTGTTTTTTATGTCTGTGTGGCATTTCCTTTTTGTCTTTGCTGTTTTTCCTTTTCTTTCTGGTAAGGATGATGACTGGTTCACACCAGTGCCCACCTTCAGACCCGTCTCTGCTTTTGCATCAGCAAAGCAAGTGTTGTGCAGCCATGATATGGCCATGAGAACTCTCTGGATCTCTAAAACCCTGTGAAAGAGTGCTAGAGACCCTCGAGGGTCTGAGGGACATTCCATGACAACTGCTGAGTCAGGAATCCTAAGTACCCACCACCCACCCAAGGACGGTGAGCTTGTTGGCCTGAGAATCCCCAGATAAGCCACCTTACAGATTTCCTAATTTGTTTCTCATTTTCAAAAATGAGTCCTCCCCACCCTGCCCCTCACCCCCAGGGTGATCTTGGTGGCACTTCTCACCTCCCTGCTCTCTTTTCTGTTTCTGAAGCCAGGACTCAGGATCCCAAGTCAGCTTTAGTCACTAACCATGAGCAGAAAGACCCCCAGCAACTGTTCATGGTTTCAGCTCATTGCAGTTGAGTAGGTTAATGGGATGTCACTAACAACTTCTTTTTTTTTTTAAAAGATTTGTTTATATGCTTTAATTTCTGGCTGTGTTGGGTCTTCATTGCACATGGGTTTTCTTTAGTTGTGGCGAGCAGGGGGTACTCTTTGTTGCAGTGTGCAGGCTTCTCATTGCGGTGACATCTCTTGTTGTGGAACACAGGCTCTTGGTGTGCACGGGCTTAGAATTTGCGGCACATGGGGCTCGTTTCTCCAAGGCATGTGGGATCTTCATGGACCAGGGGTCAAACTGGTACCCCTTACACTGGCAGACAGATTCCTTACCGCTGAGTTACCAGGGAAGCCCTCATCAACATTTCTTGATTCCTTATTCTGTGCTAAGAAATTGCAAACATTATTCACACACCAGTTTTCTTGACCAGCTGCAGGCTGAGCCTGTGAAGTCTCTACTGAGGTTGGTCTCATCCTTGGGAGAGCAACCCAGAAATCACCTCTTTCATGCTATGCCTGACAAATACGTGAGAGTGTTCTTTTTTTTTTTTTTTTAATTACAGAGTAATTCATTCTAGAAATTAGGGATGCATTTATTTTCTTCTCTGCATTGTAACGTCCTCTCTGAATTTGTTTAATATCAAGGAAAATAATAAAAATTTGTGAAGTGTCTTCTCCGAGCTGGTAGCTCTGTGCCCCACTCGTTTTGAGGAGAGAATGATTAACCTTTTACATGCATCAGATCTTCGTTGGAATGGAGCCACGTGTAGAATGAATGAACAAATGAATCCAGACTCATTTAATTAGTGCCCCAGAAGTTATTAAAAGTGCCTGAAAAGAGCCCTTTCAAAATTGCATGGAGAGGGCAGGGGGCTGAGAAAGGTTTCCAGCTGTGAAAGGATCTGGGCTTTCCTAATTTGTTTCTCATTTTCAAAAATGAGTCCTCCCCACCCTGCCCCTCACCCCCAGGGTGATCTTGGTGGCACTTCTCACCTCCCTGCTCTCTTTTCTGTTTCTGAAGCCAGGACTCAGGATCCCAAGTCAGCTTTAGTCACTAACCATGAGCAGAAAGACCCCCAGCAACTGTTCATGATTTCAGCTCATTGCAGTTGAGTAGGTTAATGGGATGTCACTAACAACTTCTTTTTTTTTTAAAAGATTTGTTTATATGCTTTAATTTCTGGCTGTGTTGGGTCTTCATTGCACATGGGTTTTCTTTAGTTGTGGCGAGCAGGGGGTACTCTTTGTTGCAGTGTGCAGGCTTCTCATTGCGGTGACATCTCTTGTTGTGGAACACAGGCTCTTGGTGTGCACGGGCTTAGAATTTGCGGCACATGGGGCTCGTTTCTCCAAGGCATGTGGCATCTTCATGGACCAGGGGTCAAACTGGTACCCCTTACACTGGCAGACAGATTCCTTACCGCTGAGTTACCAGGGAAGCCCTCATCAACATTTCTTGATTCCTTATTCTGTGCTAAGAAATTGCAAACATTATTCACACACCAGTTTTCTTGACCAGCTGCAGGCTGAGCCTGTGAAGTCTCTACTGAGGTTGGTCTCATCCTTGGGAGAGCAACCCAGAAATCACCTCTTTCATGCTATGCCTGACAAATACGTGAGAGTGTTCTTTTTTTTTTTTTTTTAATTACAGAGTAATTCATTCTAGAAATTAGGGATGCATTTATTTTCTTCTCTGCATTGTAACGTCCTCTCTGAATTTGTTTAATATCAAGGAAAATAATAAAAATTTGTGAAGTGTCTTCTCCGAGCTGGTAGCTCTGTGCCCCACTCGTTTTGAGGAGAGAATGATTAACCTTTTACATGCATCAGATCTTTGTTGGAATGGAGCCACGTGTAGAATGAATGAACAAATGAATCCAGACTCATTTAATTAGTGCCCCAGAAGTTATTAAAAGTGCCTGAAAAGAGCCCTTTCAAAATTGCATGGAGAGGGCAGGGGGCTGAGAAAGGTTTCCAGCTGTGAAAGGATCTGGGCGTACAGGAAAGCCAGACTGGGTTCCGTATCCACCTTTTCTTCTCAGTTCTGGACTGCTCTCTCTGCAGCTTCTCATTGCTTAGTCACATGGCTACTCCTTGGAGCCCTCAGAAAGAAGAGCACTACCCCAGCCTCTGCACTGAGGCTGGTGGGACAGCCCAGCTGAGAAAGTGGATGCTCAGGTCCAAGAGACCTAGATTCAAGTCCAGCCTCTGCCTTTCTTGCTGAGCACCCTTGTGGAAGTTCGCTAACCTCTCTGAGCCTCAACTCTCTAACTCATTGGGTTATTGTGAGAGTTGTATATAATTTTGAGCAAGTGAAGACTGTAAGCCTACACATTAAACCAGGGGCTAAGTTATGTATGACTCTTGTTCATAATGATATCAAGCACCTGGTAATTCTCTACAACAGTGGTTGGCAAACTCATGCTGTGAGCCAAATCTGGTCTTTGGCCTGTTTTTGTGTCACTTGTGAGCAAAGAATGGTTTTTACACGTTAAAAGGATTATTATAAAAAGAAGGAAGAGGAGGAAAGACCATATTTACCATCCAGCCCATTATGGAAGAAACCTGCCACCCCACCCCTGCTCTAGAAACCCCAAAGGCAGAGCTCATTTTCATATTGTTGATCCCCCTAACAATGTCCTCTCAAATGACCCCAAATGTAATGCTTCCATTTAAGAATGGAGAATTAAATTATACCTGGGCACCTGCCATGGAGAGCTCTCCCCAGATTCCTCAGGTCTGGATTGTCTTTTCCTTCCTGGGACTTCACCTTGTGCTATTCTGTGTACCTTCTCCTGTCCCCCCAAACAGGTATTCATCTCCCTGAGGTCAGGGACCACTTCTCAGACCTCATGTTCCTGCATCCCTTTGTAGCATATTATCCTGAGTATAGCAAGTGCTCAATAAATATTATAGGGTGGTTGGATTGGTGATTTAGTTGGTACTAATAGACTGACCTGGGGCTTACCAGGTGGTGCTAGTAAAGAACCCACTTTCCACTACAGGAGACGTAAGAGATGCAGCCCACTCCAGTACTCTTGCCTGGAGAATCCCATGGACAGAGGAGCCTGGCAGGGTCCATAGCGTCACAGAGAGTCAGACATGACTGAAGTGACTTAGCACACATGCACTGACCCATCTCCTGATTCTCCTAAACAGCTGCAGTCTCTGTGTGTGGCATACAGACAGCAATTAGGTGCAAAGATTGATTCCTGGCGTCCCAAGATAACATGTCGAGTAACAGGTGCTTTGTTGGCCTCTGATGAGCGCTGTCAGTCCCCACAAAACAGAGTGCCTTAGGGGGTGGACAGCCCAGCTGAGAAAGTGGATGCTCAGGTCCAAGAGACCTAGATTCAAGTCCAGCCTCTGTTCTTGCTGAGCACCCTTGTGGAAGTTCGCTAACCTCTCTGAGCCTCAACTCTCTAACTCATTGGGTTATTGTGAGAGTTGTATATAATTTGAGCAAGTGAAGACTGTAAGCCTACACATTAAACCAGGGGCTAAGTTATGTATGACTCTTGTTCATAATGATATCAAGCACCTGGTAATTCTCTACAACAGTGGTTGGCAAACTCATGCTGTGAGCCAAATCTGGTCTTTGGCCTGTTTTTGTGTCACTTGTGAGCAAAGAATGGTTTTTACACGTTAAAAGGATTATTATAAAAAGAAGGAAGAGGAGGAAAGACCATATTTACCATCCAGCCCATTATGGAAGAAACCTGCCACCCCACCCCTGCTCTAGAAACCCCAAAGGCAGAGCTCATTTTCATATTGTTGATCCCCCTAACAATGTCCTCTCAAATGACCCCAAATGTAATGCTTCCATTTAAGAATGGAGAATTAAATTATACCTGGGCACCTGCCATGGAGAGCTCTCCCCAGATTCCTCAGGTCTGGATTGTCTTTTCCTTCCTTGGACTTCACCTTGTGCTATTCTGTGTACCTTCTCCTGTCCCCCCAAACAGGTATTCATCTCCCTGAGGTCAGGGACCACTTCTCAGACCTCGTGTTCCTGCATCCCTTTGTGGCATATTATCCTGAGTATAGCAAGTGCTCAATAAATATTATAGGGTGGTTGGATTGGTGATTTAGTTGGTACTAATAGACTGACCTGGGGCTTACCAGGTGGTGCTAGTAAAGAACCCACTTTCCACTACAGGAGACGTAAGAGATGCAGCCCACTCCAGTACTCTTGCCTGGAGAATCCCATGGACAGAGGAGCCTGGCAGGGTCCATAGCGTCACAGAGAGTCGGACATGACTGAAGTGACTTAGCACACATGCACTGATCCATCTCCTGATTCTCCTAAACAGCTGTAGTCTCTGTGTGTGGCATACAGACAGCAATTAGGTGCAAAGATTGATTCCTGGCGTCCCAAGATAACATGTCGAGTAACAGGTGCTTTGTTGGCCTCTGATGAGCGCTGTGTCCAGTCCCCACAAAACAGCCAGTGCCTTGAACTGGCTCTTCTCTGGGGCATGCCCATGGTCGAGCCGATCTCCGAACACACTTCTAGGTCACTAAACCAGATCTAGGGGGATGCCCTTGCTAAAGGCGGGGACAGCGCAGTCTGGAGTGGCCTGGAGGAGAAAGGAAAGGCATTTGTGGGCTTGAGGAGGCAGCCGGCGTTGGGGCAGCCACCAGCTAATACTGTGAGCTGACAACCATGGATGCAGGGCTTTCAACTGACTGTACATCATCTGAACACATGGGCAGAAACATGATAAATGATTTATTAATCCTGTGTTATAATACATGACGAACTGATAGAACCTGTTTGAGACATGGGACCAGTCTGTAAATGTCTAGCACTGAGCTAGAAGCACTTCACAGATATTAATTAGTTTAATACTCACACTGTCCTAAAAAATATTTATCACCAGTTTACAGATGAGGAGACTGAGGCTCAGAGAATGCCTCTGGCCCATGTCATACAGCTGATTAGAGGTGGGCTCCGGATCTGGACCCAAGTCTCTCTGCCCTCAAAGCTGGTTCTCAAATAGTGCCTAGGGACCCTCCCTCCCCCCACCAACCCTTGTAGGAGACAACTTGTCAAGGGCTGTGGAGACCAGGAGAGTGATGGGTGTCAATCTCTTCCCAGAAACAGCTTACCCTGAGTCAGAAGACAAGATGTACAGAGACCCAGAGGTTGGGGAAGCCTTGTCTCTAGGAAGCCCGGAGGGTTTCTTGGAGGAGGTAAGCCTGACACTCTGCAGATACATAGGCCTCTGGACCCCGCTGGGGGTGGGGTGCTGGCAGGAATGCCCAGAGCAGGAAACTAAGTAGCATCCTGAATCCACCCTGATCTCAGGCTAGTCAAGCCTGGATGGAAGCCAGCAGTGAACTCATTTCCCCAGGCCGGCTCAGAGCCGTGGGGAGAGGACTTGGCCCAAGGTTTAGGACGCAGGCTGAGCCCAGGGCTTGGGACACAGGCTCAGCCCCCTTGTCAGGTGTTGCAACTGCTGACTTCCCTGCTGCTCCCAAGAAGCTTCCTCCTGCTCTCCCTGGCACCCTCATTTCCGGCTGAAAGATGCGCCTCCCAGCACAACAGCCCAGAACCTGGGCTGAGGACATGTGGCACCGCCCAGTGATCCCTTCCAGGGACTGGAGACTGAAACATAAAGTAAAAACTAGCTCTACAAACACCCATTGCAGGACAGGAGGGAAGTGATTTAGCTCCCAAGTCCTTAGGAAGCTCCTCACCAATGGCCGTCATTGCATTATTATTGTTGTCTGTATTATTGGCTATCTTCAGAGTCTCTCACAGTTTCTTCTTTTTAAAATATTTATCTATTTTTGGTTGTGTTGGGTCTTTGTTGCTGTGAGCAGGGGCTATTCTTCATTGCAGAGCTCAGGCTCTAAGTGATCAGGCTTCAGGAGTTGCAGTATGCGAGCTCAGTCATCACTGTGCATGGCTCTAGGTTGTATGGACTTCTGTTGTGCTACACAGGTTCAGTCATTGTGGCACACGGACTTCATTGCTCCGTGGCATGCGCAGTCTTCTTGGACCAGGGATCAAACCTGTGTCACCTACATTGGCTGACGGATTCCCATCTACTGAGCCACCTGGAGGTCCTCCCATACTTTCTTAAATGGCTTTCTTCCCCTTTCCGTGACTCCATTTCTTTCCACCTTTCTCTGTAGCATCTGCCTCTCCCACCTGGCATCGCCTCTGTCCAGACTTCAAAATATACCCTACCCTGTCTCATTTCATCAGCATCTGCACAGTCTTTGAAAATGCTAGGGAACCTTTCCTAGCAGGGAGTCAGTCAGTGAGTTAATCTGCTGAACGAGCCCATGCTGACATGACCGAGGCAGGCAGTTCCACATGTGGTCTCTCACATACGGAATAGGAAAGACACACAGCTTACTCTAATCTGTGTTTACTGAGCAATTATTTAGTTGGGGAACTAACGTTCCATGAGGACCTTTGTCCCTATCTCCCACAGCCAAGACAGTTACTTGAGAAAGATACTGGAAAAGGCATTTCCTGAGCTTAGTTCTCATGTCTGTCTGTCTGTCTTTGCAGTTTGTTCACTTTCACTTTTTAGCCATTAGACAGAACTCTTTCCCAGCCTCAGGGACTTGGGACACAGGCTCAGCATACAAGAAAAAGGATGGCAGAGGGGAGAACCAAGAAAGCCCACAGAAACCCAGGCTATGTATGAAACAAGAGAGGTGGTGCTGAGCCGTGGCCTTGGGACTCATTCCTTTCCAACATCAACCACCGTGGGGAGGAGGCAGGTGAAAGATATCCCCTGAGAAGAGCTGCCAGGGATTATAGAAAGTTCCACCAGAGCCCCAGCCCACAGGGATTCAGGTGAGAGCCTGGGAGGTGTTCTAGATATTAGGCAACTGACAATAGGGTCATGAGCCCACTCTTTTCTCAATCCCATGGGCTTCCCAGGAAAGCCACATGCTTCAGAGCCGTCTGGGACCTGGAGAGAGAAAAGCCTGAGTAATCACGCCACTGTAATGAGAGATCCTTCTTATCCATCAGTAGAATTCAGCCCTGTGCCGCAGTAAACTTTTCCTTCCTGTGAGCGCCACAACAGGGCTGGGTTTCCTGCTCTAGAGAGGGGCCATGTGCCAGCTTGCTCTGCTCCCTCTGATCGCCTCTCTCTCCTTCAGAATTCCAGAGCAGAAGGCTGATGGATACAGAAGATGCACCACAGTGTGGTTGGAGCCCAGAAACTCACTGTGGGCACAAGGTTCCTTGGGGGCTTAGCAGCCAGCGGTCCTGCTTGTGTTCCAGATGCTCTGGGATGGAGATGCCCTCCTTACATAAGCCAGAGGGCCCCGAGGCATGTGCTCTGCTAACTTGCCAAATCAAGAGGTTCTTTTCTCCCCCAAACTCTTTTCATTTTTCAAAGAAAACCTTTTCCACAGTGGAAAAGATTTCTAATTTTTTCCTCATTAGGTAAATAACATATACTCTATATTGCAATTTTGTAACTGAATAAAAGTACGAGGAAAATAAAAATCACCAGAGTTCCCAGCACACTGTGCTGTCACCACTGATGACTTAGTAATCATCACTTCATTCATCACTACACACACACACACACACAAACACACACACTCATTCAAACATGAGAAGTGGGCAACGGGGCATAGTTTATTTCACAGAAACTGAGAATTGCTTGTGTACATCTCTCTACACTTAGCCTTTCTTTTTCCTAATACATCCTGGACATGTCTCTGAGTTAGTCAGGACAGATCCAGCTCATTCCCTTTAATGACTGTCCAGTATTCCATGGTATGTGTGAACCCTGTGCACGCAGCTGTTTGTCCACCAAGAGCCTGTGCCCACAGAAACCCAGGCTATGTATGAAACAAGAGAGGTGGTGCTCGTGGCCTTGGGACTCATTCCTTTCCAACATCAACCACCGTGGGGAGGAGGCAGGTGAAAGATATCCCCTGAGAAGAGCTGCCAGGGATTATAGAAAGTTCCACCAGAGCCCCAGCCCACAGGGATTCAGGTGAGAGCCTGGGAGGTGTTCTAGATATTAGGCAACTGACAATAGGGTCATGAGCCCACTCTTTTCTCAATCCCATGGGCTTCCCAGGAAAGCCACATGCTTCAGAGCCGTCTGGGACCTGGAGAGAGAAAAGCCTGAGTAATCACGCCACTGTAATGAGAGATCCTTCTTATCCATCAGTAGAATTCAGCCCTGTGCCGCAGTAAACTTTTCCTTCCTGTGAGCGCCACAACAGGGCTGGGTTTCCTGCTCTAGAGAGGGGCCATGTGCCAGCTTGCTCTGCTCCCTCTGATCGCCTCTCTCTCCTTCAGAATTCCAGAGCAGAAGGCTGATGGATACAGAAGATGCACCACAGTGTGGTTGGAGCCCAGAAACTCACTGTGGGCACAAGGTTCCTTGGGGGCTTAGCAGCCAGCGGTCCTGCTTGTGTTCCAGATGCTCTGGGATGGAGATGCCCTCCTTACATAAGCCAGAGGGCCCCGAGGCATGTGCTCTGCTAACTTGCCAAATCAAGAGGTTCTTTTCTCCCCCAAACTCTTTTCATTTTTCAAAGAAAACCTTTTCCACAGTGGAAAAGATTTCTAATTTTTTCCTCATTAGGTAAATAACATATACTCTATATTGCAATTTTGTAACTGAATAAAAGTACGAGGAAAATAAAAATCACCAGAGTTCCCAGCACACTGTGCTGTCACCACTGATGACTTAGTAATCATCACTTCATTCATCACTACACACACACACACACACAAACACACACACTCATTCAAACATGAGAAGTGGGCAACGGGGCATAGTTTATTTCACAGAAACTGAGAATTGCTTGTGTACATCTCTCTACACTTAGCCTTTCTTTTTCCTAATACATCCTGGACATGTCTCTGAGTTAGTCAGGACAGATCCAGCTCATTCCCTTTAATGACTGTCCAGTATTCCATGGTATGTGTGAACCCTGTGCACGCAGCTGTTTGTCCACCAAGAGCCTGTGACCTGATCTCCCGTGTTTGGGCACTACACACAGGTTTTCTACCGATGCCATCGTTTTACACACACCTCCAAGGACAGTATTCATATAACAGTGTCACCCTGCAGTGCAGGCTGCAGTTAGCATTATCCTGGGACTCATCTTCCTTTCAGGTACTCTTGTTCCTGTGTGGAGCACTCCAGCAGTGATACTGCTAGGTCACAAGATCTGTCCTTGTAATAGGTGCTGCCGTACTGCTCCAACAAACGCTGAGAACTTACATTTCCATGGGCATTGGGAGTGTATGAGCAGAATTTCCCACTATCTCCCAATTCCAGTGATCAGCAATATCTCATTGTTACTTTGTCTGGTTGGGGTGGGGGTGGTACTGTGCTGGGTCTTCATGTGGTGCACAGACGGCATGGGCTCAGTAGCCCTATGGTATGTGGGATCTTAGTTTCCCGACCAGGGATCGAGCCCACGGGGATTGGGGATTCTTAACCACTGGACCACCAGGGATGTCCTTCTCATTGTCATTTTATTTTGCATTTTATACACTGGCAGTGAGGCCGAGCATCTTTTCACTGTTTCATAAGTTTATCAGTCAATTTGAATTTGCTGTTTAATTTTTTTGTTGAACTACTCATTCTAATTTAATTAATAAGAATTTTCTATGACAGATTTTTCATCTTTTATCTGTCATATGAGATGTGCATCTATTCCCTCACCCCAACTTTAACATTTGTTTTTTCATCTTGTTTATGGTGTCATACATTTATTTCAAATTTAATGTAGTTATTTCATGTAATAATTCATCTAGTTTTTCATTTATAGCTTTCAGGCTTATTGTCCTGGACTAAAAGGTACTGCTGTTCCCTAAACTACAGATATATTTTCCTAGATTTCAATATTTTTGTTTTATTTTTTACATTTACGCTTTTAATTGATGTAAAATGTATTGGTAAATACAGTAAAAAAAAAAAAAAAAAGAATCCAATTTTATTTTCTTTTACATGGATGACCATGTGAAAGAAATATTTATGTAAGAAATATTCAGGGACTTCCTCGGTGGTCCAGTGGTTTAAGAATCCACCTGCCAATGTAGGGGACACAGGTTCAATCCCTGGTCCAGGAAGAAGCCACATGCTGTAGAGCAACTAAGCCATGCGCCCCAACTATTGAACCTGTGCTTTAGTGCCTGTGTCCCAGCTACTGAAGCTCATGTACCTAGAGCCTGTGCTCCAGAACAAGAGAAGTCACCACAGTGAAAGCCCGGGCACCACAACAAAGAGCAGCCACCACTCACTGCAACTAGAGAAAGCCCGGGCAGCCGTGAAACCCAGTGCAGCAAAATAATAATAGTAGTAAATCAATTGTTTACAAAGGAAAGAAATAGTCATTTGCCACTGAAATATAATCTCAGTGTTGTCACATATTGGGTTGGCCGAAAAGTGTATCTAGGTGTTCTCAGAACATCCGGCAGAAACCCCCGAGCAAACTTTTTGGCCAAACCAATGTCACAATGTATGTGACTGTTCCGGTTCTTTCTCTTCTGTTTCAGCGTTCTATCCATCTACGCTTGTGCCAGGACTATTCCGACTCTGATTGCAGAGGCTTTGTGGTATGTTTCAGTATCTTATAAAGCCCTTTAACCTTATTTTATACACTGGCAGTGAGGCCGAGCATCTTTTCACTGTTTCATAAGTTTATCAGTCAATTTGAATTTGCTGTTTAATTTTTGTTGAACTACTCATTCTAATTTAATTAATAAGAATTTTCTATGACAGATTTTTCATCTTTTATCTGTCATATGAGATGTGCATCTATTCCCTCACCCCAACTTTAACATTTGTTTTTTCATCTTGTTTATGGTGTCATACATTTATTTCAAATTTAATGTAGTTATTTCATGTAATAATTCATCTAGTTTTTCATTTATAGCTTTCAGGCTTATTGTCCTGGACTAAAAGGTACTGCTGTTCCCTAAACTACAGATATATTTTCCTAGATTTCAATATTTTTGTTTTATTTTTTACATTTACGCTTTTAATTGATGTAAAATGTATTGGTAAATACAGTAAAAAAAAAAGAATCCAATTTTATTTTCTTTTACATGGATGACCATGTGAAAGAAATATTTATGTAAGAAATATTCAGGGACTTCCTCGGTGGTCCAGTGGTTTAAGAATCCACCTGCCAATGTAGGGGACACAGGTTCAATCCCTGGTCCAGGAAGAAGCCACATGCTGTAGAGCAACTAAGCCATGCGCCCAACTATTGAACCTGTGCTTTAGTGCCTGTGTCCCAGCTACTGAAGCTCATGTACCTAGAGCCTGTGCTCCAGAACAAGAGAAGTCACCACAGTGAAAGCCCGGGCACCACAACAAAGAGCAGCCACCACTCACTGCAACTAGAGAAAGCCCGGGCAGCCGTGAAACCCAGTGCAGCAAAATAATAATAGTAGTAAATCAATTGTTTACAAAGGAAAGAAATAGTCATTTGCCACTGAAATATAATCTCAGTGTTGTCACATATTGGGTTGGCCGAAAAGTGTATCTAGGTGTTCTCAGAACATCCGGCAGAAACCCCCGAGCAAACTTTTTGGCCAAACCAATGTCACAATGTATGTGACTGTTCCGGTTCTTTCTCTTCTGTTTCAGCGTTCTATCCATCTACGCTTGTGCCAGGACTATTCCGACTCTGATTGCAGAGGCTTTGTGGTATGTTTCAGTATCTTATAAAGCCCTTTAACCTTATTTTCCAGAAACATATGAGCCATGGAGATTCCAATTAGAATTGTAGTACATTCTTATTAAGTTTCGATCCAAGAATGTGGATGTCTTTCCATTTGTTCAGCTCTTTAAAACTTTAAGTTTTTGTCCTATAATTCCTGTACCTGTCTTTTCAAGTTGATTTCTAAGTTTGTTTAAACTTTGGTGCTGTTGTGAATAAGTTATTTTCCATTTCTTCCTATGGCTAGTCTAGTATTAGTTTAGAAAAAAGCCCTGTACTTTAAAATCAAATATTTTCCTCAGCACCAAGTGCCAAATTTCCTTATTAGTTCTGAGGGGGGAGGAGTTACTTTGGAGATGGTTTGCTTGTTAACTCTAGAATATTGAGATTATCTAGATGTAAATATAACATCAACAAAATGGGCAGTTTTATCTCTTTTTCCCCAAAATTTTCTACAAATTATTTCACTTTCTTGTTTTTCTGCACCCATTAGTACTTCCAAAACAATGTTTAACAATAATGGGGACAGTGTTCCTGATTAAATGGAAATACCTTAATAAATCACCATTTATAGTATTTGCTGGTGTCTTTTGATACTTAATTGTATTACATGGACTCTTTCCTTCTGTTTTTCTTAGGATTTTTATTAGGAAAGGCTACTGAATTTTACTGAATACCTTGTCTATCTCCATTGGTCTGATCATATTTATCCCAAATACGTAAGGGTATATTGATATCTCTATTCACAAATTAGATTGTTTAGATTTTGGTTTTGTACTTTTTCAAGTTTCACATATAAGTTTACGGTGATGATCTGTTCAAGTTTCTCATCTCCTTGCATCTATTTATGTGTTCCCATTTCTTCTAGTTTTCACATCTGTAGCTGTAGTTGCACCTGCCTTTGCCTGCAATTCCTCTGATTCCTTCTACACCTATGATCACACCTCCCTTTCTCAGGGCTGGTCTTCTGTCATTCCGCTCTCATTTTCTTTCCTCCTTGGTCACATTTTTTTCTGTTTTCACTAGGCTTTTCAAAAAATAGAAATGTTTAACCTTAAACTCTGACTATTTAAAATCTCTCATACATGTTTTTACTAACTGAAGTAATGTGGCCACTGTCCCATTCGACCCACTTAATTGATGCAATTTCTTGGGAGTCCTGACTCTTCACCCTGAAGAGGTGACACCCGCCCTTTGAAAAGGCCACGAGACTGAGCTCTTTCTAGATGAGGACTCTGACTCCTGACTCCTGATTCTTAGAGGAAGTCTGGGTACTGCTGGCTCTTCAGGAATGTTGAGAGGAGAGGTACAGAACAAGGTGAATGAGTTCCTAGGACACTTCTGAAGAATGGAAAAAGATATTTCAGTCATGCTCTTGCTCTTTCCTTATTACAAAGGCAATATCTACTCACTGAAAAAAAAAAAAGAAAATATGGAAATGAAGAAGAACATTTCAATCCACTCAACAGAAACTTCCCTGGCAGTCCAGTAGTTAAGACTCCATGCTTCCACTGCAGGAGGTGCTGGTTCAATTCCTGGTTGGGGGAACTAAGACCCGACATGCCTCGTGGCACAGACAAAAAAAAAAAAAAAATGAAAAACAAACCAAAAAACCACCTAATATCCTCCTACCCAGAGATTAAATGTCACTAACACTCACCACTATTAAGAAAGTGGTTCATGGCAGCCCAGCCAGGCTTAGCATCAACAGACAACCTCCATTGCCCAGTCTGGTGGGAATTCAGGCAGGCACGTCCGCCTCTTGATCCTTGGTTTCCTCATCTAATAAAGAGTATTTCACCACATAGATTTGTTATAGAATCAACTGAAATAATATTTATAAAGCACTTAATACATAGTAAGAGCTCAAGGGACATATATTAATAATATTCTTTGTATGTCCCTTCAGTCTTTTCCTCTATGCAAATCTATGACGTGATATAGACACATACACATATGTAGTAAAAATGGAGGCTGGGTCCCAGGATGTTTCTAGACTAAGGAGTGAAGGCTTGTGTTTCATCCCAGCATATGGAAGCAGAGTTCACTGGTGCTCTGCTTGCTCAGCCCATGCTCAGCCCATGTGCTTCTCCTTGGCAGTCAGACTGGAGCCTGCCTCCCACTTCAAGGTGCGAGCTCCTCCTAAACTCACCTGGGCTCTATTAGTGGATAGGATCAAAGGAAACCTGGTCAATGTTTTTTCATTCAGTGTGACCCATGTGTTCTACATCTTACTCTTTAGTGCAATGATATTTGTCAGAATGAAGCAGTGTTCACTATTTGTAGGGCCACAGGGTAGATATAATTCAGATACACTCTGAAGATACTGTTTTAAACTAGACTGCCCAGACAGGCTGGACAAAGGGAGGCTGAGAAAGTCATTCCATCCTATTTAATCCTGAAACAGTCTGGGAGGGATCTCAGAGTACCTCTCTATCCTAAAACCTATAAAATTCTCTTTTCTAAAATGTATAGTAATTGCAACATTTGGTATGATTCTGTCTGTGCCATAACACTTGCGCTCTTTATTCAGTTTCTGGTACCTAGGGTTAGACACAGAGTGGATACTTACAGTGCTCATCAGATGAGTAAATGAATGAACGAATGAATGAATGGATACTTGAGCTCCTGTCCAAGCTAGAAAATAAAAGCGAACTAAATCCAGAACTAAAATTCAGATCTCATGACCTCTGACCCCAACTCTTATACCTTTCCATCTTTTCAATAGGATCAATTGTATCCTGTACCAAACCCAAACAGCCATTTTCAGTCCTGTCCATCCTCCATTCATTGATTTAGTCATTGGGCACCTACTGTGTTCCAGGTGGTGCCTCTGCTAGTTATACATGTGTAAGAACGAGTGATAATGTTGGCCATTGCTATTATTGGAGAGTCCAAATGTGGTCCAACCCATGCCCTCCAGGGGAAGGTCCCACTCCCCTTCTCCCCCTGCTCTAGCTCAGCCTGCAGGGGAGTCAGGGTTGGGAGGTAGAGGTAGAAAAGGGAAATATTGTTCCAGGGGCTTCCCGTAGCCTGATCCCTTCTTTGGGTGCAACATCCCAGGTTCCCAAGGCCTTCCAGCCATATCCTCAGCTCCCCTTGGCCCCTAGCTGTTGCACTTCACTCAAGATGCCCTGCCTCAGGCTTTAGACCTCTTCATCCCCTTTTCAGGAAGGGTCTAAGTCCACCTGTGTCCTATTCATTGGTCACTGGTCACCTATAGCATATGAAGCTTCTCTCCTCGCATGCTTCAACATCTTAGCACCTTCTGACTTGTGTCCTAGGTTCTCCAGTGTGTGGATGATCTCCTCTACTAGATGATCAGCATTCTGGGCTCAGGATTCGTGTCAAATTCATCTTCTCCTCTTCAGCTGTGCCTGGCATGGTGCCTTACAGTGAATATTGCTTAATCCTTGCTGAATAAATACATGGAGAAATGTGAAAGGGAAGGAGAAAATGTTATCTGATGAGACAGAGGTTTGAGAGAACAGGATTCTCTGTTCAGCATAAGTAATGAACTAGAATGTGTGGGGAACAGAGGAGAGAAAAGAGGAAGGGAGAAATTCTAGGTACATGGCAGGAACCCAAGTAAATAGAAATGGTCACAGGAATTTTTAAAAGCAGAAGAATTTGATATTTGAATCTGGGGCTTAAAGGATGTGATGGAGCCATCTCTCCCCATATTCTCATGTGTCTTCAGTGACACATGCCACGCTGGTAGAAGCCTTGTATGAGTCTGTGGGAAAGTGAACAAATGAAGCACAGAGGATAGGTGTGGGGAGTCCACAGACCTGACTCAGCAGAAGCTGACGGTCAGAGCCCAAGGATCAGAGACCAATTATACCTTTCCATCTTTTCAATAGGATCAATTGTATCCTGTACCAAACCCAAACAGCCATTTTCAGTCCTGTCCATCCTCCATTCATTGATTTAGTCATTGGGCACCTACTGTGTTCCAGGTGGTGCCTCTGCTAGTTATACATGTGTAAGAACGAGTGATAATGTTGGCCATTGCTATTATTGGAGAGTCCAAATGTGGTCCAACCCATGCCCTCCAGGGGAAGGTCCCACTCCCCTTCTCCCCCTGCTCTAGCTCAGCCTGCAGGGGAGTCAGGGTTGGGAGGTAGAGGTAGAAAAGGGAAATATTGTTCCAGGGGCTTCCCGTAGCCTGATCCCTTCTTTGGGTGCAACATCCCAGGTTCCCAAGGCCTTCCAGCCATATCCTCAGCTCCCCTTGGCCCCTAGCTGTTGCACTTCACTCAAGATGCCCTGCCTCAGGCTTTAGACCTCTTCATCCCCTTTTCAGGAAGGGTCTAAGTCCACCTGTGTCCTATTCATTGGTCACTGGTCACCTATAGCATATGAAGCTTCTCTCCTCGCATGCTTCAACATCTTAGCACCTTCTGACTTGTGTCCTAGGTTCTCCAGTGTGTGGATGATCTCCTCTACTAGATGATCAGCATTCTGGGCTCAGGATTCGTGTCAAATTCATCTTCTCCTCTTCAGCTGTGCCTGGCATGGTGCCTTACAGTGAATATTGCTTAATCCTTGCTGAATAAATACATGGAGAAATGTGAAAGGGAAGGAGAAAATGTTATCTGATGAGACAGAGGTTTGAGAGAACAGGATTCTCTGTTCAGCATAAGTAATGAACTAGAATGTGTGGGGAACAGAGGAGAGAAAAGAGGAAGGGAGAAATTCTAGGTACATGGCAGGAACCCAAGTAAATAGAAATGGTCACAGGAATTTTTAAAAGCAGAAGAATTTGATATTTGAATCTGGGGCTTAAAGGATGTGATGGAGCCATCTCTCCCCATATTCTCATGTGTCTTCAGTGACACATGCCACGCTGGTAGAAGCCTTGTATGAGTCTGTGGGAAAGTGAACAAATGAAGCACAGAGGATAGGTGTGGGGAGTCCACAGACCTGACTCAGCAGAAGCTGACGGTCAGAGCCCAAGGGATAAGGAAAAGCTCGAGCTCCCTTCCCCACCAGAGTCCATAGAAAAACCAGGATGAGAAAGGAGAGGGAGGTCGCCACTAGACGTGGAATGAAGTTGAGGCTGTTTCATTTGAATCTTAACGCCCAGGATACTTGATACCAGGCAGATGAATGAATGAAACATTAATTATCACTAAAGTGTTAATGGGCTATAGAGGCTTAGTGTGCTTTCCTCCCCCACCCACCCCCAGAAAAAGTCACTTCCAATGACTACCAGTATTTCATGGAGTGGCTTCAGGGTCCATGTGAGAGATGCTTTTTAGCTGAGACAGTTATTTGGGGATTCTTTCAGTTTGTGAACTCTGATTCCAAGCACCCTTTTGGCCCTATCTTGCCAGATACGTCACCGTCCCAGGGAAGCCAAAGGGGAGTGGCTAGGAATGGCTGACCACTGTCACCTGCTTCCAGCTGACCCCGTGGGCACAGCAGGAGGCGAGGCATTAAAAGGACCTGATTTCAAACCCTAGTCGGTGAGTTCATGTGAGCCCAAGCAAGTTACCAAATAGCCTTGAGTTTCTGCATTGCAGAGCACCAACTCTGGGCACATGTGCTCCAGAGTGCTGGCTCGTAATTGGACACACCGGTCCAACCACTTCGCGGCATGTGGGATCTTCCCGGGCCAGGGATGGAACCGGTGCCCCTTGCACTGCAAGGCCGACTCTTTGCCCACTGGACCACCAGGGAAGCCCTCTTTGGGCAATCTTGATTCAGTTCTACCCTCAATTCAAGACAGAGTAGGGAAATGTGTAGAGGTTGTAAAAATAGATGTCCAGGCAACTGACTTCAAGAAGTGATGACAGAGAACAAAGAAGGTCACCAGGTGGGAATCTGAAAAAAAAAACAACTCTGAGAACAGGGCAGACTGAGTCATTTATAGGGCTATAAAACTCTATCACCCCATAAAACTTAATAAGCCCCTAAAAGTATCTCTGGGGAGGTGGAGAACAGCAGAGCAGTTCTGGCCAAGTAGTGATGGCTCAAACCAATGACAAAGTCCTTCCTTAGTGCTCGAGCCCACACCAGACCGTAGCGTTTGTTCACGGGACTGGCCTTGTGGCGACAATAAGAGGCTGAACTGTGCTGCTCCATGTTTACTAAGGAAAGGGCCAGTGAAACATATTTTAGAACCGTCTTCGCTAAAATGGTAACAAGGGGAAATGGGAAAGCATATAGACATGGATTCAAACCAAGCTCCAGAGCTTCCCTGGTGATCCAGTGATTAAGAATCCTCCTGCCAATGCAGAGGACATGGGTTCAATCCCCAGTACAGGAAGATTCCATATGCCATGGGACAACTAAGTCCACAGGGCAACTCAATACCACAATTACTGAGCCCATGTGCTGCAGCTACTGAAACCCACACACTCTAGAGCCCCTGCTCAACAATAAGAAAAGCTACCGTGATGAGGAGTCCAAGCACTTCAATGAGGAGTAGCCTCCAACTTGCCCTGACTAGAGAAAGCCCAGCCAAGACCCAGTGCAGCCATAAATGAATAATTAATAAATCATTTTTTAATGTAACTATAAAAAAATAACAGAAACCCCAGCTCTATCCTAACCAGACCACTGAAGTATGCAGGTAACACTGCTGCGACTCAGTTTCCTTATAGGCACAATGGAAATACTAAGAGCCACCTCAGAGAATGGTTGAGGACCTTCAAAGATGTAACAGACTGCAGCCAGTGCACAGGTTGCTCTTAAAAGGGTCGGTTTCAGCCATCAGAGAGATTTGCAGATCCTAAGCTCTGGATCCCTGCCACAAGGCTGGCAAATTCAGCATTGCATCATTACTGTGAGCAGCATTGCTGCTGTGGCTCCTAACACTGCTAATAGTAAGCTCACTGTTACACCCTTCCCATGGAGAGACTAAGGAGCAGCCATCAATCACGCAGGCAGGAAAGCATGTATCTTCAAGGCTGAGATGAGCCCTCTGTTCACAGACCATTTCCTGGTTGAAAACTGCTCTCACCACTCGCCTCTCCCAAGCAGATGGTCCTGCCCTGCTCTACACTTCCCAGGCATCGTCCACACCTCCATTAAGCAAGCTTTCCTATCTTCTTGGAGATAGTGTTTAACAATGGGTAGGAACAGTCCATTGCATTTGGGCTGACTGGGTTCAAAACTGATGTGTATCTCTGGCCAAGGTATTTACTTCTCTGTGCCTCATTTTCCAAATTTGCAAAGGAACCATTGTAAACTACCTACTTCATAGTGATGGTATGAGGATGGCCTGATTTCTTGTGTGTAAGTTTCTTGGGGTAGTGCTTGGGGACATAGTGTCACCAAATATGAGCTAGTTATGATGATGATGATTTGTTATAATATGTATATATTTATACAGGTGAAATATGTCAACAGTACTTCATACAAATGGATAGTAAGTGTTTTAGGAATGAAAGTAGATGGGCTGGGAGAAGCTCTGACTATTTCAGTGCATTGCTGGGCAGTTTTGCTAGAAGGTCTGTGACCTATCTTTTCTGGTCAACAGGCTTCTGGAGGTGGGGAAAGGGTTGTGAAGCAGAAGACACTGAAGTCCTTTCTTGATTTTACGAGACTCCTGCTTTCCTTGATTGAGACCTCGCCTGAGGCATTCAGAAAGGAATTCCATCTGCCATCCTATATAAAAATAACAGAAACCCAGCTCTATCCTAACCAGACCACTGAAGTATGCAGGTAACACTGCTGCGACTCAGTTTCCTTATGCACAATGGAAATACTAAGAGCCACCTCAGAGAATGGTTGAGGACCTTCAAAGATGTAACAGACTGCAGCCAGTGCACAGGTTGCTCTTAAAAGGGTCGGTTTCAGCCATCAGAGAGATTTGCAGATCCTAAGCTCTGGATCCCTGCCACAAGGCTGGCAAATTCAGCATTGCATCATTACTGTGAGCAGCATTGCTGCTGTGGCTCCTAACACTGCTAATAGTAAGCTCACTGTTACACCCTTCCCATGGAGAGACTAAGGAGCAGCCATCAATCACGCAGGCAGGAAAGCATGTATCTTCAAGGCTGAGATGAGCCCTCTGTTCACAGACCATTTCCTGGTTGAAAACTGCTCTCACCACTCGCCTCTCCCAAGCAGATGGTCCTGCCCTGCTCTACACTTCCCAGGCATCGTCCACACCTCCATTAAGCAAGCTTTCCTATCTTCTTGGAGATAGTGTTTAACAATGGGTAGGAACAGTCCATTGCATTTGGGCTGACTGGGTTCAAAACTGATGTGTATCTCTGGCCAAGGTATTTACTTCTCTGTGCCTCATTTTCCAAATTTGCAAAGGAACCATTGTAAACTACCTACTTCATAGTGATGGTATGAGGATGGCCTGATTTCTTGTGTGTAAGTTTCTTGGGGTAGTGCTTGGGGACATAGTGTCACCAAATATGAGCTAGTTATGATGATGATGATTTGTTATAATATGTATATATTTATACAGGTGAAATATGTCAACAGTACTTCATACAAATGGATAGTAAGTGTTTTAGGAATGAAAGTAGATGGGCTGGGAGAAGCTCTGACTATTTCAGTGCATTGCTGGGCAGTTTTGCTAGAAGGTCTGTGACCTATCTTTTCTGGTCAACAGGCTTCTGGAGGTGGGGAAAGGGTTGTGAAGCAGAAGACACTGAAGTCCTTTCTTGATTTTACGAGACTCCCTGTCTTATGACAGCACAGGAGAGGAATTCGGAGGCTCTGAGACCCTCGCCTGAGGCATTCAGAAAGGAATTCCATCTGCCATCCTATATAAACAAATACCCCAGCGCAGGACCAGTCCCTTTTCTCCATAGGAAGCCACTTGTTCCTGTATTTTGTCTTTGCCTTCCTCTGCCTTTGTAGAATAGCAAATCACTAAAATGGGATGTGGCTTCAAAAGCTAAAGGTACTTTTTTTTTCCCGTCCAGATCTTCAGCAGATCTTCCCATCCATGGGAACATGCCATTCCCCAAACTCTTGAAAAGGTTCCCAGGAGGGCGAGGGCTTCCCCTGGTGGTCCAGTGGGTAAGGACACCGCCTTGCAGTGCAAGGGGCGCTGGTTCGAGCCCTGGCCTGGGAAGATCCCACGTGCCGCGGAGTGACTGGACCAATGTGTCCAATCACCGAGCTGGAGCTCTGAAGCGCATGCACCCAGAGCCGGCACTCTGCAAAGACAGACACTACCGCGATGGGAGGCCCACAGGAGCCAAAGAACAAAGACGGATGAAAATAGAGAAATGAAAGACCAATAGAAGTGGCCCGCCCGCCCCCCTCCCCACCCTACCCCCGCCCAAAATAAATAAATAAATAAGGTTCCCAGGAGCCCTTCCCTCCATCAGAGCTAGAGGCCTTGAAACTTCAGCCCCCTGTGTAATTCCCATCCCCCTCTGCTCAGGTACTAAGAGGAGTCTGGGGGACCTCTAAATGACCTGCTAAGAAGGGAAGCCACAGCTAGGAGTTAGAGACGTGGAATTAAATCTCAGTGCTGCCACTTTCTGGCTGTAAGAAATTGGACAAGTTGTTTAAAGTCCCTGAGCCCTCATGCCTACACCTGAGAAAGAGGGAACCAGCTCTTCTTGCCTTCTTGCCTACCTCCTAGGACTGTTGTGTGGATTAAAGGATAGTTGGTCATAAAGCATTTAGCACATGGAAGAGAGAACCAGTATGTGGGGCTGTCTTTGGCTACATAGGTGTCGGCCCCTATCTTTTCTGGTCAACAGGCTTCTGGAGGTGGGGAAAGGGTTGTGAAGCAGAAGACACTGAAGTCCTTTCTTGATTTTACGAGACTCCCTGTCTTATGACAGCACAGGAGAGGAATTCGGAGGCTCTGAGACCCTCGCCTGAGGCATTCAGAAAGGAATTCCATCTGCCATCCTATATAAACAAATACCCCAGCGCAGGACCAGTCCCTTTTCTCCATAGGAAGCCACTTGTTCCTGTATTTTGTCTTTGCCTTCCTCTGCCTTTGTAGAATAGCAAATCACTAAAATGGGATGTGGCTTCAAAAGCTAAAGGTACTTTTTTTTTCCCGTCCAGATCTTCAGCAGATCTTCCCATCCATGGGAACATGCCATTCCCCAAACTCTTGAAAAGGTTCCCAGGAGGGCGAGGGCTTCCCCTGGTGGTCCAGTGGGTAAGGACACCGCCTTGCAGTGCAAGGGGCGCTGGTTCGAGCCCTGGCCTGGGAAGATCCCACGTGCCGCGGAGTGACTGGACCAATGTGTCCAATCACCGAGCTGGAGCTCTGAAGCGCATGCACCCAGAGCCGGCACTCTGCAAAGACAGACACTACCGCGATGGGAGGCCCACAGGAGCCAAAGAACAAAGACGGATGAAAATAGAGAAATGAAAGACCAATAGAAGTGGCCCGCCCGCCCCCTCCCCCCCCCCCCCACCCCCGCCCAAAATAAATAAATAAATAAGGTTCCCAGGAGCCCTTCCCTCCATCAGAGCTAGAGGCCTTGAAACTTCAGCCCCCTGTGTAATTCCCATCCCCCTCTGCTCAGGTACTAAGAGGAGTCTGGGGGACCTCTAAATGACCTGCTAAGAAGGGAAGCCACAGCTAGGAGTTAGAGACGTGGAATTAAATCTCAGTGCTGCCACTTTCTGGCTGTAAGAAATTGGACAAGTTGTTTAAAGTCCCTGAGCCCTCATGCCTACACCTGAGAAAGAGGGGAACCAGCTCTTCTTGCCTTCTTGCCTACCTCCTAGGACTGTTGTGTGGATTAAAGGATAGTTGGTCATAAAGCATTTAGCACATGGAAGAGAGAACCAGTATGTGGGGCTGTCTTTGGCTACATAGGTGTACGGCCCCTAGAAAGACCCTCGTCTTGAGTCAGGAGTCCTTTCATGCTGATGGTAGCCCATGAATGCATCCTGGAGATTGTGCACATCATTTAAGTTCTCTGCCTCAGTTTCTTCTCTGCAACATGATGATAAAAATAATTATCCAGCTTACATCCCAAATGTGTAAGAAGGTAAAAGAAAAAAAAGTTTGCATCCTTTGAAAGTTCTTCAAAAAAGAAAAAACTGTTTAGCTTCTTTTTTCTGAAGTATCAAGACCAGGGACTTTCCTGGTGGTCCAGTGATTGAGAATCTGCCTTCCAGTGCAGGGGCATGGGTCTGATCCCCAGTCATGGAATGAAGATCCCACATTCAGAGGAGTAACTAAGCCTGTGTATTGCAACTACTGAGCCTGTGTGCTCGGGAGGCCTCAAGCCACAACTGGCAAAAGCCCATGGGCCACAGTGACATTCCAGCGCAGCCAAAACAAAGACCAGAATCTCAAGACCAGAATCTCTTTGAACTAGGCATGATTTGCACTGTGGCCTTTGGTAGCCAAAGTAGACCATCTCTCACAGATGAGACTAACTCATCAGTGACACATTCAGAGAAAAGCCTTGTGTGGCTCTAATTCTCACAGTGTCCATGACTGACTGCAGAGCCTTTAGGGAGAGAAGATTTTGACAGAGCAGAGGAGGGTGTGAGCACCAAAGCCTCTATGGGATTGAAATAATGCTCCACAGAGGGGCACCTGAGAACACCAGAAACACACTTTGCCCAACTCAGCCATAGCCTTCAGCCTGGACTGGATAGCCTGTTGCTTTAATCCGTGTTATACTGTCCTCTCTCAGGACCAGCTGCCTAAATCATTTATAGATGGAGAGGCAGGATGAGCTGGTTATAATAAAGTATCTCCTTTCAGAAACAAGTGTTCTTGCTGCAAATATTCCAGCAACAGGCTGCCTCATGTCCCCAGTCTACCCAAATCCAGGACAAGTATTCCTGCCAATCTCCAGCCATGCATCTCTCCGGCGGAGCCACAAATCATCATGGAAGTTAAAGAGCTGCTGGTGGCTCAGCGATGTGACCTCCCTCTCACCCGTCAAAGCTCCCTGGCCCCTATGTCCCACGACAGCAATTCCTCCTCTTGTCATCAGACCCAGGTGATGAGCTCAAAGAATGCCCCAGAGCGAGCCAGGAATGTCTTTGTCTGGCTTGGCAAGTGGCTTCCCTGTCCTCCACTGGCCAGGATGTGGGGGTGGAAAATTATTTTTGTTTCCTTCTGGAAATGACAACAGTGACCAGGGCCAGGCACAGATCCTTTAACTGCCCTGAGGGAGATTTGCCTCCTTTCAAAAAACGGTACAAGACATGGTCAAGCTAGTTTGGGAAGCCAAGTGTCTCCCAGCTACCATGTTCTACCCCTGGGCCGCAAAATGAAACCAGGAGGGTCTGTTGGATGAGAGTGCATCTCACTTGAGTCTCTTCACTAGGTTTTCAGACATCCCCCATCTTCTGCTGTTACCAAACCAAACTCGGGTCCACTTGCCTATGCCATAAAGCCAATCTACTGAACAGGTTATGATGAAGGAAAGTTTATTGCAGGCACCAAGCAAGGAGTCCAGGGCAGCTAGTGCTTAAAAGATCTGAACTCCCTGAAGGCTTTCAGAGAAGATTTATAAAGACAAGGTGAGGGAGGGAGCTTGTGGGATGTGGGATCAGCTTGTGGACATTTTCTGATTGGTCGGTGGTGAGGTAATCAGAGGTCAGCATTATCAGTCTTCTGGTTCCAACCAGTCTAGGGTCTACATGCTTGTGGTTAGCGTTCAGTTAACTTCTTCCACCAGGTGGGGGTTTCAGTCTTTACAAAACAGCTCAGAGAACATGGCTCAGAATATATCTCTAGCCTTTGAAGAGGAACTCAAGATCCTTGACTTTGTTTCATGGCTAGACTATTTTTATTTCTGTCTTGCTTGACTTTTTCTTTCTGCATTTTCTTAACTTCTCTGATTAAATGCACTCTTTGGTACTTGGGAAAGCCTAGAAGGCTACAGTTTTTCTACAGACTAGAAGCAGGCAGAGGAAATGGGTCAAGAAGGCTGTGCTGGGAAGGTTCTGTAGGGTCCTTCTTGGTTACACTGCTACCGTGGCTCCTGGGGACTGACTTTCCCTCTGGTGCTTCATTGATTTAATCAGGCAGGGACTGGCACCTGGCCCATGGTGTGCCAGGCACCATGCTCAGAGAGGAGAGGGGTCTATGGGAGGAGCCCAGTACTACACCCTCCAGTTTCACTTCCTGTGCCGTGAGGAGGTGGGAAGGGAAAAGGGAAATGCCTACTGTCATCGTGGGTCCAGAAAAAAATCTCCCATGTGAAATGCTTCCCTTCAGTGACCCTCTGCAGAAGTAGAACAGGTTGACACCTTCTAAAGGATGCCTATTAGATTCTAAGAGTACAGTAGGAGCAAGGAGTAGAAAGAGGACAATAGTTTAAACTTCCCTGATGGCTCACCACCAGTGAAGAATCTGCCGGCAATGTGGGGTACCCGGGTTCGATCCATCACTGGGTCAGGAAGATCTCCTGGAGAAGGGAATGGCAACCCACTCCAGGATTCTTGCCTGGAGAATTCCATGGACAGAGGAGCCTGATGGGCTATAGTCCATGGAGTTGCAGAGAGTCGGATGTGACTGAAAGACTGACACTTTTTAGTTGTTCAACAAATACTACATGAGCCCGTATTCTGTGCCAGCTATTGTGTCAGCAATGCCAGAGCAAGTGAGAAAGAACCGTCCTCTGACTTTAGGAGATTTTATAAACTCAGGTGCCGAATTCGTAGTCTGCTGGTTCCCAGGGAGCAGCACCCCAGCCCCACCCCACCTCTTCCTTCCTTTCACCGCCAGTCATTTTATTAAAAAATAAAAGCCTATCGTAATTTGTTCTCCCATGTCAGCTAGGAGGACCTAAACTCCCACAGGCTAAAAGTTCACACTAACAGGCAGGATTAATTAGTAGTTGTCATGGAAATGGAATGCCATTAATTAGACACTTTGAAATTGTTCAAGTCCACTTCCTCCAAAATGACATCCTCAAACTATGGTATCAGAAAGCCTCCACACACCCCTGAGTCATATTTGAGTCATGTACAACACTTAAATGTTAAATATTATCTGCAAAGCAGACAGAGCTGTCCACTTTTGTGTGTGCGATGGGCTAGGAAAGGTGGTGCCTCGCACACAGAGGAGTGAGCATCTGGCCCACTATTCAGAACACACACTCAGAACACCCGTTTTGAAAATGCTGTTGCCTCTAGACTGTTGTCTACTGGATGAAGCCTCCTATGCGCCCCATGAAACGTGCAAGGTGCCTGCATTAGTCATTTGTTGTTGCATGACAGATCACCCCCCCAAATGTAGCAGCTTAAAACAGCAATAATCATCTCACATTTCTCTCTGGCTCTGTGGGTCAGAAATTTGGGAACAGCTCAGCTGGAGGCTCGGGTGCAGAGTCTCTCCTGAAGCTGCAGTCCAGTCAGCTGGAGCGGCCCCTAAAGGTTTGACTGAGGCTAGAGAACCCTCATCCAAAGTGGCCTGTTCTTGTGACTGCTGGGTTGATGCTGGCTCTTGGCCAGTGGCCTTTTTCCTTCCATGTGGGCCTTTCTGTGGGGCACCCCAAGTGTCCTTAAGGTACAGCAGCTGGCTTCATCCAGAGCAAGCAGTGTAAGAGACCAAGGCTGAAGTGCCAGCCCCAGTGATGGGCTATAGTCCATGGAGTTGCAAAGTACTGAAAGACTGACACTTTTAGTTGTTCAACAAATACTACATGAGCCCGTATTCTGTGCCAGCTATTGTGTCAGCAATGCCAGAGCAAGTGAGAAAGAACCGTCCTCTGACTTTAGGAGATTTTATAAACTCAGGTGCCGAATTCGTAGTCTGCTGGTTCCCAGGGAGCAGCACCCCAGCCCCACCCCACCTCTTCCTTCCTTTCACCGCCAGTCATTTTATTAAAAAATAAAAGCCTATCGTAATTTGTTCTCCCATGTCAGCTAGGAGGACCTAAACTCCCACAGGCTAAAAGTTCACACTAACAGGCAGGATTAATTAGTAGTTGTCATGGAAATGGAATGCCATTAATTAGACACTTTGAAATTGTTCAAGTCCACTTCCTCCAAAATGACATCCTCAAACTATGGTATCAGAAAGCCTCCACACACCCCTGAGTCATATTTGAGTCATGTACAACACTTAAATGTTAAATATTATCTGCAAAGCAGACAGAGCTGTCCACTTTTGTGTGTGCGATGGGCTAGGAAAGGTGGTGCCTCGCACACAGAGGAGTGAGCATCTGGCCCACTATTCAGAACACACACTCAGAACACCCGTTTTGAAAATGCTGTTGCCTCTAGACTGTTGTCTACTGGATGAAGCCTCCTATGCGCCCCATGAAACGTGCAAGGTGCCTGCATTAGTCATTTGTTGTTGCATGACAGATCACCCCCCCAAATGTAGCAGCTTAAAACAGCAATAATCATCTCACATTTCTCTCTGGCTCTGTGGGTCAGAAATTTGGGAACAGCTCAGCTGGAGGCTCGGGTGCAGAGTCTCTCCTGAAGCTGCAGTCCAGTCAGCTGGAGCGGCCCCTAAAGGTTTGACTGAGGCTAGAGAACCCTCATCCAAAGTGGCCTGTTCTTGTGACTGCTGGGTTGATGCTGGCTCTTGGCCAGTGGCCTTTTTCCTTCCATGTGGGCCTTTCTGTGGGGCACCCCAAGTGTCCTTAAGGTACAGCAGCTGGCTTCATCCAGAGCAAGCAGTGTAAGAGACCAAGGCTGAAGTGCCAGTCCCTTTCAGGACGGGTCCTTAGCCCTAACTGTCATTTCTACAATATATATTAATCACACAGCTAGCCCTGACTCAGTTATGGGGAGAACTCATACAAGGGCTTGAATATTAGGAGGCCACGTTGGAAGCTCCACTCATGTGCATCATCACAAATGCTTCCTCTCCTCTCTGACACGGTCAGGTTCAGGATATTCCCATCAAATCTCAGCATATTTGAGTGAAGCTACATGTAAATTGACACATTTTGGAGAATTCTGTAGTAATAAGATAGTACCAAAACTCCATCAAAGACCATTTGGACTGTTTTGGGACCTTCAGCCGTCTCTTGATTCCACTGTCTACAGATAACCACTGTTACCATGTCAGCGTTTGTTCTTCCAGGTCTTTTCCATGTCCTCGTCACTGCTTCTCCTGTGTGTTTGTGTGCTAAGTCACTGCAGTTGTGTCCAACTCTTTGCAGCTCCACGGACTGTAGCGCGCCAGGCTCCTCTGTCCATGGCATTCTCTAGGCAAGAATGTTAAGAGTGGGTTGCCATGACCTCCTCCAGGGTATCTTCCTGACCCAGGGATCAAACTCACATCTCTTACATTCCTGCATTGGTAGGTAGGTTCTTTACTAGAAGCGCCACCTGAGCGTTTAAAGATGTTTATGTCTGTCCCATCTTAACGAAACCTTTCCTTATCCTCTGTTCCCCTTCTGCTGTTGCCTTATCTCTTTTATCACCTTGACAGCCCAAATTCTTAAACAGCGTGGCTAAAATCACCTCCTGATTGCTCCTCAAGTGTGAGGATCTGCTTCAGTCCCTATATTCCATGGAAATGTCCCTGCCACAGCCACCTATGACCTTCTCTTTGCTTAATCCAATAGACGGTGTTAAACTCCTTTCTCTTCTGATCTCTTAGCAACATGTGATGCTGTTGACCACAAATCTCCCTTCCCGGGTTTTACTTTCACTTCCCTGGAAGCTGCTCATCAGTCTCCATTCTGGGCTTCTCTTCTTCTATTCACCTATTAACTGATGGGGTTCCTCAAGCCTCTGTCCTAGAGCCACTTCTCACTCTACACGTGTTGCCAGGGCTACCCCGCCCATCTCCACGCCTTCATTTACCTGCTACAAGCTAGTGCTTTTTTTTTTTATAGCAGTTTTTTTAAGATTTTATGTATTTATTTATTTATTTATTTATTTATTGGAGGGGGCGGGTTGGGGAGGGAGGGGGCAGGCGGGCCACTTCTCTTGGTCTTTCATTTATCTAGTTTTCATCCATCATTGTTCTTTTAGGCCCGTGTGGGCCTCCCGTCTCGGTGGCCTCTGTTGTTGCAGAGAACTGGCTCTGGGCGCATGCACTCCAGAGCTCCGGCTCGGTGATTGGACACATTGATCCAGCTGCTCTGCAGCACGTGGGATCTTCCCAGGCCAGGGATCGAACCGGCGCCCCTTGCACTGCAAGGCGGTGTCCTTACCCACTGGACCACCAGGGAAGCCCGCTAGTGCTTTTTTAAATCTAAGTCTCTAACTCAGATGTCTCTCCTGAGCTTCAGACCCATATATCCAACTGTGTGATAAATATCTTTGGTGCAGTTTCAAGCTCAACCTGTTGAAACCGGATTTATCATTTCCACTGACTCCACCAATGTCCTCCCATCAGTAAATCACACCTTTATCCATGTAGTTGCCCAAGCCAGAAGTGCAGTCATTACTTATCCCTGACACCACTTTCTCCATCTCTCACACTCATCAGTCACCACGTCCTAGGGATTCTACCTCCACTCTATCTCTGAAATCCTTCTGCTTTTCTCCATTCCTTACTGTCAGTTCTCAGCAGCTCTTAACTCTGTTTCCAATCTTACCCTGTCATTGATTTTACCACTTGCCTATCATGTGATGTTTAGACTTCTTGTGCATGATTATACATAAAAAATGCAAATCTGATTGCTCCTCAAGTGTGAGGATCTGCTTCAGTCCCTATATTCCATGGAAATGTCCCTGCCACAGCCACCTATGACCTTCTCTTTGCTTAATCCAATAGACGGTGTTAAACTCCTTTCTCTTCTGATCTCTTAGCAACATGTGATGCTGTTGACCACAAATCTCCCTTCCCGGGTTTTACTTTCACTTCCCTGGAAGCTGCTCATCAGTCTCCATTCTGGGCTTCTCTTCTTCTATTCACCTATTAACTGATGGGGTTCCTCAAGCCTCTGTCCTAGAGCCACTTCTCACTCTACACGTGTTGCCAGGGCTACCCCGCCCATCTCCACGCCTTCATTTACCTGCTACAAGCTAGTGCTTTTTTTTTTTATAGCAGTTTTTTTAAGATTTTATGTATTTATTTATTTATTTATTTATTTATTGGAGGGGGCGGGTTGGGGAGGGAGGGGGCAGGCGGGCCACTTCTCTTGGTCTTTCATTTATCTAGTTTTCATCCATCATTGTTCTTTGGCCCATGTGGGCCTCCCGTCTCGGTGGCCTCTGTTGTTGCAGAGAACTGGCTCTGGGCGCATGCACTCCAGAGCTCCGGCTCGGTGATTGGACACATTGATCCAGCTGCTCTGCAGCACGTGGGATCTTCCCAGGCCAGGGATCGAACCGGCGCCCCTTGCACTGCAAGGCGGTGTCCTTACCCACTGGACCACCAGGGAAGCCCGCTAGTGCTTTTTTAAATCTAAGTCTCTAACTCAGATGTCTCTCCTGAGCTTCAGACCCATATATCCAACTGTGTGATAAATATCTTTGGTGCAGTTTCAAGCTCAACCTGTTGAAACCGGATTTATCATTTCCACTGACTCCACCAATGTCCTCCCATCAGTAAATCACACCTTTATCCATGTAGTTGCCCAAGCCAGAAGTGCAGTCATTACTTATCCCTGACACCACTTTCTCCATCTCTCACACTCATCAGTCACCACGTCCTAGGGATTCTACCTCCACTCTATCTCTGAAATCCTTCTGCTTTTCTCCATTCCTTACTGTCAGTTCTCAGCAGCTCTTAACTCTGTTTCCAATCTTACCCTGTCATTGATTTTACCACTTGCCTATCATGTGATGTTTAGACTTCTTGTGCATGATTATACTTAAAAAAAAATGTCTGTGGGGGGTGGGTATGAAAACCCTTTGTTTTATATAGATTGGGTTTTGATTTCATGAAGTTAATATATTTGACACTGACATATGCTTTACAAATAAAGAGTCAGGAATAGACATCTGATCCTCTTCTACCCAGACCAAATCTATCTCCCAAGTCCTGTGTGGTGTAGATTCCAAACAAATGGATTTCAGTGTGTTCCCATGAGTGGACACACCATACCTCCTGACAAAGTCTTCTGTAACCCTGGCTGACTGCATCCAGCCAGCCTTGTTCCCAACCATGCACTTTTCCATCCTCTTATGCATCTGATTGCTCCTCCATCAAGTATTTGGGCTTTCCCAGTAGTTTAGTGGTAAAGAATTGGCCTGTAGGGCAAGAGCTGCAGAGACTTGTGTTGAATCCCCGGGTTGGAAAGATCCCTTGGAGGAGGACATGGCAACCCCTCCAGTATTCTTGCTTGGAGAATCCTATGGACAAAGGAGCCTGGCAGGCTACAGTCCATAGCATCGCAAAGAGTCAAACATGACTGAAGCAACTTAGCAGGCAACACACACACATGAGGCACAGTGCTAATGAATATCTTCACTGTAACAGGTCTGCACCCTCAAGGCATGCTCTACCCCATCTCCAAACTGCATGTGATTTCTGACTCTCAACCTTTGCTCACCACCACCCCACTACCTGGAATGTCCTCCTTCATCCCTTTCCAAGTTGCCAAGTCTTTCCATCCTTTGATGTATGCCTACCTTTACTGACTCTCCCAGTCCACAATGACCCCTGTAGCTTTCTCTTTTTAAAAAAATGTTTAAAATTTATTCTTCTGGCTGTGATGGGTCTTTGTTGCTGTGCAGGCTTTCTCTAGTTGTGATAAGTGGGGGCTACTCTCTTGTTGAGGTGCCTGGGCTTCTCCAGTTGCAGAGCACAGGCTCTAGGTGCATGAGCTTCAGTAGACGCAGCATGCAGGCTCGGTAGTTGTGTCTCACAGGCTTAGTTGCTCCACAGTATGTGGAATCTTCCCGGACCAAGGATCAAACCCTTGTCCCCTGCACTGGCAGGCAACTGGACCACCAAGGAAGTCCCTTTTACTCTGGAAATCATCCATGGATCCGTCTGTGGGGGGTGGGTATGAAAACCCTTTGTTTTATATAGATTGGGTTTTGATTTCATGAAGTTAATATATTTGACACTGACATATGCTTTACAAATAAAGAGTCAGGAATAGACATCTGATCCTCTTCTACCCAGACCAAATCTATCTCCCAAGTCCTGTGTGGTGTAGATTCCAAACAAATGGATTTCAGTGTGTTCCCATGAGTGGACACACCATACCTCCTGACAAAGTCTTCTGTAACCCTGGCTGACTGCATCCAGCCAGCCTTGTTCCCAACCATGCACTTTTCCATCCTCTTATGCATCTGATTGCTCCTCCATCAAGTATTTGGGCTTTCCCAGTAGTTTAGTGGTAAAGAATTGGCCTGTAGGGCAAGAGCTGCAGAGACTTGTGTTGAATCCCCGGGTTGGAAAGATCCCTTGGAGGAGGACATGGCAACCCCTCCAGTATTCTTGCTTGGAGAATCCTATGGACAAAGGAGCCTGGCAGGCTACAGTCCATAGCATCGCAAAGAGTCAAACATGACTGAAGCAACTTAGCAGGCAACACACACACATGAGGCACAGTGCTAATGAATATCTTCACTGTAACAGGTCTGCACCCTCAAGGCATGCTCTACCCCATCTCCAAACTGCATGTGATTTCTGACTCTCAACCTTTGCTCACCACCACCCCACTACCTGGAATGTCCTCCTTCATCCCTTTCCAAGTTGCCAAGTCTTTCCATCCTTTGATGTATGCCTACCTTTACTGACTCTCCCAGTCCACAATGACCCCTGTAGCTTTCTCTTTTTAAAAAAATGTTTAAAATTTATTCTTCTGGCTGTGATGGGTCTTTGTTGCTGTGCAGGCTTTCTCTAGTTGTGATAAGTGGGGGCTACTCTCTTGTTGAGGTGCCTGGGCTTCTCCAGTTGCAGAGCACAGGCTCTAGGTGCATGAGCTTCAGTAGACGCAGCATGCAGGCTCGGTAGTTGTGTCTCACAGGCTTAGTTGCTCCACAGTATGTGGAATCTTCCCGGACCAAGGATCAAACCCTTGTCCCCTGCACTGGCAGGCAACTGGACCACCAAGGAAGTCCGCCTATATCTTTGTTATCTCTTCTCTCATTTAAAAATGTAATCAGCCTATATTTGATTCTACTTTCTTATTTCTCATATATGTAGTCCTGCTTGTAGCTATGTCAATATTGTCTCCCCATCTGGACTTAACCCCTGGAAACTCAGGATCATATTATATGTTTTTGTTTTTCCTTTCTAGGGAACAGCTTAAGTAGGGAATTACTTATGAATAGCTGGTTAGGTAACGAGTTAATTATTTTTACTTCTCTGAGCCTCAGGGTCTTCATATCTAGGACTAAATAATAATTCCAACACTACAGGGCAGTTGTGAGAATTAAATGTGAAAAGATACTACATTGAGAAATGAGAAAAGGTATTATATTGTGCCTGGAACATAGAAAGTGTTAGTTGCTCAGTTGAATCTGACTCTTTGCCATAGACTGTAGCCTTCCAGACTCCTGTATTCATGGAATTCTCCAGGCAAGAACACTGGAGTGGGTTGCTGTTCCCTTCTCCAGGGAATCCTCCCAACTCAGAGATCAAACCCAGGTCTCTTGTACTGCAGGGAGATTCTTTACCATCTGAGCCACCAGGAAGACCAAGATACCCAATAAATGTTAGTTCTCATCCCTCCAATATCTAATGTCTAATCCTGGGAAGAAAACACAGTAACTAAAAGTACTTCTTTGTAGAACAAATGAATGAGTAAGTGAATAACAAAAGTCTGAAGGAATGAAATAATGCATTCAGAACACACCAGAGTGGCCCTGTTAGAGAGAGAGAGAGGGACTTTCTTTGGCTGGCATGGGAGTGAGTTCTGCCAGAGGGGAAACTGTAGATAATGTTCATGCTTGGCTCCAAGATCATGAAATGTTGATTAATTGGAAATCAAGTTTGATTTCTGCTGCAGCCAGCTAATTTTTGTAAGTTCAACTGAATTTGTGATCTGTCTGAATTCCCAGAAGAAAGTAGCAGGCACATGTTTCTTATAAACTGAAAAGAGATGCTTGTGTAAATTAATTTTCACTGGCATAGATCTGGCTCCAGGCTCTGTAAGAAATGAGAATATGTTGGTTTCAGAGCCCTGGCTGTAAATATTTATCCCCTGACTGTCACTGGTGTTTGTGGAAACTCCTTTTTCACTAATGGTCGTTCCGTTTGTTTTGAGAAAGACATCAAACTGTCCCAAGCGTACTGAAACTCATGACGTCAGAGACCTTGAGGGAGGGGGACGCTGAGAGGTTGGAGTGTCGTCTCCAGGGCCCAGTCATTTGGTTTTCTAGCTTCCTACATTGAGTTCGTGGTATTGATTTTGTGTTCTTCGTACAGGGAATGTGGTCAGCAGTGATCAGCAGTGACCTGTCCTCCTGTCTTCATCCAGGGAGTGACAGAGCTGACGAGGATTTCTTCAGTTTCCTCCGCCTTTTCTCCTTCCCATTCCTAACAGACCTCCCCATCACCCCATTCAATGTCTTTCCAGCTACATGGAAGGTTCTCAAAGAAGGGGGAGCATGATTCAGGATTGCAGTCTTGGAATACTGACCCTCCAAAAATGCTTGAACAGATCGCAGAAATGTATTTTATGCGACCACAAAATGGCAGATCTGGAAGAGACACCACGCATCACCTCATTCAAGAACTCCTCACTGGGGTCCCTGGAATTCTAAGGAATCTGCGGGTAGAATTCAGTGAGTCCATGCATTTGGATGGAAAAGGTTTGAATCTTTATTTTCACTACTAATTGAAATTTAGCATTTTTTAAAAATGTGAATAAAAGCAACACTCCCACAGTAGGGCTGGCATCTGTGAACTTCTCACCAAAGAAACTATACTCATTTTTTATATCTCATTATAAATATTATAAAAATCTCAAGGTATTTATTGACTTTCAACATTACTTCAAAATTAGAGTAAAATGAAAACATTATAAGGAAACATTTACCTGCCACCAGATCTTATTCAATGCATTAGTAAAGAAGCATATCTAGGGTTTCCCTGGTAGTCCAGTGGGTAAAGAGTCCACCTTATAGTGCAAGGGGCACTGGTTTGATCCCTGGCCCGGGAAGATCCCACATGCCCTGGAGTGGCTGGACCGGTGTGTCCAATTACGAGTCAGCGCTCTGGAGCGCATGCTCCCAGAACTAGTGCTCTGCGACGAGAGAGTCTACTGCAATGGGAGGCCCACACATGCCAAAGAATAAAAAGATGGATGAAAAATAAATATAAATAAAAGAGGCATAATGGGGAAAAGAAAAAATAAGTCAAAAAAAGAAGCATATATATTATTATTTATTCTTTTTTCAATTATATTGAAAACTGTATCAACATATTTGGCTTCTTTTGTGATTCTTGGTATTTTGTCTGATGCATTTAAAAACATTCTTCTGAGAGGGGAATCCATAGGTTTCCTTAGACTGCCAATGGGGCTACAGCACAAAAGAGGCTAAGAACTTAGATAGAGTCCCTGGAAGCACAAAGTCTACCTCATACCATATTCCAGGATTTCTGAGAAAGATAGAGAAGATATATCAAGATGCTGTGGGAAAGACTTCTGTGATCTATTAGCAATGTCTGTCTGGGCCATTCTAAGGAGAAAATGGTAGAATTGTATACTTTCCAATCTAAACCAGTGAATAATGTGAATACACTAACTGCGGCAACAGAAATGTTTTATCGGCACTGTCCAATATCATGGCCACTAGCTTTACCCGGCTTTTGAATACTTTAAATGTGGGTGATACAACTGAAATTTTGAATTTTAAATTCTGAATTCTATTTGATTTTAATTAATTTACATTTAAATAGTCACCTGCGGGTGGTGGCTACTAAACTGGACAACACAGCTCTACACTAATCCCACTTCAACCTACCCCAGTGACCTCCCACCACACCCTATCCCACCTCATGGAGGAGGGACTGAGGCCCAGAGAGTGATGATGGTCTTTGCCAAAAAGGTCATTGAATCCATTGGTGACAAACCCAGAGATCTCTTTACCTCCCAGTTTGGAGTTTTTTCATTTATGTGGTTTTTCTAAACTATCGTTCGAGAAGTGCTCATTCCCTGAACAATGCTCAAGTGTGCCATGAGAGAAGAAATTATTGCAAGTTATATAAATCCTTTGAGTAAAACAAGGTAAAGCATTACCTTTTCATTGCAGCAAGGTCTGATTCAGTGATTTCCTTTTTGTTTATGTCAGTTTGAAGGACAGAGGGTGGAAATAGGAATAATTTTTTGGTCTGCTGATTTACTTTGAGAAAAGGTTCACACGTATTCTGGAGAAATGTATATTATGTGCTATTGTGCAATCTCCAAACATTGCAGAAACCTGCTGTAAGCCAGGCCATTTCTGAAGGTGATTCATGCCCCAGAGCAGGTCCCCATCTTGATTCAGAGTCGGAGAACACTGACTGTATGACCCCCCTCTGCTTGCAGAGACGTCTGTGTGGATGAAGAATGGTGGTGGAGAGTCCCTGCCTGAGGAGGGATGGATTCGGATGAGGTCATGGGGAGCGAACGCCTTCCTCAGCAGAGGTGGGAGCCTGGGACACAGCCATGAGTGCAGTCTGGGGAGCACAGCCCAGGGAGAGCCTGGGACACAGCCATGAGTGCGGTCTGGGGAGCACAGCCCAGGGACACGGGAGTCAGGCACTTGCCCTGCACATTAGAGCGCTTTGGGAGCCTCAGCAAGCTGCTTCATCATTTCACCCTCCAGCAGGCAGGCTCCTCTCAGAAGAAAAAAATAAAAATAACAAAAACAAACACTAAACAGTGGCCTTTTCTCCTGTCCTGGCAAAGAGAGGGCTTACCTTGAGTTAACTTTGCCTATCTGACCACAGCTAAAGCCTGCCACAAGTCAAAACATTCACAGACAGCAACACTGGCCAATACACTGATTTCAATGTCTTCTAAAGTTTCAGTGGTATATAAACACTTTGCAGAGATTTTTTACCACGAACCAGCAGCCCCCCCCCCCCCCCGTCCCCCAGACATCCTGAATAAGAATTAAAAAAAAAAATCGGAATCGGAATTTTTGAGGCTGTATCCTGGGTAGCTAGGTTTTAAACAAAGCTCCCAGCTGATTCCAATGTACTGTTAGGCTTTAGGACTGCTGGCCTAAAGGATGGCATCTATACCCTTAATCCTGGCATCCAGGCCTCTGGGAGCTGGCTTGACTCTATACAGGTGGGGCGTCATAGTGGGAAACACAAAAGTTGTGTAGTAGTTGTCAACTGAACAAAAAGCACAAAACCTAAAAGATGAAAGGTCAGTTTTATTTAGGGTCCTTACTGAGGGTTATAGCCCAGAAACCAACTTCTGGGACAGCTCTGAAGAACTGTTCCAAAGAGATAAGGAAGGAGTCAGGATGTACAGGAATTTTTGCTGAAAAAAATGTAGTTGAACATCAAAAGATTACTTTTAATGACAAAAATCAGTATCTCAAGTTAATGATCTTAGTGCTTTTCTGTGTACAGGAAGAGTCAAGAGTCTGGACTCTTTGAACATATTCCCGTGACCCACATCTTCACTGTTTAGGACCAGTATCTCATTTTTATTCTTCTGAGTGCCCCTCAGGGTGCACCATCAGGGGTGCAGGCAGTGGCTGATGCCGGGCAACCTTCCGTGTTTACCAGAATGTTCAATAGCACATACCATTCACTGGGTGCCTGCCAGGTGCCAGGTATCAGATTAAGAGCTTTAAATGAATCGCCATTTAAACCTCACACTGACTGTGTTCTTACCATTTTTCAGATAATAAATTGAGGTTTAGAGTAGGTAACTAATTTGCCCAAGAACACACAGTCAGGAAGTATAGATATGGAACTGAAACTGAGGTCTGTCAAAATTCCCAAGTCCATGCGCTTGACCTTGGGTGACTAACTGTCCCAGTTTCTTTGCCTGAGACTGAAAGGTTCCATAATGCATAGCACATTCTATGCTCAACAGACTAATCCTGGTCACATTGAAGCACGCTAGTCACCTAGTCTCTACTTGGAGATTTCTGCCTAAGATTGAAGTTCACTTCCACCACTTGTGACTATATGACATCAGGCAAGCCTGCCCACCCTGGGGTCTCCTAGGTTCCTCATCTGAAAATAGGAAATGTCACATCTGTCCCAGAAGGTGGCTGTGAGCATAAGATGAGAGAGTGCCTGTAAGAACGTCCACTGAAGGAGGAGGTGAGCTTCCCTTTAGGCCACCTGGTGGAGCCCTACTTTCTGTTTGTTTTCTTTTCATTTTAAAAAATATATTTAATTTTTAATTGTAAGATAATTACAATAGTGTGATGGTTTTTGCCAGACAGCGACATGACTTGGCCATAGGTATATGCATGTCCCTCCCTCCTGTGACTCCTGCCCTCTTCCCTTTCCCCACCCCCATCCCTCCAGGTTGTCACAGAGGACCAGCTTTGGGTTCCCTGCATCATCTCCTCAAATAATTCTTCTCCATTCCCTCCATTCTCATCTTCTGGAATGACTATCCAATTGGATATATATCAGCGTCTCTCGGTTAAGCCTTGGTGTCTCAGACATTCTCTTTCTCTCTGGGGGAGGTCCTTGGTGCTCTCTTTTCTGTCTTTTTTTTTTATTTAATTTCTTTCAAAAAAAGTTTTATTGGCATATAGTTGCTTTACAATATTGTGTTGTTTTTTGCTTACAGCAAAGTGAATCTGTATCTTAACTCGCCATTGATTATTGAGTTTATCAGTAACTATATTTTCATTAACAGAATTTGTGGCTGATTTTTCTTCATACCCGTCTTTCTCTTGCCTCCTACCTGCCTGCTTTGTTTTACAAATGTCTTTGGTTTTTACGTTGGTATTCCTTTTGAAACACTTCTGCTTGGTGACCATCTTTCCTAGTATCCTTTTGCCTGCTGGTTTGGTATGAGATTTGCAAGTGGCTCTGGAGCTGGAGTTTGCTATGTTTTGCTGTGCATTTTTCCTTCCTCTCTGGTCACCCCCTTCTCCCTCTTGCTGTCATGTTGCCTCCGCTCTTGGGTGACTAACTGTCCCAGTTTCTTTGCCTGAGACTGAAAGGTTCCATAATGCATAGCACATTCTATGCTCAACAGACTAATCCTGGTCACATTGAAGCACGCTAGTCACCTAGTCTCTACTTGGAGATTTCTGCCTAAGATTGAAGTTCACTTCCACCACTTGTGACTATATGACATCAGGCAAGCCTGCCCACCCTGGGGTCTCCTAGGTTCCTCATCTGAAAATAGGAAATGTCACATCTGTCCCAGAAGGTGGCTGTGAGCATAAGATGAGAGAGTGCCTGTAAGAACGTCCACTGAAGGAGGAGGTGAGCTTCCCTTTAGGCCACCTGGTGGAGCCCTACTTTCTGTTTGTTTTCTTTTCATTTTAAAAAATATATTTAATTTTTAATTGTAAGATAATTACAATAGTGTGATGGTTTTTGCCAGACAGCGACATGACTTGGCCATAGGTATATGCATGTCCCTCCCTCCTGTGACTCCTGCCCTCTTCCCTTTCCCCACCCCCATCCCTCCAGGTTGTCACAGAGGACCAGCTTTGGGTTCCCTGCATCATCTCCTCAAATAATTCTTCTCCATTCCCTCCATTCTCATCTTCTGGAATGACTATCCAATTGGATATATATCAGCGTCTCTCGGTTAAGCCTTGGTGTCTCAGACATTCTCTTTCTCTCTGGGGGAGGTCCTTGGTGCTCTCTTTTCTGTCTTTTTTTTTTATTTAATTTCTTTCAAAAAAAGTTTTATTGGCATATAGTTGCTTTACAATATTGTGTTGTTTTTTGCTTACAGCAAAGTGAATCTGTATCTTAACTCGCCATTGATTATTGAGTTTATCAGTAACTATATTTTCATTAACAGAATTTGTGGCTGATTTTTCTTCATACCCGTCTTTCTCTTGCCTCCTACCTGCCTGCTTTGTTTTACAAATGTCTTTGGTTTTTACGTTGGTATTCCTTTTGAAACACTTCTGCTTGGTGACCATCTTTCCTAGTATCCTTTTGCCTGCTGGTTTGGTATGAGATTTGCAAGTGGCTCTGGAGCTGGAGTTTGCTATGTTTTGCTGTGCATTTTTCCTTCCTCTCTGGTCACCCCCTTCTCCCTCTTGCTGTCATGTTGCCTCCGCTCTGGCCCAGGGGCCCCATTTCATGACCAAGTCTAATACCAGTGTCTCTGGATTCTCTCTGTGGCTGACGCTGGCGAGGTGCTGGCATTGCCCAGGACCTGGCTCTCTGGCTGGGCCTGCTTCCTCTCTCTCCCTCGGATCACAGCTTCAGGGAGGCAGCAGCCTGGGCAGTGGTGCAACTTCCCTTAGTCTCCTTTCACAGGTCGGGGGGCCTCCCTGGTCTCACATAGGGGGCCTGACTTTTTCCCTACCCGATTGGGCTATTTTTACTCCCCGTTTTGTCAAAAGGAGCAGGAATGGCCATTTTCCCCTCCTGCTTCCAGACCCAGAGCTCCATGCCCCAGGTTCATCTACCCTCACTTGCAGGTTTATGTCCTGTGCTTTTTTCCTCTTATTAAAACATAGTTGATTTACAATATATATATGTGTATATAGGAAGGTGAAATGAAAGTGTTAGTTGCTTCCTCATGCCTGACTCTTTGTGACCCCATGGACTGTAGCCCAGCAGACCCCTCTGTCCATGGGATTTCCAAAGCAAGAATACTGGAGTGGGTAGCCATTCCTTCTCCAGGGCATCTTCCCAACCCAGGGATGGAAGCCAAGTCTCCCGCATTGCAGGTAGAGTCCTCATCGTCTGAGCCACCAGGGAAGAATAGATATACATATACATGTTCTTTTCCAGAGTATTTTCCATTAAAAGTTATTACAAGAATATGAAGTGTAGTTCCCTGCCCTATACAGCAGGTCCTTGTTGTTTACCTCTTTGATACATACTGATGCGTATATATGTGTCCTGTGCTGTTCATTGAATGCTGGAATGTCGTGTTCCTGTGCCTTTTGGGGGTTTTCATTTATATCTGGTCTTTCTTTTCTCAGCATTTGAAAACAGAGTTTTGAAAGGATTGTCCTACAAAGCCATCTTGACTTAGGACGTTTTCCTGAAATTGTATTTCAGAACGTAATTAAAACCAAGGAAGATTCAAAGTTCTCATGAATGTTTCCTCTGGCACTTGATAGCCCGGAACGACGAAGAGAAAGAGATAGGAAGCCACACTGTGATGATAGCGGCTTTACATAACTTTTCCCCCACCCAAGTCACACTAGGTAAACAAGGAAAGAGCCCTAGGTTGCGGCTTCATTTGAGAACCTACACTAAGTTCTTGCTAATGATTGAGCTTCTCATCGCTCTCTGTTAGACTGAGGTCCCCCTCCTCCAATTCTGAACCCTATGATGCTCTAACCAAAAGGCAGTGTAGCCCAGCATCCTGTGATCCCAGATCAGTGTCCCGAGTGTTCCCTTCATACCTACCCCCACCCCCAGATGACTGCCGGGCCACCAAATCCAAGGCCACTATTTTGGAAATTACAGCCTTTAACAAAGTCTGTTTGGGGTCACAGAGGGAATTATAGCTCAAATGCTACCTATGCTTTTCATGTTTCTCTTTCCTTTCCCTCGAGCCCAAATTTGAATTCTTAACTAGTGTTTCAGAAAGTTTCAGTTGGGGGCGGGGAAAGGGGGACCGGGAGTGACTGTATCCGTGTCACAGAGGAGACGTAGAGAGGACTTGAATGCAGGTCCATCTGCTTCCACAACCCCCTCCAGCACCACATACCACCGCCTGGGCAGATGGAAGGTGGTCCTCTGAGCAGCTGCCATAGTAAAGAGGCTCTCTATAGGATCTGTCCATGCACACAGATGACTCTTGGAGCAATTCCTCAGTCAGATGGCCCTGATGCCCATGGGTACTCACAGTAACTCAGAGCACCCACCCCAGGCTTAAGGACAACTTTTCTGCAAACATTCCACAAAATTTTGCTATCTGGGGCTTTGATGGAAATCCCCAGGTACAGTTTTTCGCAGATCAAGTCAGGATCTCTTTCTCCACTCACCGTCATGTGTTATAGCTCTTAGGGCAGTGTTATAACCTCAGAGTGAAGAACCTCTGCCAGGGAAAACAGCTCTCTGTTGTTTTCTGGGCTTCATACTTCCTAATTTAGGGCAAAACTGTGAAGCTGGCAGTCCCATCTTTACCACCCCTGCTGACTCTCTGCTCTGCACCCTTTCCTCTCTCCCAAGGTCCTGGTCACCCTCACCCCTGTCGCTCACTCCCACGCCCTCCCCCCTCAAAGCAGCTCACACCAGAGAGGCTGAGACTGGCATGGCAGCAAAGAGGGAACTGCTCCCCAGGGGATTTCCACATTGAGGAGCCTGCAGGTGTTCACACACGCCCACATGCACACACACACACAAGTTCATTGTTTTATGATTAGATCATTAACACATGTCCCATTATAGAAAATTTGAGAAGTACAAAAAACATTAAGAAGAAAGTTAAAACCCATAATCCAACCATCCAGACAGACCTCCATTAACTCTTTAATATATTTCCTTCCAATTTTTCATCTTAATATGTATATGTATATGCATGCGTGGATATATCATACATGAGTATGCTACACATACATTTTAGAGTCTGGTTCAAGGCTATCTTGTTTCATTGTTCTGTCTGCCAGTTCTTCCCTAATACCACGGTGCTTACATTATTATTATTTTATAATAGACTTTAATCCTTGATGACTTGAATTCTCCATCACTTTTTATTTCAACTATTAAAAGATTATCCTCAGGACTTCCCTAGCAGTCCCGTGATTAAGACTCCATACTTCCATTTTAACTTTTTCTTTTTCTTTTTTTTTGGCCACTTCTATTGATCTTTTTTTTTTTTTTTTTTTTAAAGATTTATTTATTTATTTATTTATTTTGGGCGGGGGTCGGGTTGGGGAGGGAGGGGAGCGGGCGGGCCACTTCTATTGGTCTTTCATTTCTCTGTTTTTCATCCGTCTTTGTTCTTTGGCTTCTGCGGGCCTCCCATCGCGGTGGCGTCTGTTGTCGCAGAGCGCCGGCTCTGGGCGCATGCGCTCCAGAGCTCCGGCTCGGCGATTGGACACATCAATCCAGCCGCTCCGCAGCACGTGGGATCTTCCCAGGCCAGGGCTCAAACCGGCGCCCCTTGCACTGCAAGGCGGTGTCCTTATCCACTGGACCACCAGGGGAAGCCCTTCTATTGATCTTTCATTTATTTGTATTTTTTCTTTGGCCTGTGTGGGCCTCCCGTCGCAGTGGCCTCTCTCATCACAGAGCACGGGCTCTGGGCACATGTGCTCCAGAGCTCTGGCTCCATAGTTGGACACATCAGTCCAGCTGCTCCGCGGCACGTGGGATCTTCCCAGACCAGGGACTGAACCGGCGCCCCTTGCACTGCAAGGCGTTGTCCTTACCCACTGGACCACCATGGAAACCCCAACTCCATACTTCCAATGCAAAGGGTGCAGGTTCAATCCTTGGTCGGGGAACTGAGATCCACGTGCCACACATTTTTAATAAATTAAAAAGCATATCTCAACCTTTTCTTTTTCCTGGTAAATTTTAGATTCATAGTGATAAAAAAAATACATGCCATAGCTTCTTGGGCTCCAAGTTTACTATACTTATAAGTTAAAATTGATTTTTTTACAATATTCAAATTTTCCATTCAGAAATACTGTATGGCTATCTGTTTAGTCAGACATCCTTTAATATTTTTCAGTAAAGTGAAAAGGTTTCCTTCAGATGGGTCCTACATATTCTTTCTGAGGGTTCTTTTTAATTTTGTTAGTTTTCTGTTGGAAATCGGGATCGCTTTTCTCTACATGCTTCTAATTTGAATTATTGATTAGGAAAATTTATCATGCATCTCTTACTCTCTGAATAATTCTAATACTTTACTAATTGATTCCCTCACTTTCCAAGTAAGATTATTATACCATCTGCAAATAATGATAATTTTACCTTCTCATATATATAATTTTCTTTTGTGTGTCATTGTATAACTTAAAGCACCATGTTAAATAACATCAGTAAAAAAATCAGTGGTCTTTCTTAATTTATTACAGATTATTTGTATTCCATTAAGGAATTATTTTTCTAATCTTAGCCTTTAGTCTTTTAAATCAAGATTGGACATTGAAATTTCTCAGGTATATGTTCATTATCTGTTGGAATTATCGTATTTTTATTTTACCTGTTCATATTAGAAATTACCTTCATAATTTCCTAATACTGAATATCTTTATATATCTAGAACCACATCTACTTTTTTCCTGGAGGAATTTTTTAAATTTATTTTTTTAGTTTTTCACAGTTCTGTTGTTTACTGCCCTGAAATTTTTTTTAACTGAATTTGATTTGTTAATATTCTATCTAGAATTTTTATAACTACCGTATGCACAAGTGAACTTAGTTTACAGCATCAGGTCCCAAAGTCTGTTCTGTGGAATGCTGTTCCTGTGAATTGAGCTACACCAAAGGGAAGTCAAGGAAAGTTGTTTGCTAAAACTAATTTGGAAAATACCTCACATCCCTCTTGGAGATTTACAAGATATACTCCTATTTTAAAGATTCTGACACAAGCTAGAATTAAAAAAAGAAAAAAGAGAAAACTTGGGTTTAAATTTGTATAACTCAGTATTTCTCAAACTGATTGATCATAGAAGTCACTATTTAACATAATTCCTATTTTTAAAAAATATGTATTTATTTCTTTATTTATTTGGCTGCTCTGGGTCATAGTTGTAACATGGCGAACTCAGATGCAGCAGGTGGGATCTCATTCCCTGACCAGGGACCAAACCTGGGCCCTCTGCACTGGGAGCACGGAGTCTTAGCCACTTGACCAACAAGGAAGTCCCCATACCTCCTATTAACATCTCACAAAGCTCACGTGTGAGGCATGCACCTTGAAAACCTTGTCAGTGTTGACACTGGTTTTGCTGGAAAGCCTGTTTCTTCCAAAGTTCTAATCAAAGGCTTATAATCAGTTAAGCTCTGTTGCTGCTGCCCTGCACAATAAGAGACTTGTTGTTTCTTCCAGTTGAAGCTGATGCCTTTCCCTTTCATGATTCTGAGATTCCATTTCACTCCACTGGGTCCCTTTGCAATCTTGAGGATGCAGAAAACTCTGAATCTTCAGATGGATCCACTTCAGGGTTATCTTTCTTTAACCTTTCCACCAGGTTTCACTGGCTCTTCCTCGGTCTTCTCGTCAGTTCATGGAGCTGCATGGCCTCGGCCCTCCACCAGTGATGGCTTCTTTCCAAAGCAGCCTGATTCTTCAAGAGACCTTGTGTGGCTCAGGTGACCTCTCCGTCCCTTGCCTGTATCCTAAAACCATCTGCCTCCACTCACCATCCCCTTTGCTCTCTCTTCGCCCAACTCCAAAATCCCACTTCTTCTGTAAACCCCCAGGTGTTACTCAAGACTGAGAAATACATAATCTTAGTTGCTGAAAAAAGTTCCCAGAAGCAAACCCTTCTAGAAATTGTGGAGTATTGATTGATTCACCATATGGCCTCCACCCTTTAAGAGCTCTGATTCTCTTGCCTAGAATAAAAAAGTACCAGATCATTGCAGTGAGTCCTTTCCCCAGCTCCAGGCAGAGGAAGAGCTCAAGAGCCACTGACATCACATTAAATTTAGAGTGGTAAGTGCCTTATGGAGTTTTGTGTGCAATGTGTGGTTAATTGTCTGAAGACGTCACAGAGCAGTGACATTTGAAAACAGTTTTAAAGGATAAATAGGAGCTCATGTGTCAGAGCAGGGGGGCAATGAAACAGTTTGCAGTTACATCAGGCTTTCTGATGCTCTTTCAGGTACCAACCCCACTTGATCTTCACAACACAGTGAGGTTAACTTCATTATTGCTGAACTCATTTCTCTACTGAGGAAGTTAAGGATGATTTGCAGCAATGAGTTTTCCCAACGCAAAAGATTTCATAAAAACAGAATTTCAGGAAAACTTTGATACTAAACAGCCATTCTTTTTTTTTTTCAACATTGATTTGGCTGTGTCCGGTATTGGTTGTAGCACATGGGATCCATCATTGCTTCCCATGGGCTTCTCTAGTTATGGTGTGTGGGCTCTGGAGCATGAGGACTCGGTAGTTGTGGCCTGCGGGCTTAGTTGCCCCACAGTATGTGGGATCTTAGTTCCCCAACCAGGGATCAAACCTTAGTCCCCTGCATTGGAGGTTGGATTCTTAACCACAGAACCACCAGGGAAGTCCCCCTAAATAGCTGTTCTTAAGAGATGCTGAGGCCTTAAGTAAACAAGGCAGGTATGCTGCCTACCTCAGGGAGCTCATCGTCTAGATTCACAGAACTTTAGCTCTGTAAATTTCTCCCCATATGGAGGGATTTTTAAAAACCTACTTTATTCCCCAGACTGAAGGTGGACTCATTTGGCCTGGAAGTAAATGATGCAGCAGCTTGAGTGTGAGGTCTCCAGATACCTCAAGCTGGGGGCAGGGGGCCAAGCCTGCCTTACACCTCAACCTCCTGGGGCACATAAAAGAGACTGGAGCCAGGTCTGCCCGGGACCGCTGAAGTCAGAATCTGGGTTTGGGTGGGAAGGGTAGTTATGAGTATGTTTATGTGTTCCGCTTCATTCTAATGTGCAGCCGGAATGGTAAACCAGTGTTCTGCTGGAAAGATTGTCGCCATATAGGGACACAGGTGTCAAGTTCTGCCTCTGCCTCTTCACTTCCCTTCCCTTGCTTCCTTCCTGTATCCCTGCAGCCTCCCTTCTCCTGGCCCCCTTCTGCATGCCCACATCTGCTCCGTCCCAGCCGCCTAACATAGGGGCTGATGTGTGCTCCTGTCTTCGTCACCATCAAGGGCTTCACTCTTGGATCTACAGATGCATTTAGAAGGGACCTTCTCAGGGAGGACTGAATGGTCATAATGGTGACAAGTCACAGAGGCAGCCAAGGTGCCATGAGGAGTCTCTTCAATGTATTCTAGTCAGTCACTTCCCAGAGGCAGGTGTCTGCTGGGTTGAATTGTAGGATTGGGCCAGGTATAGAATGATAGGCCAGCTCTCACTGGTGAGTTCACCGTCCCTCACTCATCCCTGCCTCAAAGTTCCCAGGGGAGTTAGGAGAGACTCTTGTCCTTCTTCTTGCCCATGGTCAGAGTGGCCCCAGGTATACAGCACAACAGAGGGTGCCAACCCAGCTGGGGAACTCATTCCGCCTCCACATCCTCTCACCTCCACTCAGCCGTTTTCTCAGCTCCACTCAGCCGTTTTCTCAGTGGCCCAGAGAAGAAGCACAGGTCCTGTAGTCTCTGCCCAGACGCACAGGGTTATGGGCCTTTGTGGAACCAAGCCTGCCCTTCCCTGAGATCTCAATACTTTCCTAAGTCGGGGGTGATTCCCTTCAGCCTGCAGCAGCTGGAACATGTTCTAGACTTCATGTGGATTCACCAGGGTGCATGAGAGGAGGTGGGCAAGGATATTGACCAAAGGTCTCAGAGCCGTGAAATCCTCATGATACCACTGACTAGGCCAGTGAGTGAGGTGTCATGGCAACAGAAGCCAGCTTTAGACGGACATCCTTATTTGTTGGGGTTATCACTGCTGTTATCTGATTATCATATTTCCATAAATGATTTATTACACTAGATCCTGTGGACCTAAGTCCATGTTATAATAGGGAGAGGATGGGTTTGTGAATGCAGAGCATTAGTGGGCAGATTTCCCATTCATCAGTTGGATGGAGGTGGGTATCCATGCTGAAGCCTGCCTATTGGTCCACCTTGGCTCAACTTCTTCAAGTGCAGAACGGAAAGAACACTGCTGGCTTCAGAGCTGCTCCCCTGGGATGCTGTACAAGTGAACAGGTTATTGATGGTGGGGAACTGGCAGTCTCTCAGTGAAAAGGCTAACAAATCAAGCATTCCATTAAGTCTACTTCCAATTTCTCCTTTTCATGAATGTTTACTCATCGTCTATGGCCTGTAGCAGCATGCCCTGCTCTAGCAATGCTAATCTTCTGTGCGTCATAGGTTAAGAGTATCAGCTCAGGACCCAGACTGCTTAGATTTTAATCCTGGCTGTCCACTGCCTGCTGAGTGACCCTGGGTAAGTTACTTCACTTCTCTGTGCCTCAGCTCTCTCATCTGGTAAGTGAAGATAATAATGTGCCTACCTCACATGGTTGTTAAAAAGAACAAATGAATTAATATATATAAATGGCTTAAAATTGTGCCATGCCCATAATAAGGGCTCAATAAATTTTCACTTTGAAGATGATTAATACCTAGCACTTTCATATAATGAGCTCATAGAAGTGTATCTGTTTGGCACCTAAATTTTAACATAGTGTTTTTCTAATTTGTCTGATTTAAAAAAAAAAAAAAAAAAAAAAAAGGCCCAAGGAACTTGTGCAAAATAGAGGTTCCAGGCCACTGCCCTGAAGGCTCCAATTCAGTAGGTCCAGAATGGCCTAGGTGATCCTAATGTAGGGTTTAGGGCCTTGACTGCTCTAATGGGGCTAAGAGGCAAAACCTGGCCTCTTCTGGGCTTCCCTCAACTCCCTCTGCCTGTTCATTTCTGAAACACCAGGGAGGGAAAGGCTGTCTAAAGCTTTGGGAAGGCTCACATTGTCTCCCCCATCCAATTTCAGCAAGAGAGACTTTCTGGAAGAGGTGGAGGGATTTCCAGGACTGGAACAAAGGGAGAGACTTGAACTCAAAGACAGGAAGATGATGAGTTGAGGACTGGGGACACAGGAGAGGACATGGCCATGGCAGGGTGGGCCAGGCTGGTGGCACCCAAGTCTGGTGCTTTTTGAGAAGTGCACACATGGCATCTGGCCCACCTCTCCAGATGTTTGTCCTTCCCTAATCCCAGGGTAAAATCCAGAGGTCCCCATAAACTACAGGCTCATTTTCACATAAATTCGAACTCCCTTCTTGAATCAGATGTTCACTGATTGAGCCACATCTCCTGAGCATTCACCAAGCATTGGGATGACTAAATTGTGTGTCTGAGACCGAGAACTCTCTGGGTGTGATACAGACCTCTCTCCATGGAGAAGCTTGGAAGCGCGGTGTCCATGGGAAGGGCACATGAAAAGCTCTTACAATGCCAAGGGACAAGCGTGTGCTAGCGGTCTGCCACCCCAGCCACGGGAGCTCTGAGGAGAGAGGGAATTTCCTGGGGAGGGGAAGTGTTGCAATCTTAGAAGGCTTCTCAGAGGAGCTGGGCCAGGTCTTGAAGGATAAAATGCATTCATACTGCCAGAGTAAGAAGAGGTATTCCAATTTTTTTTGATTAAAGGAAAGGCACCAAGGTAAAAAAAGCAGAGATATGTTGGAATGCAGAGGCTGAGCATGGGGCTGGAAAAGTAGGTTTTTCTGACGCTGAAAGATTCCCTGATTCCCATGCAAGGAGACAGCTACAGGGATGAGAAAACCCCGGGATGACATCTATCCCCAGCGAGCTCCTTCAGGTCCATGGAAAACGCAGCCCGTCAACTCACCCAGGAGCAGGAAGCAGCTCTCACTGTAACCAAACCTTCCACAGGGCCTTGCTTTACCCATGGTCAAATGCTGGCCCAGTCTCTGCCTGCCGCCACATCAGGCCCTGGGGTTATCTGCTGGCCATGTCTCCTCTGGCCAAAGAGGTGTGGTTTTGTGGTCATTTTGTACTTCCTGCTTTGGGGGATGGTATTCTGGGAGCATTGTCTCCCCATCCAATTTCAGCAAGAGAGACTTTCTGGAAGAGGTGGAGGGATTTCCAGGACTGGAACAAAGGAGAGACTTGAACTCAAAGACAGGAAGATGATGAGTTGAGGACTGGGGACACAGGAGAGGACATGGCCATGGCAGGGTGGGCCAGGCTGGTGGCACCCAAGTCTGGTGCTTTTTGAGAAGTGCACACATGGCATCTGGCCCACCTCTCCAGATGTTTGTCCTTCCCTAATCCCAGGGTAAAATCCAGAGGTCCCCATAAACTACAGGCTCATTTTCACATAAATTCGAACTCCCTTCTTGAATCAGATGTTCACTGATTGAGCCACATCTCCTGAGCATTCACCAAGCATTGGGATGACTAAATTGTGTGTCTGAGACCGAGAACTCTCTGGGTGTGATACAGACCTCTCTCCATGGAGAAGCTTGGGCCGGTGTCCATGGGAAGGGCACATGAAAAGCTCTTACAATGCCAAGGGACAAGCGTGTGCTAGCGGTCTGCCACCCCAGCCACGGGAGCTCTGAGGAGAGAGGGAATTTCCTGGGAGGAAGTGTTGCAATCTTAGAAGGCTTCTCAGAGGAGCTGGGCCAGGTCTTGAAGGATAAAATGCATTCATACTGCCAGAGTAAGAAGAGGTATTCCAATTTTTTTTGATTAAAGGAAAGGCACCAAGGTAAAAAAAGCAGAGATATGTTGGAATGCAGAGGCTGAGCATGGGGCTGGAAAAGTAGGTTTTTCTGACGCTGAAAGATTCCCTGATTCCCATGCAAGGAGACAGCTACAGGGATGAAAAAACCCGGGATGACATCTATCCCCAGCGAGCTCCTTCAGGTCCATGGAAAACGCAGCCCGTCAACTCACCCAGGAGCAGGAAGCAGCTCTCACTGTAACCAAACCTTCCACAGGGCCTTGCTTTACCCATGGTCAAATGCTGGCCCAGTCTCTGCCTGCCGCCACATCAGGCCCTGGGGTTATCTGCTGGCCATGTCTCCTCTGGCCAAAGAGGTGTGGTTTTGTGGTCATTTTGTAACTTCCCGGAGGTGTCTTTGGGACAAGCAGGGACCTATCTGTGCCCTCAGGCTTCTATGAAGGGAAGGGTATATTTGGGGCTGTTATGCCCAGAGTGTGCTGGGCCAGTGGTGGTGGGAGGTCTAGAATGGGCCCTTACTCCCCTCCTCAGATCCCCCTCCCACCTGTCATGATGCTATAAATTCCCACCAGCTGAGTCACATTTACAGTCCTGGAGAAGTGGGGAGGCTGTGTCCTCTTGGGCTGGTTAGTCACAGATGTTTATTGCTGTTCCTTCCATGCCTCTCTGGCTTTGCACCTGTCGCCTCTGTTTAGACAACTGCCACGTTTGCCTGAGGATCAGGCCTCTTAACTGTGTCTGGTATTTCTGATTGCTAGCAGGACATCTGTGGCTGAGAGTGGTATAACTCTGTTGTTAAGGACAAGGGTTCTGGAGTCTGACTGTCTGGGTTTAGAACTCAGTTCTGCCTCTTTCATGTCCTTAGCGTTTCTTTGCCTCAAGTCCTTCATCTGTAAAATAGGAATAGGAAAGTACCTACTTCCTTGGGCTGTGGGGGAAATAAAATGAGCTCCTGTGCGTAAATCTCTCCAGTGGTGCCTGGCACTGTGTAAGCCTGCAATAAAAAATTATCTGTAAGCATTATGTCCTTTCAGAAGTTCTGCTCTCAGGTCTTTCCTGGTGGCTTAGTGGTAAAGAATCTGCCTGCCAATGCAGAAGACTCAGATTCGATACCTGGGTCAAAAATTTACCCTAGGAAAGGAAATGACAACCCACTCCAGTATCCTTGCCTGAAAAGTCTCATGGCTACAGTCCATGGGGTTGAAAAAGAATCGGACACAACTAAGCAGAAACAGAAAACAGAACAACAGATGTCATGCTCTCACTTCAAACTCACGTGTCAAAATGGAGACCTGAGTCTTTAATTCTTACCTGGTCCCTACGTTAAGAAGCTCTGAAGGCTCTTATTTTAAAAGGCCAGGAATTGAAGCCCAGAGCAGTGAAGAGATTTGGTCAAGGTCACACAGCAAACCAAACGCAAAGCTGGAGCTGAAGACTCATGGCCACTTCCCGTGAACCTGCTCCCACCAGGCCAGCAACCCCTCAGGAAGCTTTCAGCATCTGCAGAGAGTCCTTGAAGAACAATCTAGACTCAGTACCCAAGTCTCCTGGACCTCTTACTGAAAATGCAGTTTCCTTGGCTCCCCTATTGGATTCTGAACCAGTAAGTCTAGGGCTAAGCCCCAGATTAGCATTTTTAAAAAGCACACCTGGGGACTTCCCTAGTGGTTCAGTGGTTAAGACCTTGCTTCCGGTGCAGGGGGCAGGGTTGATCTCTGATCAAGGAACTATTAATAAGATCCCACATGCTGTGCAGCATGGCCAAAAAAAACCAAACCCCACACCTGCTCCCTTCCCCTATTCAAGCAACACTGATTCAGGTTGTCTGAGGCTTTGAAAATGCTTCTCAGAAGCCAGTCTTTGTCACGTGCCTCCACTGGAGATGAACTCCCAGCCAGGGCCCAGTAAGTCCCTCTGGCCAGCTCTAGGCTGCACTCTGGAGAACCACTCGCTCCAGTGCTGTTACTGAACATGCTTGTTGTTCCTCGGTGGTATTTCAGGAATTTGGTCACATTCTTTCACACTCATCCTGAAAATGAACTGCCAATCCTTCAGACAAAGATGCACCTGTACGCCTGCAAAATCAGTGGGATATTCAGCATCAAGATCATTTATGTCCTTTCCCGGGGAAGTTTCTGTTTTCTTCAGGTCTTCCCTTTTGGTGGCTTAGTGGTAAAGAATCTGCCTGCCAATGCAGAAGACTCAGATTCGATACCTGGGTCAAAAATTTACCCTAGGAAAGGAAATGACAACCCACTCCAGTATCCTTGCCTGAAAAGTCTCATGGCTACAGTCCATGGGGTTGAAAAAGAATCGGACACAACTAAGCAGAAACAGAAAACAGAACAACAGATGTCATGCTCTCACTTCAAACTCACGTGTCAAAATGGAGACCTGAGTCTTTAATTCTTACCTGGTCCCTACGTTAAGAAGCTCTGAAGGCTCTTATTTTAAAAGGCCAGGAATTGAAGCCCAGAGCAGTGAAGAGATTTGGTCAAGGTCACACAGCAAACCAAACGCAAAGCTGGAGCTGAAGACTCATGGCCACTTCCCGTGAACCTGCTCCCACCAGGCCAGCAACCCCTCAGGAAGCTTTCAGCATCTGCAGAGAGTCCTTGAAGAACAATCTAGACTCAGTACCCAAGTCTCCTGGACCTCTTACTGAAAATGCAGTTTCCTTGGCTCCCCTATTGGATTCTGAACCAGTAAGTCTAGGGCTAAGCCCCAGATTAGCATTTTTAAAAAGCACACCTGGGGACTTCCCTAGTGGTTCAGTGGTTAAGACCTTGCTTCCGGTGCAGGGGGCAGGGTTGATCTCTGATCAAGGAACTATTAATAAGATCCCACATGCTGTGCAGCATGGCCAAAAAAAACCAAACCCCACACCTGCTCCCTTCCCCTATTCAAGCAACACTGATTCAGGTTGTCTGAGGCTTTGAAAAATGCTTCTCAGAAGCCAGTCTTTGTCACGTGCCTCCACTGGAGATGAACTCCCAGCCAGGGCCCAGTAAGTCCCTCTGGCCAGCTCTAGGCTGCACTCTGGAGAACCACTCGCTCCAGTGCTGTTACTGAACATGCTTGTTGTTCCTCGGTGGTATTTCAGGAATTTGGTCACATTCTTTCACACTCATCCTGAAAATGAACTGCCAATCCTTCAGACAAAGATGCACCTGTACGCCTGCAAAATCAGTGGGATATTCAGCATCAAGATTATCATTCCAGTGGGCATTGTTTACTGCAATGGAAAGGCTGGGAGCCAGGGGGATTGTGGGTAATCTGATTCATGGCACCTGCCTTCTCCATGGGTGACCTCATCAAAGGCTCACTGCGTGTAATACTGCCTCAACATTCTTGTAACACTGACTGCATGACCCTTCTTACCAGAGGGAGGAAATCAAAAACTTGAAGAAAGGACAAAGACTTCAAGAGCAGTGTTTTGAGACAGTAGAAAAAAAGGGCAGTTCTTTGTCTGCTTATTAAGGGTCTCTGGCTGTGAACATCTATCCGCAAGGAAAAGAGAAAGCATTCCCAAACTGAGGAAGTGGTCGGCTCTGAGATGTCGTTTAAAGAAATGTTGACAGGAGTCCTCCAGGTCTTGGAGGATTTTATTTAGGAGGGTTTTAAGAACTCTGTTTACTTGTGAGCTTTTGCCTTTCTCTTGCTCAGAACTTGTACCCGGGCCTGTGTTTCCATTCCTGAATTATCACTGGGACATAAATAACAAGGTCTGCAGATCAGAATACAACTGTGAGGACTAGGAAAGACCATGATAACCACCTTCAGCAGGCTGAGTTTGCCTTTTGTCAGCAGGGTGACCTGCAGGAGGAAGTACATGGCCTTCAGGATCACCCAGAATGGGTTCCAGTCCCAGATATCTGGTTTCTGACTGTCGGGCTGTGGATAAGTTACTTAACTCTCTGAGTCTTCATTTTCCTGTCTGCAAAATGGGGAAACTCATATTGAGCTTAGAGGACTTCTGTGCTGATCAAAGTATACAGTGAATGTCTATCATGAGGCCCATCACAAGGCAGTCAACATAATGTTATTCTTCTCTGTTTTCTTCTTGGGAACACAAAGGTGGAAAGTAATTGTGCCATTGTTCATGGAAGGAGGAAAATAATCATTTTGAAGCTAGAAAAAAAAAAGAAAATGAAATAAAGCGTATTTAATCTATCTAGTAGAAGGCAATAAAGCAAGAGAAAAAGAAACACACAAGTAACTAGAAAACAAAAAGCAGTAGAGGTTAGCTGAATATATCAGTAATCACAACAAATAAGACAGATTAAACCTGTCTGCTAAAGGACAGATTTTCAGATTCGATTTTTGGTTTTTCCATTCACTTGTCTGAGAAATGATTGCTATGCTCTGGGCACTGGAATCTAGCTAAAAGCTATTCAAAACGCATACATGTTAAAAACAAAGAAAAAAGTTGAAAGCCAAAGATTAGGAAAAATATACCAAGTAAATATTAACTAGAAGAAAGTTGATTTAGCACTATTGATCAAAACAAAATAGACCTTAAGACAGAAACTTGGCAATAAAGAAGATCTCAATAAAGGCGACAGTTCCCCCCAAAATATAACTATACTGGACCTATACTCATCTCACAACATAGCCTCAAGATACATAAAGCAAAAACTGAGCATATTAAAGGAAACATTGACAGTTCACATCATCAGAATGGATTGTAATCACCTCTTTCAGGAAATATTCAAACAAAAAAATTAGAAGGAATGTAGAAGTTTCAAACTATAGATCAGATTTATGACCCTTACATCTCATAGGTAAAGAATAAATAGCTTTTTAAGTGAAACTTATAGAAATTAATTATGTACCCCAGGCCAGAAAGCAAATATCAAAAAGCACTGATGAATTGGTAATATATAGGTCACATACTCTGTGCAGCACAATAAAATTATGTCAGTAACTAAAACACTTCCACATAAAACCCATGTGTAAAAACTAGATGTACAAACAAAAAAACACTGTCGGGCTGTGGATAAGTTACTTAACTCTCTGAGTCTTCATTTTCCTGTCTGCAAAATGGGGAAACTCATATTGAGCTTAGAGGACTTCTGTGCTGATCAAAGTATACAGTGAATGTCTATCATGAGGCCCATCACAAGGCAGTCAACATAATGTTATTCTTCTCTGTTTTCTTCTTGGGAACACAAAGGTGGAAAGTAATTGTGCCATTGTTCATGGAAGGAGGAAAATAATCATTTTGAAGCTAGAAAAAAAAAAGAAAATGAAATAAAGCGTATTTAATCTATCTAGTAGAAGGCAATAAAGCAAGAGAAATGAAACACACAAGTAACTAGAAAACAAAAAGCAGTAGAGGTTAGCTGAATATATCAGTAATCACAACAAATAAGACAGATTAAACCTGTCTGCTAAAGGACAGATTTTCAGATTCGATTTTTGGTTTTTCCATTCACTTGTCTGAGAAATGATTGCTATGCTCTGGGCACTGGAATCTAGCTAAAAGCTATTCAAAACGCATACATGTTAAAAACAAAGAAAAAAGTTGAAAGCCAAAGATTAGGAAAAATATACCAAGTAAATATTAACTAGAAGAAAGTTGATTTAGCACTATTGATCAAAACAAAATAGACCTTAAGACAGAAACTTGGCAATAAAGAAGATCTCAATAAAGGCGACAGTTCCCCCCAAAATATAACTATACTGGACCTATACTCATCTCACAACATAGCCTCAAGATACATAAAGCAAAAACTGAGCATATTAAAGGAAACATTGACAGTTCACATCATCAGAATGGATTGTAATCACCTCTTTCAGGAAATATTCAAACAAAAAAATTAGAAGGAATGTAGAAGTTTCAAACTATAGATCAGATTTATGACCCTTACATCTCATAGGTAAAGAATAAATAGCTTTTTAAGTGAAACTTATAGAAATTAATTATGTACCCCAGGCCAGAAAGCAAATATCAAAAAGCACTGATGAATTGGTAATATATAGGTCACATACTCTGTGCAGCACAATAAAATTATGTCAGTAACTAAAACACTTCCACATAAAACCCATGTGTAAAGAAAATTTCTAGATGTATTTCTAAATAATTATTCA